>OX376697.1:2060874-2660874 GCA_947389925.1 Coelopa pilipes
AACAATAACAAAAACAAAGGGCGCAACGAGTGAAACGTGGGACGAGAGCGAGTGCGAGGGGCGAGTGCGAGGGCGAGAGCAACGAGATCGGGCGAATGCGATGCGAAAGTTCGCAGAATTATTCTAAACTTCATGCAAGGGTCCTTTGACGCCACGCCCCCTGCCACTCCTCCGCCCACGCCCTGCCACGCCCGACCAGGAGCACGAGGACGAACTCGAGGGTCCGACTCCGCTCCAGCCGGCGGTGTCCTTGACGACTCCACACCGAGTCCCTCGAGCGTCCCTCGAGCGTCCCTCGACCGTCTCCGCCCTTCAGCGACTCCCGGCCACGACCTGCCGCCGGACGAGTTTTGGCTCCGAAATAGTTGAATTGTTCATAAAACAATTGAACTGCAATATTTCTGCGAAGGTGCCGGGATGTTTTGCGCCAGTGTGGGCTGTTGTTGTTGTTGTTGTTGTTGCTGTTGTGCGGCCATGTGGACGCCGGCAGCAGCTGCAGGGACCGGACTCGGGCTGCGGACTGCGGACTCCCGGCCACGGACTCCGGACCCGAACCCGGACCCGGCTCCGCTTTAGACGGCAGGAGGAACTTTTGGGGGCTCGCAAAAAAATGCCGGAAACGGCGCCTGAGGGGGCGGGGTGGGGAATTCACGGGGGTTCGTTCTAATTACGAAAACATGCGGCCAGGAATTCGCACGCTTTGAACCGTGAAATGTCAATAAAAACTCCTTCCGGTTCCGCTTCCGCTGCCGCTGCCGCTGCCGGAGCGGGAGCCACGACAACAACAACAAAAACAGCAACAGCAACGGAGGCGACTCCACCGGCTCCACGTATGCAGCACTTAATTTGGAAACTTTCGCCGGCCCTCCATCACCGCCCTGCCACGCCCCGCGCCCCCCGCCCCGCGCCTCACGTCGCCCGCCCCTGGCCTCGAGGCGCCTCCGTCGGCCGTCGCTCCTTGAGAGAAATTTAATTTAAATGCTTTCATCGCTCGCGAGCGCGTCCGTCACGCGTCCTGCGTCGTCCTTGGTGTCGTCGGGCCGAGCAGGGGGAGAAAGAAATATTTCCGGGCGTCTCTCGATGGCAGCTTCGGATGGGCGGAGGGCAGTCGGGACAGCAACCTGAACATTGGGCAGCCTAGGGGCAACAACAACACATTTAGGAGCCACGATCGTCCTCGGAGCCAAGGCGTCCCTCCATGACGGTCTCCTCTTCCTTGGACCCGGTGGCGACTCCACTCCTTATCCCGTTCTGTCGATTTCGAGCCATGTAAACGACGCCAACGACGCCGACGACGCCGACGATCCCAGTCCAAGGCCGCCTCGAGCAGAGCCCTCGAAGGGGAAAATGTCCACTGCAGGTGTTCGAGCAGAGCACAAGGGAAATTCCCACGACGACAGCGGCGCGGAGGAAATTCGCGAGGAATTTTGCCTACAGCAGTCGGTCGCGAGTCGGTCTCTGGCGCTGCAACGGCCTGAGCGAGTGCTGGTCGAACAGGAGAGAGAGGTGGGGAGAGAGAGACAGAGATTGAGTGGAACTAGGATTAAAGCTCGAGCACTGAGAGAGAAAGGCGTATAAGAGCGCACTGGACGAAGGCCGAGTCGCGTCGCGTCGAGTCGCGTCGATTCGGGTCGGGTCGAGTTCACTCAACGACTCTCTGCGAACTTTCGCCCAGCATCACTCGGCGGCCGCCCGAAGCTGTCCGGGACGGACTGCAGAGTGACCCGAATCCTCCGATTGGGCCGAATGAAGTCAACTTTTTGCCCCTCATGCCCACTGCGCGAAAATGTTAGGAGCTAAATTGCAGAGTTCGAAAATAGCGTTTTAACAGCGTCCTGAATGCTGGCAAATTTAGGGGAAAAAATAAAAAAATCGAGATAATACTAATAATACAAATGTAATTCAAATAATAATTTGAAAAGTATTTTGCAAGAAACGGATGAAAAATTCGATATAAAAAACTACGATAAAAAAGAAATAAACCATGAAATTGAGTTATAAAAACCAATATGCAATAGATAGGAATGAAATTAGATGGATTTACAGAAGAAGTAGGAAAAGCAGCCTCCTGGAATTTTATCGAGCCTCTTAAGTCGACTTCTCCACATAATCGGGAAAACTTCCGTTAATTGCGAGTCCACTCGATTCTTCTTCTTCTCTTTCGCTCCCGGCTCTCATCCGCCGCCGTGCTTCTTCTTCCCGCCGCTTTTTACGCACTTCATTAATTACTTTGTGCGGCTTGGCAGGGAGAGTGAGGGAGAGAGAGAGAGAGAGGGTCCGCTGGACGCTCGAGTCGGGCAAAGGGCGGCACGGGAGAGGGGGGCAAGCGAGACAGAAGAGGGAAAAGTCTGAAATGCATATTAAAAGTTAGCAAAGCCGTGGATGCCGAAGGAGGATTTAAAAGGAGGAAGGGGGATAGTAAGCGGATCGGAAAGGGATACAAACTAATATGAAGAAGGAAAGGTAGGGAGGGGACAGTGACCGGTTCATTGGAATCACATGAGGTCCAAATGTGGGGAATCGGAGGCGGGGATGGGAATGGCGTGGACGCTGGAGAGGAGGCAGGAGGAGGGAGGAGGGGGGAGGATTCGACGGACTCATTAGCAGTAGAAAAGGGGAAAAGTAGCAGAAGTTCGCAGAAGCCGCTCAAAGCAACCGACCCGAGTGAAGAAGAAGAAGAAGAAGAAGAAGGAGCGGAGGGGCAGAGGGGCGGAGGACGAGGCGAAACTATTAAAAGGAGTCCCGGCGCAAGAGCCGAGAGGAAAAATGCACCGAGCAAATGCAGTAAAAGGTGAAAAAAGTTGCGAGAAAATTGTTGAAAGCTCGGAGATGGAGCAGGAGGGGGGGGCGGAAGGAAGGGGGGAGGGTGGGGGCGCTGTGGTGGATGTTTTTACGAGCTCCGTTCCCGGCTCATAACCGTCGCTTCGAAATAATGAAAGATAATGAAAGATAATCCCAGGCGTTGCGGCAACAAAGTGTGCGTCTGTGTGTGTTCCCAGCAAGAGCAACAACAACAACAACAACAACAACAACGATAGCAGCAACGAGGAAAAACCACTTAGCCTGCAACTAAATTTCGGATGATATTTTCTCATGTCTTTGTCTTTGTCTTGGTTGTTGTTGTTGTTGTTGTTGTTGCTTGTGGTTTTCGCTGCTGCTGCCGTTGTCGTTGTTGTTGTTGTCGGTGCCGTCGCCTCCTGCACCGGCTGCGCCACCTGCGACCTCTGGCGGGCAGCGTCTTAGGTTCCGTCGCAGCGGACTTAATAAGATTCCAGGGCCACCCGGACAGCACAACAACAACAACAACAACAACAACAACAACAACACGACTGGACACTCGCCACGCCAGCTGGCGAGAAGGAGACGGGGGACGTAGATGCCGACGCCGACGCCGAAGCCGAATGAAGAGCTCGGCTCTTCTCGCTTTAATATCCGAAGCTCCTCCCGAATTTGCGACGACAGCCGCACATGTGGGCGAGCGTTTCAGGGAACGGGAGGGGCGGGAGGAGGGCATCTGTTCCCCTCCACGCCGCCTGGCTTCCTCTACTTTCAGCTTTTTGTCCTCGACCCCGATTGGGGTCGGCGAAAATTCCCCCTGAAATACTAATGGCATTAAACAAGTCCGGGGCTTCCTCTGAGCACCTTCACTGTGAGATTCCTCGGGATTCTTTGGCCGTTCCGTTTCGCTCCGCTCCCGACCGCCGACCGCCCCCCTCTTGATGACCCTGATTGTCCTGCCCGCTCTCGTCCCGCGTCCCCGCGCCTCTTCTTCCTCTTGCCACACGCCGTAAAAACCCTTCGTCTGGATATTTACCTCCATTTGCAACACTGTACCGTGCTGCTGGTTTCATTGTTGTTTCTGTTTCTGTTGTTGTTGTTGTTGTTGTGGCAGTTATATTTATTCCTACTGCTGATGTTTGTTGCAATTGCTTTTGTTTCTGTTTTTGTTATTGTCTTGTTATTGTTTCTGTTTGCCTCGCACACAAACACGCCCGGGCACACAACCATCACCCTCACACACTCACACAAGCGAGCACAACACATTTTCACTTTACACCGTTTTTACTGCGTTTTCCCCGCCCCGCCCCCTTCGCTCCCGTTTTCGCAGCCACAAAATTTTTAAAGCATTTTCCTGATGGAGTGATTTTTTCGTCTCGCGGTTTTACATGCATTCAAAGCCGCTGCCGTGTGCCCAGTGTGCGGAGAGTCGGCCAGCAGGTGTGCGTGAGTCTGTGTGTGTGTGTGTGCGGTTGTGTGAGTGCTTTGTGGGGAGCAGATTTAATGCACTTTAATGTCTTATTTAACGCACGCAGACATCCATGAATAAATGAGGGCTTCACTCGACCGCTTTTAATGAATTTACCTCACTGCCAAAGCAAAAAGTTTCACATATCTCACTAAACTCAAACTTCACAGGACTGTGAATGTAAAGGCTCATAAAAAAGACACCGGAAACTGAAAATAATAAACAAATCTTTTATTCAAATCGTCAGTACTTGAAAGTGGGGTACAATTTCTTAATGTGTATATTTTATACTCAATTTAATTTATTCACTCCACCTGGTCACCTACGAAGGTTGTCGTATATAATGAATTGACGACGACGGCCTCTGTTGACCGTTCTCCACACTATAGGTTTGTGTCTTCGGCATAGCATTTATGAACAATTTCCACAGGTGGGTTTCGAAACTAAATTGAAGCACTCACTTCTAATTAGAGCCCACAGGTGCGGGTCCTCGCTAAACACTTTTGGAGGCCATTCTCATTTGTTTTTCTCTGGTTCCTGTATAGAGTACTGAATGAAATGAAATACCGGTTCCAGAGGCAGGGTCGTTTTCGAAAGCGTTTCTGTTGTTTCTGCAACGGACGCGTCGGATGAAACGAGGACGGCAGCCGGACTGGAACCGGATGAAGGAAGAGACCGCCTGAGCTTTGAAACCCTTCCTTTATGTACAGATCATCGAAAAATGAGATGAAACTGAATAAATTTGCATTGCTTTTATTTGTATTTGTCATATTTTATATCGCTATGTATAAGTGATTCGTCTTAAGTCTACAGAAAACACGATTTTCCTATGGTTAAATTAATTACAAATTAAAAATATATATATGTGTGTGTGTGTGTAAGTGATTGATGATAAACTGTGGAACCCCAAATGCTGAGGAGGACCCGCCGAGGGGCCTCCGCGAGTTCCGCTTAAACCTCTATTGCGGTAATACTTAGTTGCTTAGGAGTAACGAAGTCTACTACTAGGTGCTAGAACGACAACTACGTGGGTGGTCGTGAACATTTACAAGTAGTCGATGGACTCCCGACACATCTTCACGCCATCTGCGATGCCCTCCGGGTCGTCGAGGGCTCCGGCCGGCTCGGGCTCGGGCTCGGGGCGAGCTTAAACTGGGCGTGGAGGGGGCGGGGAGGTTGGGAAAGTCTTCTTCAGTCTCTCGCGGGCGCGCTCACGAGGTCGCCATCAGCTTGGCCGCCTGGATGACGTTGTGCTGGTGGTGGTAGCCGGCCAGCTCGGAGGCCGCGCCCTGCACCCCGACCCCCGCGCCCACGCCCACGCCCACTCCGACGCCCACTCCGACGCCGACGCCCGCGCCCAGCGCCCCGAACGAGCCGCCGAAGTAGCAGTTGTTCACGTAGTCGTAGTTGGTCGCGTTGGCCTCGGACTTGACGCCGACGGCGACCCCGCCGTAGCCGCCCGAGTGCTGGCCGAGCGCCAGCGACGAGGGCGACGCCGACGTCGAGTGGTGGTGGGCGGCCTGGGCGTGGTGGTGGTGCAGGTGGTGCATCGCGGCCGCCGCCGAGTGGTGGTGGCTGTAGCCGGGGCTGGGGCTGCCGGCGGCGCTCGACCCGATTCCGCCGATTCCGCCGATCCCGACGCCGCTGGTGGGCGTCGCGGCCAGCAGGTGCTCGTACTTGGCGGAGGACGCGTGCCCGCCGAAGCCGTTGCCCAGCTGCGGCGACTGCGCCGCGCCCGCGCCGGACGACGACGGCGCCGACGACGAGTACAGCTGCGAGTTGATGGCGGCCACGGCGGCGGCGGCGGCCGCGGAGGACGACGAGGAGGCTGAGGCGGAGGCGGAGGTCGAGGCGCTGCTGCTGGGCGTGGAGGCGGCCACGCTGCCGAGGCTCAGGCCGGAGCTCGAGTGGCGGCCCGGCTGCCCGCCCACCGAGGCCGGCAGGTGCATGTGGTGGTGGTGGCCGAGCGCGTTGTGGCCGAGGCCGAGGCCGGAGCTGCCCTTGAGGCCCAGGTCGGCCTGCAGCTTGGCGGCCAGCGAGGCGGGGCCGAGGCCGTGCCGGTGCTGGTGCTGGTGCTGGTGGGCGTCGAGGGCCAGCGAGGCCTTCAGATCTGGGGAGGGAGAGAGAAGTCAGGCGACTGCGGAGGAGGGGCCGGCGAGGCGCGCGAACTCACCGTCGTCCTTGAGGTCCTTGGCGCCGTCGTTGGCGGAGTTGGAGCCGGAGCCGCTGCCGCCGCCGCCGGTGCCGGTGCCGGAGCCGGCGCCCGACTTCTTGGGCTTGCGCTTGCGCGTCTGGATGCCGTCCTTGCGCATGGCCAGCGGCCGGTTGACGCCGTGCAGCTTGAAGTAGAGGCCGCAGGCGTTGCACACGGGCTCGCCCTCGTTGTTGCGCCGCCACAGGGTGGTCGTGCGCGTGCCGCAGTTGGTGCAGCAGAGCCCGAGGCGGCGCGTCGCCGTCTGCGGAGGGGAGAGAGACGTCCGATTAGTCCTGCTGTCGGAGGGGGGGGCCAAAGGGGGGGGGGGTCGCACTCACACTCACCAGGCGCTTCGAGGGCTTGATCAGGGGCCGGTTCATGCCGTTCATCTTGTGGTAGAGGCCGCAGGCGTTGCACAGGTAGTGGCCGGTGCCGTCGCGCCGCCACAGGGGCGTCGAGATCGCGCCGCAGTTGACGCACTCGCGGCCCTCGCCGAACTGGAAGTCCATCGCGCTGTCGTACGGCGAGCTGCGCTGGAAGCCCGCCGCCGCGCCCGTCGGGTCGTAGGCGGCCCGCCACGAGCCCATCATGACCGCGTTCTGCGTGTAGAACTGGGCCGGCAGCTGGGCGTGCGCGGCGTGGGCGGCGTGCGCGTGGGCGGCGTGGGCGTGCGCGTGCGCGTGGGCGTGGGCGGCCGAGCCGAAGCCGTCCGTGGTCCAGGCGTTCTGGGCGGCCGCCGTGCCGAAGTGGGCGGCCACGTGGTTGTACTGGGAGCTGGTCAGGGCCCGGTTCGAGGGCACGTACACGGGCGCCTGCTGGTGGTACGAGGCGACCCCGTTGCCGCCGCCCCCGCCGCCGCCGCCCACGCCGCCGGCGAGGTCCGGGTACCCGGCTCCCGAGTGGTACATCTTCTGGTCCTGCTGGTGTTGTTGTTGTTGCTGTGGCTGGTGCTGCTGCTGCAGCTGCAGCTGCGCGTGGTGGGCCTCGGTGGGCGGCGCGAAGGGGGCCGCCGCGCCGTAGGGCAGCAGGGGCTGCTCGAGCAGGTGGTAGGGCAGGTCGCGCGGCGACTGCTGGTCGGAGGTGGACTGCAAGGGGAAGAAGACAACAAACAATCAGTCAATCGATCCACGAGAATTTCACATCAAGGAATTCTTGTGTGAAAGTAGAAATAATGACTAAATCTAAAATAAGAAATGAAATCAAAATTCAATGAAAATCGAACGCGATCTCGATATCCCTGACGTCCCTCCACACGTTCCACTCCCATTCCGTCCCAGCGCCACGGCCTCCGCTTCGCCCCAGCCTCAGCCCCGGCCATCGCTGTCGTCATCGTCATCGACATGTCGTCGTCGTTGTCGTCGGCCAGGCAGGAGTCGCTCGCGCTGCTCTCGCTCTCTCCTGCGCTCCGATTGGCTGCCGACGGCTCTGCCGAAACTCCCTTCGCAGGAGCCATTTTTACTCGCTCCCTCCTCCCTCGGCCCTTCGCACGAGCGATGACGTCGTGCGGCGCTCGTCGCTCGTCGTTCGTTGCTCGTCGCATCTGTCGCGCAGCACTCGCTGGGCTGCTCTCGCCAAGGCGGTGGAAACCGGAACCGTTGCCCCGGCGGGAGTCGCGCGAGCGGGAGCGGGACGGGAGACGTAGAGTTCTGTTCTTTTACAAATGTCTTCTTTTTTCTCCTTCTAAATGTCCTCTTATTTTTTCTTCACTTAATATATCTTATATTTTATTCTCTTATTTTTTCCCAATCGAACCGTCGACCGCGCGATCGCAAACGCATTTTGTTGCAGTGTGTGCATTGTTGTTGTTATTGCAGTCGAATAGACAGTTGCTGTCGTTGCTGTTGTTGTTGTTCTTATTGTTGTTGTTGGTGCATCAACTTGTCGACAAGTTGTAATTCCGTCTACGCCATTGGAATACGCTTCGGGCGCAGCGACCGAAGGCGTCTCGGCCCGGCCGCTCGCCGCAAGAACTCGATATCGACGGGAATCTGCATGAAAGATTTTCGATTTTCCTTATTTTGCTACTTTTAACGACCGCTGACACGCAGGAATGCGGTTGAGCGCAGCGTTGCCAACTGGGTCGTTGTTGGGCGAAATCGGGAGAACGGTGACAAAAAAGAACAAATTTAAAAGATTTTTAACACAAATTTGAAGGCACGAACTCATTTCAAAACTTTAAACCAAGCAAAAAACAAAAACGAAAAAAAATTGTTAAATTGAAATATGTAAGAAAATAAAAAAAAATTATTAGAATAATGTTATTATTCACATATTTCCCTAATTTCAACACATTTTGTTTTCGTTTCTGAATTGAATTCTTTTTTCATTTTTGTTTGCTTTCTTCTCAAGGGTCGGTTTCTTAATTTAATGCGCTTAAAATTGAACTTCGGCAATTTGCGTTGAAATTCGTGCTCGATCTTTATCGCCGAGTCGATCAATCGATCAATTAAAGCTGCGAGCAGCGGGATGAAAAAGGCAACAACAACATGAACAAGAACAACAAAAACAGCAACAATAACAACATGAACAACAACAACAAGATGGCGCCCATATCTAATCGAAAATAATAAACGATGATGTATGAAAAGTTCAATTGGGAACCGACCGGGAACCGAAAAGCCGAAGGCGTTTGGAACGAACGAACAGATGTTCGGTGGCTGGAAATGGAAATGGGAACGAAATTCCCCACGATACACGGAGAGGAATTTCCCGAAGGAAATGAACAAAATTTGAAAAACAATAAGTTTTAGAACTCATCAAACACGAAACAGTTTAGAGGAGAAGAAATTAAATTACATTTGACATGAAATTGAAAATAAAAAATAAAAATTTCATTACAAAATTCCACCAAGAAATTCTTGAGTTTTAAATTCTTCAGTTAAGTTTTTAGGAGAAATTTAATCAAGTCAAAAATAACAAAAAATAATTTTCAGCACTCGGGAAATGTATACAAGTATTGATATTTAGAAGAGACTAAACTTTCGAAAAGAAATACAGTTTTAAGCACAAATTAAGAAAATTAACGACAAAAATTCAAATTCAAATGTTTTGTGCAAAATTGTATTCAAAATTGCCTACAAAACATTGTCATTAAATACGAAATAATACAACAAATTGTTTGCCAACTGTACAAAATATTTTCCGAAGCTCAAAACAAAAGTAGTTTCAGAGTTCTTGGACCACAATCAAGAAAAGGTTTGCAATCAAAATTATACCAAATTATGTAATTATGCAAACTATGTATGAAATTGGGGTCAGAATTTTACACAAAAATATTTTTAAAACCCTGTAGAAAAATATCGCCACGAACCTATCGCTGGAATCCTCAGCCATCCTGAGGCCTCCCTCGCCCCCACCACCAGGGTCCCCGGCCTCCCCGCGGCGCCTGCGGGATGCAGGTGACATTGAAGTCGTTTCACTGCCCATTTCGGACGAGTCGAACCGAACGGAGCCGAGTCGAGTCCGCCGCCGTCTCCGATTCGCCGTCGGCTCCGCGCTGCCACCGCTCGCCGGCGGCCGGTCGGCCGAGTCCTCGGCCGGCAACGAAGACGAAGCCGACGACGACGATGCCGACGCCGGAACGAAGCCAAACCGGCTCCCGGGCCACACGGCGTCCGCTGCCCGCTCCTCGTCCGTCGGTTCGTCGGCCCGGCCGGGGACCCTCGAGTGGACGCCGGCGAAGTGATGCAATTAATTGTCGGCCCCTTTGAAGCGGCCCCGAGCGGAGGTGACGATTTTTTACGTGCCATCCGATCGATCCGAGCGCCCCAAATGCCCGGGGCACTCGCGGAGACGGGGGGAGGGAGGGAGCGATTCCTATTTTATACTCAGACTCCTGATGGAATTATCGCGAAGCTCGTTTCGAGAAAGTGCTTCAATTGTTGCAATTCTCATAATCAGTCGCTTAGAGGCTCCATAAACTCGGATCGTAATAGTTTTTAATCGGAGTCATTTGCAATTTATTTATTTATTTTTATAATGAGATGAAATAATTGAGACCGAATCGATTTTTTATCAAGATATTTGTTCATTCAAATCAGTTTCAATCGGTTTAAGTTTTATCAAAATCATTTGAATACAATTACATAAAAGTTATGATGATTAAAAGATATTTACATAATGTTCTTTATCAAAATAGTTTCAATCAAACAAATTTTCAATCGAAATCATATTAAATCAAAATAATTTGTAATGTCCAATAAAAAAAATGCACAATTTAGTCCAAATTCTATCAACAAATTTGTAATCTAAAATCTTTTAAAATCCATAAAAATTAGTTCATCATATCATTTTTAATTGAAATTAACTTTTTAAATAAACAAATTTGCATCCAAATTATTTTTCGTCCGAATGATTTTTCATCCAAATTATTTTTCATCCAAATAATATACAATGTAATATTCAATATCAACAAATTTTTAATCCAAATAATTTTAATCCCACTAATTTTTAATCCGAAACATTTTCAATCCACTAATTTGAGCAATTATTCGGATCCATTCGGTATTTCCCAACGAGATCCGGAGGACGGCCGGCAACTTTGTCTGCCGAGGCTCGAGAAACCACCCAGCGACGGCGCCATTTTGGATTAACGAGCTGGAGCCGAGTGGAGGAGCCGAAGCAGCAGCAGCAGCAGCAGCAGCCGCGACGGCAACAACAAAAGCCGACAACAACAAGAGCAGACAACAATAAGAAAATATCATGCGGCGCCAAAGCACTTTCGGCCCGAGCCGATTTACATGAGTTTCGTATTAAAGCCTCGCCTCGCCTCGCCTCGGCCCGGCGAGGGAGAGGAGGAGCAGAGAGAGGGGAGAGGAGAGGGAGGAGGCAGCAGATGCGGAGGACCCTGGGCAGCTGCAGCGGTGGGGGCGGCGGCGACGGCAGAGGCGGAGGCGGACCCGCGCGGATCGTGAACAATCGGCGGATCCGCAGACGAGGAACCACACAGAAGTGGGACGGACGACGGATGACGAACGGCGGACGGCGGACGGTGAACGAGGAGGACGGGAGGAGGGCCCGGGAGAGAGAAGGGGACGAGATCGGCCGGGATCCGGGGTCCGCAAGGGCGCTTGGGGTGATGGAGTGTGTGAGAGCGAAGTGGACGAGTGGACGACGAAGGTATGGAGACTAATTTGAGTTCCAAGGAGAGGCGATGTGATCATTTCGTGGATTTATTGAGACTGGGCTTATGAAAATTTGATTGAAAATTTCTGATATTTCTTGTGTTGATTTATAAGAAAATCGCTGATGAGTAATCGTGTGAATAAGTTTTTGTCATATGAAAGTAAAGGATGCCAGAAATCAAATAAATTGTTTCCTTAATTGCATGAGGGAAAGGAAGAATTTCGAATACACGAGGGTGATGAAAATCGTGGCCAGAAAGTTGTTTGTTTAATTACACGAAAATCAAGGGATATGGAAATGACGGAAAATCCGTAAATAGGCAAAACCGAAGAAAATCGCCGACCATCGGCCGGGGGTCTGCGGGTTGAAGTGGTGTAAATGACAAAGGCAAATAAAAGGCTCCGGATCGATGGCGGCGAAACCCGATACTCGAGTGGCTACCGGAGGGAGCGCGCAGCAGCCACAACAACACGACTGCACCGGCCCACCAACAATAACGACAACAACAACAGCCACAACTGGGCCTCAGCATCGGCAACACCCGGTGCAGGAGCGTGGACGGAAAACCCTCTGGGCTCGATGTAAACAGCTCTATCAAAGCGTCACGAGATGGCAGAGGGACGGGAGGACGGGAGGACGGGAGGGAGGACAAGTGGAAGTAGGAGAGGACGATGAAGAAGAAGAAGAGGAGGAAGACCACGCGCCCGCCTCGGGTCCAGACGCCGGGCCGGGTCGAGCGGGCCGCGGATCGGGCCGGAGTCGAGTCGAGTCGAGTGGCGTCGGTCACTTCAAAAACCCGCCGACGGCCGGAGAAAATGTCAACGCGGGAAGGTGAACGGGAGAGGGGGGAAGGGGAAGGGGAAGGGGAAGGGGAAAAGAGAACGAAGTGGGCTGCAAGGAGAGCGAGAGAGAGAGCGAGAGCGAGGAGAAGAAATCAAAGCAAATTAAACAAACAGCAATAAAAATTCAATAAAGAAGGGACCACGAGAGGATCGTTAATAATTTGTCGCCGAGCAAATGGGAGGACGGAGGGGAGGGGGGTCCAACAACAGCAACAACCACCATGAGGGGAGCCGACAAAAACCAGCAGACACTTAAGAATGCAACAACAACCACAACACAGAAGGCCGAGAGGAGGAAGCGCTCGCATTCAAAGTGGCTGCCCTGGGAGGGAGCGAGCGAGAAGGAGGGCGGGGCAGGCGGGACAGGACGAGGGCTGCGAGGATCGCTGGGCGAAGGCAGGAAGCACTTGGCGCTAAGCGACGGAGGGCCGGGGTCGAGGGGGGCCGGCCGGAGCTGGCGATCGGGGAGATTGAAAGATCGGCCGCACTTAATGATCATCAGCAAGATATTAGCGGCGATGATCCCTGCGCCGTTTCCTTGCGCGGCGATAAAACGCACACGGGCGAACGGGGACCAGGCAACAACAGCAACAACAACAACAACAACAACAATTCACTCCATACACGCATCCATTAAGTGTGACGAGCGCCCAGCAGTTAAGCTGACGACGACGACGACGGCGACGTTGACTCCAACGCCGACGCCGACGCCAACGACGACGAGGACGAGGACGAGGACGGCTCTGACACCGACTCCTCCGACCGCGACTCCTCCGACACTGACTCCGACTCCTGGCCGCGGTGGAGGCGCGCTTTTAAAGCATTTTTAATGCATTCTCGAGTGGTTCAATTTGTCCGGCGGTCGTTTGTTCTGAATATTTATGAAGCCAGCGCCGCTCGGCAGCCACAGCGCAAGAACGGCCGACGTCCTCGGGGGAGCGAACGCAGCCTGGGCCGGGTCGTCCGTCGGTTGGCCGTGCGAGGCCGTCGCGAAGGCGTCTTGGAGACACCGCAACAGGCGCAATGGGCGGCCAATCAATTGGTCCCTAGTAATCGAAGCCGCAGCCGATTGCACTGAGGTGACCAGGGGGAAATTTCTGCGGACCCGCCCTTGGGCAAGTGTCATGGAGCAAGTCCGATGGGCCTCAGATGACTTTGAGCAGGATGAAATCGCCAACTAAGGGGCCACAGTCGATCGGAGCCCAGCTGAATTTGATTAATTTTCCGCAATTTCATCGTCATACGAAAATGGAATTTAGCAAAATCCACCATTAATAATAAGGAGAGAAAAATATCTGCGAAGCGCTTAAGGTTTATCGAATTCTTACAAAATTGCATCATTAATTTGTGTAATAAATATTTTTTAATACATATCTTTTTTGATAAATATTTTCGTGCATAAATATTATAGTTTTCGAATAAATGATTGTTTGTAAATAAGTGATTGTTTGTAAAAGGCGATTACTTTTAAACAACTTGAATGGCTCTCTCGTAAACAGTTGATTAATTGAAGCGTGAGCACAAATTGACGCCAGTAAAGAGACGACGATATTGAGACATTGGCTTCAAGGTGTTTTGTATTGATTGGGTTTGACTCGAATTTTGTTTTTATATTTATTTTTATATTATTAGTAAATTTCCTTGACGAACTCGCGCGAATTTTTCAGTAAATTTCGAAGCAAAACACAAAAGAAAACTCGTAAAATTGTGTCTTAACGAGGCAGTTCGACCAAAGGCCGAGCGGTCTTCGAGCAGAACCAAGGACGGCAGGAGGGCACGAAGTCACGGCGGGTTGACATGAATTCGCGGCCATAGACCAGAACTGCCTTCGGGCCACGGCGACCCCGTGCTGGCTCCTGAGAGCTCCTGCAAAGGAACTTGGCCGAAATGAGGGTGTTCAACTTACATCGCCGTCGCTCAGTAAAATCCCCATTGCTCCTGGCACTCGCAAACTGCACTTGTTCAACGACGAATTGTTTGCTCAATGTTTCTGATGTACTTTTGACGTTTTTTCAGTAATTCATTAGGTTTTTTATTGTGCTATTTTTTCACTAGATCCGATTTCCCATGCAGGGTTTTATTCGTGTTCTGGGGGGGCCTCCAGAGGTCCCGGGAATCCCTTGGCTGGACCCCAAGTCTTTCAGATCCGCGTTGGCTTCGCGGCTCGACTTCGATCCGGCTCAAATCGGCGCGCTTCGGGCCAGCTCGGACGCGAACACGGTGGGGAAACGGAGGCGGCGGGCCATTAACGAACTATTTTTAAACGGACCCAGCAATCGAACGACACAATGATCGAGCGACCGAACGACGACGGCGGCGAACTGGCTTCCTTGAGGCGGACTCGGGAACTGACGGCGGCCAGAGTAAACAAGAGCCGAGACCCAAAACAAACAGCCCGACGGCCCAGGCGCGGACGGCGGCGGCGGCGGCGGCCGAGGCGAAGGCGGAGCGAGACAGAGGGAGAGCGAGAGCGAGAGAGGTCGACATAAAAAGTCAATTTCATCAATGAACGCGGGCAGCGACGGCGACGCCGGCAGCGACAGCGAGGATGTGTCACTGCAGTGTCGCGGAGGCAGAGGCAAAGGCAGAGGAGGAGAGCGGAAGGGAGGGAGGGTCAGAGAGAGGGAGAGGGAGAGGGCGAGGGAAAGGCAGGTAACTCCTGGCGTAGGTGAGAGTTGCACAAAGTTGCCTCACGGCCCTCGACCGGGTCCGGGTCCAGGTCCCGTGGCCCGGACTGCGTCGAATCGATCCAGGCCGGTCCGCCCGCCCGGGCAAAGCGCCGGAGAGGAGCGAGAGAGAGAGAGAGAGAGAGTGAGGGAGACAGCGGGCGGAACGGAAGGGATCGGAGGAGTTGAGGCCAAACCACTTAAGTCACTTTAGGGTTGACGGATCGGGTCGCCGACGGAGGCTCGAAAGGAGGCCGGGCCCGGCCAACCCGCCGGACGGACAGACGGACCGATCGATGGACAGACGGAGGGACGGATCGTCTGCGGGAGGGAGTGACTGAGGGAAGACAAACAAACACTGGAGGTTCGGCCCTTTGTCGCCACCTAATTAATAAGAGGCGCTCGCTCGAGGCAGGACCTCGAAGCGTCGCCGCAGGACGCGAGCCCGAGCACTCGACGACGTCCCCGGGTCCGACACCGACACCGACTCCATCTTTGTCTTTGGCTTCGACTCCGGCTTCGTCTTCTCGGCCTGGACTTCCTTCGATTGCTCGACTTCCCGAGCCCGCCACTTGACTTTCTAATTGCTTAATGGTTTGTTTGCAGGAGCCACCAGAGGCGGAAGGAGAGACGTGACGGAGGGAGGACGGCTGGAGGAAGGACGAGGACGAGAGCGGCCAAGTGGATGATTATTGTTTCTAAACACTCGTGCGACCGTTCGATGGGCGATCTTGAGGCACTTGAGGATCGTGAAACAGCCGCGTGCAGAGAAGCCGGAACCGCATCGGGAGCGAGGGGGCGAGGGACCGAGGAGGGCGACGGGACGAGGAGGCGACGCCTAATCATCGGTCCAGCGACTGCCGCAGGAGGATCTGAGCAGGTGGAGGCGGCTCGAGGGCGCCGTCGAGAACTCTTTGGAGGACTCTTTCGATCTCATCGATGCCTCCTTCGAGAAATCTTTCGGGAGCTCCTTCGAGGCCTCCTTCGACGACTGTTTGGATGAGTTTTTCGAGAATCTTTCGAGAACTCTTTCGACAACTGCGTCGATGGCTGTTTCGATGACTCCTTCGCGGCCACTGGGGCTGGAGTCGGAGTCGGAGTCGGGGGCGTCGCTCGGCCCTCGGCCTCCCTTTGATCGCGCGAACACATGCTCCGGGACACTTGCGCGGCCTCTCGGGCCGATAATCGTTATCGGAATCACTTGTCGCCCGATAGCGAGCGGAGCCCGAACGCCAGCATCCGCCGTCGTCCACGTCGTTGGCGTCGCCGCTGGACGAAACCTCGCAGACGGCCCGATAATTGATTTGGCTCCACGACATCCAACGACGACGATGGCGATGGCGACGATGGCGACGGCGGCGGCTCCACTCGGCCGAATCTGATTTCCATAAATCCCGAATTCCCAATCGATCCCGTTCTAATTCCGGGTTCGATCTCAAGAACCATCGGCTGGGGAGGGGGGAGGTGGCGAGTGAGGGAGATGGGGCGATGGAGAAATGGTTCCTTAAGTGCTCGCGCTCGCCGCCGGCCCACACCGGACGGACGGACGTCGGTCGTCGGTCGTCGGCCGTCGGTTGATCTGAAGCAGGCGCTTAGACGGGCCTCGCCGGTGTCATTAGTGGTTGCTGATGACATCGTTGTTGTGTTGTGGTTGCTCTTGTTGTTGTTGCTGTTGCCCTGGTCGCTCTTGCTGTTGTTGTGGTTGCTCTGCTGCTGTCGCCATCGAGTCAAAGTGAAAAAAATCGTCGTCAACCTTTTTCCGATCTCGAATCCGTCGCGATCCCTCCCGACTCGACTCGACCCGACCCGGGCCGGTCCGATCCGAGCGATTCTTAATGCATTCAGATCGTTACAACAACACCGACGCGCACTCGTGCCTGTCCATGTGTGCGTGCGTGTGTGTGTGGACATGTGGATATCGATCGATCTTGGCTCAGATGCGATGCAGCCAACGAGTTGCTCTTGTCGCTGTTGCTGTTGCTGTTGTTGGTGTTGCTGGACCCACAACTCGTTAGAAGTTGGTGGCGACGACGGACGGACGGTCGGACGTCGATCGGTGACTTCAAAAAAGCCTCGGAGGGCTCGCGGTTGTCGTCGCTGCCCCTGCCCGCTGCCCGCTCCCTTGTTCGAGCTCCTCCACGTCTTCCTCGTCTTCGCGTAAGTGGATTAAAATCTCGAAATATCGACGGAAGGAGGGAGTCCGTGTGTGTGTGCGAGTGCCGGGAACGAATTTACGACCGATCGATGCAAATGAGCTCGACATTTGACCAGGGATTTTCCCAATTGGCGAAAACCCGTGGGCTGCAGCGGGAGGCGACCACGAACTTTTCAGCCAAAATTCAGCGATTGGCGAATTCTCCGTCCGCGATGATCGGCCTTCCCTCCATGCACGAGGGCGGAGAAGCCGCGGTCGGGGTGTCGACGCCCTGGTCCCTCCTTGAGCCCCCCCTCTCGCCTCGACCGCCCTCGCTCCGGCTGTCCTCGTGACAAATGCCTCGTCTGCCGGCCCATTAGTCATCGCCCGGGCCCGGGAATCCTTCGTCGTCGCCTTCGCCATCGTCTTCTCAACCGTCTTCACCTTCATCATCGCCTTCTTCGTCACCTTCACCTTCACCTTCACTCCATCAAATCGGCTTCGCCTTCTCGTTCACCCTCCTCCCTGCCACCAACGGACCCTGCTATATCGGGGCTTCCCATCGCGATCGCGATATATCTCCGACCACGATCACACGATCTAATTGCTTGTCATCGACTGCGCTAACGAGATCTCCGAGATATCCTGATCCCGCCTCGACCAGCTCGGCCACCAGGTAGGAAGGACCCGGTCGATCCAATCGGCTTGGATCGGTTCGAGGAGCGAGGATCGAGGATCGGGGATCGAGTGCCGATCGCAGGCCACGAGTCACGGCAGCAGCAACAACGACAACGGCAGCAGCCCGAGCCACACCAGCAGCGGGCGATAAAATCGCGGTTCCCGGCCTAATTTGGAGCCCATTCGCCGGCGCCCCGTCGGGATCCCCGCGGCGGCCGGGCTTCCGGCGATCGTCGGGTCGCAGGTTGTAAATTTCGACACGACCGGGGTCGGCGAGGAGGGTCTGCCGGGCTCGTCGGCTGGGAATTCGAACTACTTTGGGGATCCCCAGGAAGAGGTCGAGGGCTTTCGGAGGCTCTGGCCGGACCACAGGACGAAATGAGGCCATGCGGGGGGTCGAATGGGGCGGCCGGGGCTGCCCGGGCAGGGCGACGAGAGCCTCGCCAGCCGCGCAGGTGGACGCAAACCGCAACCAGTGCCGGCGACAGCGACGGCGACACAGAGAACAATTAAATTTCCACCTCGCATGACGCCTGTCAGCCTTCGAACCCCACCCCCGGCGATAAGCAAATTATGCGGGGCGCGCGGGTCGCGGGTCGCGGTTGGCAACCCACATGGGCTGCCACTCGGGCCGCGGAGTCCGCGCTGGTTCTCGATGTCGACGACGACGTCGGTTGGACGTGGCCATTGAGTCATTTTTTATCGCCCTCGTCTGCGTGTCCCGGCGAGTGTCCGTGTGTGTGTGTGTCGGTTGGGTGTGTTGGTGCGCGAGCATTTAAATAAGTGAGCTGATAACTCGAAGGCGGTGGAAGTCGCCGGCAACGACAGCAGAACAACGTGGTTCCAATCACTGATTTTTAACTGTTTTCCAGTATTGGGGCTTGTTGTTGTTGTTGTTCTCATTGCTGCTATTGTTTTTGTAATTGTTGTTGCTAATGCTGTTCTTGTTAGTGTTGTTGTAGCAGTGTTTCTTGTACTTTTGGCTTCGTTGCTGCCGTTGTTTTCGCTTGGACGTTTTCGACGCCAAGGAGCGGGCTGTGTTTTTATTGTTGTCGTTGTTGTTGTTGTTGTTGTTATTGTTGTGTGCCATGTGTCGCTTATCACTTGTGAACGACAAGAAAAGCGACAAGAACAACAGCAACAACAACAACAACAACAGCATGAGCAGCAACAACAAAATAATGGCAAAACCCACCGAGCAGCGCGAGTTTTTGAAAAATGATGGCGGAAATGGTGCATTAGGTATGCGCAATTGTTGTTGTTGTTGTTGTGACACTCCTCCCCTTCTTCTTCCTCTCCACTTCCCCTACCGCTTCAGTTCCATCCATGGTGTTGTTGTTGTCGCTACTTAATTGCCGGCTTGGTTGAAATTCTGCTGCTCCTCACTTTCATGCCTGCGATAAAACACTTGATAAAGCCGAACCCGAGACACCGAATCGATGCACCGAAACTCGCACCTGGCCCTCGGAACTCGATCCGCGGTGGGCGGTTGGCGGAGCCGGGCGTCGTGGGGTCCCAGAGCGAGTTCGGTCGGCCGCCATCGACCTCCGGCGACCTCATCTCGAGCCGTTGCTTCGCCAGCCCTCGCTTGGCCTCTCGCTTTCCTCCGCTCGACCTCGACCGCGACCTCGCCGTCGCCCTCGTCCTTCGATCGCCTCACTTTCGCCCTGCCTCCGGCCCGACGACCCGCCGAACCCTTCCGATGATCTGCAATTTGTCAACGACTGCTCGGGCCTGCTCGTCCGGCCTCCGACGCCACCTGCGGCCACGAGACTCGCCATCGCCGTCGCCGTCGCTTTCTTCAACCTTCGAACCGGCCGCAACCCTTCGACCCCCGGCCGCGTCGAGCCAACAACCCTTTGCTGCACTTTCGCTCTCGCCCCGACCTTGGCTGCCACCGGCCACCGGCTTCCTCTTCTTCCACTTGCTCTTCCACGCCTCACGGGTCCTCAGACGCTGCTCGGCCCACGTCCCGGGCTCGAATGACAGGCCATTAAGGCTGGCGCCTGGTTGCACAATGCGAGCGACCAGGGCTGCCTTTGTGTCCTTTGTCCGCGGCCAGACGAGGCCAACTGACTGCCGAAAACAACAGCAACAACACCTCGACATGTCGCCGGGTCCCGGACGGATTCCAATAGGTCCGGACGAGCGGGGCGAGGGCCCGAGCAATAAAGTCATTAATGTCAGGTGACCTGTTGTTGTTGTCCCAGTTGCCTCGTCGCAGTCGCTCCTGCCTCGTTGTTGTTGTTGTTGTTGTTCCTATTGATCTCTCAGGCGCAGACACGGGGCCTTCGGGAAAATCGCCAAAATCGAAATCGCCCCGGCCGTCGTCAAAGGCGCAGCGGGGCTTCGAGTTCGCCCAGCCCCGGGTCGGACGAGGAGGCGGAGGCGGAGGTGGAGGCGCCTTTAATTTATGACGTTTTATGACGCAAATAAAACGTGGATGGGCTTGCGAAATGCCTGCTGGACAACAACAACAGCGCCCGGACCTCATTAGGCCAGCACAAGCAACAACAAAATGGCAGAGGGAAGGCAAAGACAGTCGCGGGAAGTCGGGAAAAGTCAGGGAAACCACGGCAAGCGCTGGGAATGGGAGTCGAGGATGGCCAAGGGGGGTCAAGGGACAGCCAAGGGTGTGCGGGACAGAAGTCGGAGGGCGAGAAATTTTCGAGTAAAATATTTTTCTTCGCTTCAATTTTTCTTGAGTCCATTTTACTGAACGAAATTCGCTCTTTTCTTCCTTTTCCCCCTGCACATTCCTTGAGTTCGCCTTTGGAGCCCTTTGAGCGCCTTCCAATGGCAACCCTGGAGGCACCGGACTCGGTCACTCGGCGACGACGAGCTCTAATTATGCAATTTCGAACGCCCTGCTCGGCCGTTTCATGCAGGTACATGACAACAATAACAATAAAAACAACACTAACAACGGCAATTGCAGGTCGAGCGAAGTTTCTGGGCTACAAGAAGTCAATGTTGTTTTCTGTTGTTGTCACCGTTGACAGAAGGTGCGTGAGGATGGTTGTTGTTGTTGTTGTTGTTGTTGCCGTTCGCCGCCGTTGACCGCAATGACCTCATGCCGTGCCGTAAGTGGCGATCGCATGTCGCGCTCAGGTGACAAACGCCGGCCCCGTCCGTCCGTCCGTCCGTCCGCGGCCCTCGATGGCTCGGCCGGCGCCGGCGCCGTCGACGCCAGACGCTCGACCGCTGCGTTTTAATCGGAATTTTCCCGATTTTCGCCCGCCGTCGGTTCCGCCTTTTCGGCCGACGCGGCCTTCGACGCGGTAAAAAAGGACGAGCCGTGAAATCGGGTCGGGCCGTGTCCTTGGCGTCGAGGGGCCCATCGGAATCGCCATCGCCATCGGCATCGTCATCTCCAGGGGCCTCGCCGTGGCCGCCGCGTTGCCAACTTCCGGTGCTGATTGGGGCTCGCCTTATCGGGCGAGGGTTTTCATGACGGATCTCGAATTTCTCCGCTATAAGATTATTGTTATTAATTCCCCTCTTGCCGCGGAGCCCAGCAGCACAGCAACAACAGCAGCAGCGACAACAGGAACAACAACAACAATGTGTTTATCGGCTCCTTAACTTATCGCCTCGTCCCAGGAAGCGGCGGTTGTCGTCCGTCGACATCGCCGGCATCGTCGTCGTTGTTGTTGTTGCTCGAGCTCTCTATCGCAGCCGTCGATAGCGAGCCCGATCCCGATCCCGGCCTCCCTCGCCCCCCACTCGCGAGGCCCCGACGAGGCCCCGTCGATTCGAGGAATCCGACGTGTTCGCCGCCTGGTCCGCCACCCACACGAGGCCGGCGCGACCGGACGAGTCGAGCCGCGGCCGGCTCAAGGAGTCCGTCGGCGTCTGGGCGACGAAACCCCAACTCGCTCAGCCTGGAGCGAGCCCCAGCAGCGCATGGCGCGAGGTGAAAAATCGGGCTCGTTCGGTTTTATCGAGTCCGCGACGGGCCGCCGATCGCGTAAATCGCAAGCCGATCGGAGAATTTTCCGTGGGTCTCGACGGGGCCGGGGGTCGGCGGCGGGTTCGTGGCCTGAGTCTTTCGTTTCTCCAGGCTCGCGACCCGCGTTAGTTTGAATTGGGTGGCGGCAGAAACTCGCGATTAAGGCCGGGGAGGAGGGTCGGAGTCTTCTGTGAAACTCGAGCAACTTGGTGAGAAAAAAAAAGAAAAAAAGCAATCGATGAAATTGCGGAAAATGTGCGAGTTTAACAAACGGCTGCCATTATTCGACGATTACAACTTTACGACTCGGCCCACCTGCAGACCACGTTCCTTGGCGCTCCGCAAAGCCGTCGCAACCGCGACGTCGCTCGGCCGAATGGCTCGCAAATGCCGGTCAAATGTGCCGGCCGAGGAGGCCGCAAAGCCCGGTGGCTGCTGGCCTGGGCTCGAGCGCGGGCTCCGGCGCATCCGTTGGCCGCCTGCGTAGATCGGTGGCGGGTCCGCAGTTAATTTATTTTTAAACGCCGTTTGAATTACGCCCGGTTCGCCCCTCCCCCCTCCGGCCCCTCGCCCCGGCCGAGGGCCCCGATTTATGGCCATTTTATGGCGAAATTATAAATAAAAATCGCCTCTCGCCTCGTGTATTTTAACGACTTATTTACAAATGGCAAGGCAGCGACAAGAACAACAAGGAGAAACCCCAGTGCAGTCTCATCTTTGTTGTTGTTGTTAGTGTTAGTGTTGTTGTTGCTGCGGACATTAGCACTTAACACCAGCGAGGCAACGAGCCATGAACCCCACACGCTTGGCACGTATTTAATTATGATTTAATTATTTATTTGTGTACTTTCTGAATATATTTTCGCATATTTTCTCTCAGCTCATTTCCATTCGATAGAACTCCGGCCGCCGAGTACTCGGATGGGTTTCGGGGCCTGGGCCACAGGGCCTGGGTTCAGCGCATTGGGGGCAGCCCTCGCGCCACGCTCTGCAGTCTCTGGATAACTTGGCGCGATTTCCCACATCGAACTCATTCCGTTTACGCTTCGAGGGACGTCTTTGGGTTTTCTCTTTTTTTGATTTATTCTTCTTTATTTGTTGGTGACCCGAACGACAGACTCGAGCCACGAACCTGCGGCCACAGAAATCAGAAATCGACAAAAATCCCTGCCTTTGTGATTTCCCATGGTTTGAAAGTAATGAAATGAAATCTTGCGGAGATTTCGATTGCAAAATTTCTTCGGAAAACTTCGGGTTAACCGTTGAAGCGACTTTTAATAATTGGCTTTAATTAATCGACTTCTGATCATTCAAGTAAATTTTCGAAAAAACGTCAATTAAAGTGGGACATTTCTCTAATCAATTGGAAAATCTGTCTATTAAATTGAAAATTTTGACAACTCACCTGGCGCTCAGGTCGCTCGTGGTTCGCGTCGACGGAAATCCAATGCGAAAATTGGCGAAAATCGCGCAATCCGGCGATTTCCTCACTTCACGACCCTTGCTGTCGATCGGTGGCTGACAAGGGGATGACGACCGGGTTGATGTTGATGTTGTTGTTGTAGGTGACCAACTCGCCGTTGTTGTTGGGTTTTGCCAATCGACCAATCGACAATTTTTAATTGCGCCGATGTCGTGAAAATGATTGCGATTAGTTTGAGGGATCACAAGAGCACAAACGAGACACGAAGATGACAGCGGAAACGACAAAAAGACACAAACGAGGCAAAAAGACAACCAAAAGGCATCAAAAGGTCAAAAACAGGCCAACACAAGCCAAAACCCAACGTCTCAGGCACTCGGGAAAATCACTTGGCTCGACAAGTTCCACTAGGCGTCGATTCGGAGACGCGGCGCGAAGACAATCGAGCAATCGAACAGCGGTTGCCCACTCTCGGTCGGGCGATCGGGCTGGGGCGGGACGGGGTTCGGCGGAAACACGGAGAAACCGCTGTCGACCAGTGTCTCGGCGGCTACCAGGGCTGCTGCTGGGCGCCGATTAATCAATCGCAGCGGCCCGCAGGTCAATGGGCGACACCGGCGGCGGCCGTTGGCGCTTCGCCGCTTCTGCCGCAGTCGGTGGCGCTGGTGGAGGCGGCCGTTTAAGATAAGTCCAAATCGAATCACTCGGCGCCGTCGCCGTCGTCGTCGTAACGGGATCGGCTCGGCGTCGCTCGCGGCGTGGGGCGGCCACGAGTCGGCCGTGAATCCATCGGCTGTTGGCCCGGGGCGTTTTTCACACGATTCCACCGTCGGCGGTTTCCGCGTGGTTTCGATTTGCCGATTATGTCAAAATTCCCGACATCATCAAAATTAAAGAATCAAAATTAATTTGTCCCGGTTTTCGCAAGATTCTCGCGCACGTCTCGCGGTTTTCGCGCCGGCAAAATCGCTTTTGGTCGACTCCGAGTCGTCGTCGTGGTCGATATTGTTGTTGCTATTTATGTTGTTCTTGCTGTTGTTGCCGCTCTCGTCCGCCGTTGCCGAAGCCGTTGCTGAGGCCGTGTTCGCGCCGTCGTTCGTCGCGCTCGTTTGCGCGCTGCTCCACCGCCTGACGTCGAAGTCGCCGAATGCAAACTGGTTGGCGGCGGCGCGTTCGTCATTTACACAAGCGCGGCCGGCTGCCGCCAACACGAGCCACGCACCAACAACAACGGAGACAACAACAAAACAACGACAGCGACAACGAAATCCCACAACAGAAACAAGAACAAAAACCCACTTAAACTCCACCAACAACAACGCGTGAAACTCGAACAAAAGCCACAGAACGAACGCAACAACAACAACAACAACAACAACAACAATAACAACAACAACAGCAGCAGCAACTGGAACTCCAACAACACGCACAGGAACGAGTCCGGCGAACGCCTTCCATTGGCCTGTTCCATTTGCGGTGGCGGGCGAAGCCAGCGCCAACAACAACAAAAGCACAACAAAAGCAACATCGCCGACGCCGCCGACTCTCGTCCAAGATGGAGCCGCGTCGCGAGCGGCCCGCCGTCAAGGGACGACCTCGCGCTCTCCCCGCTCTCGGGCCGTCGCGTCGCTCTCGCTCTCTCGCTCCGACGCTCTCGTTCGCTCCGCGTCGTCGGCTGTCGTCGGGGGGAGCGCGAGCGAAGGGCGCCACAGTGGAGCGAGTTCGCTAAGCAGATGAAGGAAAATGAAATTTGTTTTTAGTAATAATAATTTTTTTATTATCTACTTCTTTATTTGATTTTATAGATTTTTGTATATAACTTCAGTTTTTGTGGCCGCCGGCTGAGGTCTTCAATTCGATAGGTTTTTCCTGTGTTCATCATAATTATTTCCGGTGTTCTCGCTCTCCGTCCCACCGTGCGGCAATTCATTAGCTTTAATTGTGTTCGTTATCGCCGCCTCGAGAGCGCTTCGCTCGCCAAGGGGAGTTGCCAACCGCTCGTTGTTGTTGCCCCACTCGCAATCGACTGCTTTTTATTTGCGGCCGATGATTTGTTTAGATACGAGTCGTTGTCGTCTCGTGGCCTCCTCGTCGCTCGTTCGCGGTCGTTTTTTCTTGTTATCGCTGTCGTGCGTTGCTGTTGTTGCTCTCCTCGTGCATGCGTGTTGTTGTTCTTGTGGCAAACTCGCCGCTGGCTCAGCCCACTTCGCTGCGGCTGCGGTTGGCGCTCGGGCCGCCGGCCGCCGGCCGCCCGCGTGTGTGTGTGACGAGGTGAATTCTGAGCCTGTGTGTGTTCAGTGTGCGCAATTATAGGGTAAGAGCCCCGTGAAATTCCCTCGTTGCTGCCAATGAAGAAAGCCTTGAAATCAAATGCAATTAACGAATTGATTTGAAATTTTTTTTCATTAAACTAATTAATTTTTCATTTAATAAATTGAATAAAAATAAATAAACGAACATAAAATGCCATATAAGAGATCAATTTCGCTTTTATTAATGCCCAGATATATCACTTTTAAATTGAGAAAAGCTTTAGAAACCATTTTAGTATCGAAATACATCACTTTTAAAATCCATTAAAGTGTAAAAACCATTTCAGATTCTTATTTGCTAAAAAATGGATGTTTAAAAGCCTTTTAAAAAGCGTTTTTTCTTCAATTCACCAGCACACGAGCATTAATCATGAAACATTGTGAACTGCCTGATAATTTAAAGAAAATATGGAGCTCGCCTTGCAGCGAGTCCCTACACGAGGGCCGCAGCCGAGTCCTCGCCAACAACAACTTCAACGGCAGCCACGGCGCAGCGGCGTCCATTAAGTTACAGGAACAGAAACAACGACAACGGCACGACTGAAGCGAGGAAGAGGAAGCGAGGCAAATCAACATGCAACAAAATTTATTTGCCCGCGACTCCAATTAATTTCCGGAGACGGCGGGAGAAAAATCGGACGGCCGGCCGCGGGGCCCTCGAAGGGCGCCCAAGTGACCGGCGGTCGGCCGCGGCCCCCCCCCCCCTGACTCCGTCCCCAGTTGGCAACATTCGCCCGTCCGTCCGATGGCCGGGGTCCGCCAATGGAAGCGCCAGGACACGCCCCAAACTCGGCCAGTGGCCGAGGGAGAGCGCGAGAGCGCGAGTTGCCGAGAGTCGGGAGAGGAGGAGCGAGAGAGAGAGAGAGAGAGTGTGGAAGGAAGAGGAAGAGGGTGAGCGAGACAGCAGAGGCGCCGTCGATACGCGCGCAGCCGATGCAGATACAGCCAGATCGCACGCACGATGGCCGAGATACGGACACGCACCGAGGACGTGGGAAGCGCCACGGGCTGCCCCAGTGCTCGCCCTGGCCCCCTCCCCGGCCCTCCACTGGCCACCGCTCGCCGCTGCCACGTGGGCCGCGGCCCCTCCTTCGCCGGCTGCCATTTTGCGGACAGGCCGCGGAAACTCTCGTCGTTCCCTCGCCATCGGCCCAGGCGTCGGGACCCCGAAAATCCCTCCGCCCGCTCGCCCCCTGGACGCCCCACCTGCCCGTCGATACCGCGATTTGCGGCCGTGGTCGACGCCGCCTTCGCGTCACGCGAGGCCCACGCTTCGGGCCGGCTCGGCATTTGGCACTCGGCCCTATCGCGGCGCGAGCGACCGACGCCGCCACAGGGTGCGTCGGATTTCGAAGCCGCCGAAGCCGCGACGTGCTGGGAAAATCCGCCGCCTGCCGTGCGTTCGTCGGCCCGGGTTCACAGCAGCCACCGTCGAGTCGCCTCCGGGGTCGACCCGGCCGAGCTTCTCGAGCCGCCTCTCGCGGCCCCCGTGGCCCCGCACCCGGGCCCAAATGTCGCCGTCGCGATTTCCGCCGTTATCAGGTTTCGCGCTCGCGTGACGCTTTTCCGAGAGCGCGGCGAGCAGCGACTGGCGGAGGTCGTGAATTCAGCCGGGCCCGGCGGCCGCAGTCGATCGCGACTTCAGCCTCCGGGACGGACCAGGCTCGGGCTCGGGCTCTGGCGCAAATGTCACGACAGAGGCCGATGGACTGGGGCGGGAGGCGACGGTTGGCGGCTGTCGGCGGCTGACGTCTGTCGGCTGGCGGTTTTCATTAGTTATCGCCGTCGTCGTCTTCGTCGCCGCCGTCGTCCCGACAAACCACATAAATCGTGGCTTCGGCCTCCTGCAATCTTCGGCCTGGGGCCAGGATCCCACATCGTTGGTCGGCGGCGGGTTCCGCCGGTTCAATTAAAGGCCGCCCCCGCCACCCCTCACCCCACCTCGTCCACCCCCGCCCGGTTTGACGGCTTTTAATTAAGGAGTCCTCGCCCGGGGACGCCGTCGACCGTGGCTCGAGCAATTAAAGTGACAACCAGTCGATAGTCAGCGCATTCTGCGGCTCTCGGCGAAGGCAACGGGTGCCAATCAGGACGATTCAGCGCGAGTCACATCAATTCAGCGCAATTCAGCTCGTCTAAAACGCATGATATTTTTAATTGCCTGACTTGTTTTAGCCATTTACAACAATTCATCGCGACTCAGCTCAATTTTGCTCAATTCAGCGCGGTCCTGCTCAATACAGTGCGTTTCATATTTACTCAAGTCAATTCAGCGCGCTTCAACTCAATTCAGCTCGCCAAAAACGCATGATATTCATTAAGGCCTGACTTGTTTAACTCAATTCATCAATTCAGCTCAATTCAGCACGCTTCAACTCAATTCAGCTCGTCCAAAAGACAAAATATGTATTAATGCCTGACTTGTTTTGGCTATTCACATTAATTCAGCTCAATTCAGCGCCTTTCTGACCAATTCAGCGCGGCCCTTCCACATTCAGCTCGCCCAAGACGCACGCTAAATGTTAATGCTTGGCTTGTTTAAGCTACTCAGCTCGATTGTCGCACATTCAGCGCAATTAGATCGACGAAACACTAAAAAACTGCTCATGTCCAGACTTTAATTTATGAATGGTTGTCTCCAAGTCCAGATTGAGCCATTATCGAGCTATTGTTGCATTATTAAATGCCATCGATGAAAACCGCTGGCTGCTGAATGCGATTCAGCTCGCGAACTTCGAGGCGAAAGGGCGAATCAATGACGAATCAATTGAATTAGTGGCCGGGTTCAGTGGGATGTCGTGGGAACGACTTTTGTAACTGAGCGACGCGACGCGACGCGACTCGCTCGAGCCGCAGTCGGCGACACTCGAACGATTCGGCCCGTCTCAGCCCTCGTCGTCGCCGCAATCAGCCATGATTCAATCGAATTGGTTTAATTGGCCGCTCGGCCGAGCCCTGCCGGCCCGCCGACCAGTGGCCGCCATTGCGTCGGCCCCTCGGCGGCCTCCAGACGCAGCCCAGCCGCAACCGCAGCCGCAGCCCGAGGGAGGGCAACGGGCAACGGGCTCGGATCGGAGCAGGTTATCGTGGCTTTTAATTCCCAGAAATCCGACCGAAATTCTAGGAAAACTCTATAAAATTCCACGAACCGAGCGAGAACCGGCTGCACCGACCCGACTCGATCTCGGTCCCTTCCGCACCCCTCCCTCGGCTCCCGCCTCAGGCCGTCCCATTCGATCCCATGCCATGCCATTCGATCGATGCGATGCGACGCGATTCGATTCGATCCGAAGGTATTCCCTCGGTTGAGCGGCGACCCCGCAGCCGGCGATGCTCGTTTGCGTCTCTACCATTTTCATTATCATTTCCTTCTGCCTCTCCCTCGCACTCGCTCTCCATCTCCTCTCACTGCTCCTCTCACTCCGCCTCTGCCTCTTCAGCTCCCTCTCTCCCCAGCGGTCCGCCTTGCCGGGGATTCTCGTCCGAGTTTTTGGCCTTTTGTTCCTTCGCTGCCTCGCCGTTGGCCTGGCCCGCTCGCCTGCTTTCGTAAATAATGACCACTCGGCCGCGGCCCGCATGAGGCCCGCGGGACGACGGCCGGCTGGCCCGGACCGTGGCCGAGGCCGAGGCCGAGGTCCCGCTGGAAGATTGAAGATGCTGGGCTTATCTGCGGAAAGAGTTCATCTGGCATTTTATATACGAAAAGTTCCCGCGCGATCGGGTCGGGTCGGGACGGCCCGGCTCGGTTGGTCGCATGCCAGGGGCGCCCGGGCGGAGGGACGGCGGGGGACGGGAGGATGGCGCTTATCTGGGAGAGTTTTAGAATGCGAGCCGCGGGAACTGCATTAAGGTGAGTTCGGGCCGGCCGCACGGCAACAACAAGAGCCATGGGTATCTCAGGAAGAACAACAACAGCAAGGAGAGCAACAACAACAACAGCAAGGAGAGCCACAACAACTGCGGACCCAAGACGTCGCCATGTGACCGAAAAAAGGGATCAGATTAATGCGGACCACGGCGTCGATAGTGCGGCTGGCGCCCGTGGCAAGGTGGCGGACGCGGCCGAAGGAGGAGACAAAGACAACGACAAGACAACGACAACGACAACGACAACGACAACAACAAAGGAGACGAAGGAGAAGAAGAAGAAGTGTCGTCCCGACCCGAGACGTCCGAGGACGTCGGAGGAGCGGGACGGGGCCCTCGTCGAATGGAACCGCGTACTCGGCGCGATGCAAAGTAATTGAGACGGCGCCTCGTGCCTTGTTCCCACTAATGCACCGGCCCCTGCCTCCGTCGGCCCTCCTGCGCCTCTCCTTCTGCTGTTCGCCCTCCTTCTGGGCCGCTTCGCGTGGCGAGGGGTCGAAAAGTGTTCGAAATTAAGATAAGGCCGTCCTGGCTTGGTCGATTCCCGCTGTCTCCCGAGTCACGGCCTCGGCCACGGCTCTCGCCATCGCCATCGCCCTCTCCCCCTCGCCCCTCCTCCTTGGACAACAATTAAAAATCCCCGAATGCCGGCCGCATCGACTCATCAATCATCGAAATATTCGCGGCCATCGCCATCGGCATCCGCATCTCGCCCAGTGTTATCGAAGGGCCCACTTTTACAAGTCCGGCTCCGCGAGGCTGCCACGGAATTCCGCGAGCCGTCGCGAGTCGATTCGGGCGATTTGGGTTGAAAAAAATGCGCGCCCGAGTGGAAATTATTTCGGAAATTTATTTCGGGTCCCACGACCGTCGACAATTGGCCGCCAGGAGTGGCGACGACAACGACAACAAGTCGCCATCTTTCGCCGGCGCCGCCTCAGCCGCCCTCCCTCGAGCGATTGCAAGGCCCGATGGAACGACGTCTAATGAGCCGAGGGGCCGCGGTTTGGCGACCGGCCGGCTCTCGAGGTGTCCGCGCTGAGTGCGCCGAATCGCGTTCCCGGCCGTAAACGGCGAGTTTGCGGCGCTCGCCAAACGATCGGATCGGCCGCGATCGCCGCTCGTGGCTTTTACGGCCCTCAATGGCGAATCGAGGAAATTTCAATGCAAATTTAACGATCCCTAGTGGCGGAATCGCGCCGACGATCCCGAGACTCCCCTGGAAAAGCGGCCGACCGCAAATGGCCGAGGCGGAGGCGGAGGCGAAACCGAGCCGGGCTGCTCCGGCGTATCTGAAGAACCTGTCACTAGCAATTCCGAGTCAGCAGCTGCCGGTCTACACCTGTTGTTTTTGTTTTGCCACTTGTTGTTGTGCGTCCTCCACTTGTTCTTCTTCCACTTGTGGTTGTTGCTGTTCCAGTTGCCCTCGGCCGACGTCACGTGACGCGGGCGGCGGGTCGGAGTCGGGGCGCCCTCGGTTATGACAGGCCCGGCGGCCCAGCGGCCCGGACGCAGGGAAGCGCATGCAATGCTTAATCAATTTGTAGTCGCGCCCTCTCCTTCTCCCTCGCTCTCTGTCGCCCTCTCTGTCCCGGTCTGCTGGCGTCGCGCCCATCGGGAGCGTGGCCGCATTTCGTTTAATTGCACATGCGATTAAACTATCGGCGGCGTATTTTATTAACTTAATTGCGAGTGTAAAATGCGAGAATTAAATGTCGTTCACTGGCGTTTGATTAGCGACACGTTTCCCCCCCCTCCTCCTCCTCGTCCTCGTCGCCGTCGTCATCGTCGACCGCTTTCGTCGGCGGCATCGGCGTCAGCGTCGTCGGACTTTCTTCCATGGCGCCTCGGCCGAACCCCGTCCCTCACTTTAATCAACCTGCGCTTGCACCGGGCCGGACCAGCCCGAGCCGCTCCGCTCCTCCCGATCCTCCTCCTCCTGATCCGCCTCCGCCTCCGCAACCCGCTCCTGCTTATCCAGGGCCTGAGTCACCCGCTCATTAGCGATCGTTTGGGGCTTCGGAAGCTTCGATCACTTTCGGCCTCCTTCTCTTCGGCCCTCTCTGCGTCCTCCGGCCCTCTCTGCGTCCTCCGGCCCTCCTCTCGGCTTCCTCTTGCCTTCCTCTGGCCGTCCTCTGGCCGTCTTCCCTTCGTCCTCCCGCCGTCGACTCCTCGTGGCTCCGCCTCTCCCCCGGTTCGTCCGTACTTAGGCGCCACTTAAGCCACTCAAGCGATTAAGCCACGAGACGCCGACGCCGACGCCGGCGGCTGCGACATCGGCATCGACGCGGTCACGACCACAGACACGACGTCCTCTCCATCCACATCCACAGCCACGACCGCGACCGCGACCGCAGTCACAGCCACAACGACGTCAGAGCCAGGGACTGCGCCCGGACTGCGTCGGACCATCGCGACGGACGGCGTATCGGATTAACAACATTACAAACCGACAAACGACAAGGGAATGCGCTTTAAAATCTTGCAGTTAAAATAGATAAAAATTGAGATACGTCCCGAGCAGGCGGCGTCTGCGGCTTCGCGTCGCCATCGACGTCGACGCGCCGATTGCGCGGTTCCAGCTGCGCGGCCGGTGCGACCTCTGCGGCCGGCCCTCGCCGCGTCCCTTGGCCGAGTGGTCGGCGGGAAATTAACATAAAGTTTTCAGGCGTTTTATCGAGTGCTCCGCATAAATTAGTCGTAGTCGTAGTCGTAGTCGTGGTCGTAGAGCAACAAAGTGCGAGACTGCGCTGGCGAGCGCAACCGCCCAGCGCGCGAAGCCCCCCTTCGCAGCCAACCCCCTTCCGGGGTCCTCGTCGACCTCCGACGGTCCCGCTCGAGCCGCCCCACTCGCTCGGGTCCAGGCTTCGACCACCTCAGGAAAACCCCAGGCAGGGCTCATTTGGAGTCATTCGGAACTCAATCGATGTCTTTCGGACCTCATTCGAAGCCATTTGGACCTCATTCAAACCTTTTCCCGAACTCATTCGAACTCATTTCCACTCAAGCGGGCCTCATTCGCTCTCATTTCGGCGACAAGTGCCAGGTTGAAGCCCTTCGAGCCGAGCCGAGCCGGGCCGAGGCGACTCCGGAGCCCTCCCGGCGCACTTGAGTGCGGTGCACTGCGACAATTGGCGAGTTGACGGAGCTTCAGTCGCCACTCGAGACCACTCAGAGCGACTCGGCTGCGGCAGGGACTGGGGCTGGTGCTGGGGCCGGAGCCGGGACGAACTAATTAATGAGCTGCTTCCTCTGATCGAGCTCCGCGCATTCCATTTGCTTAATCATCGTCACCATTGTCTTCTTCGTCGTCGCCGTCGTCGCCGTCGTCGCCCTTGTCGTCGTCTTTGCCGTTGTCTTCATCGCCTTCGCCGTCCCCGTCTAAGGCAGACGACGGCGGTCTCATTTGCATGCGAAATCTGGCAAGTCGTCCATTAAGTTTTAACCCCGCTAATAAAACCGATCGTAAAACAAGTTTGCCTAATTGATCGCGCGTACGCCAAAGGCTCGCCCCTGCCCCTCCCTCCGTCCCGCCATGCTCCGCCCGAGACGGAGGGCTCAACGCTCGGCGGAGCGAGAGCTTTGTTGGTGGTGCCGGCGTCGATTTCGGTGGCGTTTGACGATCGCGCCGGACCAACGGCGACGACGACGACGACGACTCGGTGACGGGGCTCCTCGGGCTCCTGCTTTGTTGCGGCGACAGGCTTTTAGCCGCGGACACCGAATTGCTATTTGGGACTCCTCGGGGCCCCTCGCGTCGTCCGGCGAGCCGTCGAGCCGCCGAGCCTGGCCCGCCGCCGCATCGGGCGCGGATCATTAAAATTAATTCGGTCCGATTTGGGCCGCCGGGCCGTTGACAGCCGGGGACGCCGGAATTCGCGCTGGAATTCCGAGCGTGGCCGTCGCGATTGATACATTAACGATGACGACGACGGCTTCCACAACTTCATTTCAGCGACGGAGCCTCCTCGACCCCTCTTCACACTCTTCCTTCCCGCTCTTGGTGTCTTTGTTTCATTTATTTCACTATAAAAATCATAACATACATTGCATCGGCTCAACTCGCGCCTCGGTTCGCTTCTCCTACACAATGGCTTAAATGTCTAAACGGCCTGGGCACAGTGGCTTTCGACCCGGCCCGGAGCCCACTATTTGCAGCAATTCGCTCCCCGCGAGCCGGAGCTCGAGATGACGGCGATCGCTGCGATTACTATAACTAATTCTCTAACTACGGGCGTTCGCCTCCTGCACGGGCCTCTCCCTGGCATCCTGGTTTCTCCCTCGCTTCGCCGGGCCTTCGGGGACTTGCGCAGCCTAAGCCTAAGGAATGGGAATCGATCGAGGGGTCCGCGGGCGAAAATCCACTGGCCTGGTTTGCATCTTACATGACTAAGGTTTAATTAGGGTTCGCTCGAGCGGCGCTCGCGCGTTTTTGGCAACACTCTGAAGTCTGTTGGTCTTTGTTTTTGGCACACTGGGTCGGCTCCTGCTCCTGCTCCTGCTCCTGCTCCGTCTTCTCCTCTCCCCCTCGGCTCCCCTCAGTTGTTGGAGGAGCGCTCGGGGAGGCCGGTGCGGGTGATGACGCTGGTCGGGATCTCGCCGTTGGCCGCGCGCGCCCCGTCGATCGGCGGCACCCTGCAAAGGTCGATGGTCAGAGGACAGAGGTCAGCGGTCAGCGGTCGTTGGATTTGTGGCTACTCACGTCTGGGCGATCTGGCGGTTGAGGGCGCTCGAGTTGGGCAGGTGCGGCGACTGGCTCTGCGAGGGGGGGTTGCTGAAGGGCGAGTGGTTGCTCTCGGGGTGGCCGCGCCCCATGCCCAGGCCGCCCACCTCGGCGTGGCCCAGCGCCAGGCTGCGGCCCCCGCTCGAGCCGGACGACATGTCGTGGAGGTCGCCCCCGACGCCGACGCCGACGCCGTTGCCGTTGCCGTTGCCGTTGCCCTGCTGGCCGTTGAGGGCGGGCAGGCCGAGGCCCTGCACCTGCGAGGGGTACAGGGTCGGCGTGATCATGAGGTTGCCGCCCTGCTGCATGCCTGGGGGACAGAGGGGAAGAGAACGTTTTACTCAGCGACGGACGAGAGGTGGCTGGCACTCACTGGGCAGCTGGGCGGTGGTCCGGAGGGGCGGCGGCGGCGCCCCGTTGCTCTTGGGCTTGCGCTTGCGCTTTTGGATGCCCTCCTTCTTCATCGTCGCCGGCCGGTTCATGTTGTGCAGCTTGAAGTAGAGCCCGCAGGCGTTGCAGACCGGGTTGCCCTCGTTGTTGCGCCGCCACAGGGTCGTCGTCGTGGTCGCGCAGTTGGCGCACGAGATCCCGTTGCGCCGGTTGTTCGCCGCCGCCGAGGACGACTTCGGCTTCGACGGGCGCGCCGGCAGCCGGACGGTCTGGCGGGTGGCCGGGTGCACGATGCAGTTCGGGCAGACGAGTTCGTTGCCCCGCCGGATGTAGTGGCAGTACTCGCACTTGAGGGCCTCGGGCATCTGGTTGCCCACGCCGGGCGGGTCGTAGGCCGTCGTCGTCCAGTGGGCCGTCGCCATGCCGCCGCCGTTGTAGTCATCCACCACCTGGTGATGATACGGACTCTGCGTTAGCCAGGAGCGAGAGGGCGAGGGAAGGTGAGAGGCGTCGTTAGAAAGGGGGTCACTGGGGGGGGCAGAGGGAGCCGGGGGGAGGTGGGCTGTGGGCTGTGGGAAGCGGTCGGGGGAGGCAAGGGCGGCTGGTCAACTTACGTAGCCGACGTTCTGGAACTCGACGCCCGAGGCCGCGGCCGCCCAGAGCTCGGCCGGGGCGGGCGAGTTGACGGTCTCGTAGACGGACATCGGCGTGTACTGGGTCTGCTGGCGGACGGCGCCCAGGTTCGGGTCGGCCTTGCACAGCAGCGGCCCCGCCGACACCGGCACGCTGTAGATCGCGTTGCCCTGGCTCAGGTAGGCCGGGCCCTGCTGGTAGTTGATCACGTTGCAGACGTTGCCCAGGTCCGTGAAGGTCTTGGCCTCGTTCGGGTGGCCGCCGCCGCCGCCGCCGCCGTTGCCCGGGCCGCCCCCGGCCGGCGCCTCCACCGCCGCGGCGTCGTAGTACAGGGTGGCCGACGACGGCTGCTGCTGCTGCTGCCCGGCGTCGATGATGCTGTAGCGCTCGCCCTCCTCGAACCGCAGCGGCGTCCCGTGGCCGCTGCCCTGCTGCTGGTGGTGCAGCCCGGCCGACGAGACCACGATCGAGTCCACGTAGCCGCCGTTCGGCGTCGGGCACTGTTGGTGTTGCTGCTGCTGCTGCTGCTGCTGGTGCTGCTGGTGCTGCTGGTGGAGCTGCTGCTGCTGCTGGTGCTGCTGTTGCTGCTGCTGCTGCTGCTGCTGGTGCTGCTCGGCCGCCGCCTGCTCCTTGTCGATGGCCTCGATCTTGATGCCGGCGCCGCCCTCCGCGCACAGGATCTGCTGCCCGCCCTCGGCCGTCGCGTACGCGTAGACGGCCCCGGGCTGCGGGCCCTGGTCCTCGGCCCCGGCGCGCGGCCCCGTCATCTGGACGTAGCCGGAGCCGCCCGCAGCGCCGGCGCCGGGCGACGACGAGTGGTGGTGGTGGAAGTCGGTCGAGGCCGCCGCCGCCGCCGCCGCCTCGCTCGGGTCCGCCTCGCGCGCCTCGTTGACTTCACTGGAAACACAGAGAGAGAGAGAGAGAGAGAGAGAGAGTCAAATCTGTGGCTCCGGGGGGTGGGGGCTGTCGCTGCTTACAGGGTGCCCGCCGTGGTCAGGATGCGCCGCTGCTGCGTCCGGCCCAGCGGCCCGACGCCGACGACGCCCACGACGCCGACCCCGACGCCGACGCCGACTCCGACGACGCCCGCCGACGTCGCGTCCAGGCGCACGAGTTCCTCGGGCGGCTGCTGCGAGGGCTGCACGAGGTTGGTCGGCGTGTGGCGGGCGGAGGGATGACTGGCTTGTTGCTGTTGTTGTTGTTGTTGCTGCTGCTCCTGCTGCTGCTGCTGCTGGCTGTCGAGGGCGCCCGACGTCTGCTGTTGCTGCTGCTGCTGCTGCTGCTGCTGCTGCTGCAGCTGCTCCTGGCGCTCGATCTTGATCTTCTCCAGCTGGAGCTGGTGGTGCTTGGCCAGCGACTGCTGCTGTTGCTGCTGCTGCTGCTGTTGCTGTTGCTGTTGCTGGTGTTGTTGCTCCAGTTGTTGTTGGGCCTGCGCTTCCATCTGCAACGAGAGCCGGGCACGGAATGAGTCGCGGTTCGCTTGGGGCGGCCCGAGTCGCGCTCGCCGGCCGACGTCGCCGCCGCCGCCGCCGTCAGCGGAGGAAGCGGCGCACGTCGGTTTCCGGCCGACGTCGAGCGTCACCGGCGGCCGGGTGGGGGCGTCGGAGGGGGTGAAGGGGAGAAGGTGTCGTCGTCGTTGTTGTTGTTGTTCTCGTTGTTGTTGCTGTTGCGCCTGCGCACGCGGCAAACCTCAAAACGTTCAGTTCAGAGGACGGCAAACAACAGCAACAACAACACATGACTGGCACAACAACAACAACGAGAAGAATTTGACCAATTGCAAGAACAACAACAACAACAACAACAACAACAACAACAACAACACACCGCAGTAACAATAACATCAACTCAGACAATTTGTCACCTACAAAACGAGAGGAAAAAAAACAACGTTGTTGACGACAGCGGAGGGCATGTTGTCGACGTCGTTGTTGTTGTTGTCGACGTCGTTGTTGTTGTTGTTGTTGTTGTTGTTGCTGCTTACTACTCATTGTCGTTTCAGTTGACAATGATGCTGTTGTTGTTGTTGTCGTCGTCAAAAGTAGTGTCAACATTATTTTTCACTTTTCATTTTCTAGAGCAAGAGGAAATTGTGTAGTGTTGTTGTTGTTGTTTTTGTTGTTGTTGTGGATGCCGGTGATCGTGATGATGTTGCCGACGACGACGGCGACGGCGATGATGATGTTGCTGTTGTTGTTGTTGCTATCACCAATATTTATTCTGCCGGCCCAAAGCGACGGAGTCGGCGTCAATCGGAAATCAGAGAGTCGACAACAACAACAACAACAACAACGAGAACGATCACGTCGTGACACACACGCGGGGAAAGAAGTACCAACAGCAACAACAACAAGAACAACAACAAGAAGAAGTAGGAGAATAAGAAGACGAAGAAGAAGAAGATGAAGATGAGGACTGACAACAGCCAGAACGACATGGCCTACAACAAACAACCCCGACCGACACGACATGCTTTCAATTTGTCTCCATCTTGGAATTCTGCTCCTCTGCTTCTTCTTCTTCTTATTCGACTTCGACTTCGACTCTTGCTCTTCTTCCACCCCTGGCAAATATTTGTTCGCGGCTTCCTCCGCTTCTTGTGTCATCGGCACGGCCCGCGAGGCGCGGAGAAGCCTCGAAGCCGTCCGGAAACCGCGCCACCTGCTTCTCGAATCGCACGCCGGCGGCCCTCGGAGGGTCCAAAAAGACCGCGAACCCCCTCTCGTGGATCGCAGGAAGACCCCGAGACCCTCGGGAACCCCCACGGGGCCGAGCCCGACCCCCCTGAAGCACGGGCGACCCTCCCGAGGAGCCTCTGGAAGCCCCCGGAAGCCTCTGGGCTGCCTCGAAATCCTTGCCGGGCTTCAAAAACACCCTCAAGGCTTGGCCCGCCACCCAACGCGAGGTCTCCGAACACCTGCAGCCCCGCGACGGAAGCTCAAACAGCCGGGCAGACCGCGAGCCGGCGCCCCGGGGCTCCCGATTCGCGGGCCGAGTGTTTGAGCGCGATCCACAGATAAATTCGAGCACGTGCGACGGGCGTTTGTTGTTGTTGTGGGTTGTGGTTTGTTGCTGTCAGGAGTTGTATTTCTTGTTGTTGTTGTTGTTGTTGTGGGCTGTCTATCAACACGATCAACCGTTAACAAGTTGTTTATTTATGCAGATAAAGCCGAGTGATAACCGAGACAACGGCAACAGTGACCAACAACAACAACAACAACAACAACAACACCGACGACCCACCTCGTAAACTCTCGCTTTCGAACAAAACAAAAAGGAACAGACACTTGAAGCTACCAAAAAGCAGCAACAACAACAACAACAACAACAAAATCGACAGCCACAGCGACGACGCCAAGTTAAGTCAGAGATTAAAAGCAATCTTATCGATACCCAGATGCTCAATAGAAGATACGAGTGCAGCACGCGACTAGAGTGGGCAACAACAACAACAACAACATGAACATGACCAACAACAACAAGAGCAACAGCAACAGCAACAGCAACACCATCGTGAACACCACGAGCCACGTTCGTCATCGGCCGCAGCGAGGCGAGAGCGATTTTGTAAATATTTAAAAACACCAGCAACAACAACAGCAACAACAACAACAGCAACAGCAGGGCGAAGCGTTACCGAATTTCCGTATCTGCGAGATACGATAATCGCAGTGACCGCGAATCGCGCGGTATCTGCGGCCGGAGCTAGATAAATGCGGGGGCGTGGCTCGGCCGGGGCCGCGGCCGGAGCCGGGGCCGGGCCGGGTCCGTGGTTCATTCACACGTCTCTCCGCGAGATAGTTGGCCAGTAGTCGTCGGCTGTTGTTGTGGGTGTTGTCCGTGTTGTTTTCGGTTGTTGCTGCTGTTGTTGTAGCAATTGTTGTTGTTGTTGCTGCTGTTGTTGCTGTTGTTGCTGCAGCAGTCTTCGACTTCCAATTCCATTCAGTATCTCGAAAATTATCTGATTCCCTATCTGCGGGCGTTGATAGCAGATGGCAGATAAAGGCCCGGGCAGGCCGATCGGTAATCTTTCGTCGAACCCCGGACCACCCCCTACAACCCCCCCCCCCCCTGCCCCTGCCGCCCCACGCCGCCCAGCCCTGACGTCATCAGCGCCGCGCTCTCCCTCGGCCCTCGGCGCTCGCCGCTCGCCTTCCTCAATGCGATCTCGGCGATCTCGAAATTTTGCATACCCTCAACCGCCCCCCTCTTGGCCCCCGCCTCTTTATCGGCCTCCGTGACGTCGTCGCCGCCCTATCGCCAGGTCGCCTCGTATCATATCGTAGCATATCGTGTGGTATCGTATCGTGTCGTACGGTATCTGGCCGTATCGCATCCTATCGGTGGCGTCGCCGTGACCTCCCGACGCGTTGATAGCGCCGGATAAGATACTGTATCTGGGCCGGGTCCTCCGGCAGGTCTCTGGCTGTGACGGCAGCTCTGGCTCTGGCTCTGGCTCTGGCTCTGGCCATTTGTCGGCCTCCGCCACTCGCGGCCATCCGGGCGCTTTCGCACCTCGCGCCGACTTCCGTCCCGAGTCACGGGTCGAACTCGAACTCGAACTCGAACTCGAACTTTGGGCCCTGTCGATCGCCAAACGTCGATCATCCCACGTCGGCCGATGGTCGATGGTCGATGGTCGCCGTCCGTCCGCCGGTGATCGACGAGCGACGCCACGTCATCGCCGCGACTCTCGCCTGACTCACTCGGCAAAGAAGGGAGCAGCGGTCGAGACGAGTCGAGCTGAGACCAGGCGAGGCGAGGCGAGGCGCGACGAGCGGGTCGAGACGAGGCGAGGTGGAGACGGGTCGGGACGGGCAGGGCCGAGTCAGTCGGGAGTTTCCCGATTTCCCCGAGGTCCCCGGTGACGTGCGTCGGGCGGCCTCGGTCGTCACCGCGGCCTTCGTCACCGTCGTCGTCGTCGTCGTCGTCACCGCCCTCAGACGAAGCCGTGCCCGACCTCCTTCAGTGCCCGCAGCCCCCCCGCAGTCCCGCAACCTGCTCAAGCGCCTCGTTCGCCCACCACCGGCTTCGAGGCCGGGGCTCAGCGCGACTCGGGCGGTTTTCCGGGCTCAAAAACGGACAAAGCCGCGACCGAGGCCCCGCGCCTCGCCCTCCCTCCCGGCAGACCCCGTCGACCGAGTCAGCGAATCCCCGTCGATTGCTCAATCGACCTCCTCGATTGCTCGGCAGCTTCGAGTGAGCCGTGCTCGGCGTGTTTGTTGTTGTTGTTGTTGTTGTTCTGGAGAAGCCCGATTCCAGCTAATGAAACACTTCATTATTTTTACGGCCGCCAACCGCGCGCGGCTCCGACCGATTGACCGAGGGGCGAAGGGCCCTAAAAGGTGGGCAGGCGAGGGAGGGGGGCCGAGGGCCGAGGGCCGAGTCTTCCTCAAGGCGGGCTCTGGAAACGCCTTATCGAAGCGCGGCAATTAAACGCCCTCGTGCGGAGGGTTTTTGGTTTTATTCTTGTTGTCTCCCACTTTGTTCTCAGTGCTCGTGTTGTTCGTGTTGTTGCTCTGGTTCCCACTGCTGTTGTTGCTGTTGCCGTCCAAATGGCCCGCTCACATGTCATAAAACTATAAATAACCATAAAAGTCGACGAGTCCGTTTAATGCAATTTAATTATGTCATTTACTTAGACGACGACGACGACGACGGCGACGGCGACAACAACAATCCATCAGTGGCCATCCGGCAGCAGCAACAGCAACAACAACAACAACAACGAGCTACTGCACTCCGAGCACTCGGGCCTGCGAAACACCCTGTGTCGGGCGAGTCCTCTCGAGTTCTCGCCGACTCCCTCGATCGACGCGTGTCGAATCCTCGCATCCTGCCGGCCCTCGACCCAACTGTCGCGCGTCCCTCGTCCCATTGGCCGCCGCGTCACTTCCTGAACTCCCTCTATCTCGGCCTCCATCGGTCAAAGGCGGCCCCCAACCACGTCCATTCATTCATCGATCCGCCGGCCTCACGTGCTGCTCGTCCTGGCCGCGGTCCTCGCTCGAACCCGAAGCCGTACCTGGCCGGCCGTCGTCCTGCCCTTATCGCGGCCCGGGCGAGAGGTGATAACGTTGACATAATATTCACATTTCCCATTTCCCATTTTCCACCGGCCCTGAATCGATCGACGGATCGATGGACCGATGGACCGAGACCGAGTCCTCGGCCTCGACCCCGTGGTCGTCCTCATTCATGAATGAAACCGCGTCCGTCCTGGCCAGGGCGTTGCCTCCACCTCCTCCTCGGCCATTTGTCTCCGCTGGCCGGTCGTCGTCCTTAATTGACGTCGGGACACTCGGAATTTTGACGCCGGCGACGTCGCCTCGGGTCGCCAGTGATCGCTCGTAAAGATACCCGATCTTTCCACGTCGCTCTGCCTCCTGCCTCCTGCCTCCTGCCTCCTGCGTCCTGCGTCCGTGACTCACGCGTCGCTCGTCGCTCGCCGCTCGGCGCCCGGCCTCATCAGCCCGATCCCATAAATCAACTCGTTATCCGCCTATCGATCCAAGCGCTCTTCTGTGTGCCTGTGTGCGTGTGTGCGAGTGTGCGAGTGTGCGACGATCGCGGCCGATCGTGGCGGCTCCTGCGAACGCCGTCGCCTCATTGGCCCGCCGGACAGATGGGCAGGTCGAACTCCAGAGCTCGAAGTCCAGAGATTGGAGTCCAGAGCTCGAGGTCCACAGCTCCAGGCCGGTTTCGGTGGGCAGCGAGGCCAATGGCCAATGGCCAATGGAAGGATGCGCTGACAGATGTCGCAGGATTTGATCCGACGTCTGATATTTCGTTCGTCTTTTAGGATTAGTTCGATTTCAACTTGGTTTGATATGACATTGCGTTGGAAATGCATTTTCAACACCTGCTGCCTACAGAAAACCCCTCGTGTCTCTTTCTAGCGAAAAGCACAATCGCATTCCCTGGTCTGATGAGCGCAAAATTTTCGAAAATAATTGCGAGTATTTTAGAAATCATTTGCTTCTACTCGCTCAAGCAAATTCAATTAGTTCGGTCATTGATATTATTTTTCAGAAATTTTCACAGTTTTCTTTCGTGTCAATTGTACGAATGAAAATTAAAAACCCCGGTAGCGATTTATGACTTTCATTGTAGGGCTGAGGGCCTCGGGAAGCTCTTAATGAATGTGAAAAAATATATGATTTTGAAGACAACAATGAATACGAAAATTAAGTATCATGAATGTGACATCGTGAATCCAAAGAAATAACAAACGTGAAGGCGGTGGAAAAGCGGGAAAAAATCAAATTCCACAAAGCGGGAAAAAATCAAATTCCACAAATCAAATTTCACAAACTTTAGGGAGCTCGCTCTGAGTGACGAAAACAATGTCCGTAAACCCCGAGCACGACCCCGAGCACAACACATTTTCATGGTCCCGTCACTTCGACCGCCCACGGAAGCGGCGGAGACGCACGACTTGCGCGGCTCGGAGGCCCCGAAGTCGAGACGGCTCCGATGGCTTTACCTTTATTTGCATGGCGGGGCTGGTGGCATCCCCTGCGGCTGGCGGGGCGGGAAGCGGAAGCGGAAGCCGATGTTGACACCGGAACTGGCGCGAGTCACTTCCGGACGCGGCGGTCGGTTCGCACTTTTCACTTGTGGTCGCGAGCGCTTGGTCGACGCGGCCAGGTGGGCGAAGTCACTGGGGAAACGCGGACGAAACACGGTCAAAACACACTGAAGCACACGATCGGGGATCGCGATCGAGGTCGCTGGACGAATCGAATCACGAATCGACGGAGGCGGAGGCCAAAAAAGAGCTTGCGACGCGTTTTTCACGCCGTCCTCAACTGGGGCCCCGATGGCTCGACTTCCCACAGCGACGTTGTTGGCGACGCCACCGATGTTGGCGGTTGTTCTGGTGGTTCTTGTAGTTGTTGTTGTTCTTGCTGTTGCTGTTGCTGTTCCGGTGGTGGCTGGGCCGCCTGGAGTCGTGCGGTTTTCGGTGTTCGCGGTGTTCGCTGGGCGGACGCGAGCCGACTTTTTCGCTGCGATTTTTCGGAGCGAGTAACGTGAATGACGAGGCGACGCATTGCGCCGTTGGCACCTCGTCGTCGTCGTCGTCGTCGTCGTCGCCGTCGTCGCTCGGTCGTCGTGGTCGACGCCGCGATCCCGCCGCGGCCCGGGCCCGGACCCGGCGCCGCCGCGCACGCACACAGCGAAGGAGCCGCGCACGGACGCGGCCGCGGACGCCCGCAGCACCCACACCGAGGCCGCTGCGCCTCTGTGTGTGTGTGTGTGTGTGTGTGCCTGTGTGTGTGTCGTCGCCCGCGCGCCCGTCGCTGTTTGCTCGGCTTATCTTATCGGCCGGCCGCGAGCAAACGACGCGCGATAAGATACGGCCGCGGCGCACACACGGCCGCCCGCGCTGGTGTGTGTGCGGCCTGCGCGTGTGTGTGTGCGCGTCGCGAGTGCCCCCTGTGTGCGTGTGTGTGTGTGTGTGCGTCTACCTGGCTGCTGGTGTGTGTTTTGATTTCCCGCTCGCGTCGTTTCCACCTTCGCGGGGCGGCCAAGTGCGATTCAGAGAAAGGCAGCCGCGGGCAGGGCAAACAAGGCGCAGGGAAGGAAGATGGGAAGGAATCACAAATGGGAAACTATCAAAAATAAAACCTCAAATTCTGGCATTCGATTCGATTCCCTAGCCGTGGACGGAAATCCTTTGAAATCCTCTCTGCGATCGACGCAACTTTGGCTCCCTCCTCGTCCCCGTCCCCGACCCTGTCCCCGTCTGGCCCTCCTCGTGCTGCTTCTGCCCCGCCGCGTCTTCCCCACCCCCTGGTCTCAACCCCAACCCTCCCCCCGAAGCCCCCGAAGCCCATTTCGATTCCTCCTCCAGGTTGTGCAATAAATTTCCCTGAGCTCGCGTCATAAACAATTTTTGTTATTGCTTTAGGCGGGTTTCTAGTAGTAGAAATGTTGTTGTTGTTGTGCGCTGTCATTGTCGCGTTGTTGTTGTCGCTGTTGTTGTTGTATGTCGTCATTGCCGCATTGTTGTTGTGGTTGTTGCGACACTCGTGCCGCGCCGCGCCGTTGGTCGTAAAACCGCCGTCACGAACCCACGACGGGCCCTCGACGGGGCCCTCGAGTCCCGAGTCCACGTGTCGCGAGTGCTGGCCGGCGGAAGAAGAGCAAGAGTCCTCGAAAAGCCCCACTCGAGCCCGAGCCCGAGCCCGAGCCCGAGCCGGAGCCGGAGCCCTCGAACCCTCGTCTGGAGGATCCCGATTTCCCGTGGAAATCGCTCAGAAGTCGATCAGTCGACGGTTGGATGGTTGGAGCCGCGGACACCTGGCCAGGGCGAAGGCGAGGGGTCAGCAACAACAACAACAACAACAACAACAACAACGGTCGAAACAACCACAACAACTCATTCGAAGCCCTCGCCTTCCGCGCCCCGGAGGATCAGGAGGTTTTCCGAAATGAATTCCTATCAATTCCTCCTCCGCAGATCGCACGCGGCCCACGATCAATTCCGAGACTCCGCCGCTCCACCCGCTCCGCCCACTCCTCCGCCGGCCTCGTAATGCGGAATTCGTGTTTTCCTCCACCCGGCGGCCCGGACCGCCTGGACATTAATCATGGCCTGCCTGGCGGCGGCCGCCCGAGTGCGCTGATAATCGTGAACGGCGTTTAGAAAAGCATTTAGAAATATCAAATCGCCTGCGATAGAACAATGGCGAGGGACGGACGGACGCCAGTTGCAATAATTAATTATCGGGAGCCGCGGTTTGCCTGGGGCGTGGACGGCGCTTGCGAAGTTGTGGATTCAGCACCGGAGGAGCTGCGACGTCCTGGTCGTCGCCGTCGCCGTCGTCGCTTGCCGCGAACGATCATAAATGAGGCGAGCGCGAGCCCTCGATAAACGCCTTGATTGCAGACTTGTCGTGGGAGGTCGAGGTGGGCGGCGCGATGGGGTCTCCTTGGGCCTCCTGCATCTCCCCTCCCCCCTCCCCGCGACGACGGCGGCCTGCGGAGGGCGGCTTTGGGGATTTGCGTGGGGAAATCGCGGGCTTTGCTGGGAATGCGAGCGATTGCGTCAACAAATATCGAAATAAAATTCCGAGAAATTGCTTTTTTCTAATTATTTTATTGTCGTCGTCGTCGTGGTCGTCGTCGTGGTCGTGGTTGTCGCTGGTGGATCCGTGGATCGATCGACCGGGCCACCGCCGGACCGAGCGATCGCAGCGAGCGATCTTGAGGCGGGCTCTTCAGAGTTTATCAGCACTCGTCGGGATCGACGGTATCGCGTGCCTCCGATCGATCTCCGCGTTGGGCAATAAATTTGTCAATAACTTTTTCACCATCCACCCCGGCACCCCGGCACCCTGACCGCCACCACCCCATTGGCCCGGCCGCCCCTCGCCCTCAGCGACGCCGCTCTAATTTGGTTCCTCCTTTGGGCCTCTCGGTTTCGTTGCGTGCTGCGTTTTCAATTCCAGCCGAGAGTCGAGATAAGCGAATCGGTGGCCGCCACACGGGAGTGGTAATGGGAATATAGGAACAACAACAACAACAACAAGAACAACAACAACAACAGCAAGACCCAAATAAACTATTAGAAAAGTCCGTGAGTCCGCGCGGTTCCCATCGATGAAAAGCGCTCCCATTTCCCAATTCCGCCGAGTCCCCCCCCTCTCCCGAGGAGAGGCCATAAATAACGGTGCCGGGGAGGGAGAGAGGGGGGGTGGGGGCGCAAAGGCGGGCGCGGCCGGTGGCCGGAGGGAGGCGGCGAGGCTTCATTGGGAAGCCGTCGAGGGCTGGGCGGGCTTCGCTTCGATTAATAATAATTGTGCCATACATAGTTGTTGTTGTTGGAGGTGTTGTTGTTGCTGTTGTCATCGGCGATGCTGTTGTTAATTGTTGTTGTTGTTGTTGTTGTTGCCATTGGAGTGTAGTGGCAATGGCTGGCTGCGATGGGCGGCCTCGATGGCCGACGACATGAACGAATTCAAGCGAAGTGAGTTCAGCCATTATTATTAACCTGTTGGCCATATATCAGGAGCAACAACAAGAAAAGTAGCAAGAAAAACAACAACAACAATAACCTCAACAACACCATTCAGAGCAACAACAAAACCAAATAACACAAAACAATTGCAATGGCAACAATGGCAAGGAATCGTAACAAAGGCAGACAGAGCAACAGCGACAAAGCGAACAATAAAGCCAATAACAACAACAGCAACAACAACAAGGGGTTCGAGGACGACAACAGCAGCAGCAGCCGCAGCAAAGAAACCAAAGGGAGGGAGGGAGGAGGGAGAGGCAGAAAAGCCATTTTTAATTACGGCCCAAAGCGACGACCCTCGGAGGCGGGGGCGATCGATATTTCGATGATGGCGCGGCAGGGGCGAGGCACGGCGGGGTGGAAACAACATGGCGACGTCGACGGCGAGGACGTGGCCAACGACAGGGCGCGAGCGGGCCCGGGTGGGTTCGAGCGGTTCGAGGGTGTCTGCGGCCGCCCTTGCTCGATGGCGGCCGACTGCAATGGCGTCCGGCGACGGTGACGGCGACATGGAGTCCCTGCTGTGGGTCGAGCCGGCTGAAATTGCGATTCGCCTCCAGAGCGCGGAGGACCCTGAGTGGTCGAGAAATCGCAACGTCGTTGCCGGCGGCCGATGGACAGGAAACCGAAAAGATCGACCGAAATCTCGGCAGGTCCCGGCCCAGCAGAGGCGCTGGGGGCAGCGGCGTCGACGTCGACGTCGACTGCGGCGTGAATCACGGCGACCGACGACGCCGAGCTTCGGCCTCCGGCCACCGGGGGCGCTGCTCGATTGACTTTCGCTCGCTGCCACTCACCTGGTCGGGCCTGGCACGTGTTGTTGTTGTCGGGGCTGCGGCTCGGTGATTTCATGGCCGGTTGCTTCGACTCCCTGTGGTTACCGTGGTTGTTCTTGTTGTTGTTGTTGCTGTTGCTGTTGCTGTGCTTCGTCCCTCCTGCGCCACATTTTCGACAGCTCCGTGGAAACGTCAATCACATGACAGCCATTTTTAATTTCGGGCCCGATGACGCTCGCGTTGTTTTTGTTCGAGTTTCTGCTCTCGATCGCTCGGAATGTTCAAGTGGCCGACAACAACAACAACAACAACAAAGAGAACAAGAACAACAGAACAACAACAATGGGAACGACGACGACAAACAAAAATATGGCACTCAATTATGAAGAAATATAGAAATAAAGGCATAAAATAAATTATTGACGATCGATCGTGATCCGTCACCGGCGGCGGTGGAGGCAGTGGCGACGACAACAACAACAACAACAACAAAAACAATAGCACGTACTTCACTTGACGAAAGGCAACAACAACAACAACAACAACGGGGTCCACGACGACGTGGAGAAAATGGCGTCGCCGAGGGCACTCGATTCACGCGATCCCGAGTCGCGATAAATTTCGAACTCGTTTTTTCCGCGATTTTCGATTCTTCGCGTTTCGCCTCACCTCACCTCGCCTCGCTTCACCTCGCTTCACCTCTCTTCACCTCGCTTCACCTCTCTTCACTTCACGCACTGCACCTCGCGATTTCTCCTCGACCCCGGCCCGGCCCGACCCGACTCCGCCATTTCGCCGAGCGGGTCCGTCCACGCTGTTGTTGCAATCGATCTCGAGACGGCCGGAGGGCCGGACGGACGGACGGACGGACGGACGGACGGAAGGAAGGACGGAAGGAAATTCGTCGGTTCTGGTTTTCGCCGTCGTCGCCCGGCGTCGGCCGTCGATTTTCAACTGAGACCGCTTTTGATTATGTTTAAATGACATTTTCCCGCTTTTGGAAGGCGGCGAAGGCGAAGGCTGATATTTCCTATCAAGCTTGTGATTTTTCCTATCGTGCTTTTGCACTGCAACACCAACAACGACGACGACGACGACAGCGACAGCGACGACGACAATTGGAACAATCAAGAAACAGCGTTCGCTCTAACATATCGAATATCTGAGAATAGATAGCGGCCTTAGATAAGTTAACGTATCATTTCAGAGATTTCCAGCCGGACGATAAACGCCCACGGCCACGCCCCGACGTGGGCGGAGGCGGAGGCGGGAGGACGATGGGATCCGACTCGCCGGATTCGATCCGATCAACTCGACTCAGCCTGAGCCGACCCAACTCGACGCCGCTTCCTCGACCTCCACCTCCTCGGGCCCTCGGAAGCTCCTCGATCGTTCTCCGGCCCATCCTCGGCCTTCGCGCCCTCCTCGAGTCTTCTCCGCCCCCTCCTCTGCCCCAGCCTGGGGCCCTCTCGGTTCGCGCCGCCTCCCGGTGGTTGGCCGGCGTCGGTGACGTTTCGCCGCCTTCGCGCTGACCCAGCTAGATAAAAAGTATCTAATCTTGGCCGCTGTTTGCTCTTTTGCCACCGTGCTTGTTGTTGTTGTTGGCTTTTAGCAATACCCACCAGATAATGAAGATTTGCTATCAATTTTTCGTCACGGTCGGCTCGGTCGGCCCGGTCGTTGTTCCTGCCGCGCAGGGACCCCGAAGGGCAGCCTGGCGGGACCTGGGGGCCGGGCTGGGGAGACGCGCCGTCGTCGTTGGTGGAAACGTCGTTAGGATATCAGTACAAATATCTGTATCAGTGTTTGAACTGATAATGTTGCCCAGATAATAAGCGATAATAATGAATTTGAATTTTTCATTTTCAGTTTTTTCAAGAATCTAATCGGTCGCCTCGCGCCGCGCTCACGCTCACGCTCACGCTCACGATCGTCGTGGCGCGCGCCGCTGTAACTGGAATCGGAGCTCCTTAAATCAGTTCTCCGAACAATTCCTGCCCGTGCAGTTACGCCCTCGACCGGCCCGGCGCCGGCCGAGCCGACCCCAGGCGACCCCGGTCGAGTCGCATCGCGTCGCGTCGCGTCGCGCCGCGTCCGCTTCGGTGTCCGTCGAGTGCCAACGAGAGACCTTTGGAGCGAGAAGAAGGCCAGGAGTAACGAGCGAAAAAACACCATCGGTCGGTCGATCGTGCCGTGGAAGCCTCCCGAAGCCCGTCCGGGTCGGGCACCGAGGTCTTGCATCGGAACGTCCACGGGTCTGGCAGCGAGTCCGGCAGTGGTCAAAGGCGATTCCAGCGAAGCCTTCGACACCATCGCCTGCCGCGACTCCCTCGCCTCCATCGCCTTCTTCGCCTCCCTGGACTTCCCTCGCCGTCCTCAGCCCCACCGCCTGCCCTCGCCCGCCCCGCCCCACTCCGGCCGCTTCCGCCCATTTCCGACTGCTCGGCCGGTGTCGTAAAACCGCGATGTTCATTGGATGCCATAAATTTGCCGTCCCCGAGTCGCGGCGAGTCGAGCGGAGTCTGAGCAAACACGGGTTCGCCTCGCCACCCCAACCCCAACCCCCACCCCGCTGCCTCCTCCCAATCACGCTCTCAGTGGCTGCAGGGCTTCCTGTTCATAACTTCCCCGGCTCGTCCACTGGCTCGCGTAATGCGGCCGGCGCATAAAGCCGACGATTAACGTGACGAAGCAACGCGAGCCCAATAAATTAGGCGGCCGTGCCGTGCGGCCGGGCTCGAACGAGTTTCCGCCGAGTTTCCTCAGGTCGCCTCCTTCCGCGGGCCCGCCTGGCCGCTCCCGAACGCCTCGAGTCCGGCACTGCCTGGTGGCACGACGTGGCGAGGTGGTCGTGGCTGCGGCTGCCGACCCAATGGCCGGCCGCCAAGGCCTCGGCCAGCAGCCCTCGAGGGCGCCCCGACGTGGTCGCTGGAAAATGGAGCCCGGCCACGTCTGCTTGGCGTTCCATGGCCTCGACTTCGTCTTGCATCGGAGGCCTCTGCGGAATTCCGAAGTGTGGACCCCGGGCAACCCCGAGACACCCGCCTGGAGCCCCCACATTCAGGGCGTTCGCAGGCCCGACGTCGCTCCCTTCGATCTTCGCTTCGTCCTTCTCTGCTTTCTTCTCTCCGCCCTTTTCTTGGTCCTTCGCTTCGCCCTCCTTTTCAATACTCCTCCAGCTCCAGCTCCTCGCGCCTCGCGCCTCGAGCGGTTGCCCAACGCACTGTCGCGGCGTCGCCTGCCCTCGATGTTGTTGACACGCCGACCTCGTGGTTCCGACATCGCCGCCTCGAGGGCACCTGCGGCCGTCCCTCCCTCCCTCCGCCTGTCCGTCTGTCCGTCCGTCTGTCTGTCTGTCCGTCCGAGTGACTGACTGATTAGATGTCAAACAACGCTTATCGCGAGCGATTTCATCGGAACGAGGCGATAAGAGCGGAGGAGGCGAAGGCGAAGGCGAGGGGGGCAGGGAAGGAGGCGAGGCGGTCGAAGGAGTCCCAGGGCGAAGAAGAACAAGCAGCGGGCTCCTGGATGCGGTGCGCTGACGACGGCGGCTTCGGGTCCGCGGTTCTCGCAGGGTGTCAGTGGATCAAACGAAGTCTCGGGCCGGGGCCCGCCCGAACCTTGGCGGCCCTTTGAAGCCTCCGAGGGCGGCCGAACCGCGACCAACGAGCTCGTGAGGGTCCTCAGACTCCTCGGGCTCCCCCCGGCGACGAATGCGGTTGGAAAATGTGGTTTCGAGGGGTCGTCGCGAGGCCTTCGGAGGATGCTGGCGGCTTGTGGAGGCCTCCCGATGGCGCTTGGGGGTTGTCGAGGGCTCTCGAGGGCTCCCGAGGGCTCTCGAGGGGCCGGGCGAGTCCTTGGCTCGGGCCGAGGGCCTTCGTCTTGGTCTTCTTCGGAGAGAGCGGTTTTGCTTCCTCCTTTTCTCTTATGGTAAATAACTTTATCAAACATATTATCTTATTTATAAGCATTATCGTGGGTTGTTCGTCGAGTTGTTCGCGCTGTGTTGCTGGTGTTGTTGGCGAGGGTTTTTTCCCTATCTATGAAAATTTAACACAGGAGTTTCCATTAAAATTCCGGACCCTCGACGGCGAGGTTTAGTCGGGAGCGCGGCCGAAACGAATTAAGAGCGAATTCAGGAGTCCCGAAGACACGCTTCTTATTGTTATTGTTATTGTTATTGTTGTTGTTGCAGTCAGATCTCGCTGCTGCTTCTTCTTCTCCGGACCAAGTGAAGTTTCCTCATCTTTTTCGTTTTCGCTTTCGCTTTCGGTCGTCGTTAGTCCGAACGAAGAAAAAAAATAAAAAAATCGTGCTTTTGGCCGCGTGGAAGTCGTAAATTTCACTTGAAGCTGCCACGAAGGCGACGTCAGGTGTCAGGCGAATGACGAGGGAGCGGGAACAACAACAACAACAACAACAACACTAACTGAGGCCACTCTTCCCCCGCCTTCTCGTTCTTCTTCTCGCCCGTGTTGGGAAATTCTCCTCGTCCAAGCAACAACAACAGCAATAATAACAAAAGTGAAACAATAACAAGAGCGTTGACAACAACAACTACTAGAACAACAACAGCAACAACAACGTGCTGCTTTATAACCGCCTCATAAAGCAATTGCCCACATTCCGCCCTCTTCTTCTTCTTCTTCTTCTTCTTCTTCTACTACTATTTTTTCATTTGTTGTTTTCATTTTTCATTGGCGCAGATTTGGTTTGGTGTAGTGTTGTTGTTTTCGAGTGTTGTTGTTCTTGTTATTTTGTAGTTGTTGTTGTTGTTTTATTGAGTTGTTGTTGCTGTTGCTGTTGCTGGTGCCGTCACATTGTTTTCGTTCTGCCGCTCGTTTTTTTCTCCTCTGTCTGTGTCGTTTTTAATTAGCGCACGAGCGCCGTGGAAAAACTTAATTTCCAACAACAACAACAACAGCACCAGGGACGGCCGCGATGAAGTACAGTTAATACAACAAGAACAACAAGCCAGGGCACTGGAGAAATACCCGACAACAACAACAACAATAAGAACAATAGCAATAACGACGACGACAATTCATCGGCTCGTTTATGAAAGCCATAGAAAGCAAGTGTCTGGGATGTGCGCGTGTGTGTGTGTGTGCGTCCCTGTCGTCGTTTGAAACAACACCAACAACAACAACAATGACATCCATAAAACAATATGGCGTCGCCTGTGTTGTCGGAAATGCCGAGATTCGAAAAAATAAATCGACATCGGCGGCCTCGAGGCCTTCGCGACCGACCGGGCCGCGGCTGAGCAGAAGACTTTTTATGGAACCCGTGAAAGAAAGCCGTGAAAGACAGTGCGAGATGTGGGAAACTCGCCGCTAGGAAGCATTTTAAATGACTTTTAATTGCCGAGATCCGGCCGGAACGACGTCCGACGTCCGACGTCCGATCGACGCTTGTCGTCGACCAAATCGAAGCGATCGAGATCGGGCGAATCGAATCGAGAGCGCCGACCACTCGAGCCCATCGCAGCCGTCGCTCGTCCTCACGGCGCGGCCACCACTGTGGGACAGACGCGGCCGCCTCGCGATGACACGCGGCGACAACGCGAAAGTGCGGCGACCAGCGAGCGCGGAGACCCGGGGTGAGGGCGAGAGGGACGGCGGCGAACAGATGATCGGCATCGACACGAGACCGCGCCAAGGACGTCGCCGAGGGTCCAGGCGCCGGGGCGATCGAGCGATAGCGATAGTTTCGCGGCGATAAAATTGATAAAGGCCGAGTGATAGCGATAAGCCGGCGAGGAGCCGCAGGAGGAGGCCGAGGAAGACGAGGTGAGGGGGCGATGAGGAGGTGCGGGAGGAGGATGGGCGGCGATAAGCGAATGCGGCGAGAGGGCGACGGTGGGAGGTGGCGAAGCGAAAGCGTGGGAAACGAGACAAATCCGAGCGAGTTCGCCGACCACGACGAAGGATCCAGTGATCAGAAGACCTTCATGAGAAAATCACACAAAATTCCTACTGATTGGTTTTTTATTTCTTATTTTCAATTGGTTTTTCGTTTTTCATTGGTTTTTGATTTTGTATTTATTTGTTTTTTGCTCCACTTCTGCCGCTCGTAGTTCGGGGTCTTCTTCGATTACTTTTCCATTTGCTTTCTGCTGCTTGGAAAGGCTTTGGGTGCGTGTGTGTGTGCGCGGCGACTCGAGTCCGCACTTTGGCCGGCTCCGCGCGCCGTACGTGACCGGGGCGGGGCTCGAAATGGCGTCGGCCGGCGGGGTCTCCTCGGTCTCCTCTGCGGCCGCCATTTTCGCTGGCCGCGGCCGACGTTCGTCCGGGGATTTTTTCAACCCCTCAATAGGAACAACAACAACAACAAACAACAGCGAGAGCCCACTGAGCAAACACCAACAATGACGGTAGAAAAATCACAACAACAACAACAACACCACGGACAGCAACACCACACGACAACAACGCACAACGCCCAGTGGAAAATGGAAAAAAATACGAAAAAATTGGAGTAAAAAAATAAAATAATATTTCCTTATCTTATCGCGGGTCTGAGTTGGACAAATATTGGTTAATAAAAATAACCGACAGCAACAACAACAACACTGTCATCGCCAGGCAACAACAAACAGCGTCTGGAGTGTTTAATTTTTTTATATTCACTCGAGTCAAGTCGGACGCGGAAAAAGCAGGCCGAAAAATCGAAATCAAATCGAGTGCGCAGCGAAGACGGGGGCGAAAAGGTCGTTGAGAGGGCGGGGGCGGGGGCGGGATCAAAGGGTGGCGGGATCGAGGCCCCGGCGTCGGCGACGGAGACGCAAAGTCAGCTCACATGAGAAAACGCCAGCGTCAGATTTGAACAGATATGAGTTATTAAAAAGTGCCTTTTAATTAGGAATTTTTAAAGAAGTACACTTTTTCCGCATATAAATGTCTGCTTTTCGCGTCTAGTCAGGACCGTCCAGATCTATTGCCGCAATGACGTCAATACTTCCATATGTGTGAGTTTTTATTGGCGCAAAATCGGTTTTTGACCAATTTGAATTCAAATTTCCCTCTCCATGAATCCGAATACGTATTTTCAAAATACGAAATAGTACAAACAAATTATTAATAGCAAATATGTGTGAAACATGGAAATAAGAAAGGCTTTAATTAAATTCAATAAATTCAGAGAATGCAAAGAAACAAGAACAAAATTCTGTTCTTCTAATTTTTTTCCTGCGAAATATCCTTCACATAAATATTCCCTCACTTAAATATCCCTGTTCATTCCCAACGTTCAACGGGTTGGTGTCCCCACTAAATTTCGCTCACTGACCGACATGCGGAGAGATATTTGCCCATGGTCGATAGTGCAGTTGTACATTTCCCCACCAATTTAAGCGAAGACCCGCACCGCAGAGATGTGTTTATTTTCTATATCGAATGAAAATACAAAATTTGTTATCCAGGGTGGGAGGAAAATCCATTCGGTTTAGATGCAAAACGATTTCCGAAAGGATCAAAGGATTTTTATAGCAAAAGAGCCAAATCAGAAATAACAAGGAGCACATTGAGAGATTTATTCGACAAACACCAAATAAATAAAACATTTATGGAAAATCCGACCCAAAAAATGTATATAGATGCGATTTTTACCATTCGCATTCGAGCATCGGTTCAATTGGAGTATTTAAAGGTCATAATTGTATTTCTTTACCCTCGATTTTCGCATTACAATTCCATTAACAGCGATTGTTTTCAACTCCAGCAATGAAAAACGATATGTATATAAATATTTTTGGTTTATTTATAACTTCTTTGTAGTTTAACATGGAAATATATATATATAAATTGCATATAAAAATATATCGTTTATCAATAAAAAAGACTACGACTATTGAGATTTCGCATCATTTGGAAAATTGGAACTAAGGCTAAGTATGAATGTTGTCTTTGTTTCGGAAGGTTTCTTAGGTTTAGCTTAAGTGTAGAAATATAAAAATATGTATAATTTAAGAACCTACGTAAAAATCTCATGGAACAAATATCGATCTTGGAGCTTAAGCCTACGGAATTCGATGAGGGGACAAAGGCAAAATAAACCGCAAAAAATATCAGGGCCATGGCTAGAAGTAGAGGAGGAGCAGGAGGACACGATGGAAATCGATCGCGGAATGGATGAATATGTATAAATAGAGTTTAAGTAAAATTTCAATCGCGTAACCTAGGGACTACAGTAGTTATTGCTTGGGAGAAAAACATTGACGATTATGTACAAAACAACCAAAAACAAACAAAGAAAACAAAGAAAAAAACAAAAAGTTTGGTAATTTAAAGGGCAATTTCGAGCTATCGAGAACTTGGAATTATTGTACAAGTTAATCATTCGCCTAATCGAGGTTGCTAATTGTTAATTTTTCTAATTTTCTTAACTTTCTCTTCAACTATCTTCGTGAAAATAATTGGAGTTCGCTAAAATCTCATGAAAAGAAATATCGCTTGAAACTGCGGTTGGCGAGAGCGGAGTGCGGGAGGTTCTTGGAGACTTTGGTGATTTTGCGCAGGCCCCGCGGCGCTCGAGACCTCGGAGACCTTCGGGCAGGGCGGCGGACTTTGGAGACTCGAGGACGGTGGACCCACCTCGGCTCACTCCATCTTCACCACGGTCTCGCGCTCGAACTTGCGCTCGAACTCCTGCAGGTGCTGCTGCGCCACCGCGTGCAGCTGGAAGATGTGCTGCTGCTGCTGCATCTGCTGCTGCTGCTGCTGCTGCTGCTGGTGTTGGTGGAGCTGCTGCTGGCGCTGGTAGTGGTCGTAGTCGTCGTCCAGCGAGGGGCTGCGGCTGCTCAGGGCCTCCACGTGCTGCTGCAGCAGCTGCTGCTGCAGGTGGTGCTGCTGCTGGTGCTGCTGCTGGTGTTGCTGGTGCTGCTGGTGGTGGGCCGGGTGCAGCTGCTCGAGCTTGATCGTGGCCGCCGCCGCCGCCGCCTCGTCCTCGGCCGCGATCAGCTCGCCGTAGCCGTAGGCCGGCGACTGCCCCGGGCTGTAGGCGCAGGGGCTGCCGCTAGACAAATGCGTCGGCTGCTGCTGACCATGTTGCAGGTGTTGCTGCTGGTGCAGCTGGTGCTGCAGCAGCGGCGACGAAGCCGTCGACGTCGCAGTCGTCGCGGGCGTCGGCGAGGAGGGCATCAGGTGGATCAGCTGCTGGGCCAGCGCCTGTTGCTGCTGCTGCTGCTCCTGCTGCTGCTGCTGCTGCTGCTGTTGTTGGTGGGTTTGTAGGTATTTCTGCATAAACTTTAAATTCTTGTTGTTATTATGCGCCATGATGTGGTTGTTGTTGTTGTTATTGGCATTGTTATTGAAATTGTTATTGTTGGTGTTATTGTTGTTGTTGTTGTTATTGTTATTGCTGTTACTGTTGAGATGATTGCTATGCGTTGGTGAGTGGGATGACAACATTATTGGCGAGCTGTAATGCATTGGCGACAACTGCTGGAACGCGTGTTGCTGCTGCTGCTGCTGTTGTTGTTGCAGTTGCTGCTGTTGCTGGTGCAGCGGCGACGAGTCGCCTCCGAGCTGCTGCTGCTGCTGCAGAGACAGCGACAGCGGCGACGTCGGCGTCGCGCTCGCCGACAGCATCGGCGACGGCGACGCGTTGCTGTTGCTCGGCGAACTCGCCGCCGAGTGGGTCAGCGACGAGTTGTTGTTGCTGTGCTGCTGGTGCTGGTGCTGCTGCTGCTGCTGCTGGATCAGCTGCAGGTTGCTGCTGAGCGTCTTCAGCTCTGCGGCGCGACACGGCAGGCGACGATGGCGTTGTTAGGGTTAGCGATGGGGACGATCGAGATGGCGATGGCGATGGCGATGGGTTGTTGATGTTGTTATTGGCGATGGGTGGTTGTGCATGGTGTTGGTGATGGTGATGGTGTTGGTGTTAGGAGCGACCGCGAGAGAGGGAGAGAGACAGAACGAGACAAATAGATTAGCATGCGTTGTTGTTGCTGTTCTGCGTGCGCTTCCGCGGAACTCACCGAGGTTCGAGTCGACCAGCGACAGGGCGCCGCTCGTGTTGTTGTTGTTGTTGTTGCCATTGCTATTCGAATTGTTGTTGCTGCTGTTGTTGTTGTTGTTGTTTTGGTTGCTGCCGCTGCTGCCGTTGCTCGACTTGCCGCCGCTCTTCGAGGACTTGTCCGACTTGCTGCCCTTCGGCTTCCGCTTGCGGGTCTGGAGCGGTGCACGGCGGACGAGAGAGAGAGAGAGAGAGAGGGGGAGAGGGAGAGGGAGAGGGAGAGGGGGGGGGGTTGTTAGTGTTTGGCTTGACAATTGCTGTTGCCGTCGTCGCCGGCATCGACCTCAGCCGCCCTCGTCGATTCTCCACGGCAATCAGTCGACGGCGAGCGAGGGCGAGGGCGAGGGCGAGCGAGGGGCGGGTGCGGGGTGCGGGGTGCGCCTTACCTGGATGGTGTCCTTCTTCATCGTCAGCGGGCGCTTCACGCTGTGCAGCTTGTAGTAGAGGCCGCAGGCGTTGCACACGGGCTCGCCGTTCGGGTTGCGGCGCCAGAGCGAGGTGTGCGTCGTGAGGCAGTTCGAGCAGGAGAGGCCGGCGCGGCGGGAGGCGCTCTGGAGCCGCCAGGGACGCGGACACAGGGGGGGAGGGAGAGAGAGAGAGAGAGAGAGAGAGAGTCGATTAGTGAGGTCGTGAGACGTGGCGGGCGTCGGGCGCCGGGCTCGTTAATGGACGCAGTCGGCCGGAGGAGGTGACGAAACTCGCCGAGGGAAAACCTTTGGGTCGGGCGATCTCTTCGGCCCTCGGGCCCGCCGTCCGTGCGTCCCGGAGGAGAATCCTCCAGGCGTCGGCGAATTCTCGAGATTCCCGAGACCCCCGAGATTCTCGGGTTCGCATTGGTTTCGCTCGCCGCCCCTGGGATGGCGTTTCGTCACCTTCTCCATCGCAGAGAGAACAAAATTTTTGAATTCGACTTTATCAATTCTGATTCTGGTGCTGGTGGACCTACCAATCGGCGCGAACTTGAACGACTGACGTGTTCCTCGGTGGACGCCGTCGCCGTCCGACTGGGCGCACTAAACGGATTGTAGCTCTTATAGAAATCCCCGCTCGACTCAGCGGCCACTGCAATAATTAATCAATAGTTTACTTTAGTTTAACAAATGGCTTCTCAGCTCTGTTCGATTTAACTCGATCTGACTCGATTCAGTTCGATTGGACTCGGCTCGGCTCGGCTCGATTCGGCTCGATTCGGCTCGATTCGGTTCGGTTCGACCTGTTCGATTGGACTCGACTCGACTCGGCCCCATTCGACCTGTTCGACTCGACTCCACTCGACTCCGATCGACTCCGATCGACTCGAATCGATCTCGATCTCGATCCTTCCTCCTCCTTGCTCTCCACCACTCTTCTCCACTCTTTCCGAGCACTCTCGGTGCCGATCGTTATTTAATCGTTATTCGTTATTCGTCAATCGACAATCGTGAATCGTGGATCGTCTTCGATCGATTGGTTGTTGTCGTTATTGTTTTTTGAACTAGGGAGAGTACGAGGAACCAAATTCTACAGAAGGCGAGTGAGAGTGAGAGTGAGAGTGAGAGGGAGAGAGGGGGAGGCCTGGGAGCGAGCGAGAAGGAAAGTGCTCAAGTTGCGACTACAGATTAGAGTGGGCTCTGAAAACAACAACGATCCCGATTCTCTTCAATTTTTCTCGTCGTTTTTCGCAGAGACCTCGCTCGGAAAGTGTTTATTTATTTCTATTTATTTCTATTTTACTCTACGTCTGATTCGGTTTTCGTTACGTTTTTGGTATCGATTTTGGACTCGTTTCGGATGCGTTTCGGATTCGTGCGGTTGGTTGGATTTTTTATAATAAATTCAATTAATTCTTCATCTGGTCGGGTCGGTGACTCGGCGCGGCGACGGCGGATTTCTATAAGTTACACTGTAAAAACTGCTTGCAATTCAAAAATTTTGTTCCACTGACTTCGATTGCGATTCTGCGCCTCTGTCTCCACCATGAGCGACAGGGAGCGAGAAAGAGAGAGAGGAGAGTAGAGTTACCAATCGGCGAGGTTGCTTGATCAGGGGACGGTTCATCCCGTTCATTTTGTGATAGAGACCGCACGCGTTGCACAGATAGTGTCCCGTGTTATCTCGGCGCCAGAGGGGGGTCGAGATCGCCCCGCAGTTGACGCACTCGCGCCCCTCGGTGAAGAAGTCCGTGTCGAAAAAGGCTTCAAAAATTCGAAAGGAAACATGGGCTTTCAGTGTGTTTCAATGTGGTTTCAATGCGCTTTTCAACTGTTCATTAAATCTACTCCTGACTCCTTGACTTCATTATGGAATTTGAAATGTTTGTTTATTTTGTTTTTTGAATTCGATCTGGATTTTTGAATTTGTCTTGATTTTTGGGATTTAAAGATTTTTTTAGTGTAATCACGGAGTTAAGCTTTGTTCGTTGTGAGCGTGGGAGCGTGTGAGCGTGTGTGCGTGTGTGTGTGTGTTGCTTGTTTGGATGTGTTTGGAGTGTCTCCAGAGAAATTGCAATTAATTATAGCACATGAGAAGTAGAAGAAAATTAATTGAATTTATTATAAAAATTACATAGACTTTCACATCGGAGTTCGCAGGAGGCACGGGCGGGAGAAGCGGCGGAGAGGGGGGGGGGGGTGGACAAGGGCAAAGGGCGGTCGTGGCTGCGGAATCGCGCGGAAGTCGGGTTGGAGGGCAGGAGGCGGCAGACTTCGAAATCCTGTTTCCGCCTTCCAGTTCGACGGATTTTCTGGCGCTCTCGGCCCGGCCTCGACACATTGCGAGCGGCTGAGAAAATAGAAAATGAAAATGGTTGGCCACGCCTGGGCCGCGGACATTCCTGAAGGGCTCGCGGCGGGCGGACGGCGGACGGCGGACGCGCTCAAAGGACGGGCTCGGCGCACATTTGGCGGGGTCGCCGACGCAACGCGAGAGCGCGGCGGGCAGAGCAAACAGGAAGCGGCGAGCGGCGAGCGGAGGAGCGCGTGGGAGGGAGAGAGGGCGAGGGCGAGGGCGAGTGAGAGTGGGACAGCGAGGCTGCGTTTGTGCAGGTTGCGCAAACAGGGCTGCGGCTGCGAAGGACGACGGACGACGGACGGACGTGTGAAATCTACCTAAGGAGGTCGCGGCGAAGGACGCGGACGAGGACGAGGTCGCGGACAGAAGGCAGGGCGAGAGGGAATCGCGAGGAATTCGAGCCGGGTCGAGAGAAATCGAGGGAAGGTGTGAAGTGAACTCGGCAATTTGGGAGTTTGTTTTGTGGCCGGCGCTGCGTGCGAGGCGGACGACGCGGACAGGCCGGGGAGGGCGACGAGAGAGAGAGAGGGGGCGAGGGTCGGAGGCTATTTTCGGAGCGCCGACGGGAGCCGACGGGAGCCGAGCGAACCCGGCGACCTCCTTATCGGGACCTGGCTGCATTCATTTCGACTGTCTTCGGCTTTCTGCAATTCAGCACGATTCGAAGATCGATGGGCGGAGTTCGAGAGTCGAAATCGAACAAAGACAAGGCGCGACGTCAATCGTGATCTACAACAACACCGGAGGCAGACGTGGCCGTGCAAGTGGGGCGAGGGAGACGAGGAGGAGGAGCGAGACCGAGACCGAGCACGAGAGAGCGAGGAGTCGAATGCCAGAGACATTTCAAAAACACTAAGAATAATAATAATAATAGTAGTTACAATAACAGAATTAAATTACGAAATAACAATAGCAATAAAACTAATGAAATTTGGACCGAAAAATTCGATAAAAATAATAAAAATTACTAGCAAAAATTAGAACCGAAAACTAGAAAAATAAACATAAACTAAATACGAATAGAACTAGGAGCCAAAATGAGAATAACAAGAAGAAGAGATTTCTACTCACTTGCCGACAGCGAGGCCGACGCCGACAGGTGCGTCGAGGCGGCCGCCGCCAGGCCGACGGCCGTCACGCCGGGGCCGACGCCGCCGACGCCGACGCCGCCAACGCCGGGAACCGCCTCGGGCGCCGTCGCCGAGCGCCCGTTGACCGCTCGGATCACGTTCGTGCCGCCGAGCGCCTGGCTCGCGACGACCGAGGTCGGCGCGTAGCTGATGGCCTCGTAGTGGGTCGGGGGCCAGGACTCGTTCTGCGAGAGGGAGAGGGGAGAGAGAGGGCGGAGCGAGGTCAGTCGTGGTGAAGTTCGCGAATCGCTCGCGCTCGCGCTACTCACGTGTCTGTAGTTGGTGAGCGAGGTGTAGCGCTCGGCGTTGGTCGCGGAGACGCCGCCGCCGCCGACGGCGCCGTAGCCGGAGGCGATGCGCTGGAAGGCCGGGAGGGCGCCGTTGCCGCTCTTGGGCGAGCCGTAGTCGTCGACCAGGGCCGTCGGGCTGAGCGCGCCGGGAGCCGCGGCCGCCGCTGGTTGGTGGTGTTGGTGCTGCTGCTGCTGGTGTTGTTGCTGCTGCTGCTGCTGCTGGTGGGTGGGCGACGCGGCCGACTGCATCCCATACTGGAGGCCGTTCGCGGCCGAAGTCAGCAACGGCCCGGCGTAGACTGAGCTGTGGACGAGAAGAATGGGAAGAACGAGAACCAGGCGATTAGAATGCGGTTGGCCGAAGTTGTTGCAGTTGTGTGGCCGCGATGGCGGCGGCGATGGCAGGCGGGGTCGACTGGGCCAGATAACGGCACTTGGGGCTCGGCGGCCGTCACTCACCCGTAGCCGTAGGGCTTCAGGTACATCCTGCTGCAGTTCGGGTAGAACATCGAAGCCGGGCGCCTCCGCTCCGGGTCGAAGAGGAACATTCAAGGGGGCGGGGGGGTCGCGGCTGCTTGCCACGCCTCTCCTGAGGGGCGATCGGGTTGACAGAGAGGCAACAGCGCGTTAACAGTCGTTTACAGAGGGTTCACAGTGACAACAGCCGTCTAACAGTGGCTTCACAGTCGTTTACAGAGGGTTCACAGTGACAACAGCCGTCTAACAGTGGCTTCACAGTCGTTTACAGAGGGTCAACAGGGCGTTTGCAGCGTTGGAGGTCGTCGAAATAGAATTCACAGCGTTTACAGTCCCTTAACAGGGAGTTAACAGGGAGTTAACAGGGGGTTAACAGGGGGTTAACGGCAGTTAACAGTGAGTCAGCAGTAGCTGGCCGCGACTTAAAGGCGCTTAAAGTCGTTTACAGAGAATTAACAGCGGCCACAGCCTTTTCACGGAGAGTTAGCAGCGTTAACAGTCCTTTAACGCTGCTCATTTGCAGCCCTTTGACTGAGTTCTGGCTTCACGCGATCGTTCGGCGAACTGCGGGAAGGCAGAGTTGGGGGTAAGGCGGGGTTTTGGGGGCGCGGCGGAGGGTCTGGGGCGGCCGGGGCTCTGCGAGGACTCTCTGAGGGCGTGCCAAGGCTCGTTAAAAAAAAACAATTTATTAAAAAAATTAAAGAAATTTAAAGTCGCATCCAGTGTCTCGGGGGGTTCTGAGGCTCCGGGCCGTTGCATGGTCTGATCTGACGATCTGATCTGATCTGATCTGATCTGCTCCGTGGCTCGATCGATTCGGGGACGCCGTCCGCAGACTCGGCGGACTCCGAGTGTTTACTCGGAGTCGTCCCGGGACTCGGGCGGGAAAGAGGAGGGGAAAGGGAGGGGGAGCGGGAACGGGAGCGGGAGCGAGTTGGGCTTCGGTTTCAAGGGGTTCGCGCGGCAGTGGAAAAATATTGACTCTGGCTACTGGGCGGCGGCGACAAAGGCAAGGACAACAACAGGGACAACAACAACGAAGAAACGACAGCGACGGAGAAGGGACGAGGGATCGACCGCGGATCGGGTCCGAAGCATTGGAGATCAAATGGAGCAAAATAAACAAACGTTTCTCAGCTTCCCTTCTTCCTAATTTACCGATTTCAATTTTTTTTCTTTTTTGTCATTTTTGTTAATTTTGTAATTGGTTTTAGATTTTCTTAGTTTTCTATTTTTTTCTACATGATTTTCATGATTTTTCTCTATGATTTAAAGATCATTAATCTTCATTTTTTCTTTGTTCTTTACAGTTTAAAGTTTTCAAGTTTACGTTTTTGTTGTCTTCATGACTTAAATGCTTTCCATTTGAACATTTCCTTTATGATTTTACTTTCTTTCTTCTCAATTTTAACTTTTTCCCTGCTCTTTGCCTCTGCTTTTGAACTTTGGCTTTAGCACTTGTTTGTAATTCGTTGCTTTGCCTGTTCAAATCGTTTTGTTTGTAATTTGGGCGCATTTGTGTAATTGCCAGGAAATAAGACGATTGTCTCCGATGGGCCTCGGGTCTCGCTCGCGGTCCCCGCCACGCGCGTCGTCGGTCGTTCGTGGTCGTTGGTGGTCCCGAAGTTCGGTCATTTCGTCGCCTCGGCCTCGGCCTCGGCCTCGTCCCCTCCACTCCGGCTCTCGTCCCTGCCCGTCTCCCCTCTTCACTCGTGAAAACAAACAAATCCCGAGGCTGTTCATGTGCTCGTCCCTCTCCCCCTATCCCTTTCCCCTCCCTCCCTTTCCCCACTGCCGACAGGAAGAGGCAGCATGTGCCTATGTTGTCGTTGTCGTCGTTGTTGTTGTTGTTGGCTGGCTGGTGCGCTGCCCTTGTTGTTGCTGTCGCCATCGTCCTCGCTGCTTCGGCTCCTCCGTTCCTTCGTCCCGCTTTGCTGTAACACCGATCGTGTCAATCGAGCGAGGGAGCGGGACGGGGAATGAAAGTAAAAGTGACGAAACCGTGGCAACCCTGGCGGCGCGACGACACCTCCGAGAACCCTGCGCCGAAACACTGGCTGCAGTACGTGTTGGGAAGAGCGAGACAAAAACGCACTTGTCGCGGGGCCCTGGAGAGCCCGCGACCGCCCCAGACCCGCGGGGACCCGAGCGAGCACCAACCGCACTCTCGACCGCCTCCTGGGCGGCTCCGCGGACGGCGCGGGCGCTCGATGCACTTGACCGCCGCGAATTCGCGTTGCAGGCGACCGCGCAGCTGACGAAGGCGAAGGCGAAGGCGAAGACGAGGGAGGGGCGGGGACGGGGACGGGGCCGTTGGCGACTACCGGACGCGACTGACGCGGGGCGCGCGCGCTCGCATAATGAGCCCAAGTGGCCCCCTGTGAGGCCAACGCAGCGCGGTCGCCGCCGACCGGCCGCAGAACCCACGCGAAGAGCGAACAAAGCGAGGAAATCGAACAGCACTTAAAAGGCGAACGAAGCGAACAAATCGAACCAAACTTGAAAAAGGAACAGCAAAAAAGAAGTCGAACAAAGCGAACTGGGCGAACGAATCGAACGAAGCCGAAGGAGCGAACGCGAACGCGAGCGAAAAATCAAACTGCACGAAAACCGAACGAACGAACCGATCGATCGCAGAGCGCAGATCGAAATGGCCCGGAGGCGGTGGAGGCCGTGGGCATCACTCGTGGCGGAGCCCGAGAAGAAGAAGAAGAAGAAGAGACCACGAGCGCAATCGCAAAAATGCGATCGCGCTGAACGTGGTCACCGCGATCGGTGTGAACCACGACAACAACAACAACAACAACAGCAGTAAAAGCCACTAGAACAACAACAACAACAGCTAGAACGATAAGAAGAAGAAGAAGAGCAGTGGCACCTGAGATAGATCTCACACAAAGCCATTTGTTTTTTCATATTTCATTTGTTCGTCATTTTTTTCACACATATCTCAGCGAGTGCAACATATAGAGCTCGCCCGATCCGATCGGTATATAGGAAGTTGTTGTCGGCGACACAAGTCGTGGCTGTTGCTGTTTCTGTCGTTGTTGTTGTCGTCGTTGTTGTTGTTGTTGGGGCAGCAGCAGCAGCAGCAGCAACGCCAACAGCTTCTCACCTGTTGCTCGGTGCTGCGCAGCGACGCCGATCGTTGGCGAACAATAACAAGCGACAGTGGTGGGGGTTGGAGGGGAGGGGGCGAAGGGCGTGGGAGGGGGAGGGTGTACGGGGGGAAACGGGGGGGTGTGCAACAAGAATCGAAGAAAAGTCACATACGAAGTAATTTTGCGCCGTTTAAAAAATGCGCAAACACATCGCACATCGGTGCTGATATGGAGTGTGCGACAACAACAACAACAACAACGACAACAACAACAACTGCAACAACAAGAAGAACAGCGAGTAAACCACAACAACAACAACAACAACAACCCGAACAACAAAAGGGAGAACGACAATAACAACAACAACAATAACAACAACCTCGTCATCATCATCATCATCGACAACAAAGACCCGAAGCCTCGAAGAGCTTTCAGCGCTTTTATGGGATTTTCGTTTTCGTTGTTGTTGTTGTTGTTCTTGTTGTTGTTGTTGTTGTTGTTCTTCTTGTTGTTGTTGTTCTTGTTGTTGTTGTGCAGCCCTCCCGCGGGGGGCGGCGGGCGGACTCAAGTGGGTCAGGCATTGACTCGGTTTCAGTTTCGTCGTCGGTTGGGATTTTCTCGGAGCGTCGCGGGCAGCGAGGACGGGTGAGGAGGGGAGAGAGGGCGTGGTCGGGGGGAGAACGGAGAGGACGGGGAATTCTGCAGGCGAGAATACGGCAAGGGCAGCGGGGAAATCGAAAAGGACTCAGAATCGGAATCGAAATCGAAATCGTTGTCGGAATCGGAATCGGGAGACGTTCGTGAAGGAATTGGATGGATCGGAAGTCGGGAGTTGAAGGGGAAGAGAATGAGGAAGAGTTGGGAGAAGAAGTAGAAGAAGAGGAGCGAGAGTCGTTGGCGGAACTGCGGAAATGACGTCGGCTGAACATCTGTTAACGAAATGCAGCGGCGAGAACGAACACGTTTACAGCAACAACAACAATGACAACAACAACAACAACAACAAGAACAACAACGTTGACAATGCGTTGACAAATGCAACGGCGAAGAAATGTGAGTAAAGCAACAACAACAACAACAACAACGCGGCGGCATGTGAAAAATGCTGGTTTCGTCAACTTCCGAATCGGACACGTGCCCACGACCCGGCGGCCGACCGACCCGCGTCCGAGGCGCGCGTCTCGTTCCGAACACCGACGCCGATCGTCCGCGAGCCGCGACGACCGACCTGCGACCTGCGACCCTCGGCTCGTCCTCGGTCGACTGGACGAAAGCTCGCGGCCGCCACGACGTGTGGGCTCCGCACCAATTGCGATGGCAGCGACCTCACGCACACACGCACACCGAGGCCTCGCCACCTGGTCGGCCGTCGCTGGTCGCGGCGCCCGCAGATCGCGGGTTCGGCTCGGCTCGGCTCGGCCGGCCGCCGGGTGCCGATGTACTTGGAGTCGCCTCCATCATGTTGTTGCTTGCTGTTCATCGTTCTTCGTAATTGTTACTATTACTGTTACTGTTGTTGTGTTGTGTTGTTGTTGTTGTTGTTGTTGTGATCGCCTATTTGTTCTAATTGTGATCAAATGGTGCCCTGCTGCTGCTGTTGTTGTTGTTGTGACTGTTGTTGCTGTTATTGGGACCCTAATTAGAAACGTGTTTTGCATAATGAATCAACCGCCCGGTGACGCCGACGCCGACGCCGACGCCAACCTTCGGCCGCGAACTGCAGGCAGGCCGCGTGCGAGTGAGTGTGAGAGTGTGAGTTTCCAATGGAAAACGAAAAAAAAAAAAATCCGCCTGGAAACCCTCGAGGGCCCGACAGCGACCTCCTGAGGTGCTCCTGTCTTCCTCCCGCTCCAATTGCCAGCTCTCCGGGGACTTTTCTGGGACATTTTTGGCACAAATTATTCAAACTCCCCTTCAAACTGTGTTTTCGCTGATTCATCGACTTGCCGAAGCCGAGCCCGAGCGCAGGCCGAGAGGGAAGCGAACGAGCGACGGGAGATCGCGAAAAATGCGACAAACGAATTTTAGGTTTTTGTTTACGAAATCCGAGAGTCTTGGGCATAATTTAAAAAAACAGCTACAACAACCACAAATCAGGGCAAGAGAGCAACAACATGAAGAAATGAGAGGAGCAAAAGAACAAAAAGAAAGAAGAACAATAGCAACAACAAAAGGGGCGAGGAGCAAAACACGAGAAAAACACGAGGCGCGCAAAAACGCGAAGGTGAAACAAAAAAGCCGAACGATGGGGCGAAGAAAATGGAAAGCGAAAAAATTGAAATAAAGTGGAAAAAATGAACAGCAAAAGGGAAATGGAATGGAAAATAGAAACACGAAAATACATGGGAAAAACATGCAACAAAAAACGAACGCGAGACAAATTGAGATTTCAAAGCCGAGCAGAAACGAAGTGGGGAATCGAAAACAAAAAACAAGAAATAAAGAAATGCAATGAAGAAGAAGAAATGAATGGAAGCGAAGAGAAGATGGAAAGGAAAACACGAAACTCACAAAAGACAAACATTCAAAAATCCAAAATATGAAACGAATAATTCATGCGAGAGAACAATAAAAATAAAAATAATAAATATAATAATGAACAAAAATAGGGAAAAATAATAAATGAGGAATTAAAACGAAAACAAGTCGGAACTAGGAAGTTGGAAAGGATTCTGCGGGAAAGAGAGGGAACGACCAGTAACGGGCAGGAGGGAGTGGGCGGAAGGTCGAGAGGGTGCGAGCGAGAGGGGGCGATCACAACAAATGAAGTCACCGCGCTCGAAAAACACCTGAGTCTGCAGTCGCCGGGCCGCAGACGTCGAGTCCAAGATCCGCGTCCTACACACACACACACACCGACACACCGACACACCGACACACTGACCGACGGAGGGAGAGCGAGGGAGAGGGGGGGGGAGAGACAGAGACGGACGTCGCGGAACTCGATACACGGGCTCCGGCCGTTGGGGAAAAACGAGAAACAAAACGCTGACATTAAAATCAATATTGCTCTTGAAGCGCTCGTTGTTGTTGTTGTTGTTGTCGGATTCGCCATTAGTCATCGCGACAGAGACAGAGCCAGGGCAGCGCCGCCCAGGAGAGAGGGAGAGGGCGAGAGAGGGGGGAGGGAGGGGGTTCCGTGTAAAATCCAGCGAATTTACTACGAATTCATTCGCCTCGAGAGCACGTGCCGTCGTCCACTCTTCGAACAAATTCGAAATTCGAAATTCGAAATCAATGCAATTGTCGCGAATTCGTCGTCGTTGTTGTTGTTGTTGTTGCTCGCTTGACTGATCGCAGGTGATCCGTCCGTCGTCGTCGTCGTCGTCGTCGTCGTCGCCTCGGCCAGGGTTCGTCGCGGGGCTTTCGTGGAACCCGTGGGGAGGCCGAAGGCGGTCGTCGTCATCGTCGTCCTCATTGTTGTTGTTGTGGTCGCGCGGGGCTGCCGAGCGGTCGGGAGGCGCCCCGGAGTCGCCTCGGAGGCGCCTCGGGGTCGCCTCGGAGTCGCCTCGGAGGCGCCTCGATCGGCCCAAGGCAGTCGCCGGGGCGCAGGCTGGGCAAGGAAGGGGCGGGGCGGGGCTGGGAATTCAAATTTCGACTCACCCGGTGGACAGGACGGGGCTGAGCGGCGAGGGGTAGTAGGCGAGCGGCGTCGGCTCCGGCGTCAGGTTCCCGTAGAGGTCGCGGGCCGTCGTCGCGTTCGTCAGCTGGGTGAAGCTCTGCAGACCCGCCTGGCTGTCGCCCCCGGGGCCCGCCGTCGAGTTCGGCGACGGCGAGTCGCCGCCCGAGCTGCCCGAGTGGTGGCCGTGGCCGTGGCCGTGGGCGAGGGCGAGGCCGTGGTGGAGCCCGAGGTGCGGCTCGTGGCCCAGGGCCTGCGACTGGTGGTGGTGGAAGACGTGCTGATGCTGATGCTGATGCTGTTGTTGCTGCTGCTGCTGCTGCTGGTGCTGTTGGTGGAGATGGTGCTGGTGCTGCTGTTGCTGTTGCTGTTGCTGTTGTTGGTGGAGCTGCTGGTAGCTCTCCTTGAGCGCCTGCAGGTCCGTCACCGAGGTCAGGGTCAGGTAGCTCGCGTCCGGCCCCGGCTGGCCGCCGTCCAGCGACTCGTCCTTGAGCGTGTCCTGGATGACCTCGTCGATGCTGGTGGGCGTGTGCGCGGCGGGCGTGGCCGCGACGCCCCCGCCCCCGCCGCCGTGGTGCAGGCCGTGCTGCAGCTGCGCGTGCGGGTCGTGCGGACTCAGATACAGGGTGAAGTTGCTCCGCATGTTGCTGCTGTTGTCGCTGTTGCTGCTGCTGTTGTTGTTGTTGCTGCTGTTGTTGTTGTTGTTGCTGTTGTCGGCTCCACTATTGTTGCTGCCGACACTGTGCCCGTTGTTGCTGCTGTTGCTCTGGCCGATCTGCTCGTACGGCGCCGTCGGCGGCTGCAGATACGCCGATGGCGTCAGCAGCAGGTGTTGCTGCTGCTGTTGTTGTTGTTGGTGTTGCTGGAGTGTTGCCAGCTCCTCCTTCTCGCTGAGCTCACGGTCGCGTTGCTGCTGCTGTTGCTGCTGCTGATGGTGCAGCGACAAGTCATAGGGCCAGCTGCTGTAGCTGGGCAGCAGGTGGTGGTGTTGTTGTTGTTGTTGTTGCTGCTGGTTGATCAGGTTGATCAGTTGTTGCTGCTGGTTGATCAGCCCGGCGACGGCCAGGTTCAGGTTCGGGTCGCTGGCGCCGCTGAGAATGTGTTGTTGCTGCTGCTGCTGCTGCTGCTGCTGCTGCTCGAGGCCCAGGTCGTGCGAGTAGCGCAGGAACGGCTCGTCCGAGTCCTCGACCGCCTGCTGCTGGTACACGAGCGTGGGCGGGGGAGGCGGCGACTGTTGCTGGTGCTGCTGGTGCTGCGGGCTGGCCTGGGCGGTGTGGTGGGCGTGGTGGGCGTGGCTGGCGAAGTTCGCGATGATCACCGAGTTGTTGAGGCCGCGGTAGGGCGGCGGCAGGGTCTCGGGGCCGCCGGCCGACGTCGTCAGCAGCTGCTGCTGGTAGCCCTTGTTGTTGTTGTTGTTGTTGTTGTCCAATTCACCAACACCTCCGCCACTATCGCTGTTGTTGTTGTTGTTGTTGTTACTATTATTGTTACTATGGCAATTGCCGTTGTTGTTGTTATCACTCTCTATCGGCGCTGCTGTTGTTGTTGTACTATTTATCACTGAAATCGCGGCGGCGACCGGCACAATTGTTGCTACTGCTATTGCCGTTGTTGTTGTTGTTGTTGTTGTTGTTGTCGTAGGTCTCGCCGTCGACTGGTCGTCGGCCTCGCTGCGATTTTCACAAAAACTCCTATTTTCTAATTTCACTCGCGCCGTCGTCGCCTGTGCTGCGGCCTCCGAAGCGATCGTCGTCGATGTCGATGTCGCTGTCGATGTTGCTGTTGCTGCTGCTGCTGTTGCTGCGCGTATCACCGCCTCGTCTGACGTTTCGTTGACAACTGATACGAGTTGCTCCGTCGCCGACACTAACAACGATAAAATGGAATTCGTGCCTGCCGCCGACGCCGACGACGGCGGCGACGACGACGACGACGACGACGACATCGACATCGACATGTGTGTTGAGTTCGCCGCCGTCCCCTCGGCCGGGTGCCTGTGGTGCTGATGCTGCTGCTGCTGCTGCTGCTGTTGTTGTTGTTGTGTGTGCGGCGATCGGGTCGCCTGCCGCTCGCTAGTCGTCTCTTTCGCACGCCCACCCGCGCCCGCAGCCGCCGCCGTCGTCGGGTTCGCATTCGTCGAGCTCGTGTTCGCGATCGTGTTCGTGCTCGTCGTCGTCGTCGTCGCCGTCGGCTCCCGCTCGACGCTCTCGCCGCCTTCGCTCGCGCTCTGCGTGTCGCTCACCACGGACGACGACGTCGTCGTTGTTGTTGTTGTTGTTGTTGTGGTCGCTTGTGTTTCTCCTGCCGACGTCGCCGCCGCCACCGCCACCGCCATCGGCGTCGATTGTCCTGCAGCATCCTCGCGCCTCGTCCTCAGCTGCAGCGGGGCCGACGTCGCCGCCGCGTAGCTCAGCTTGCCGCACGTCGACAGCGACGCCGACGCCGAGGCCGAGGCCGCTGCGACCGCCCCCGCCGCACTCGCGTTTCCGCTTCCGGCCGCCTTCGCGTTCACGATGGCCTTCGTGATCTTCATCTTGGCCGCGTTCGCCAGGAGGTTCGGCGGCGCCCGGGCCCGGCTCGCCGTCGCCGCCCCGAGGAGCCCCAGAGTCCCGTTGCTGCTTCCACTGCTGCTGCTGTTATTGTTGTTGTTGCCGCGCGCCTTCTTCGGCTTCGTCGTGGTCTTCATGGCGCGGCCGGGATCCGCACTCGGAGGCGGAGTCGGAATCGGAGTCGGAGTCGATGTCGTTTTCGTCGTTGCTGTGGTGATGTTGTTGTTGCTCCTGCCCCTGTTGTTGTTGCATCGAGGGAGCTCCGCCGTCTCAAGAACTAAGAGCGATTTTTCCAACACTCAATTTTCCACTAGTTTTCATCACTCGATTGAAGTAGAAGAATGCAAAAAATCTATTGTTCTTTTGGGTTGCTTTCCGAATTTCCCTTTCTCGATTTTCTCTACTACTCATCAATATTTTTCATCAATATTTATTTATCAAAACTATTTACTAACTTTTTTCTAACCGATTTCTCAATCATGCATATTTGTTATGCTTTCTCTTTACTTGCAGATGAGTAAAAATTAACCAATTTTTCTCCGCCGTGCCTAAGTTAAAATTAAATTTTAAACCAATTTAAAAAGTGGCGAAAATAATTTTTGCCCACAAACTTTTACATTTTTTTAACTCCGCCGTCGTCGGCTATCGATATTGTTTATCGATTTTTTCGATTTTTTCGATCCCGATCTCGAAACTTTCTTCGCTCCGCTCGCGATCAGAGCGCTTTCAACACCGTCCGCGTGCGTTTTTTACTGGAAACTGCGATCGCCTCTCGATTCAGAAAATTTTCCATCTTGCGGGAAGAACAAAAACATAATAAAAAATCACAGCCAACAACAGAGCAACAACAGATTTATAAAAATAAAAAAAGACCACAAACATCAACAACAACATCGTGAGCAACAGTAGCCACAACTACAACACGAGAGCAGCAGCAACAACAACAACAAGAGCAGCGTGCATCGCGTCGCCAGCTCGGAATTGTTTTATAATTATTCATGCTCTCTCCCTCTCTCGGCGCATTCGTCGCCGTCGCCTTCGCTGTCGCTGTCGCTGTCCCCGACGTCGTCGCTCTCTTGTTGTTGTTGCCGCGGCCGCCCGCCGTCGGGTCCTCGTCGCGCTCGTTGCCTGCGGCTCGTTCTCACCACGACGTCGCCGCCGCCACATCGACATCGACGGCGAACTCACCACGCGCCCTGTCCCTCTCTGTCTCGCACTCGCACTCGGCCGGCCCGGCTGCGGCGAGCGACGAGCGACGAGTGCGCGTCGTCCATTGCTCGAGGCCTCTCGCTCACTCGCCCTCGCCACGGCGCTGTGGTCTGTCACGCCGTCCCGCTCGCCCCAGCGCGTGCAGCGCGAGCTCGCTTAAGCAACGCCCTCCGCCATTGTTGTTGGTGCGGTTGCTTCGTTTTTGTTCGCGGCTGCTGCTGTGGTTGGATTTCCTTCAAATTCCATCTGATTCCGTCCGTGTGGTTCATGTGGACGACAAAACGAACTTTTTGCCCGCGGCGATGACTCCATGCTTTAGGTTTTAGTTGCAACCTTTGCCCCCGCCGCCCGCCGTCCGCCGCCCGCCCAGGGACACCGCACAGATCGACCGTTAGTCGTCACATTTGCATAAACGATCCATTCTCCAGACTCGACCGCGGTGTCAAGAGCGCTCCACGGAATTGCGAATAGAAAAATCCATTGATCGGAGGAGGCGACTGCGACGATCGACGTTCGACGTTCGACAACTCGAAGTCCTTGGGAGCCAAAAAATCAAATCGGATTTCGAGATCGCTCGAGCTCTTCTCGGCCGATCGTCGCTCGCGTCGCCTCCCGATTTTCCCGAAACTCCAATCAAAATCCCATTAAAAGCGCCGCGGCAGGCAGGGAGAGAGGGACAGAGAACTCCATCGAACCCTTTCGGCCGGTCGCGAGCGTGTTAAAAAGCGATTACGAAAGGGTTGCGTTTACGACCGCCGGCCATTGTGTTTTTTCCGCCAAATCAATCCGCAATCCACAATAAAGCCGCCATTTTATGGCCGGCTTCCTGTGTCCGGCCGGCCCAGCGATCGATCGATCGATCGGGTCCGGTCGGCTCGGGTGGGGTTCGGGCAGGTCTGGCCGCTCGCTCGGGCCGGCCGAGACAACGGGCGAGCGCGCGCTCAGGTAGGAGGAGAGCGAGAGCGAGACGAGATCCTTGGGAAAGTTGATCTTGTTATTGTTGGCGTTGTTGTTGTGTTATTGTGGCTGCTATTGCATCTCATCTCGTTGTTATTGTTATTTTTGTTATGTCAAGACCAATAACATGGACAGCAATACAAGACAACAACAAGAACAACGACAACAATGATAATGACCACAACAAGCCAACGCAGGCGACGGCGGGGCCGGCGAGAGCCAATGAAGAGCAGGCGAAGGTCGGCAGGACGAGCGCCGCCGATGTGTCATCACGATCGGCAAATATTTTATTGTGATCGATCGCAAACAGCGACGAGACCGAGACCGAGACCGAGACCCCGACCCCGACCGCGACCCTGACCGAAACCGCGACCCCGACCCGACCCCGTCTCGACCGACCCAACGCGAACCGACCGGCCGCGATCCTGTCGGCACGTGCACGATCCTGGCCGCCTACCTTCGGGTCTCGAACGCGCGGTAGACGGCGCTGTTGTTGTTGTCGTCGTCGTCGTCGTCATCGTCGTCCTGGTCGTGGTCGTTCGATACCTGCGATCGTCCTGTTGACATTTTCATTCCGTGCCGTCGTCAAACGTTGTTGTTGGCGATCCTCGTTCTAGTCAAGCGTGTTGTTTCCAACCCCGTTGTTGTTGCCGAACGTCATCGTCCGTCCCTGTTGACAAGAGTGTCGTCCTCTGAGAAGGTTCGCAAACAGGTTCAGGTGCTCGAGTCCCGGCCACGATCCAGCCGACGGTCCAAGTCCACGGCCTCGTCCACGGCCGCGTCCACGGCTTGGCCCAAGTCCCCGACCTCACCCTCACCCTCATCCCTTCCCCGACCCCTTCGAGCCTCATCTGGCCAGATGAGGTCGGTGGTCACATGGCACGCGAGCCGCGGAAAAAATTGCATGAAACCGGGGAATCTTCGCCTTGCTCTTCCTCCTCCTCTTCATCTTGATCCCGTTGATTGTTTGCTTTCGTCCCTTGTTTGCGCTTCTAATTTGCGCTCATGAGTCCTGAGCTGTGATCTTAGGGCCGGGATTCGAGTCGGATCCGGCTCCGGCTCCGAGTTCGAATCCGAGTCCGAGTCCGAGAATCCCCGGCCCAGATGGCGTCGAGAAACCAGGACGACGACCAGGACGACGTTTCCAAATCTGTTTTCATTTCGAATTCAAGTCCGCCGGAGCCTCGGCAGACCGCGAGATCTTCTGCAAGCGGCCGAGGGTCGGAGCGAGGTCGAGGAGGGACCGAAAAGCGAAAAGCGACCGAGGAGCGGTCGAGGATCGGCCGAGGATCGCGGATCGACTCGGATTAGGATGATCTGCGTCCATGTGACGTCAGCTGAGGCGAGTCGCGGCCGCCGAATTCCCTCCGGGGCCCCGGGAAGATCGAGAGAGCGCGAAGCGCGAGCCGATCGATCGCTCGATCTCTCGATTGTGCTCTCGGTGATCGTCAGCCGATCTGCCCGGAGTTCGGACGATTGGCCTCGACCGATCTGGGGCTCAGGGGCCCCGAGCTCATCATCGTCATCTGATCGAGGAGTCGCCGCCGTCGGAGCCGACGGATTTCGCTGTGCGTTGGAAGAGGCACCAAGAACAGCAACAACAACAACAATAGCAACAACAACTATTCCATTGAACCCACTGTGATCTCTGGCCAGAGCTGGCGGGTGCGCGCGAGATCGACCTCGATCGATCCCGAGCGAGCGGAGCGACGAAATTAATTTCGTCAACAGGCGGCAGCGGCCGAAAGTTGGACAAGCAAAAACACTGAATCAAAGCGCCCCAGTGGGACCGGCCGGGACCGACCGGGACCGGGCGAGAAATCAATTCGGGCGATGGGCCTCTGGTGAGAGAGGGACAGAGCCGGGGGCGGGGCAGTGAGGGGGGAGGGCGAGGGAGCGAGGGAGCGAGCGATCGTTCTGTTGAAAACAAACTCTTATCAGCCCATTAAACGTTAATAATTTTCTGTGCTGCTCGACTCGGTTCGGTTCGACTCGAAAAGTCGCAGAGGTTAAGAGGGGCAACAACAATGGCGAGAGCAACAACAACGCCCGAAGTCGCCCATTTTCGGTTCCCCGGACCCTCCCTCGACGGCCTCCTGATGAAAACATCCGAGGGCTCGAAAGACCCGATCGTAAAACACGGAGCGGGACGTGTTTTGCATGTCGGCCCCGCCCCACCGCCGCCCCGCCCTCGCCCTCGCCGCCTCCACGCTCCAGCGGGACCGGGCAAGTGCTTTTTAAACACGCAAACAAAACGTAAAAAGGACATGCGAGACCCATAAAAAGGCCGTAAAACTCGAGCAGGCCCGTTTTACGAGCGCCCGCCCGACGGTGGCCGGCTCAAGTGGACGGGCGGGCGGCGAGCGAGCGATCGAGCGATCGATTGGTCGGCATCCTGGAGTCGGCGAAAATTTTACGACCGCCGCCTCGGCGTCCCCGGTTTCGCACTCGGGGCCCACGAAATTTCATAATTTTCGGCGCCCTTTCGAGGGCCCGGCTCGGTTCTCACAGTCGAGGACGCGGGCGCCCGACAGGCGGCCGGGGTCCTGGGCCGCGGTCGTCGGCCCTCGGTCTCGGTCTCGAGCCTCGGTCTCTCCCCCTCCCGACTCTCGTTCGTAATTCAATGCCTCAAATATTTTATGAGTTTTTGACGACCGGGACGAGTCGGCGACGCTTCCCCTCGTCCTCGAAGTCCTCCAATGGTCCAGAAATGTTTTAATTTCCATTCTCGGCTCGATTTTCCGCATGGCTGGCCGCGATTCGATCCGATTTCCAGCGGCTCCGCTCGGTCGAGCGCCGCAAGGACTCGGCCTGGGGGTCGGGGGAAGTGGGGAAAATTCGAGACTTACAATTTGTTCGCTTTCACTTCGATTTGGTCAAATAATTTGAAGGAAAGTCTATTACTTTTTGGGTCTTCTGTATTGGAAACCAAACAAAGCTGTTCAGAAAAATTGACAAACATTTTTTATCTCCAATTAAGTGGAAGAGATGGGCGCCCAGATGCCCTTCCTGGGGATCGGACGCGCGGCGGCGATTGATGGAGTTTCCGAGAATCCCCCAAATGACAACAAAGGGCGACCAAAAACCATCGAAGACCGACCATGGACCGACCAAGGACCGACCAAACGACATCCAAATGACGACCAAACGACAACCGACGAGCGACCAAGTGACAACCAATAAAAACTGGATGCAAATGCGCTGCAACCCAACGCCCGTGGCCATAAAACGTCGCTCGGCTCCGGTTTAATAACTCAATATAAACCTGGCCCGACTCGAACTCGCGCGCCCTGAACCGCGGCCTCGTTCATCGTCCATCGATCCTCGTCCATCGATCCTCGTTCGGCGATCCTCGATCTGGGTTCCCGCTGGAGCGTCGCCACTTGTTGCGGGGTTTTACGAGCCCGAGTGTAGACTTACAGACCTCGTCCTCGTCCTCGTAATCAGCTTCGTCCTCAGGTCCTCGTCAGCATCGCCTCGTTCCTGTCAGCATCCCCTGGTCCCTCGGCCCTCGTCCCACGATCCTCGCCCTCGTCCTCTCGTCCTCGCACCCCAGGTCCCCAAGGTGGATTCGATCACGCTCCGAGCAACGAAGGCCGCTGTGACATGTTTACGAGGCCGTCGCCCGATCCCTCGACCCCTCGACCCATCGCCCGGTCCTCGGCCCTTGGAAGGCCCTCCAGCCAGTGGATCGAACTCGGACTCAGACTCGGACTCGGTCGCTGACGTATTTATCGCCGCTAATGGGCCCTTGTGGGACTTTCGGTTTTGTGTTCCATTTTATTTACAACAACCTCGCGCTCGTCTTCACCCCTCCCTCCGCCGCCCCTTCATATTTCATAATTTCATATTTACATCGCGACCACGCCGTTGGCAACGCGGCCCCGACCGGCGCCCTCGACCTCGTCCTCGTCCTAGTCGCAACTCGAGACCGCGGCCCGTCTTTTCGCACTTGAGACTCGACCGAGTCCTCGGTTTTCGGTCCTCGGCCTCGGGCTCGCTCAAGTGGCCGGCTCGAGTGGCCGGCACGATCCGTGTGTGTGTGTGTGGGTGTGTGTGCGTGTCCTGAGTGGCGCGCCATTATCGGCGTATTATCAGACCATTATCAAGTAGTAAATTGGCCGGTGGCCTCCGCCGACTCCCCGACTCCCCGACTCCTTCGACTTCTTTGGATCCCTCGACTCCTTCGACTCCCTGGACTTCCCTCGACCTCCCCGCCCTCGGCCGCCTCGCCTCATTCGCACCACATTCGGCCCGATCGCACCCCGCCGCAGGTCAAGTGGCCGGGCTTGGTCGAGGGCTTGGGCGGAGTCTCGGCGTCCAGCGGTCCCCAAACAGTCGCCTCTTCCTTCGCCCAATCGCACTCGGATCCTCTCGATCGCGTTTCGATCTCGACCCCGTCCTCGCCTCAATCTCGACCCCGACCCCGACCCCGACCTCCCCCTCGACTCCCACACGTGGTCCTCGCGTCCACGGTCCATTAAGCGGTTCTGCTCATGTGTGAATTTGGCGTCCCACAAGCCAGGCAAACAACACCAACAACGGGAGGGAGACAGGGAACAACCGGCAACCAGCAACACTTCCACAATCCCACTGGCAGCAATAAATCATCGGCTTCGAATTTCTCTCGCCCCCACCCCGCGTCCAGGTCTCCCGAGAGGACCCTCGCCCGCGAGTCCTGGCTGGCCTCGTGTTCGGGTCGCAGGCCTGCGGTGATTTATGGCGAGATTTGTAATGAGCCGAGCCAGTTGTTGCCGCCCAATATTTACGCCGGCGGCCACTTGTATTGACAGGGGGCGGGGCGGGGGGTTCGCGTCCTCCTGCACTCCGGCCACTCCTTTGTCATCCTTCCCAATGCTCCTCAGCCTTTCTAATTTCTCTGCCAACGGTTTCGACTCCTTTTCGATCTCTCCTGCTCACCGCTTGCACTCCTTTCCTTCCCCGCCCACTGTTTCTGGCCCTTTTCCAGTCCTCCCCACCCCTTCCCATCCCTTGCCACTGCCTTTCGGCACCTTCTTCACTACTTGTTCACTCCCTTTCGCTCCTTCTCACGCAAAATCGAGCTCCCTTCCTTCGTCGTCCCTGGCTCGACCCAACTCTGGATTTTCTCCTCCACTCGACTTCATGGCCTTCCGGGCTGCAGGGCTTCAGGGCTCCCTGCAAAGCCCTCGCCACGTTTTCTCCCCGGGCCCTGGGCCGCTCGCGTCTTGGGGCCGGGGGCTCTGGCGGCCTCACTAATTGCCTAATTGGAACGCCAGACGACGACCACGACGACGACGACGACGACGCACCGTTCGACGCCGTGCCTTTTGAGGTCGTTTACCGACTTCCTTCCGTGCGTTCCCAATGCATAAATAGAAACCTTGCGGTCGTCGTCGCGCCCGAGTGCCGTGGACTGGGCGGTCGAGGGGTCGTCGCGGCACGGCAGAGGGGTGGAAAGGCGGCGAAGTCGGGCGAGAAACGCACAGGCCCCACAGGCCGGCTCCCCTTATCGGCCGGGAGCCAACCTGAGCATGAAGACCCAGCGAGGGCTCGCCGTGTGGCCAACGGTGTGGGAAACCGCGGTGCACGAGTGGCTGGAACTGAATGGGTGGGAGGACTGGGGGTGGCGAGAACGGGGGAGAGAAACAGGTTGAACGCGAAACTGCCACGACCTGCGATCGCCAGAGATCGAAGAAATCGCAATCGACTCGAAATAAATTGAAATAAATAAAAGCCATGAACGGTCGCCGAGTCCTTGTCGCGGTTGTGGAGAAATCGAGGATCCTTCGATGGGGAGAATCGAGTGGAAATTTGGAAAAATTGGAAAAATTGAAATTTTGTTGGAATCGAGGGATCGCGAGGGATCCCCGAGGATCGGAGGCGAGCTCGAGGCTGGACGAATATCGCGGATTTCTATATATAGAGACGGCCGATAAAACAACAATAGAGCGGAACCACACAACAACAACAAGATGGGGAGGAGGAAGAAGAACAACAACAAGAGGAAGAAGAACAAGGGGAAGACCAAGAACAAGAGCATAAACAACAACAACAACGACGGCGACGGCGACGACGTCGTGCCATCGCCACGAAAACAACGCGAGCGACAGGAAAACCAAAGGCCAAGCGGAGAACCGCAGAAACAACAACAGAAGTGACAAAGGAACAACAACAACAACAACAAATAAGGAACAACAACAACAACAATATTAACAACTACATTATGAGCAATGACAACGACAATAACAAATGCAGCAACAACAAATACCACATGAACAACAACAACGACAACAACGACAAAATACTCGAAGTGAAATGAGACAAAAGCACAACAACAAGAACAACAACGACAACAACGACAATAACAACAAGAAGAAGAAGAAGAAGAAGAACATGAACAAGAACAAGAACAACAGGAACAAGAGCAACAACAAATATTAATAAGAATTACGACAATTACAAGAAACCAGCATGACGAACAACGAACCTTGGCGAACGAACGACCGACGAGGGACCGACGAACGACGGCCGGCCGAGGCGCGGACCCCGATCGAGCGTCGAACCAGGCGATCCTCGTCCGCCCTCGGCCCGCGGCCCGGCCCGATCGCCCCAGTTCGGGCCGCCCGGTCCGCGTAATGGAAAACAAAGTACGAGGCGAGGGAGGGGCGAGGACGGCTCCAAGTTTGCATAGGAAAACAACATGGAACCGCGGCCCGACCCCCGACCCCCGACCATCGACCGACAACCACCGCCGACAACCACCGCCGACAGCCGCCGACGATCGACGCCAACGACTTTCTTATCAGCCGAGCAGCGCCGAGGCGAAATGACAAAATGAAATGGAAACAGAATTACAAAAAATACGAACAAAAATACAAAAAAATAAGAACAAAAATACAAAAAAATACGAACAAAAGTAGAGAAAAAATAACGGAAAAAACGGAAAAAAACTAAAAAGTTACGAAAAGTTAACACAAAATGAACTCAAACAGAAACGAAAATTAAAACAAAGAAAGAAAAAAATTGAAAAAAATTAAATGAAATAAAATAAAAGTGAACGGAAAAACAACAGAAGAAAATACGAAAAGTTGGGAACAAAAGAATTCACAACGTTCGCTGGACCCGGTCGTTCGTCGCTGCCGCTGCCGCCGCCGCCGCCGCCGCCGCCGCCGACTTCCTGTCAAAGTTCAGAAAAACACAGAAATTAAAATGGAAGCACACACGCGAACGCACACACACACACCAAGGTACATATACAAGTTATGGACACATTTGTGTGCTTTTGGCACCCATATTCAGAGCTCGAGAGGCGGATTTCGTAATTTCGCCGACGACGCCTCGCGGGCCGGGGCCGATCGATCGCTCGAGGGCCTCCGAGGGCTCCTCGATCGCCATCTCTCGGCAGGCCCCGCCCTTGGGCAGCGTCCGGCGTGGCCCGGCCAGGTCGAGACCGGCCTCCGAGGCTTCGCAGGCCGTCCAAGGCCCTCCTTCCTCCTCCAGGCCGCCCTCCCACTGGCCCGATAAGGCTTTATCGGACGACAGACACATGTGGGCCCGGCCAGGATCGATCGCCAGGCGCCCGGCCCGGCCTTATCGGAGGCCCAGATCCTCCCGCATCGCGACGAAGGAGCCGGGCCGGGCCGGGCCGGGCTGGGCTGGGCTGGCTTCCGTCGTTCCTTCGCCTCGTTCAGCGAGATAACTTCATCCTCCCTCTCTCGCGATCCGCCCTCGGTCGGTCCTCCGGCCGCTCGCTCGATCGAGGGATCGATAATGCATTCCTCCTCGCCCATGATCGAGCCCGGCTGGAGGACCGGGAGATGGCGAGTGCAGAGAGGCCTGCGAGAGGCGTCTGGGAATAATTGGTGGGTGGCGTTTTGCGGTCGCCTCCCCGCAAACCTCAAACCGCAGGACCGAATTTCCCTGGAACCTCGGCGCAGGCTCCGCGGGAAATATTTGCCTATGCGCCGGCGCGAGGGAAACCCTTCGAGGCCTTCGACACTCCTCGCCTCCCACGCCCGAGGCGATCCGGCGATCCGGCGATCCAGACCGGTCGTCCGGGACTCGGCTCGAGTCATGCTGGGCAGTTTACCAAACACTGCCGGGCGTAGCCGGGGACGGAGCGAGCGATGGACGGTGCGGCGGAGCGGCGGTGCGACGGAGAGACCGATGGAAGGACGGACGGCTGGACCGATGGCCGGAGGAGAAACCCGAGGAAGAGTTGAGAGAATTGATTTTTATTGGTCGTAAACACCGTCGACGCCCCCAGACAGCGGGCGACCGACAACCGGCACCCGGGCCTCGGTGATCATCGTCGTGGTCGTGCCAGATGACGACGACCGATGGTCGGACCATGTGTTGCGACCGACCGACCGACCGACCATTCGACCGACTTCGATCCGCCTCGATCGGGCCTCGAACGCCCCTTTAATGAGCCGCGATTTACGCACAAGCCGCTCACGATCGCCATCGATCGGCGATGATCACCGCGATCGCGATCGCGCTCACCGCTCGTAATTTGTCTGTTCACGGCTCGCCGGCTCACGACGTCCCTCCCTCGATCCGCCCGTCTCTAGCGCTGGTGCCTCCGAAATTCGAGCTGCGGTCGGAATTCGAAAATCCCGAGGGATTCGCGATCGCGCTCAGTTGCCGTGGGGATTTGGTAATTGTGCCGAATGCCTTCAATGTGTTCGCGGGACGATGGCCAGGGTTTTGAGAGTCGAGAGTCGAGGGTTGAGAGCAAGCGGTCCTTGGAGGGGGTGGCGCGGGTCGAATCGGCCTTCGAGGAAGTCCACGAGCCGGACGGACGCGTCAACCGCAGTCGAGCCGCAGCCGAGGGAATTCGGGCGACAACGAGATCCTCCAGCTCCAGCTCCTTCTCCTCAACCCCCACTTCTTCCCCTTCCTCCTCCTTCCCTCTCCTTCCTCCTTCATCCTCCTCTTCCTCCTAGGTCGTTCGCCCTCCTCGCTCAAACCGCGTTCTCTTGACTTTCGCTCGGGTTTCGAACTCTCGGCTTCCATCGACTTCCTTCGACTTCCCCCACTGCCACCGAGCATTGCTGAAATTTGGCAGCACTGGAACTTTCTCTCCGAGGATCCTCGTACCGATCCGCACGAGGGAGGAAGGGAAAATCATTAATTTACGGCCGATAGACGAGGGAATCTCTCAAATGTCCGGCCGTCCTTCCGTCCGTCCGTCCTGCTGTCTGTGAGCCTGAAACAACGACAACGGCGACCGGCACCAGCGGCCATTGGACCAATTTAATGAATGAATGAATGAATGGACGAGGTGTTGAGTGTCTGGAACTGGACGTCCTTCCATTGTTGTTGTTGTTGTTGTTGCTGCTGTTGTTTGTGTTGTTATTGTTTGCCCCATTAATCGATCGTGTCGAGGAACATCCTGGCAAACACAGGCCGCATGCCGACAGGTAGACAGCCGGACGGACGGACGGACGACGGGCACGTGTGACGCGTCGCCCAGTTGTGCGAAAGAGACGGCGAGACGGCGACACGCGGGGTTCCTGGGCCGAGCTCGTTTTTAATGGGAATTCGTCGGGATCGGCGAACGATTCTTGCTTGGGGACGTCGTCGCAGTCGTCGCTCTTGCTTGTGTGCCTTCCTCCGTCTGTCCCACTTTTCCTCTCGCCCTCTCGCTCTCTCGCTCTCTCTCTCTCTGTCTCTCAGTCGCTCCATCCCTCTCCGGCTTCCTGCCCGGTGTTTTTATTTAGTTGCTAAATGTTTGTTTTTATTTGGTCTCGAGCCTCGCCTCGCCTCGCCTCGACATGTTAATTGTTGCGGTTTCTCCTTTGTTTCCCCGTCACTCTCGCTCTCTCCCTGTCCTCTTCACACCCCCTCTCCCTCTGCCTCTCCTCCTCCCTCACTCTGTTTGCTCTGCTCCGCTGTGGCTCCGAACCCAGCTCGGCCGGCCTTCGTCCTGAGCCAGCTTTTGGCCAACTTCTCGCTGCCTCGCCCCTCTCCCTCCCGCATTATCCCTTGCTCCCGCCCTCATTATCACTATCGACGTAACGTGACGTAACGTGACGTAACGTGGCCTGCGGTCGTCAGAGCTTTCGATTAGGAGTTATCGCCGGCTCCACAATACCTTTGGCGGGCATTCCCATTGTTTTCATTATTCTATGAGTGGGCTGGTGTTTGGGGTCGTCTGATGGTGTGTGTGTGTGTGTGTGTGTGTGGAAGGGGCAGGGGGGTCTACTACGTCTAAGGGGGGTCAGGGTGTGCTGGACGGGGTTTCGCTTCCATTCATCGGCCCTCGTGCGAAGATATCGCGCTTTTGCCACTCTCCGAAAAGCCGCGGCACGCGCTATCGCTCGCCCTCTCTCGCTCTGGCTCTCTCGACTATCCTTATCATATCCTTATCGCCGCCGGGGCTCAGGAGGTGTGGCCGATCGGTCGGGTTGGCGTCGGGCGTCAGGCGTCTGGCGTCAGGCCGGGGCTGCTTTGGGCGGCTTCCCCGAGCCGCGATTAGTTCTCGGTCGCTATCGGCGGCTCCACTATCGGCTCCTCCTCGAATTGGGTTCGTTCGCCCGCCGACCAACAACCACAACAACAACTCAAACAATAACAACGACAACGTCAACGTCAACGTGAAATCGCGGGATTCCGCGGCTGCAACGGGCGAGTGGCGGGCGATGGCGCCGAAGTTGCAGCAGGTCGGGAAGGTGAAAAATTGGGAAATTGGGAATTTCGAGGGCTCGGGGGGTTTGGGAAATTCGTAATTTTGGAAAATGTGGGGCTTTTCCGGGAGCCTTCGGAAAATTCCTTTCATATATTCGATCGAAGCCAAACCGTGCTCAGGATGTGATTTTAAATGCAAATAAATAAACACAACATTTTGAAAAATTCTGAAATAACATTGAAAAATTCCAAAAAAATCCTAAATTATACCCAGGGCAATCGTCGCGACAATCGAAATGAGGCGAAGACAACAGTCGGCAACAGTGAACGAAAAACAGCAAGTCCAGCTCGAAAACAACAACAACAACAACAACAACAATACATAACAAAAACAGTAAGAAGAAGAGCAACAAGCGTCATAGCAATAACAATAACAACAACAACAACGCCAAAGCAACGGAGGCAGCAGCAGCAACAACAAAATTTTTAACCTCAAACACGCGTCGATCGCGATGGCGATGGCGGCGACCGCCGCAAAAACAACAAAGCTTTATTGAATAAAAAATAACAATAACAACAACAACGACATTAGCAACAACGTACACACCATACATCACAATTATAAGAAAATAATATTTATTTTTGCGGAATAAAAATTCCAAGTCATCGTCGCAAAAAATATATAATTTTTGTTTTCATTTTTTTATTGTTGGTTTTATTTACTTCATTTAACATTATTTGATTTCATCTCGTTCAACTTTAATTAACGTCATTTCATTTTACTTTGGATTTATTTAATGTTTTCCTTTGTACTTTATTTCAATTTATTATTTTAAATCTCTTCAATTTATTTCATATTATTTCATTTCAATTTATTTAATTTTCTTCATTTCAATTGATTTTGATTGAATTCCTTTTAATTCTTTTCATTTCATTTCTTTCAATTCTTTTCGTTTTGAGTTCAATTTTAATTAGACTTGCGCAGCTGTACCTTCGACCACCAACACACACACACATACATACTAACGCACACGTCGCCTCACTCATTTGTGGGGCGTTCGGGCGCCATTTTGTTGGCTGTGCACGAATTCGTATGGGAAAAAACGGAGAACGAGAAAAAATGAAGGCAAAAAGATGAAAAAAATACAAAAACCAAAAACAAAAAAGACTAAAAATTAAAACACAAAGCCAACGGACTGACGAAATGGGCGAATGACTGAATGACTGAATGACGGACTGACTGAGGTCGGCGCAGTCTCGCTCGGGCGCCGGGCTCGTGTGCTCGGACAACAACTAGTTTTTGTTATTTCGCCGATAGTCGCCGTTTTTGTTGTTGTTGTTTTTGTTGTTGTCGATGCCCGTTGCTGTTGCTGTCGCTGCTGTATTTATATAAGAAATATTGCAAATAATATGTTCTTTTATCGAGCAGAAGCGGCTCCGGATTCCGAGGAACTCGCTCGGAAATTCCTCGCTCAGAAAGATCTCCATCCAGGCCCCACGCAAAAAATGTGATTTATTTGCTCGAAATATTTTCGCGTAATTCTTCATATAGAATAAGAAAAAATGTATATTATACAAAAAATATGTGGGCAACAAAAAATTCACATTTTATTCGAGCAAAATACAGCACTCGCTCCCGTGCTCCCGTGCATTTAATGCGAGCTTTCCTTACTCCCTCGTCAGAAATTCGCTTTTTATTGCATAATGTTGGTAATCCTTCATTCAAGTAACCGACTGCCGATTATCTCGTCCTCTCTCTCTCTCTCTCTCTCTCTGTCTTCCACCCACTCTTCGCCCCCAGCCGATTATCGGCGGTTCCAGCGAGTTTCGACAACGACGAGTTTCTCTGAGTCGAGCCGAACCGAGTCGAACCGATCAGAGTCAACCTGAGCCGAATGGTCCTTCCGCAAGGTGTTACCAACCTGCTCCGATTTGGTTCGGCACCGCATTGTCACAAATAACAGCAGCAACCACAATATCAACAACAACGTCGACGACGACGACGACGACGCCGAAAATAACGATAACAACTACTGCAGAAATGACGACGACGACAACAAAAAACAACAGGAATCACATAGACGACCTTGAGAAAATGATAAAAAGTCTCACCAACACACACACAAACACATCTGCACACGTATTTGAATATATTCGTGAAGCGCCAGAATGTCTGGTAGCGCCGGCTATATGTATATAACAACAACAGCAGCAGCAGCAAAATTAACAAAAAGAAATCTCACAAAAAACAGTAACAAAAAAGAAGGAATGAATGTAAACAAAAATATACGATAACAAAAACGCGATAAACTGCGCTCTAATCAAATTCATGAAAACACAAGCCCACACATTTAGACATATTCACACTCCCATATTCGCCGTTGTCAGTCGTCGTCGATGTCGATGTCGTAGTGACGTCACAGGTGGCGATAAAACGAAATAACAGTACTGCAAGGAAGTGATAAATCGAACAACGGCGAGAGCAAAGGTAAACACTGCATTGAATCGGTTATTCACAATAGTCAGCAACAACAAGGTCGAGAAGGAAGGAAGAAAGAGTGAAAACCAATTTGGGAAATTTAACTTTTACCGGAAAAGAAGAATAGATCGATGTATTTTGTAAACATTTTAGGAATATAATTTCAATTACATCAAAAAAACAAACTACTAAAATATTTTGTGTTTTTTTATAATAAGATAATCTGTTTTTCTCAATTTCGAAGAGATTGTTTTACAGTAAATAGTCTTTGGAACGAAAGTAAGCTATTTAGAATAAATGAATGGAACAAAATTTAAATAAAAATAAAAATATAGATTTTTATAATAAATGGAAGGAACCAAATTTGGATTAAAATATAGTCCCCAAGTATTGTGTTGAAATATTTTTTTATTAAATAATTTTTTGTATTCTATTGCCCAGCGGCTTCATGACTTTCCCGCATCCGACATCCCTGGTCGGGTCCATGGAGCTCATAGTTACAGTCCCTCTATCCGTCACCTTCTCTCGCCCCTCTCCACGCCCGTCGCCAGAGCTGGGAGGCGGGACGACCATATTGGTTATCCCGGGACATCGGCTATCGAAGCCGCCGATGGAGATCGAGACAAAATCGGGGCTGAATCCTTATCGCCGCAGCGCCGTCTTCTTATCTCCGGACAACTGACCTTTTCACATCTCGTCACAAAAGTCGAAAACTACTCTTGCACCCATGAGAACGAGGGGAGGGGAGGGGAATAAAAACGATTTAGGAAAATCCTCTAAAACCTTATCTGGAGAAACAGTCGAGGCGCTTCTTCTGCTGCTGCTGCTGACGGTCGGTTGGATGGAGAGGGAGGTCGAGGGACGGCGGTTCCCGCTGCAGGCGCGATCGCCGGGAGCTGGCAACCCTGTCGCCGGAGAGCGCGGGCGCCACCGACTCCGAGTTCGCGCCCCGCAGTCGCCACTCAAGTGTTAACTTTGATGCTCCCTTATCGGTGGCGACCGACGCGCTGTAGCTCGTTATTGTTATTGTTATTGTTGCCGCTGCTCTTGTTTTTGTAATATATATTTTAATTTAGACATTGTAGGCTTTTGTTCCTTTTTTCGTTTTTTGCTTTGTTTTTCTGTTGCGCCGCGACTTCGGTCGACGGGATTTTGTTTTGCCTTTAGTTTCAATAAAATTTCAAGTAGCCATTTTTACAATTTATTATCGCTTAGTGTCGCGCACACACACACACACACACACACATGGAGGGACCCCGCATGCAGCGGTTTTGCCAACCGACAACAACAGTTACAGCCGCTGATAACGGTTCAACGGGCGCACTTAGGGACCGAGGGAGCGACGGACGGAGGGTCGGAGGGCGGGACGGACGCGTGGTCTGTGGAGGGTTCGCTCGATAAGTTCCAAGTCGGGCGCAGTCGGTCGCAGTCGGGGTCTGGCAGAGCCGTCGGACAGAAGCGACTTCGCCGCCATAGCCATCGCCATCGGCACCAGCAGCAGTAGCAACAACAACAACAGTAGCAGCAGCAACAACAACAACAACCGCCGCCGTCGCGTTGGGATGCAATTCATGAAGCCGGGAAGCCGCTGATTGCGGCCTCCAGGGCCGGCCGACCAGTCGACGTCTCGGATCTCGGACATTTTATCTTTCCGGCCCGGCCCTCTCCTCTCCTCCTTTCTCAATCTCTCCCTCTCCCCGACTCCTCCATCTCCTCATCTTCTCCCCTCCTCCACCGCCCGCGCCTTTTTACTGCCTTTTTACTGCTGTGTCCGATTATCTCTCGCCACCACTGTCTCGCCTCCCGTTCAACGTTCAATGTCGTTGCGGTTGATCGCCGGCCGCGTTGTTGTTGTGCTCTCGTCGTTATTGTTGTTCTTGTTGTTCTAGTCACGGTCGTTGTTGTTGTTGCTGTTGCTACCACGTTCTATCGAATCCTGAATCGACTCTCGTTATCTTTCTGAAACGATTCTCACCCCGGAATAGAATTTTTACCCATTCAGAAAAATCAAGTTCACGTTAGAAACTCCTTTAATCACTTTCGTAATAGGAAACTATTGGGAATCTCTCAGTTGCCTGATCAACGCCTCGATTTCCCGCTCCCCCAAGCCGTACAGATGGCGCTCCTCCAACCGCGTGTTGTTGTTGGCGCCCAGCTTCTCGCAGAACCGGGCGGCCGGGCTGCCGGCGCGCACCTTCAGGTCCAGCCGCCGGCAGCCGAGCTCCCTGGCCCGGGCGGCCACCTCGCGGAAGAGGCGAGTCCCGGCTCCCATTTTCCGGTACTCGGGCTCCACGTAGACGTCCTCCAGGAAGTAGATGCGGCCCAGCCAGGACGAGAAGCAGACGAAGCCGACGGCGTAGCCGACCAGGGAGCTGGGAGGAGAGAGGAAACAATGTCGTAATTATGAGAGCGACCGGAGATCGGGAGATAGCGAGGGGAGGGCGAGGATCGACCCATCCTCCCGTCCACCCATGGGAAAGTGATCGTTCAAACAATGTCCGAATCGAACAAACCTAATCTCCGGCTCGTCGGGTTCCTTCCATTCGCGTCCTTATCGCCTAATTTGTTCGGCAAATATTGACGGCTGTCCGTCCGTCCGTCCGTCCGTCTGTCCCTCTGTCGCCGACTAGATGCAAATGTCACTGCTGTGACATGACATGTCGCCTCGCCGCAGGTAGACCTGCCGACGGACCCTGTTTGCCGATCGATCGAACTGTTTGGGCTGGGCCCTGGCCAAATATTGGCCGTCTAATAAATGTCGACGCCAGACAGCGCCCGATATCGGAGTTCGAGCTCGGCCGCCGGACAAAGCAATGTAATAACTTATTATTCTCTCCTTCCCTGCCCTTCACCTCGCCACTTACGCCTCCCGCGAGTCCGCGGCCAGCAGCTCCAGCAGATAGATGTGGCAGAGCCCGGGGCCGGGGCCGGGGCCGGCGAGTCCCGCGTCGCGGATCAGGTCTGGAAGGGGAGGAGACGAGTCAGAGTTGGGCCAGAGTCGCTTGGAGTCCAACCGGCCTACCTTCGCTGCTCAGTTGGGGGGCGTGGCGCGAGCCGGCCGATTCCTGCAGATGGTGGAAGATAGAAGAAAGCTCGATTATCCTCGTTTGGCGTTGAGACTGTGTTGTTGGAGCACCTGCATCATCCGCCGCACGGTGGGAACGTCCGCGACCTCGGCGCGCCGGAACCCGAATAGTGGCCTCTCGGACATCGCTTTATCTCTCAAACAGCAACAACAACGACTTCTTGCGAGTACACAACAACACGACTGTCTCGTGACACCAAGACCAGAACCACCTGCCGAACCCCAGTAGTGGCGTGGACGGAATGGGACGACATTTCCAACACTTCCAACTGCCCACAGTTTGGATCTCGTCTTATCGCCAGTTGGTTCGCCTTATCACGAGACAAGGCTGCAGGATTGCCAAGCCGATTGCAAAATCCCAACGATTACGACCAATTATAATCGTGTGAAATACGTGTGCGGGAGAACACCCTGTACCGCGCTGCGCCATCCAAGTGGGACGCGGATGGCAACCCTGCAAATTCGCGATAAAGAGCGAACTCGCCGATTGATAAGAGCGAGTGGCCATCGAGTGCGAACGATAAGAGAGCAACCGAGTGAGCGAGCGAGATGGAGCGGTGGCGAAATGCGGTGGGTGTCAATTAGTCGACTTCTGACAGCAACAGGTTGCCGTCCCTCCTTCCATTGTTGCACGAGAATTCCGCCGGCGCTTTATTTGACAGCGAGAACAACAGCAGCATGTCCGCGCCACCCAAGTTCGTCTTCCGTCGCGCCCTGAAGGAGGACATCCCCACCGTGCGCCAGATGATCCAGGTGAGTTGGATGCCATCGCAGCCCACGTGTAATTGACCAGGTTGTGGTTCGTTCCAGGAACTGGCTGATTTCGAGAACATGAGCGAGGGTCCCCAGCTCACCGAAGCAGGTATGAGACATGGCATGAGCATCGCTAGCCAAAGCAACTAAGTCGTCAATGAATTCTCCGCAGATTTGATTCGCGACTCGGGACTGGACGGCGGCCACGAACTGTGTCACACCTACTTGCTGGAGCTATTGAAACCGGACACGGACACACCGTGAGTACATCAATCGAACAAAAATTGTTTCCCTGACTAACTTCCTTCTTGCTACAGCATTGCCATTGGCTACAGCATCTGCTTCTTCTCGTACTCGACGTGGCAGGGCCGGTCCTACTTCCTCGAGGACATCTACGTGAAGCCCGAGTACCGCAAGTTGGGAGCCGGGGCGCGGATCTTCCGCGAGGTCGCCGCCAAGGCCAAGGTGTACGGCTGCAGGCGGGTCGACTTCCATGTGCTGGGCTGGAACCCGGCGCGAAAGTTCTACGAGAAGATGGGAGCCGTCGACCTGACCGAAACCGAGGACTGGCATTACTACCGAGTCCAGGAGGACCAGATCGACAGACTAGTGGATCAACTGAAACCATGAGCTGGCCATTGAATGAAGTATTTAACCAGTCGATAGATTAAGCAGTTTAAAAAACCTTTGTTCGATTCAATAAATATACAAATTTTTATAACAACATCAGCTGTTTTTTGCACTCCCTCAATGTTGCCATTGCGCTACAATTATGTCGGTAAACTACGAAAGATCGCCTAAAGTTGCTCCTGTGTAGTCTGACCGGCTGGGAAACTGACAGATTTCGTGAATTCAAGGACCCTACAATATTTTAATAGTAAGCCTCGGCAACCCTGGAAATTTGCAAGCTAGAAATTGAGAAAGTATATTGATAAGGGTGGGTGGTGTCAATCAAGTACGAACGAGAAGAGAGCGTTCGGCGAACCGAATCGTAGTGACTACAAGTGGTTGCAGTGCAACAAACTTCATTAAACATTCCAACCCTCGAAAGTGTGACCCAGTTCTCAGCAAGAACGAAAACATGACCTCGTCGCCCAATTTCGTGCTCCGTCGGGCGTTGAAGGAGGACATTCCCGCCGTGCGCCAAATGATCCAGGTGAAGTGGACCTTATCAGCTGACTTATCAATTCAACTCTAACTGTTTGTTCCAGGAACTGGCTGATTCCGAGAACATGAGCGACAGTCCGCAACTTACCGAAGAAGGTTTGACTCTGACTCTGTTCAAGAAAATCACACTCAAGTAAACCATGTCAATGATATTCACCCAGATTTAATTCGCGACTCGGGACTGGACGGCGCTCCCGAACTCTGTCATATCTACTTGCTGGATCTGTTGAAGCCGGGCTCGGAGAAGACTCCGTGAGAATCTCACTGGAAACACAACTGAGTTTCAGAATAAAGTTCCTCTTGCTACAGCATCATCATTGGCTACAGCATTTGCTACTTCTCGTACTCGACGCGGCAGGGCCGGTCCTACTTCCTGCAGGACATCTACGTGAAACCCGCGTAACGCAAGATGGGAGCCGGCGCTCGGATCTTCCGCGAGGTCGCCGCCAAGGCCAAGGAGTACGGCTGCAAACGGGTCGACTTCCATGTTCACTCTTGGAATACGGTGCGCAAGTTCTACGAGAAGATGGGCGCTGTAGACATGACTGAAACCGAAGATACGCATTTCTACCGTGTCGTGGCTGACCAGATGGAGAAGTTGGAAAAAGAGCTGGAGCAATGAGTTCGATATACGGGAAAATATTAATCTAGTTTAATTGTTAACAAATACGCTTTTACATTACAATATCATAAATACTTTTGAGTTTCTAAATGAATTAAATATGTGTGGCAATTCGTATGATTATTGCTCGCCATTGACGCTGGCTATGACATGGATCTGCATGCTCTTCGTTGAGTTGTACACTTGACCGGGCGGGAAGGGATGGACCTTGGAATGCGTGTCGCTTTTGTTCTTGCCGCCGGCGGTGTATTTGGACAGGCGGATGGTGGGCATGGGCAGGAAGCCAGTGCTCAGTGGCATTATGTCCAGCGAGATGGAATGACTTTCGACGTCCTTCATGGAGACGACACCTGCAAAACAGTGATCGATTGCAGGATGTTAGTCACATCGTATTGGCAAAGTATTCTATTCTAATTGATAAGCCTGGTGTGCATCTAAGACTAGCGGTATAATAGTGTGCGTTTACTTACCACAACCTTTCAAAGATAATGTGGATATTGAAAATTTAAGAAACAAGTTCGAACACAATTATTTACAAGACCACCGTATGACCCCACAACCAACAACTCACCTGCCGAGCGCCCGCAGACAGCCCACAAATTCTGATCGTTCAACACCTCGTACATCAGGTCCACGTAGGGATTATCGTGCACCTTGGTGATCTTCAGATTGAGGTTGCAGACCGAGCGCAGACGGCACAACTCGTTGGGCTCCAGTTGCGCCTGGACGCGGAAGAGCGTCGTGTAGTCGACGAGATCGAAGGCAGAGGCGTATTTGCGCAGCAGATGTGGCTTCTCCACGGTCGAGTATTTCGTCAGGAATTGCACCTTGATCACAGGCTGTTCGTTTTCAGCTTTCAGCGCCTCCACCTGGATCTCGTACAGATACGACACTGTCAAGGATTTGTAGATGTGCTGCAAATAGGTTTCATTTCATTACAAAACAAGAACGCCGAGACACCTAAGAAATAGAGTAGCGGAAAAAAGGAAAAACACCCACAATGCTCTTCTGCCCGACAGGATTCAAATCGACCAAATGAACACCGGGAACATCGCATTTAACCTGCGCCTCCGTCAGCAGCAAATTCGCATCGAGTCCCTTCATAATGACCTGCAAGTACTTGCGGGTGCCGCACGTCTGGAGCCGGCACGAGGCCTCCATTGCGGGCTGGAATTCAATGGGAATTTGCACCTCGGTGCGCGACCAGGGACAGCTCAGTGAGATGTGATGTTCAAAATGTTTGGTCACTTTGCGTCCCGGCATGTCGGTGAGAACTTCCAGTGGAATTTCTCTCTCTTCGAACGACTTAAAGTTCGGCAGAGGCACGTGAAGTGTGTTTTCGAAGGAGCTGTCGTCCGGATACTCCTCTCCTTCGGCCGCCGCAAGGCGTATCCGTAGATTTTTCGAGCACTTGAGAATTATTTTAGCATCGGGCGGGAAAATGAAGCTGCCTCCAGACACAAGTAAACGCACTGGCTGCTCGATGCCCGCAATGAGGGTCTTGAAGTTCAGAACCGCAGAGGCCGGTTTCGTGGTGATCTCAAAGGGAGCCATCTTGAAGGGAATCTGCTCCGATAGAAACTCCAGCTGAGACATGCAGAGACACATCTGCGGAGAGGGAAAGGGAGTTAGCAGAGGGAACGACATGCTGATCACCACTACTCACCTGTTTGAAGTCCCAGATGCCCACACGCGTCGCCTTCGCTCGCAGCTCAATCACATTTATGCCTGGCTGCACGGCAATGTTCTCGGCGGAGACGTAGTTCGTGAAGTCCGACTGCACGCTGGGCGAGAGCTTTCGCTTGGTGCTGCTCGTGCGGCGCACGGGCTGCTTCACCTTGGGCGTGTTGCACACCACCGACGCACACGAGAGACTTTTGTCCTGCTGGTAGTCGAGGTGCAGCGCCACCTTCAGGCGTCGCTCCTTGATGCAGGGCGCTTGGGTGTTGGGTGCGTTCAACGGCACCGTCTGCATGGCATCGTTAATGAGGGGCGCCACGTGCATCTCGTACGAAAGCTTCAACTGCTCGGCCACAATCTGGCGCGGATAGAGGCTCTCAAGCTTCACCTGCACCACAATGAAGTCATCCTGGATGATCGGCTTCGCGTTCATCACGTCAATGTCGCAGATCCGAAAGTGATCTTCCAGCACACAGAAGTTCGCGTTCTCCATGGATGGTTGGGCCGACAGTGAGCTCTTCAGTGTTTTCACCGATTTGAGGAACTCATCGAAGTAGAACGAACGAACCAACATTTCCAGCTCCTGGCAGCACGATATGGAACTGCAGGTCTTCGTGTAGGCCAGTGTGTCGCCCATCTTGCGATAGCAATTGGCCAGCTCCAACAGCGTCTGTGAGCTCAGAGCGTGCCAGTTCTCGGCCTTGAGTTCGCGCAACAGATCGGTGAAGAATCCGACCGCCTTGTGCGGTTCATTGAGGGCACAGTAGAAGTTACCCAAGTCCAAGCCGACCAGTCGAGCGGATCGGTGGCGTGACACGTGCTTGTAGGTGCTGATCGCGAGCTCGGCCAGTTCGAGGTACAGCTTCTGGTAGGCCTGGTTCGAGCTCAGCGCTTCCTTCAGCTGTTCCGAAGCGGATTTCTTCGGCCGTCTATTGGGCGAGCGGTCACGAAGCTGTGGAGTGGGATTGAGAAACTTTTCCTGCTCCACGGGTGTGTCGCCAATGCCTGCCGACAGCAGCACCACAAGGTGCAGCTGCTCAGAAGTGGGAGTGAATCCCGGTAACAAGCCGCAAAGTCTTCCCAATTCATACAACTTGTCCTTTGCCAGGTTCCAAATGGGCGCACAGTGCTGGAAGCAAATCAGCTCGTTCGGTTCCATAGCCTGATCGCATGTCTGCAGCACTTCGAGAGCGCATACGAACTCCCAGCAAGAAAGGGCGCCCTCCTGGCAATCGACTTTGATGAGCTCGATTTCTCGCAGAGTGGAGAAGAGGAAGTTCAGAAGACGCTCAGCAATTTCGGGCGTCTTGTTGCTCTGTTGCAACAGATGAGCCTGTCGCTCGAAAATGTAATTTCTAAATTCTATAATGGAAACGCCCTCTTCTTTGATTTTTGTCCGCATCTCGAATTTGTTTCGTCGACTCAAGCAAATGCCATGGAATGAGCTCAAAGGTCGTTTGAAGTATTCCAACCACTTTTGCTTCTCACCAAAGCCGGAGTTGGTAATGAATTGGGAAAACATTGCGTCAAGTTCGTCGTACTGTATGAGGGCATCTGAGTGCAGTTCTAGTTTCTCATATATGAGTGCTAAGTCTTCCTGTAGGAAAAAGTACTGCCGAAAGTCCCATCCAGCGTGATTTCGTTTCTCTCGCTTCGTGCGGATGAGTTCCTCGTATTTGGCGATGTTGCGATTATAGCTGGCGAACATGAGAAATCTATAAAAGGACGCAAAATTTTATGAAAAGTTCTATGACCGTCTTCTATCAGTACCGTATGCGCTGAACCAAGCATCGGAACGACTCCGTCGACTTTTGCTCGAACTTGGCTGGATTCAGAACTGAAATGCACCGGTCATCGTTCTTGTTGCCGAAATCCAGGCGAATCTTGTCTAGCACCGTTGTTCTCGGCAACAAGTTTTTCGTCTTGCGTACATCCAGTGTTTCCACCAGAAGAATCATCCAATCCGACACGCCATAGGAGTTCAACATTTTCAGCCAAGCCTCGATTTCCTCCCGCGTCGTAGTTTTGTACGTATCAACGTCCTGCATAATTCACTGGTATTATTATTAGAAAAATATGTAATGTGTGCACCAACATTGCATTCCGTGACGAATATGTGAAGTATGGGATGCTCCAGGATGCTCCACTCGCCCTTCTTGTACTTCTCCAACGCTGCCTCATTGAGTGGCTGAACCTGGGCCTCCAGTCGGACCTGCTTTGAAGGCAGGTCGAATGTGCGTCGCCACTCACAAGTGTCCAGAGGTATCGCATTCAAGATATGCGACTCCAGCGACCGAAAAAGTGGCCCAGCTCCAGAGTCTAAATGATAGCGTATTACATTCACATCCCATTTCTTCTCATTTGCTTATACGTACATGTGATTATGGGTTTTATATTCATTGCTCAATATAATTTTAACACGACGAACATTTAATTAAATTTTATGTACTTTTATTGAATACGCAAGCAAACAAATTAATAACAGAAACTATATGCACTAAATTTCTAATTTCACTTATCAGCTGTTTTTGATAGTTCTCAATTCTCGCTCTTTCTTAGCATCAACAGAGTATCACTTTTCTCTTAAAAACATGAAGATTGCCAGTGTTGAACAAAGGCCTTCTGATTTCTGATAAGAATTTTATATATTTCGAACAAGATTTAAAATTCTTATTTTGGGTTAACTAAGTTATCACGTCCAGTTTAAGCCAATCAAAAAATGGTAATATGTAATCAATAAAGTTGTTTAAATATTTATATATTTGCGCTGTTTTCCAACACAGACACAGTTGACGTTAGGAATTATCATCATCACCCACAAGTGTCAAAACAGTGAAAAAAATTCAGCTTTTAGGAAAAATGTAAAAAGTGAAATTATTTGTTTACTTCTGAATAAAACAATATCCACTTAACTACGAAAATATAATAAAATTGATAATCGTCACATATACAATACATATTAACGGCCAAAACAATGGATATGGCGAAAAGCATTTTTGGTCGGGATCATGAAGGATACGTTGGACGAGAGGAACATACGGTAAGCAGTAGCTTCCCACAATTATATCTTTCACAAATCAATTCTAAAACATTTTCACCACTACCAAAATTCAGAAAAAATTGCAAACACACAGCTCTGAAGACGATATTCTGGACGAGCTGCCGCAGCTTATGGAAGAACTGAGTGTGGTCGACGGTTTGCGGCCGAATCCAGGGGGTCCCTTTTCCGCTCTCACACCATCGATGTGGCCCCAAGAAATTCTCGTGAAATTGGGTCAGCCAGAAGCCGAGGTAGCTGGCCCAAATGACCAACCGGACTATCGTTTCGATGAGTTTGGTTTTCGTGTGGAGGAAGAGGATGGTCCGGAGCAGAATTCTAACAAACTGCTCAGCATACCGTTTGTAGAGGATGCCCAGCACCGCTTGCAATGGATTGCTCATCTCGAGTTCTCACACAACAAAGAGGCTAATGAATTGACGTGGGAAAATGTCGGGGTGGTGTTGCCTCGCACTGAGAAGCTGAGAAATATGGTTCGTGAAGGTATTCCGCATTCGCTCCGAGCTCAAATGTGGATGCGGCTGTCGGGTGCACTAGCTAAAAAGCATAAAAGCGAAACCAGCTACCAGGACATTATTAAAGGTATATAGTTCAATCAGTTAACACTTATTGATTAGAAAAATTATTATGAAATACTTATAGCATCTGGAAACGACCAGCTCATGACGTCGAAACAAATCGAGAAAGATCTGCTACGTATTTTGCCAACAAATGCATGTTTTAGCAACCCCAATGGAACCGGAATTCCCAGACTGCGACGCATATTGCGGGGCATTGCCTGGCTCTTCCCTGACATTGGTTATTGTCAGGGCACTGGAGTAATTGCAGCTTGCCTCTTGCTTTTCATGGAAGAGGAAAATGCGTTTTGGATGATGGCTACAATTGTAGAGGACTTGCTACCTGCCTCATATTATTCATCCACATTGCTAGGAATTCAGGCTGATCAACGAGTCATGCAAACATTAATTGCTAATTATCTTTCATCCGTAGATGAAACATTAAAGAAGCATGATATTGAATTATCCTTGATTACACTACATTGGTTTCTCACGATCTTCGCCAATGTTGTACACATGAAGATTTTGGTTAGAATATGGGACTGGTTCTTTTACGAGGGCAGCATCGTCCTATTCCAACTTACTCTTGGTATGCTCAAATTGAAGGAGAAAGATCTGCATAATCTCGAAAACTCAGCGCAAATATTTAACTCGCTGTCCGATATACCGGGCGAAATGGACGATGTTGAGGTTTGTTGCTATTTCGTCATTAGAGGAATAAATTACAATATTTGTCTATTTTTGAAGGTGCTATTCAAACAAGCTATGGAAGTGGGAGGTTCACTCAGTCAAACCGTCATTGATACACATCGTCGGCGTCATCTTGCCTATTTAATGGCCGACCAAGGTGGATTGGTTGGAAACCCGGAAGCCGTCCCAAATCTGCCGAAACAACATCTGGTTCGACGTCAGGTCCGCAAGAGTAAATCAATCTTGGAAACCCTGCTCTTTCGCGGTGATAACGATGCTGATGATATGAAAAACAAAAACATCCGGCAGACAGAGATTCTCGTTGACTTGCGCGAAGCTATACTGAAAGTGGCACGACATTTTATCACCATCGAACCGAAGCTAGCAGCGCATATACAACTCACTGCGAACTACAGCACCGACTCTCATGCAAAGGATCACGAGAATTTCATCAACGTGGCGCGCACTCGCAAACGACGAGCTAAGGCCTTGCACGATTTTGAACGTCACGACGACGACGAACTTGGCTTTCGGAAGAACGACATCATAACGATTATAAGTCAAAAGGACGAACATTGCTGGGTTGGTGAATTGAACGGGTTACGTGGTTGGTTTCCAGCCAAGTTTGTAGAACTATTGGATGAGCGTAGTAAACAATACACTTCTGCCGGAGATGATGCAATATCAGAGACTGTAACAGACTTGGTGCGGGGCACCTTAGCGCCAGCCATTAAAGCATTTCTTGAGCACGGAATGAAGCGTCCGTCCTTTTTGGGAGGTCCTTGTCATCCATGGTTGTTTATTGAAGAAGCAGCTACTCGTGAAGTGGAGAAGGATTTTGAGTCTGTGTATAGTCGACTGGTACTTTGCAAAACTTATCGTCTCGATGAAGATGGAAAAGTACTGACACCTGAAGAGCTGCTTTACCGTTGCGTGCAATCCGTGAATCAATCGCACGATGACGCGCATGCTCAAATGGACGTTAAGCTTCGATCTCTCATATGCTTGGGTCTGAACGAACAGGTTTTGCATTTATGGCTCGAAGTACTTTGTGCATGTCAGGACATCGTGCAGAAGTGGTATCATACATGGAGTTTCATCGACTCTCCAGGATGGGTGCAAATAAAATGTGAACTGCGAATTCTGTCGCAATTCGCATTCAATTTGAATCCAGATTGGGAATTACCACCCAAGCGAGGCAAGGAATCTCAGCCGCTTAAAGATGGAGTACGAGATATGCTGGTGAAACATCATTTGTTCTCATGGGATTTGTGAAAAAGGATAGTTGTTTGAGTTTCAGTACAGTAATTACTTTTAAGTATATATTCATTTCGTATATGTTTCTAAATAGTTTGAAGCATTCCATTTTATGCTTTCATTTGCCTGTGACCTCATTTTCTTAAGTTCGAATTAAATGTTATAATTAATTTTACGGTCCTAATTGTAAAAATCCTAGTGTTTTGTTCAATATGAATTGCCTTAAACTAAACCAATGCAACATTTAGATATTTTGTAGCTAGCTCAATTATAAAATTCACAATCAAAATGGTTTTTAATAATATTAACACAGCACATATTATATATATTCTAATCTAATTCTAAACTATCCGGCTTTTATCTTAAATTTTAATAATTGTTGTGTAACCAAATAAACAATTTGCTTTCAATGTATATTGTGCATAATTATTAAATCAAATCAAAAAGTTATAAATATCAAATCATATATATATATATATATAAATAAAGTTTTACTATTATATAATTAATTCCTAGTGATTTTCTTCGTTAAGAGTTGTTACGCAGTCAGTTGTTTTTACATTTATTTTATTTAAAAAAAAAACATACTATATAGTTTAAAACCTTTTTTGATAAACCTTTAATCGCGATGTTAGCTGTATAGATATTTAGCTGCATACCAATCCCAAATAATCATCCATCAGAGTACCAATAGCAAACTAAACCAATTGAGAAAATTAGCGTGTTCAGTGTAAAAATGTTTAAACATACTATTCCCGTGGCGTCCACACGAGTTCCCACGATTTTCAGACGTATTTTATCTTCGCCAGATATAACAACATCCTCGTCCTTTGATTTGTAACAAGGCGGATTCCCATTTGGACAGAATTGCATATCAGCGGGAATGGACTAAGTGAAATAATTAAATATTTAATATAAGTGACACTGTCCATACGAATATAGCGCAACCTACATGATGGGAGATGAAGCAGGAAAGGGGTCCAATTTCGGCAAACATCCCGACCTGAATTGTAAGAACATAAGAAAAAGCGACTGCATAAATTTCAGCGCATTGTAAATACCTTATTTATCTGTTTCACTACGGCATCAAGAACTTCGCCCTTAAATGGACGGAAGACAATCGCTTTATACTTCACTGGATAGACAACGAATCCCTGGCCCGGTTGAATTACTCCAGATCCGATTTGATCGATTGTCGTCACGGCGATCACGAACCCATATTTTCCCGTGCAGGTGCCCTCCACCTCCGAGTACAACTTCTGCTTCACGGTCTCGAGCAGTTGGGGCCCAAAGTAGCGCGGATGCAGGAGAATCTCATGCTCCAGAGAAATCTACACAGAGGACGCGAGCGATTATTTTATGTTTGTGGCAACCTATATGTACTCACGTGATAGAACATGTCACTTAAATATATTTGTTTTGCTGTTTTAATTATATTTTATAAAATTGTTTTAATTTTTGTCCGGAAAATGTTTTCACCGCTGGCGCCAGGAATCGCCGTTCGCCGAACTGTCAAACTTGACAGCTCCGAATTCGCCGTAAACGATGTTTTCGCTCGAACTCTGTCATTTATTTTCATATATTTACGTCGAACATGTTGCCACACCTTTATAAAAATAATAGTAATAAAAAATAATCTATTTCTAAAAAATCGATAACCTAACACAATTAATTTCTGTTTAACAACTTCAGAGATTATACTTAAATTGACTAAAGCTATTTATCATGTTGACTTAAATGCATTTAAAATAGATTTATACTTGAATCAGAGTATGTTTTGTTCCAAGTATAATGGAGATCCCGATAACCCCGCACCTGGTCATATTAGATGATCAAAGATTAAATCTAGGTCTACGAAACCAGTGCCTGTCGCTATATATAATGCAGATGTGTGCCGATCGCGAATTCAGTTGCAATTCAGAAGGCAATATTTTTGGATCCTCCTTTAAATAATATAAAATATTTGATTCCTATTTCTCCCTGCAGTAGTAAACGAATCAATCAACGAATCAACATGACGGCTCAAGGAAGTCTCCGAGGGCTGCTGTTGCTCATTTGCTCGGTCGCCGTCCTGCTGAGCGGCTGCCTGGGATGCGCTCTGCACAAAGGACACAAGGCCCCAGGCGGCTGCGGCGTCCGCAACGTCGGCGGCATCGGCGAAGCCGCCGCCACAGAGGCCGAACACGCCACTGCCTTCGGCGAGTTTCCCTGGACGGTGGCGATCCTGAACCAAACCGACCACAAATACAAATGCAGTGGATCGTTGATCCACCCCCAGGTGGTGATGACGTCGGGCATCTGCGTCAAGTTCATAAAACGCGAGGAGCTCCTCGTGCGCGCCGGCGACTGGAACTTGGAGGCAACGACCGAGCCGAAGGAACACCAGGAGCGCTCCGTCCAGAGCATCATCGACCACCCCAAGGCCGAGAACGAATTCGATTTCGCACTCCTCGTCCTCGCCGAGCCCTTCGTCCTGGATAAGCACATCAACGTCGTCTGCTTGCCGGCCCGGAGCGAGGCTCTGGCGGTGCGCACGGTCTGCGTGGAGACCGGGTGGGAACCGAAAAAGAGCCCCATTATGCAGCAGATCCCGTTGCCGATCGTCGGTACCGAGGAGTGTCAGGAGCGACTGACGGCGCGAATGGGGCGACCTGTGGTGGTGCCAAACACGATCCTTTGTGCCGGGGGCGAGGGCGTCGAGACGCGCGACGGGGGCTCCGCGCTCGTGTGTCCCATTGGAAGCCCTGCCGACCACCGCTACCAGCAGAGGGGAATCGCCGCCTGGAGCATCCTGAACACGGACGGATTGATGCCCATGGCGTATGTGAGCGTCGACCTGATGCGCGACTGGATCGACGAGCAGATGCAGGCCAAAGGTTTCGGCACCGAGAGCTACACGGCGCCCTGAACAACCCCCAGTTCCTCGTCTTCCCCTTCCACCAAAGCACCTTAAATAAACAATTTATTTCCCACTCAATTATTTGCGTTTTCTTCGTCTCCGAGTAGAGGAGACGGTCCGTCGGTCCGGATCAAGTGGTCTCACGTCGGCCTCGCCCCCTCGCTCTGGCTCTCGCGCTCCCCGCCGATCCGATGTAGAATGACAACTTTGAAGCAATGGAGATCGATCGCGAGGCTCGGACGCGAACTCATCTGCCACGACGAAGTCAGTCGTGCTTCAGCGAGCAGCGAGTGTGGACCGAGAGAAGTGGAGAAATTAATTGGTAATTAGAGATCGATTCGTTAGTTAACTGGAACAACAGAATATCACTTCACGGAGACGTAAAAAAGACGGTAAAGAAGAAGAAGACAACCTTTTGAATATTAAATACTTCTAAGTCTATATACCTATATGCAAATATTTGTGGGCTTGTGTGGTGGGAATTTTGCGCAAATCGAGACCGAAACGAGATTCGCGACGATCCTATCGGATTATGTAAACGACTTGGTTTTGTAGTTGGATTTCGGGGGATGTCGAAATCCTGAAGCGATCGCCGGAAGTTTTATGGGGCAAGCAGACGAGTGCTATGTGTATAATCTTTTTAAATTTCTAAGAATCTCTTGGACTCATAGGTCAGCGAATTGATAAAGCTTGTTGTTTTGGGTTTTCAACATATTCCGATTACACTTGTGTTCGCGAGCGTCGGGCTCTGATTTCGGGAAGCGGCGGGCTGTGGGCCGCGAGGGCCGATGTCGCGCAGGTCCCGAGTGCAGCGGGCGGCGCGTTCGGCGGATTTTCCCCAGACCGATTACTTCACTCGATCGTGATCGTGATCTTCGCATTCCCACTGCTGGCTCATCTGGGCACGCAGTCCGGGGCGCCAGCGTGTGCAGGCCGCAGACGGAGAATCAAAACAAACCGGTCAACGCGACCTTTGCATTATACGCAGTGAATCGCCGAGTGATCGATGGCTCGTCGTCGCCGTGCCACCCACCCCGCGCTCCGCCGCTCCCACGCGGCTCGCTCGCAAGCCTCTCTTGGTGCGTTCTCTCTCGCGACCGCCTCTGCTCTCTCTCGGTATACATGTGTGTGTGTCCTTTCGTACCCACTGTGTAGAATCTCCTGGACCTCGCTCCATTTTGGAGAATTTCTCGCCAGCTGGTTTCATGGAAAGCTGTCCGTGCTTTATGACAGCCCACCTATAGTTGGGTTTTATTTGTCTTCGGCAAGGTTATTTCATTCACTTTGGGTTTTTTGCCCGCTCATTCACTCGCTCGCCGCCAACAGTTGGCAGTTGCTCGATCGCTTCACGTCAATGATTTCTCCGAAGTCGTTTCATGCTGATGCTAATGAAACGTTGCCCATTAACACGAGGAACGCAGGTCAACTGACCAACTGACGGCGAAGGGGGCTCGCCGGAAAATGGAATCCGTTTCCGAAAATGACAAACGTCTTCTGCTTGCAGGCCCAAACGACTTCGCCATGACGCCTCAGGGAGCTTCCAGAGGCCTGACCCTACTCCTTTCCATAGCCGTCGCCCTGCTCGGCTGCCCGCAGGCGACGCGGGCAGCGCCGCAAGCGCAAGCGCAGACGCAGCCGCAGCCCAACATCGAGGCGCTCGTCGAGGACATCTTTTCGATGAACCCCAGCCAGCAGCAGCAGCAGCAGCAGCAGCAGCCGAGCGCGCCGGTCCGGCCGGCGACGCGTCGGGTGGGCTTCGACACGATCGTGACGCCCGAGCCCGTCGACCCCTCGCAGCCGCAGCCGCAGGTGGCCGCGACGCCGCGCCGCCAGTGCAACTGCGTGCCGTACCACATGTGCGACCCCAGCACGAACTCGGTGATCAAGGATGACGAGGGCGACTTCGACGGCTTCGGGCTGATCGACATCCGCTTCAACGCCGACGACCCGGTCTGCGACCACTTCCTCGACGTCTGCTGCGCCGACGGCAACACGCACCGCGAGAGCCTCACCCCGACGCCGGTCGAGAGCCGCCCGAACCGCCCGACCGGCTGCGGCATCCGCAACGTCGGCGGCATCGACTTCAACATCACCGGGGCCAGCGACAACGAGTCCGGCTTCGGCGAGTTCCCCTGGACCGTGGCCATCCTGCACGCCGGCAACTACAGCTACTTCTGCGCCGGCTCCCTGATCCACCCGCGCGTGGTCCTCACCGCCGTGCACTGCGTGATCAACCGGCCGCTGGGCAGCTTCCTGGTGCGCGCCGGCGAGTGGGACTCGCAGACGAACAAGGAGCGGCTGGCCTACCAGGAGCGCGGCGTGCAGCGCGTCCTCACCCACCCCCAGTACAACGCGCGCAACGTGGCCTTCGACTTCGCCCTGGTCGTGCTCGAGGAGCTGGTCGTGCTGGGCGACCACATCAACGTCGTCTGCCTGCCGGCCCAGAGCGCCCAGCCGGCGGCGCGCACGCCCTGCCTGGCCACCGGCTGGGGCAAGGACGTGTTTGGGGCCGCCGGCCGCTACAGCGCGATCATGAAGCGCGTCCCGCTGCCCATCGTCGACTTCGGCGAGTGCCAGACCCGTCTGAAGGCGACGCGCCTGGGGCCGCGCTTCGTGCTCGACCGCTCGTTCATCTGCGCCGGCGGCGAGGACGGCGTCGACACCTGCCAGGGCGACGGCGGCGCCCCGCTCGTCTGCCCCATCGGGCCGCCCTCGGAGAACCGGTACGAGCAGAGCGGCATCGTCGCCTGGGGCATCGGCTGCAACCAGCAGATCCCGGCCGCCTACGCGAACGTCGCCCTGGCCCGCGACTGGATCGACGAGCAGATGCTGGCCAACGGCTTCGGCACCACCAGCTACTCGGCCTTCTGAGCGCCGACCCGACCGACCCGACCGACCCGACCGCCACGAACCCTGTCGACCCTGCCCAATAAACGCAACCTCTTCTCACTAGTCCAGTGTTTCATTTGGCGTAGGAAAATATGACTTAGTCTTTATTAAAGCTTCTTCTTCGGCGACTCTGAGTGTTTGCGGTGTGGAAGTCAATCCTCCTTGAGGTGGAGCTGGAACTCGTTGGCGCCGCCGCCCCTGGCGAAGATGCGCACGTAGGCCCACTTGACGCCGTAAGTCCAGAAGGCCACGTACGGCAGGTAGAACATGATCAGCTGGTTCAGCCAGACGCGGAAGTTCAGGTACCAGCGCACGACGTCGAACCGGTGCAGGTAGGTGACCAGGAACAGGCCGTAGCTGACCAGCAGCCGGTCCCACCAGCCCAGGTCCTCGAAGTGCCGGCGCTGCGACGGGTCGCGCTTCCGTCCGGCGGGGTGGTCGAAGTCGTAGTACTCGTAGCCCTTGACGTAGGCCAGGCGCTTGGTGAAGAACAGGAAGGAGCCCACCGTGAGGGTCGTGTTCACGGGCCAGAGGCCGTCGAGCAGGGCCCTCGTCATGGCGGCGAAGTCGTCGCCGGCCTGCTCCAGCGCCGGGACGTACACGCGCCGCATGACGATCTCCAGCCGCGGCCGGGTCTCGGCCCAGTCGCGGCCGCAGATGTTGTACTCGTCCTTGATGCCGAACAGGTGGCCCAGGACGCGCCACATGTGCGCCGTGGCCTCGAGGAACTCGGGGTCGTCCAGCTGGATGCGGGGCGCGCCCAGCGTGATGAAGCCGATGAAGCCGAACTGGGTCAGCGCCAGGTCCTTCTGCGTGATCTGGCCGGCGCCGAGCTTGTGGGCGGCGCGACTGGAGCGCGTGTGGGCCCTGCGGACGGCGCGCACGCTCGTCCAGAACCGCGAGTCCTTCGCCTTGGGCGAGTAGTCGTACCAGGCGTTCGTGTGCAGCAGGGTGCGCACGTACCGGCGGTAGGCGGTGGCCGGCGTCGACGACTGGCGCGTGCAGACGAGGATGCGCAGGATCGAGGGAATCGCCAGGACGGCGACCAGGCCCGACAGCATCCCCGAGAAGAGCACGAACCGGTACTTGCTCATGTACGTCTGGCCCCTGGAAGCAGATACATATATAAACGTTTCGATTCGGTTGGACGGTTGGACGGTGGGTGGCCGTGGACTCACTGGGCGAAGAGGCGCTCGTCGTACCAGGGCGGCATCTCCAGCTCGGCGCCGCTGTCGCCCTCCAGGGCGCCCTCGCTCAGCAAGTGCTCCAAGTAGGCCTGGGCCCGGGGGTCCTCCCGATCCGCCTTCGTCTCCAGCTCCGTCTCCTCGAGGTCGCTGGCCGTCGGGACGAGTGCTAAAATACAAAGTTATAACAATTCTTTATTGCGCCCCAATAATTGACGACTTGACGATCAAAACAGCTTCGGAGCCGGACAACAATCGACAAAATAACAACAACGATGCAGAGTAAACAAAACGCTCAGGGGAGAAAGTTGACGACGTGTTCGAACTCAGTTCTGTCGCCTCGTCTCGCACTGTGACTTACGTTCGTGGAGCGCCCCGTTTTGGATAAATGGCGATTCTTCCAGGTCCGTCATCGCTTTATAACTACCTTAATTAGCTGATTGCTCCCGTACTTATATTTGATCTTCCAAGTTGCCGTTGCCGACCAACTGTTCGAGAGCACGACCGACTGACATAAGTCCGGCCAACTGTCCAATTGCTCCAGTGACTTTTGACTGCTCCAGCATACCTGCATTTTACAAGCCATTTTCACCGTACGGTGTTAGTAAGGGAGAGAGTGCCGAAGTGAGAGTGAGTGAGAGTGAGTACATAATATATTCGAACTTCTCTTTCGAAATGCATGCCTGAAAGTATGCTCCGAAATAATTGTGCATTGCTCGACGGCACCGTGGACTGCCGCAGCCGGCCTGCGACCACCGGATGACAGCATTTTATAACGACGAAAGTCGGACGGGAATCGGATGAACAAAGCAGAGGGCAGAGCAAACCAGGAAATCCCGAGTTTGGCGTTTTCCACATAAGAAACCGTTGCATACTTCGGGGGAGCAGATGAAATAAAGTATGGATAGAAAGTTAAAATTGATAATTTAAATGAAATAATTTTTTGGCAACGATCGACGTGCCACGCGTTCGGAATTCCACGATAAATATTTGTATTGCTGACGAAATTTTCCTGTTTATAATGTCACATTTGAATAATGACGATGTTTATGGCCTGATCCGGTGCCACGTTTCTGTCATCGGCGCCCCCACCAATACCGAGTGAATCGAAGAGAGTGAATCGAAATGATTGAAAGGCGAGGTTTATGTTTTTAACAATTTTCTTACAGATAACTTTATTGTACTTCAACATACAATTAAAACATAATTTAGATTGACTCTACTCGATGATATTCATGCCTAACCAATTACAGTAACTTTTGATAAGTGATCTTTGTTTCCACTACACCCCGACAGCTTCCCCTCCCCCGCTGCTGCGGCTACGGCTGCGACTGTGTGTGGTATTGGCCAACAACAACAAATCCGGCGAGTGGCTGTGCGAAATTGTGTGTGTATTTGTGTGGACTATTCTCCAGTGGGCCGTCGTGTGTGTGAGGCGGGGGCAGTTGACAATTGAGATGCTGGTGGTGTTGGTGTTGGTGTTGGTGTGCTGTGATGAACTCGAGTCGGAGTAGCGGCAGACGGAGGTGGAGCGGGAGCGGGAGCGGGAGGACGAGTTGCGCGACATAAATGCGTCTGTGTGACAAACGAGGAGGTCCAGGGCGGCAAGACGCTTAGTCCTTGGTCTGCATGTACTTGATGAGGTCGACGACGCGGTTGGAGTAGCCGAACTCGTTGTCGTACCAGGAGATGAGCTTCACGAAGTTGTCGTTCAGCGGGATGCCGGCCTTGGCGTCGAAGATCGACGAGTGGGTGTCGCTGATGAAGTCCGAGGAGACGACCTCCTCCTCGGTGTACTCCAAGATGCCCTTCATCGGACCCTGGGCGGCCTCCTTGACCTTCTGCTTGATGGCGTCGTAGGAGGCGGCCTTGCCGAGGCGCACGGTCAAGTCGACGACCGAGACGTTGGCAGTGGGTACGCGGAAGGCCATGCCGGTGAGCTTGCCATTCAGGGCTGGAATGACCTTGCCCACGGCCTTGGCGGCGCCGGTGGCAGCGGGGATGATGTTCTGGGCGGCGCCACGGCCGTCGCGCCACAGCTTGCCGGAGGGGCCGTCGACGGTCTTCTGGGTGGCGGTGGTGGCGTGGACGGTGGTCATCAGGCCCTCGACGATGTCGAAGTTGTCGTGGATGACCTTGGCCAGGGGGGCCAAGCAGTTGGTGGTGCACGAGGCGTTCGATACTACCTTCATGTCCGGCTTGTAGGCGTCCAGGTTGACGCCGCAGACGAACATCGGGGCGTCGGCGGACGGGGCCGAGATGATGACCTTCTTGGCGCCGCCCTGGAAGTGGGCGCCGGCCTTGTCGATGGTGGTGAACACGCCAGTCGACTCGACGATGTACTCAGCGCCAGCGCTGGCCCACTTGATGTTGGCGGGGTCGCGCTCGCAGAAGACGGTGATCTTCTGGCCGTTCACGACCAAGAAGCCGCCCTCGGCCGAGACGGTGCCCTTGAAACGACCGTGGGTCGAGTCGAACTTGAACAGGTAGACCATGTAGTTGACATCGATGAAGGGGTCGTTCACGGCGACGACGCTGGCGCCCTTCTCGATGGCGGCGCGGAGCACCAGGCGACCGATGCGGCCAAATCCGTTGATTCCAATTTTCGACATTTTCCAATGGGACTCTTGTGGGCTCTTCTGTGTTTTTTCTTTCCGCTAATCACTGCTCCTCTCAGCTCGCTTCGACTGCTCGTTCACCTCCGTTTAGTTCACTCGCAAGGAATCAACTGACTCTGGTCCACCGCTGGGTGCAGTTCTAAAGCGGGAGAAATGCGCGGTTCAATGTCAAGTGAAGGACGTCGCTGTTCATCCGCCACCATTTCGCCAATTCGATTCGGCGTAATCAGTTCGAGCTGCACTCGCCGGCAACCGCATGCGAGTGAAGAGTTCCGCTATATTGCAGTCGCTCTTCGGCCGGTTGTCGGCACAGTCGATGCTCTTGAATGCAGAGGGCGAGAGCGAGAGAGATGTATTGAATTTCATAAAAGCTCTAGGTTGGCGCAAGGACAGCGTTGCCACCTCGCAGAAATTACAGAACTGACTACAGTGAGTGTTGGAAATTTTCCCATGGTTCTATTTTACGGAATATTTTCGGAAATTCAAGGAATTCTCTATTATTAGTCTACTACTGCAAATATGACAAAGTCGTTATGGATTTTATGTTGTAGAAATTAATAAAATCTGGCAACTCTATTGAATGCAATGCTCAATACAGTCGCTCTCTTCTCGCCGAGCGATGAAGGCCAAAAGCTCTCCGGGTGTTGCCAATGATTTACAACAGTGGGATGCACTTAATCAAATGTAGGTTTCAAATAACATAATGTTGATTAATTTCCGTTACTTAATTTCTTTATTATTATTTCTCTAGGCAAGATAACAAGCAACAAAATTTTGTAATTATTTTAGGGGTTCTTTCTTTGTTTCCTTTGCGTTTTCTTTCATTTAAATCTATTCGTTTTAGTTATATTTAAATTTTGTTCTATGCTATTGGTATTTAACTACTTATGGTTAGTAATTCCTAATTGGTTCTAGAGCTAAATTGAAACATCGAAACATAGGAGTTAGTCAAGGAATAGTCTGGTTAGGCTTAGTCGTTTAAGCAAGTTCATGTTCACGTCACTAAATTTAACTAATTTTATTGTTAGTTTATTCTTATACGTATTCCAGTAATTAATTTAACCAAAATTTTACTTAAATTTCATAATATTTCTTGTTGTTGTGTTGTTGTTGTTTTAACCTAATTACGCCATTTCATGCGTTTGTATTCGATTCCATACATGGGCTTGGATTTGAGAGTGTATGTATGTTTGCATGTATGTACGTTGTGTGTGTGTGTGTGTGTATGTGTGAGTGGTAGGGTTGTATATTTGTTTTATAAAATATTTAGAACCTAGTAAAACAGTCTTATCGAAAATTATATAAGTATATAAAAATAATACATACACACTGTACGTACACGAAGCAACGTGTATATTTTGTACATACATACATACAAATGTATGTGTGTGTGGATGGGGGAGTTGCGGACCCTGGCCTGGCGATGATCATGCGGTCGGTAAAGCAGTTTCGTCCGACTCGACTACGAACTCGCACTTCGACAGCGATATGCAGCGGATATGTGGACTTGTGCATATATGTGTATGTGTGTGTGTGTGTGTGTGTGCAATATAATTAAATTGTATGGCTGTGTGCATGCTCGCCGTTCATGTCGTCGCTGCTACTTTTGCTGTAGTCGTTGCTGCTTCCCCTGGCGACGCGTCCACTGCAAAGACAGCGTCGCCGGTTTGTTGTTGTTGTTGCTCCTGCGGTTGCTGCTGGGTGGTGGCGGGACGTCGTTTGCTATTGTTGTTGTAACTGTTGGTGGCACTTTGATTGAGTTGCGGGTGGAGGCCCTGCGACGGATGATTTTGTTGTTGTTGTTGTTGTTGTTGTTGATGGTGGTGTTGTTGATGTTGCTGGCCGCTGTAGTCCTGATGGAAGCGATTCCGACGCAGGCTCACGTTTCTGTCAGCTAATGCCGACGATATGTTGCTGCGATGGTGCTTCTGCTGCTGCTGTTGTTGGTGATAGTATTGCTGTCGGTAGAAGCGCTGCTGCTGCTGCTGCTGCTGCTGCTGGTGCTGGTGGTGGTGCTGGTGGTGCTGCTGCTTCCAGGGCTTCCGCTTGGGGCTCGCGTTGTCGGACCATCTGCGGAACGAAACGGAATGAAACGCTGTCAAATCATGCTCTGCTTGTTCTCGCCCATTCCCCTCGGCCCTCTTCTTCAACTCATTGTCGTTGTCGTTGTTGTTGTTGTAGTTGCCCGATCTCGTGCTCCCGCCCACTTGCCACACATACTTCGAGAGTTTCCGCCGCTTCGCCTGCGGCCCATCGTAGTCCAGATTCGCCGCCAGGAACGCTCCACGACCGCCTCCAGCCGCAGACGTCGACGCCGGCCCCCATCGGTCCGCTGCAAGAACACACAAATACAGACGTAGACAAAGCACGACACAAACAACTCGACGAAACACAAATAAAAACAAGAGCAAATGGAAAAAACCAAAACAACTCGAAAACGAAGAGGAAACGATGGACAACAGGATGTGAAACGAAAAGAGTCGTGCGGTCAAAATGGCGATCGGGCTCTTACCAATGGCGTTGCCAGAGTGCTTCCGCTTGGTGCCGCGCACAGCGGTGCCAGCCGGCTCCGACGGCTGCTGGTGGTGGCGCTTCAGGGTGCAGCTGCGGCCGCGACACGACTTCAGCCGCGCCAGGGCGTCGTGCATGAAGGACTTCTCGACGTCGCTCAGCGAGGAGGCCCGGTTGAGGGTCTCGAAGGGATCTGCCAGAGGGAGGGGAGAGCTTGACATTCATGGAGAGGGACAGGGAGAGAGAGAGAGTTCGTACCGATCTTCAGATTGTAGTACGTTATGAGGCCCGTGGTGAACTCGCAGTAGAGGTAGTCGTGGGTCGCGTTGATCGTGCGCACGCACGAGTACGTGTTGTTGTTGGCGTTCATGCAGAAGCAGAAGGGGCTGTCGTTCCAGAGGGGCGCCGTGCGCCAGTGGGCGTTGTCGTGCGAGAAGCAGTTCATCTTCTCCGACAGGCACTCCTTCTCCAGGCGCGCCTTCTTGTTGCGCTTGCGCTGCTTCTTCCGCTGCCGCTCCTCCTTGAGCTTGCGCCGGGCCTCGCGTGCGATCTCCTTCGAGTCCGGGTAGCTGCAAAGGGAGGGAGGCAGGAGCCATGTTCAAAGTGGGCTTGGTCAGGGCATCGTAAGAGCGACCACGTCACGTCCCCATCTCGGAACCGCGAAGTGGTGAAATTTGATTTAATCAGTGACGTAATTATCGTTATCGTTTCACATTTTAATCGATACATTTGAATACACTTTTTTATAATTTTTATCGATATTTTTCTGAGTGATTATATTTCGATTTCTGGTCAATTGACTATTGACTATTTTTATAATTGATCAATTTTCCAGAATTCCGATCGATGCATGTATTTTTGAAAAATTTTCGTTTCTTCTTTTAATTTTTTCAATGCAATAATTTTTTAATTCTATATTTCTATTCTTTAATTTTTAGTTTTAAAATAAAAAAAATTGGAACTTTTTTCTTTTAACTATTTTTAAAATTTTAAAACCTATTGAAATATAAAATTTTAAACATTTACAAAAATTCCTAAAACTTGAAAACTCTTCTTTATATGAATCACATTTGCTGCGTGGTCAAAATAGTTGAATTTAGATTTTTATTTCCAGAAATAAACGCTGTGACGTGATCAACTTGAATCAACCTCGACACACGAGGAGTCCCAAAAAGGTCGACCCCCAACCCGCCCCACAACCCCTGCCCCGTTCCAACTCCCACTTGCCTGTCGGTCTCCGGCTCGCAATAGCATTCGGCCGGCCCGGAGAATTGGAATTTCTGCTGCTCGAACGGGTCGGCGGGACGTGCGCCGAGCAGCTGATGCGCCATCCCTGGTCGCGGCTCCTGCACTTGTCCTTGTCCTTGTCCCGCAGCCGCAGCCGTCGGACCCCGCTTCGATTCCCTGCTCGCGTCCGCCTCCCTCGCGTTCGCGTCACGTGCACTCTCGAACTCGTTACGTGATTTCGCCGAATGCTCGTTGCTCGTCGTCGTTGTCGTTGTTGTTGCATCCATCGTGTTTGCCGTCGAAGTGGAAATTGTGGTTGTTGTTGTTGCATTGTCATTTTCTGCTCCAGCGACATCGAAACGAAACGTTATAAAAAATTCAACGTAACGTAACGTAACGAACGGACGTAACTCACCATTCGCCGTTGCGTTGGCAGCACCGGCCGTCGAAGCCGCGACCCCGCTCCCGCTTCCGGCTCCCGTTGCATTCGCCGCAGGGGTCGCAGTTGTTGTTGTTGTTGTTGTTTCATCCGCGGTTGTTGTTCTTGTGGTGGTCATGGGTTGAGACGTTGTTGTTGTCGCTGCTGTGGCCGCCACCGGACGGCGGCCGCCCTGCTGCGGGCCCTGCTGCTTTTGTGGATACGCCGGCGGCTTCCGACGGCCGCCGCCCACTTCGTTGCGCTCCGTCTGGCCGCCCCGCGACGCCCCCGCCTGGAAGAAGCCCATGTCGAAGTCCCGGCCGCCGTCGCCCGGCCCGTTCTGGAGGCGCCGCCGGCCCGCCGTCGACGCGGGCACCGAGGCCGTGTGGTGCCGGTGGTGCGGCTGCTGTGGTTGGTGGGCGCCGTGCTGAAACCCGCTGCCGTTGGCCGCACTCGATCCTGGAGCCGCCGCCCAGCCGCGGCGCCGGCCCTTCTGGCGCCGGCCCAGGTAGTCCTCGGCGAGCGAGGCCAGGTCGCCGTCGCCGTCGCCATGGCTGGAGGAGGGGGGGACGGGGGTCGGCTGCTTGTTCTCGCGCAGCTGCTTCTTGATGTCCTTGAGGTGGGTGATCTTGTCCTTGAGCACCCGGATGAGGACGTCGATCTGGCTGCGCGACTTCCGCCACATCTTCTCGTCGTCGTAGATCACGTCCGAGCAGTTGACGCGGCCCGTATCGGCCTCGATGTAGCACCGCGTCCCCACCCGGCCCCCCACCTTCGGGAACTTCCCGCCCCGCACGAACCCGGCCGCCGACAGACTCGTCGTCATCCCCGACCCCGACCCCGACCCCGACCCCGTCGCCGTCAGGTTGTTCGTGTTGAGGTCGTGCTCGATGAACTTCAGCTCGAGCGTCTCCAGCGTGCTCTGGATCTCCTGGATGACCCGCGTGATGGCGTCATTGTTGTTGTTGTTGTTGTTGTTGTTGTTGCCGCCTCCGCCCCTCGTCTGCGTCGCGTTCGTGTCGAACAGGTCGAGGCCGGGGCGCTCGGGCGTCGCCGGCAGGTCGCGGCGCCGCCGTCGATGGCCGAGGTCGGCGTCGTCGGAGTCCCGGCTCTCGAGCAGCGCCTCCTCCAGCCGCGAGAGGGCGCCGTGCAGGTCCAGCAGCTCCTCCATCTCGTACGGCAGCTCCGTGTGGTAGACCTCGATTGGAGCCAGAGGAGCCGCTGGGTCTGGTTCTGGACCCGAGGCCGCCTCGCGCTTGTTCCTCCGCGCGAGTCCCGGGCTCTGGTTGTGGTTCCTGCCGGCAAGAGACAGGTGTGAGAAGCGAAAACGAAATCCAACGACTCCTACTCTCACCTCTTGCGGATCCGGCGGGCGTCGGCGACGTCGCGGCCTCGTCCGGGCGTCTTGATCTTGGTGTAGACGACGCCGTCCGGCGTGAAGCAGGCGCAGTTGCGCTTGGCCGGCTGCGGCCTGGAGTACTTGGAGATCTCGGCCAGGTGGTGCTGCAGCTGCAACTAAATGCGGATGAGTTGTGGGTCACGACCAGGGGTCCGGGTCAAGAGATCAAGGCTCAAGGACCGATCTGAAGACTCAAGGCTTAAGATCCAGGCTAATCATCCAGGCTCAAGAGTCAAGGGTCGAGCTCAAGGCCCAAGTTCGAGGATCGGACTCAAGGCACAAGCTCAAGAATCAAGGCTCAAGCTCTGGGCCCAAGGACAAGATTCAAACTTAAGGCTCAAGGCTTAGACTCCAGGCTCAAGTCTAGAGTTCCAACTGAAGGCTTACGACTAAGACTCAAGACTCGAGCTCAGGGGTCGAGCTTCAAGCTCAAGGCCCAAGATTCAAGCTCCAGGCTTAAGCTCAAGGCTGAAGTTCAAGACTCAGGCCCAAGACTCAGGCTCAAGACTCAGGCTCAAGGCTCAGACTCAAGGCTCAAGCTCAAGGGCTAGGCTGAAGGCCCAGGGGCCAAGTTCAAGACTCAAGGGACAGAGTCGGATCCAACCTGGGTCTAAACCGGCTGCCCCCCACCTTCGCCGAGGGCGACGTCCCCACCCCCCTCGCCCCGCTTCCCTTCCACTCACATGGAACTTGCACTTGTGCTTCCGCCAGCGGCCCGCCTCGTTCACGCACTTCCACTTCTGGCCCGGCCGGCAGTTCTCGAGCAGGGCCGGGTCCGAGCACTCGGAGTTCAACCGCATCATCTTCGTCATGTACGGCGCCATCGGCAGGTGGTTGTCGAACTGGTCCTGCTGCTCCTGGTCCGGATCCTGATCGTCCACGTCGAACTCCTCGCCATCGCCATCGGCGTCGACGTCGACGTCGTCCTCGTCGTCCTCCGAGACCCCGGTCGAGGTCTCCAGGTCGCCCTCGTCCTCGTCGCCTTCGCCTTCGCCGTCGAACTCGAAGTCGTCGCCGTCGTCCTCGTCGAGCTTTTCTGCTGGGCCGGGGGGGAAGGAGGGATGAAAAGAGAGAGAGAGAGAGAGAGATCGTTGTCAGGACCCTCTTGCTTGAGCTGTGCCGCCCCTCCACCCCGCCTACCTTCCGTCGACCGCTCGAACTCCGCCTCCTCGCGCGACTCCAGCTCGAGCACGTCGACCGGCATCGGCCGAGGGCTGGAGCTGACGCCGTCAACGTCGCCGCCGCTGCCGCCGCCACTGCGTCCGATGTCCTCGACCAGGGTGCTGTTGGCCAGCTTCAGGCTGGCGCGCTCGGCCTGCAGGCGGGCGCGGGCCTCGGCGATCTGCTCGGGCGTCTCGCGGCGGCCGGAGGACTCGATCAGGAACGTGTCCGGCCACTGGTCGCGCACGTGGCGCTGCCGCGACAGCAGCAACGGCAGGATGCTGCGGCCGTCCATGTGCGGGGGCGTCGCCACGCCGCCGATGTCCAGGAAGGTGGGCGCCAGGTCCACGTTCAGGACGATCTCGTCCACCCTGGCGGAGACAAAGAACGATTGGGAAAAGTTCGACTTGCAGTTGGAGGAGGAACTGAAGAGATCGCTTGGGGACTCACACTCGGGCCGGCTGGATGCCGGGGCCGCGGATGAGGAACGGGACGCGGACGTCGAACTCGAACGGGAAGCTCTTGCCCTTGATCAGCCCGAACTGGCCCAGGTGGTAGCCGTGGTCCGAGGTGTACACGATGTAGGTGTTCTCGAGCTCGCCGAGGGCCCGCAGCTCGTGGTAGACGCGCTCGACGGCGACGTCCACCGACTGGAGCGTCTGGAGGCGCTTCGTCATCAGGAGGTTGGTGAAGCGCTTGTGGACCGGCTCCATCGGCTGCGTGACGCGCAGGATCCACTGCTTGTCGGGGTTGGGGGCGTGGTCGTAGGAGGGCGTGCTGGAAGAAGGAGGCGGATGAGGCGCGTGAGACGACGCTGGCGTGGACGAGGAGGGACTCGGGAGGACTCGGAATGAAGGCCATCGAACGGCGAAGGAGGCGACCGGACGGAAACGGAAGCAGGTGGGGTTGGGGTTGGGGTTGGGGGTGGGGGTGGAACTCACTGGTGCGTCGTCACGTTGAAGAAGAGGTGGCTGTACTGGGGCGCCGAGTCCTCGGGCCCGTGGGGCGCCGGGAAGCTCATCGTGAGCATCACCGGCTTGCGCTGGTTCTGCTGCTTCGAGGAGCGCAGGAAGGCGATCGAGTCGTTGGCGATCAGGTCCGGGTAGTAGTCCTGGCAGAGGGCGAGGGAGCGCAAGAGAAAGATAAAGAGAGGGGGTGAGGAGTTTGTTACAAGAAGTGCTTTCGATTGTGAAAAATGGGGAAATTTCCACAAACATGATTCAATTGGACCTGCAACAAGAGGGCGTCCATTCAAACCCATGCCTTCGACCATGAAAAAAGATTCCATGTGGATTCAATTTCCCCTTAGAACTGTCGTTCAGGGCCCCGGCCAGGCCCGACCCGGCCCAGCCCCTCCGCTCACCTTGGCGTAGTCGAAGCCGTGCTTGATCTTCTGGCCGTTCATGTTGACGCTGTAGTTGTAGTACTTGGAGTTCATGATCAGCCCGCCCCACTCGCGCCACCCGGGCGGGATGTAGGAGCCGTTGTACTTGTTCAGGTACTTCCCGAAGTACCCGGTCCGGTAGCCGGCGTTCGACAGGTACGTCGCGAACGAGCGCGTCTCGTGCGTCGCCTGCCACTGGGGACTCGAGCAGTTGTCGTTGTTCGTGAACACCATGTGGTTGTGGACGTACATCCCGGTCAGCAGCGACGACCGGGCCGGGCAGCACATCGGGGTCGTCGTGTACGCGTGCCGGAACTCGGCGCCGGCGTCGCGCAGCAGCCGCAGCGTGCGCGGCATGAAGTTCAGCGAGCCCAGCTCGACGTCCTGGTCGTCGGTGAGGATGAGCACGATGTTGGGCTTCCGGTCGCGCGCCGCCGTCGGCCCGCCGGCCGAGTCGCGCGAGAACCGCTTGAAGTGGGCCGAGGTCGCTGGCGACTTCTGGTGCTGCTTCCCATGCTGCTGTGGATGATGATGCTCATGTTGATGATGCTCATGTTGGTGTTCATGATGTTGATGATGATGATGTTGTTGTTGTTGCTGTTGATGGTGCGGGTGCGGGTGCGGGTGCTGGTGCTGCTTGTGGTGTTTTTGTTGCTGCTGATGTCGTCTCAGCGGCCGGTCGACGACCTCGCCATCGCCACCGACGCCGACGTCGCCCTCGAGCGCCGCCCGCCGCTCCCTCGCGTGCTCTGCCACGCCCTCTGCCGACGCAGACGCTGCAGTCGCAGTCGCCGTCGCCGTCGCCGTCGACACCGTCGTCAGCAGCAGGTTGAGCAGGAAAATCAACGAGAGCCCGACGACGATCGCCAGCTTCTGACGGATGTGGGGTTGAGGTTGCTGTCGTCGTCGTTGTTGTTGCTCCTGATGTGGCTCTCGATCTTGTTGTTGTTGTTGTGGTGGTGGTCGTCGTCGTCGTTGTTGTTGCTGTTGTTGTTGTTGCTCTGTTGGCGGCCGCATCGTGTCGCCGGCTCTGTCTCGTTGTCGCCTCAACGGACTCTCGTCGCTCTCATCGGTTTCTCCTCGTCTGGGTGTCGGTGCTGTTGCGTGTGCGCGTGTGTGTGCGGTGACCACTTGCTAGTGTGCGTGAGTCTCTGGGCGACCTCGTGCGGCTCTGGAGGTGTGCGGCAGGAGCAGCAGCAGCCGCAGCCTCATGATGTGGTCTCGGCGGCTCCCATTTGCAGTCGGCTGCTTGTGCTGTTGTTGTACTAATTGTTGTCGTTGTTCTTGTTCCGCTCCTTGCTGGTTGTCGAAAGGGATATGTTGTTGTTGTTCTTCTTCTTGTTCTTATTGTTGTTGTTGTACTCGTTGTTGTTGTTGTTGTTATGACTCGCTGCAATGGAAAAAGCGAAGGGAGAAACGAGGTCAGTGGGAGCTCAAAAAGAAATCCGCAAGGCGAGAAAGGGAAAAAAAACGCTCGTCATCCCCCACTCCCCCCTCTACTTATCGCTCTCTCCCTCCCTCTCTCTCTCCCTCTCTGTTTTCTTCGAAACCGCCGGGTTGAGCCGGAAAGGCTCGAAATCCCGCTTGACACGGCCCACAAAGTGGAGCCGACCCCAAAACACAGACAAACACCCTGTAATCTACACTAGCACAAGCCAAGGCACACCCACACAGCGACACACCCACACATGAGCCACGTCCGTCCCTGTCTGACCTTCCAGGGATTTCGCTCTTCATTAAATCCTCCGCAGCTTCGGCGGGATTTTAAATCATTTTTCGTTCAATATCGTCGGCCTCGTCGTCATCATGGCCATCATCATCGTCATCATCATGGTCGCCTTCCCCTCTCGTTCGCTCGTAGGCCTCCATCTCTCTCGCTCGCTCGCTCCCTCTTCCTCACACCTCGCCTCGCTCTCGCCTCGCTCTCGCCTCCCTTTGGCTGGCCCACATTGCGTAACTTCCGGCCTCGGGGCGAGCATCCGGGTGTCAGCTTCCATTTCCTCCCCTCCCTCCCCTCACTCGGCTCTCGCTCACCCTCTCCCTCTCCCTCACGCGGGATTCAGAAGGCGTATGTGCGAGTGAGAGGAGGACGAGGGCAGGACGTGGGAAGCGAAGGAAGCGTGGGAAGGGAGTCGAGCCTCCGAAATGAATGATGTGTTCGTCCTTGAGCTGGATTCGGCTCCAACATGTGTCGCGTCATTGGGTGGGCGGGATTTAGCTGATGTTGTTGCTGTTATTATTTTTGTTGCTGTTATTTCTGTTATTATTTTTGGTGGTTTTGGTTACGGACAACGAGTCAGACGCCATTGTTGTTGTGAATTTTTCGGCAGTTCATCACAAGTGGCGAACTTTCGAGCCTTTCGCCAAAGCATCGAGCATTGGAAAGAGATGGCGTTTTTCTAGGAGTTAAAGTGGGCTTCTTCTTCTTCCTCGTCATCTTCTTATACTTTTTCTTCTTTAAAAATCCCGTCCAAGACCCTGTGGAATTTAAGGGAGCTCCATTGGAAGTGGACGTCAAAGGGCGAGGCTCGAGACTTGCCGAAGATCTTGGCGACAATGGAGACAATGAAGGAGATGAGGATTGGGGAAGTGATGAAGGAGTTGATGAAGAAGTCTATGAAGAAGGTGATGCAGAGGATGTTCAAGAAAATGAAGGAAGTGATGATGTGAAGATGATTTTATGAGATTATGGCGAAGAAGGGTTAATGAAGAAACTGATGGAGATGATGAAGACGATGATGAGAAGATGATGAGAAGATGATGAGAAGATGAAGAGAAGATGAAGAGAAGATGATGAGAAGATGAAGGAGATCATGAAGAGTATGATGAAGACCTTGATGCAGAAAATTATGAAAATAAAGGTGAAGAACTTGGAGAGGAAGATGCGGATTATGGAGTTGATAAAGATGGATGTAGTGATGATGATGATGATGGCGACGACGACGACTTCGGCCGTATCGAGATTTATTGCACTCGAGTCTCGACCCCTCCTCCGCCCCTTCGACCCTCCCCCCACCCGATGTTGCCTGCGCATTGATTGCGTTTCTTAGTTTTATGGAACATTTCATAAACATCAACTTTACAGAGAATTAATTGACGCCGCCTCCCTGACGACGCCCCGATCCGCCGTCTCTCTTCCACCCCCCTCGTCCTCGTTATCGTCCAGGGGAGTTTATGGGGCGTCTGCGTTTCGCATGGCATCTTTATGGCCTCTTGTGGCTCGAGAGGGGGCCTGGGGAGGGGAGCGAGACAGGAGAAGTGCATGCAACAGGAATTCAAGGGGAAGAAGAGGAAGAGGAGGCGGTGGATCTCGGCCCCTCCCCCCGACCCCGGACCACATGTGCGAGAAGCGATGAAGCGATTCAGGGACGTGGCCGAGGGGGTGGGGTGGGTGTTGTCGGGTCGGAAGGGACGCGCACGAAAATAGGTTCATAAATAAGCTCGTAATTAAAGGCATCGCTCGGAGCTCGGATGTGGAAGGAGTCGAAGAAGTGGAAAAGAAGAAGAAGGAGGAGGAGGAGGAGGAATTTTCGAAAATGTTCAAAGAAAATTTCGAACTCACAACAGAAAAAAACGAGATAACGGGGGATTGTGGGAAATTATGACAGCACGGCGCGAGTAACCGCAGGAGCAGCTGCAGCGCGCCTGTGGACCGGACCGGGGCCGGGGCCGGGGCCGGGGCCGGGGGCCAGAGGGAGACGGACAGACAGACGGACGAGCCGTTAATGAACGATTCGCGGAGGCGGCGAGGCGGCAGAGGGAGGGAGATGGATATAGCGAACACTTGCTCGCCATTCGATAGTGCGCTGACATGTTGATGGCGCTGACGACGGCGTTGCCAGCGAGGACCGCGAACCCTTTGAGGCGATGGATTATTTCGGAAGAGAATTTCATCGCGTGAGGAGAGAAATCGCGGAGGGGGAGGGTGGGGAGGTTGACGAGGAGCTAATCGTCGAATCGCTGTTTTGGAGCCTCGCGATCGTTTCGCAGCGTCGCGTTTATTTTTACCGCAAAGACGTGCGACAAACGGCAAAAAGTTGGGGTTTCAAAATTAGCCGCGAGTTCACGATGCCGTTGTTGGTGCTGTTGTTGTGGATGATGACATTAGACAACAACAACAACAACAACGCCGACGTCGCCGTCGTCGTCTCCATCGGCCAAAAGCGATCTGCATCGGTCGCCGCCGTCGTCTTCGCTTCACTTGAAGTCATAACAGCGAGATGGAGACGGAGATGAAGAGGTGAAGCAGAAGAAGATGGAGCGATGGAGAAGAAGATGAAGAGCTGGCGATGCGGACAGATGTCACTTTGACATCTGACGGTGTAATAAATTGAGAAACAACAACAACAACAACAACAACGCTCCGTGTCCCGATCTATTTTCAGAAGCCGCTTCGACGGGCCGCGACCGACGCGTGGAGCCCTCAACACTTGACAGCCGGAGGACGGCAGACGGCGGATGGGGCGACAAGGGTTAAGAGACGTCGCCTGCATTTATTTTTGAGACTTCGCCATTTGGAATTTTATTCGGAATTTAATTCTCATTTTTGTGTTTTTTTATACTTTCTACATTTTTATTTACTGGAATTCTTAATTTACCCCGAGACAAAGACCCGCGTTGCCACCGTGCAGAAATTACATGAGGCGAGAGACGAAATATTTCCATATTTTGTTTCGTTTAATGCAAAAAGTTAATGCTCGTTTGTGTTGTTGCAGCTTCGGTAAAATTAAAAACGAAACCGTGTCGTGGAAGTGCAAAAAACAAAAAAAAAAAAAACAAAAAAAACAAGTGACAGCCGACAACAACAACAACAGAGGCGGGAGCAAAAATTTTCTCCACGACTCGTCTTTCCAAAGTCAACAGCAGCAGCAACAACAACAACAATGACAGTATAATAATCTCATTGTTGTTACTGCGGCAAATGTGTTGGTCATTGTTGTTTTTGTTGTCTGTGTCTTTGTTTTTGCAGTGGATTAGGAAGGCTTTGGCTTTCATTTAATAAGTTAATGGAATTTTAATTACGACGACAGCTCGGAAGCCTCTCTTGACGAGGCTCCTCCATGACTGGGCTCCTCCATAACTGGGCTCCTCCATGGTTGGGCAAGGGACGAAGCATTCGCATTCGAAAGAAGAGAGACATTTTTTTCCAACAAAAAAAGGTTAATAAAGTTATTGAGTTCAGAATAAAAAAATTAACAAATATTTCAATAAAAACAACAAAATTAAAAAAATATTAAAAAAAAAAAATAAAAAAAAGTACAAATAAAAAATACAAAAAAAAAATCATGTGTTTCCGCCCGGGATCGAACCGGGGGCCTTCCGCGTGTTAGGCGGATGTGATAACCACTACACCTCGGAAACCACACCAGGAGACCGGATCTTTGGCCACTAGCTTCGACCACTGCCGAGACCCGACTACGAATGGAAAGAAACTTTCAACGAACCAAACGAGGCAATTGTCACGAGTTCCTTCGACTGATTCGCACCACAAGTGACAGCAATGCACGAATAATTTAAGCATGCAGAACGAGAGAAAATATCGACGAAACGAAAGTAGACGAGAAAATCAGACGAGACGAAAATTAATGAAGAAATAGAAAAAGTACAATAAAAAATTTGAGTTTTATGGAAACAACAGAAAATAAAAAGGTTTGCCGAAACCCGGGATTGAACCGGGGACCTTTAGATCTTCAGTCTAACGCTCTCCCAACTGAGCTATTTCGGCACTTAGATCAAGCGAATCGAAAGCCTTACAAAACAACCTCGGGACAATGGGAACAATATTCAAATTTAAGATTATTACGAATGGAATTGAATTTAATCTAATCAAAACTATTCCGCCTTGACCTCCGCACTTCCATGCCAAGTGCTGCGAAAGCCAGGCTCTTGAATGCACTTCAATTATCTTGCCATTGGCGTGTGGAGAGACGCCAGAAAATGAGGGCGACGGAAGGAGAAGGAGAAGGAGATGAGGAGTGGCTCAACTTGTTCCACTCCAGTTCATCCGGCCGAACAAAAGGACCACGAGCAGGGACATCGGGAGAACGGAGCGAGGGAGCGAGGGAGAGAGGGAGGGAGGGAGGCAACAACAGCGAGGCATTTTGTGTGGATTTGCTTGCTGTGCATTCGAAATGTCGCCGCACGTTCGCTTTATTTACATTCCTCGTTCTTCAAACTTTGCTTTGTTTACCGTCCTGCTCACTGGCTCTGCCCTCTGGGTCGGCGGCTCTGGTCCTTTGCACGAGTTGGGCGAACGAAGGTGGGGGAGGGAGAGGAAGGGAGATGGTGAGAGTGAGTGAGAGAGAGGCTTTCTAGGTCAGTGTGACAAAAGTTCTGCCGTGGAGAGAAAGCGTTGGCGATGCAGCGACTGCAGAAGCGACAACAGGCCAACGGCAGCGAACAATGGACGACGACAATCGTTGCGACAGCGAAAGAGACAGAACGACAGAGACCGAGAGAGAAGGCGACAGACAACGAGTGAGATTTCGCGGCAGCACCGGAGAAATTTGAGTGGAGACAAAGCCAGCCGGCAGCTGATCGGGCCGGGGTGACCGGGACAACGCGAGGACACGTCGGCAGGACACGCGGGCCGAGCAAACCCAGAAAAGGGAGGAGAGATAGAGAGAGAGAGAGAGAGAGGTTGAATTATTATTGTCCATGGAGTGAAGGTGCTTCTTCTTCCTCTCCGTCCCTATCGCAGTTGTTGTTCTTGTATCGATCGCATGAAGCCCGAATGACGAGGCCCACGCTTGAGATGCCATCGACGAAAGGCTAATGTTGCCATTTGTCGTTGTATTTGTGGCACCAATTGTTGTTGTTGTTTTAGTTGTTGTCTCGCGGTTGTCCTTGTGGAATAATTCTGACAATTGCGAAAACAAACACGAGACACGTGCAATGAGAAATCGAGACAAATTGGTCGAGGGTGGGCGAGAAAGAGAGAGGGAGAGAGAGAGACTAGAAAATTAAACATGCCGCAGGCTGTTGTTTTGAAAATATGAATAAAATCAAAAACCAATACAATAAGAACAAAAAATCCCAAATAGCAAAAACCTAGAGAGAAATGCAAATGAGGCCGAATCGGAGAAAAAGGAACAGCAGCAACAACAGCAATAACAATTTTGGCCACTTCAGACCATCCTCCTGGATACGACAAGAGTTTCAACTTCTTGAAGATATCGCAAAACAGAAACCAAAACCACAGCAACAACAATGACAATTACAACAACATCTGCGGTTGCTGCCGGTTTTGGCAGAAATCGGTTTTAATGGCTTTCGACAGTGCTGCAGAGTTGGCAGCACTGTCTGCATAACACGGTCTCATTATGGCGATGGCAACAACAAAAACAACAAGAACAACAACGTCAACGACAGCCGCCACAACAACAACAACAATTACATGAACCGCACAATGGCATGAGCAACAACAAGGACGACGACTACAATTACAACAATAACAATCATAATTCCGTTAACGACTGCGACGGCGACGGCGACGGCGACAGGAGTCGACTCGAGAGCCAACTTGACCTTGACTTCGCCTGAGCCCCGGTTCCACAAATTCCCACGTACAGTGGCGGCCGAAGAAATTAGTCCGTTCGGCGAATTGGGAAAATAATTAAATTTCCTTTCGAAATTCGCCGCAAACCATTCTCTTCCTCATCTTCGCAAAGTGATTCACTCTTCGTCGGCTGCTCGTAATTTATTTTGGATTTCATAAATTCCGCATCTCTCTCAAATCAGCATGAAAAATGAAGCAATTTCGCTGGGAACGAGAATATTTCAAAACTAATTGACGTGCTGCCAAATGTTCTACTTTATATCGCACTCTCGGAGATGCAAAGTGTGCACTGAAAGAAAATCAGCAGGGAAAATAATTTAATTTGAAAGTTTTCACGCTTATCAATTTTACAAGCAAAAAAGTTAAGTAAGACTAAACAAATTCAATAAAGAAATATTAAGAAATTAATTAAAAATGATAAGAAAAAAAAACTGAAAAAAAGGACACAAAATTACAAATAAATAATTCATAATAAAAATAATAAAAAATGCAATTTAAAGCACTCGAACACTTCGCATGTCTTTCCGTCGCTTCCGAAGCCAATGAACAGTAAATACACGAAAATCTCCACAATTGAAAAAAATGATCCGGAAGAGAAATTCAAAATTCGACTCATGTTGTTGTTGTTGCTGTGATGTCGCCGCGGCCATCGTGGACCGACGAAGAAGAACCGAGAAAAGGCAGCTGCAGTTTCGGGCCTTGTCGCTGTCTCCCTCGCACTCCCTCACTAGCCCCACTCTCTCTCTCTCTCCCTCTCTCTCTCTCGGTCCTTCTGCCGCTGTTCGGTCGTTATTTCAATTTATTTTCCACCTGTCAACGCTGTCAATCAGCGAGCGCCTGGCTGGGCGGGAGTGAGAGGGACGACGATAGAGCACAAGCGACCGACCGACCGACCGACCGAATGTGCAAATTGGCTGAATGCGATTTTTGAGTGTTGCCAACTGCGATCAGCGGTCGTGGTTGGGGCTCCAAAGGAGAAGCAGAAGGGAGGGGAAAGAAGAAGAAGAAAAGGCACGACACCGACTGCAATGAAAAGGACACGAAATGAGAAAATGAAAAAAAATTCTCCAGAATTTTCCCCAATGAATGACTGAGCAGGAAAAAACAATTTCAGTTCTTTGAGGCGATGGAGTCGACGATGGAGGGGGAGAAAAAGAAGAAGAAGAGGAAGATAAATTTCCGAAAATTCCGGCGTGTCCGACGCGAACCACGTGACCCGTTGGCGAACGTGACGCGGCATCCCTGGCTTCGCTTCAAATGGAACTTAATTAATTTCGCCTTGCATTCATGCGACCGTCTCCGCAGTCTTCTTCTTCTTATTGAACTTGTGCTTCCTCTTGCTCCTCTTGTTCTCCTTCTCGCTCCTCGCTCGGTGTCTTTGGCTCAGGTGCTTCCTCTTGTTTACCGTCGTCTTCCTCCTCTTCCCCCGCCCCAGCTCTTCCTCTCCTTCGGGTTCTCGGCCGAAACTTCGCTCGACTTTCGTTCCTCGGGCTCAGACTCAGACTCGGTCGCGGGCTCGGGCTCGGGTTCGGGTCCGGCGCCGAACCCGCTCACCTTGGACTAAATTTTATGCCCCACGAGAGAAGCACGTGTGTGCGTGAGCGATGGGCCTTTGGTGCATGTACATGTGTGTGTGTGTGCGTGTGTGTGTGTGTGTTCGTCTGTTTAAGTGTTCTCGTTCTGATAAGTACAGAAACACTTAAATGAAGACAAACCCACACAGGGCGAGGAGGTGGGAGAAGAGGAGAATGAGAAAAAAATATAGAAATAAAAAAACAACAGCAAAAAAAGAACAGCCATAAGAAGAACAAGACGAGACGAATAGGAAGATAAGAACAAGAATAAATAGAGGAAAAAGGAACGCAACAAAAAACGTTGCCAGACAAATGAAATAAAATGAATTCGAGTTCCCTGAATTCGCCAGAAGTCTCAGTCATAAACCAGGAATGCAAAACCACGGACAAAAAACCCACAAAGGCGGAAAAAACAAAGAGCGAGAGGGGGAGAGGGGTGGGGGGGGGAGGTGGAGTGAAGCACTTTATGGTGAAAAAGGTGAATCACGCGAGCGAGCGCTGCTGGAGATCGATCGAGTTGAAAATCGAGTTTGAACTTCAAAGGAGGGGCCGTGGAGCGTGAGAGAGAGAGGGGGAGAGGTAGATGGGGAGAGAGAGAGAGGGAGGAGGCGGGGGAGAAGATGAAGCAGGAGAGAGGGAGGCGAAGCAGAGACCGAAAAAAGGGAGGAGCAGGAGGAGAGGACGAGAAGACGTCGACGAATTTCTGCCAGGGCCAGGTGGAAGAAGAGGAAGATGCGGTGGAGGAAGGGACGATGGTGGAGGAGTAAGGGGAGGGTGAGGAAGGAGAAGGCGCGACGGCCTCGCTCTGCGTAAAACGGAAGCCCGATCATGGCCCGATAAAAAGCGGTCGAGGCGCACGAGGCGAAAAAAAAGAATTAAAAAAGCCCAAAAAGGTCTCCAAAATGACCAAACGGATCGATGCGAATCGAGGCTGGCGAAGACGAGGGTCGGGGCGGCGAGAAAAAAACGCAAAATTTCGATTCCTCCGACGAGCGAGAAACGATTCCAATTTTCCAATTTGCGAATTTCCGAAAACTCCCACAACCGACTCAATGGAATCCGCTCTCGAGAGCCGGCTGGGGAATTTGCGGAACTGAAGGGAAATTCAATCAGGGAACAATTTCAGCGGCGGTCGACTGTGTGTCACGGGGTCTCCGTGTCGATGTGTGCGTGTGTGTCTGGCGATGTGTCATGGAAGTGTGTTGCCAACTGGACAATTTGGGAAGATTTACAGCGGCCGCAATTCGCCGGAAATTCGCCAAAAGCGGCGACACGTGACACGAGCCCACAGCGAGCCCAAGGCCCGTCATGGATGTTGGTCCGGATGTTGTTGTTGTTGTTGTTGTCTTGTTGTTATTGCTGTTGTTGTTGTGATTGCACTCATTGTAGTTGGATAGTAGTGGACTTTGTTGCTGTTGACCTTTCGCCGACCTTTCGAATGGCATTTGGAACCAAAATGAGGAGAGAGAGGGAGAGAGAGAGAGAGAGAGAGAGAGAGAGAGAGAAATATAGTCCTTCTTCTCTGTTCCTCACACGTCGAACCCCTCCATCGGGCTTCTCTCGACATTCGATCCTGCGAACTCTTCATTTGCTCCGACCTTCCTCCTCCTGGATTTTCTCCTCATTAGCATCCACTTCAGCAGATCCTCCTCCCCTCATTTCCCCCCTCGTCTCGACTGCACGCTTGCCTGATTCGTTTACGGGAAGGAAACTCAATTCATTTTCGCCTCTCCCCCTCCTCCCTTTCGCTCCTTCTCGTTTTCACCTCCGCCCGCTTCCGGCGCCCCAACTCGTTTGCGTCCGAACCCGCTTCAGCTGCCGGAGCTTTTTTTTCCAGAGCCACCCTGTATCCCACGGCCCCCTGTTCCACTTACTTTTCTTCCTCTTCCCCCCATCGCCTCCTCCCGAGTCCGACCAACGGCTGGCGACGTCGACGACGACGACTCGCGACAGGCTGACAAAACGGCCGGTGTCCGTCCGTCCGTCTGTCCTGCTGTCTGTCCCCCTGTCCATCCGTCGCCCCGCCTGGCTGTCGGCCACCTATCTGCCCATCTATCTGTCTATCGCTCCGCCCGACGGCTGTCGAAGTCCGCCGGGCCACGTGACAAATGGACCGAGTGTCGACTGCGGAAATCGACATCGACGACGACGACGCCGACATCGCAGTTTTCAGCGGTCCAGGGGCGGCCAGCGAAGGGAGGAGGAGGCGAGGGAGAGAGGGATATTAACTTATTTGGAAGACCGATCGAAAGTTCGAGAGGTTGTCGGGAAAGAGCGAGAAAAAGGGAGAGAAGAGAACTAGGGAGAGAGAGGGAGAAAGAGAACAAGCAAGAAATCGCCGAAATCGACCCGAATGTGGCGAAATCGGAGCCAGAAGTCGCCGAGTTCCCGCCCCTGGAGCCCGGGGCCCCCCGGTCCCGGCCCGGCCCCGTCACTGGGGGATTTGTCGAAGTTTTCGGAGCGATTTCTCAATGTTGCAGCAACATCAACGGCAACGGCAGCAGCTGCTGAGCTGCATTTAAATTAGAAAATTATTTGTTGGTGGATTTTTTGTATTTTTGTATTCTTAATTATTTTCATCTTTGTTTCTTATTTATTTTTAGCTTCATAATCATTAATATGTTTTAGATTTTTATATATTTTTTGTTTATGTTTTTTTCAAATTTCACTTTGTATTTTGTGATTTATGCAGTCAATTTATTTATATTTTGGTATTTAATATTATTTTCTATATGTTGTAATTTTTTTGTGGACGATAATTTGTAACTTTCAATTTGAATATTTTTATTATTTTTATATTTTATTATTACTTTTCTTGCTGTTCATTCTGCGATATTTTGCAATTTATTTTCAGCGATATTTTGTAATTTGTTGTTGCGCTATTTGTGATGTTCGATTTGCATATTTTGCCTTTTCCAACTTGACATTTTTTGAAATTTACGATTTCCCCCCCTTCCTCGTTGGATTCTCGGGGGCCCGGACAGAGGTCGCGGGAGGTCGAGGCGCAGCTGCGAGATTTTCGTGGAAGCCGAGCGGTTGCTGAGATTGTTGTTGTTGTTGTTGTTCCGATTACTATTGTTGTTGCGTTTGCTGCCATTGCTATCGATGCTGTTGTTCTCGTTATTGGAAGTCGATGCTCGAATCGATTTCATTGGCATCCGACGTTGGTGATGTCGGTGTTGTGTTGTTGTTGTTGTTGTAGTTGTTGTTGTTATTGCCATTGATGTTGATGTCGTAGCTGTTGCAGCAACAATGGCAATAAGAAAACAACAAACACAACAACAACAACCGCACGCCTCCGCCGGCAAGCAGCGATAAATTGTTTTTCCCCTTCTTTTCTCCAGTTTTTTTTATTTTTTCCCTCAAATTTTTCGTAAGCCGCGCTTCGACGACGGCTTTAAATTTGAAATTTGGCCGCCCCTCCTCGTCCCTGCTCTTCGCAATCTCCATCGCCCGCTCTCACCCCCCCCCCCCCCTCTGGCCCCTCCCCCGCTCCATCGCGCCGAGCCGTTAATTAAAGACGTCGCGCGCGGGGCGACGGGGGGCGCGGGGCGAAACCAGACTCGCGAACACCTACTTAAGTGTTGCCAACGACGTGGAAAACGAGCGAGCGAGCGAGCGAGAAATGATTTATGAAGAATTTGATTAAAGCAACAACAACAAGAGCAGCAACGGCAACAACAATAACAACAACAACGTCAACGATGGCGTGGGCAAAAGAGAGCAGCTTTTATTGAATCCAACGCCGACTCGCCCCCTCTCGCTCGCTCCACGTCTCTGCCCCTCCGCTTCTTTCCCCTTCTCCCCCCTTCTCCTCCTCTGCTCCCCTCCGGCAGAGGCGATAAATCGTTATCTACGCGATACAAAGATACACGGCTCATTAGCGCAATTTCCAGCTCATTGCAACCGACGGGAACAAGAAGAAGACGACGACGACGATGACGAACAAGAACAAGAGACGAAGACGCAGGGAGTCAGGGATGCTGCCATCTGCATCGCCGTCGTCCGTCCGTCCGTCCGTCCGCTGGAGTCACGTGGCCCACGACTTCCTGCGCCAACGTCGTCGACATCGCCGTCGTCCACGCCAACGCATCTGCCGCCATCGCCATCGCCTTCGCCATCGACCAGCGTCCGTTGTCGGCACCGCCTTCGCAGTCGCCGCCGCCTTCCCAGCTGACGGCAGAGTGGAAGATGGAATGCGAGAGCGAATGCGTTAATGAGAGGAGGAACCGAAGGAACCGAAGCCGAGTGTGGGCTGGAAGCAGAAGCGAGCGAGGGCTGGAAGGAGCGACGGCGAGGCTGGAAGAGCGACGAGTGGTGAATGGATAGAGCGAGCGCGAGGGACGACATGACGATGACGATGGGAAGAATCGCAAAGCGCGAGGTCCAGACTCAGAGCGACGAGAAATCCAGAGGATGGCGAGGAATTTTGGGCCAAACTAATTGCATCGACGAGAGGAAATTGAATTAGAGAAAATTAATCGTAGAACCACCGGGGCAGAAAATTAATTCGTGGCATTCAATTGAAGACAGAAATTCAGGGAAAAATTCATTGCAGAAAGTTCACTGAATAAAATTCACTGCATTCACCCGTTGTAGAAAATTCATCGAGGAAATAAATTTAATTGGAGAAAATCCAGTGACAAGAACGTAATCGAAAAAAATCAAAGGAGACTCGAGGAGCCTCAGGGAGACTGGAAGGAGATTTGAAGGAGCCTTCGAGGCCCTTCCAAGGCGAGCCCAAGCCGACATCGCGGCGAGCCCAAGGCGAATCCGAAGCAATTCCAAGACGACTCCGAGCCGACTCCGAGGCGATTTCGGGGAGTTCCCTCGATCTCCTCCACCTGCCCTCGACCTGCGGCTGGAACCGAGTGCGGCGAGGACGCCAGGCCGTCTGGCCGCGAGACCGGGCCTCGGAGCTCGGAGCGGGGCGACCGAGGGCGGCGGTGAAAATTCCGGCGACTCCTCGGCCGACGCAACAACTGGGCAGTGGAACAAAGACTTACAAAAGACATGCAAAAGACACACAAAACACAGAACACACACACACACGCACGCGACGCTTCCTGCTTGCACGAGCTTCAAGCGCGATCCCGTCAACACGAAAGCTCGCGGCTCAGCCGGGTCTCAGCGGACGGACGGACGGACGGACGGACGCCGCCCACCCGGAGCTCCGATGGCCACGTTGGCGTTCGCGTGTCGACCGGCCGGGGGCACGAGTCGATGCAACAACAACAACAACAACAAGAAGCACAACAACAACGCCAGCAACTTGGATCACAACAACAACAGCGAGGCACGACCAGACGACGGATGGCCAGGCGCGAGCGAAAGGAAGGGCGAGCGGGACCCACAGGTTGGCAATAAAGAGGGCGGCAATGGAGGGGGAGAGGGAGAGGGAGAGAGGGAAGGAAGGCGGTGCAGGGGGAAGGGGAGTCAGGGGCAGTTGTTAATTTAAATAGCTAACTAAGCGTTTCGTCCGCGTCCGCCAACACGACAGCGGCTCAATTTAAGCAAAGGCTTCGGCCAAAGGTCATCGCGGGGCCAGAGGCAGAGGCAGAGCGAGTCGAATTTCCCCCAATTTGTCTTCCTTTCCCCTGGGAGGGAGAGAGAGAGAGAGAGAGAGAGAGAGTCCCCGAGTTTCTCCAGTTCTCCCGCTCAAATGTTCCGCATACGCCCCGTGGAACCGGCGAAATTTGGCTCGTTTTTCATACTCCGACAAATGAAGTATTCATAAAGATCAGTCCGGGATAAAACAATGAAAAAGCGGGTCACTGAAAAATAAGAGCCCGAAATAAAACGACAGATAAATAAATTTAATTATTAACGTGAAAAAAAATGCTGAATAAATAACTAAATATATGGAAAAAAGAAACAAATAACAATCAGTAAATAAATTAATATATATAATACTCTTTCAAATAATGGTAAAATAATTTGAAATAATATGTTATGATCAAAAATAATACAAATAATAAATGAAACAACAGAAATATAAATTTAAAATTAAAATGAAGATTATGAAATTAATGTTTTTTCCATTTCGTTTCATTCAAAGTCGTTTGGCAAAATCATAAACTCGGAAAAACTAATTTCCCGAAGTGGAAAAGCCATTTATGGAATTAGGAAAGGCTTTTGTGGAATGGCAAAAGTTTGCGAATGGGATGTGAAAAATTAATTCACTGAATTTGAAAATGCTGTTTGCGGAATTTGAAATGAAAGTTCACCTTTTCATGAAAAAAACGAACTAAAAAAATGGGGAATTTGCCGCCGACCACGTTTCAACAGAGAATTGATTATTCACGGCAATGGAGGGAGGGCGAGAGGAGAGGCGAACACTATTGGTCTCCCTCGCTCCCGCTCTCTCCTCGCTCCAGCGTGCCCGGCTGCACGCGAGCCGCGACCCCACGTGACCTTTCGTCAGCGTCGCTGACAATTGCAACAACAATGAAAACAGCGAGAACAACAACATCGACATCACCACCACCAACAACAACAACCACGAGTCGAGCCGCAACAAGAGCAAACTTCGGCTTCCTCCGTTCGTTTTGAATGTCAGTCGGAGCTGTCAAAGCGTGCAACGAGCTCCGCAACTTTTCCGCTCGTTTTCTCCACCGACCGGCGATTTTTATATTATTTTGCGTTTTCTTTTTATTTCCCAGTTCTCCCGTCGCTTGCTGCAATTGTTTTGTCGTGTAATTAGTTTTTAACTTAAATTCCCTCAGACATTCGGTTGACGTGTTTTCGTTGTGAAGTCGGTTGGTTTTGAAACTGAATTCAATTTTTAATTCCCTCCCTCGACGGAGACATTTTTCGGCCCGTCGTGTTTTTCTTTTATTTCTGTACTTCTTACTTATTTCGTGGTTATTTATTGCTCTTCAATTTCTTTGCCGTTGGCTACTTTTACTGGGAATTTGTAAGGAGCTCGAATATTTCCCAGAAAACATCCCGCAGTTGTTCCGGTGAAAGCTCCTGGATCGGAACCTCAGAACGACTCGCAGACGAATTCTAAAAATAATTAAAGAAAAAATACAAAAAGCCGAAAAAAAGCGGGCGAAGACGGACGCCTGGCAACAAGGGATCGGTTTCCATCGGTCACGAAACCCAACCCGAGCCCGAGACGCGAAACCGGTTCCAGGCACCCGAGGTTGCAGAGCAAAAAGGAAGACATCGAGACGTCGAGAGAGCGAACGAGAGAGGCGAAGAGGAAGAGGAAGAGAGTGACAGGGGAGAGGCGGCTGTGAAGGGAACCGCATGAATGAAATCAGGAAATCTTCGATCGTCTCTCGCTCCCCACCTCAAACGCACGACATGCGACGGTGGTCGACAGGTCGACGTCTTCTTCTTCTTCCCTCCGTCTCTTCTCTTGTTCTTCTTCTCCGCGATCTCCTTCTTCGACTGCGGATGCTGCACACGATGGTCCGTGCGACCTATCGTTGTTGTTGTTGTTGCCGCTGCTTCTTCTTCGTGGACCTCGGCATCGATCGCGTGTCCGCGAGTCAGCGGAGGAGACGGGGGGAGGGGGAGGGGGGACGGAGTCGCCGCCTGGCCAGGACGTCATCATTTACGCGAGCCACGAGCTGGATCCGATGCGATGCCAGCGCCGCCGAAGCCGCCCATCGATTTGCCTTATTGCGGTTTAATTGAGAAGCTGCCGAGTTCAGTCGGACCCCCCCCCCCACCAGCCCCTTTCCACCCTCTCCCCAACGCTCCCTCCTTCCCGCAGTTGGTCACCCCAGCCGAAGCCGCCCAGCGCTTTGGCTTCGCGGCTCCTTCGAATTCGCCCTCGCCCCGACTCGCCGCCAACTTCGCCTTTCGCTTCGGTTTCATCTCTCCAGCGCTCCCTCTCTCTCTCTCGCTCTCCTTGGCTGGTGTTTTATTGTCATGGGCATTGTTGTAGTTGTTGTTGTAATGGCACTGTCGTCGTCATCGTCATTGCAATGGTGGTTCGTGCCCTCAAGGGTCCCTCGGCGGGTTCCGGGCTCCTCGTTGGGAAAATATTTGGCCTGCTGGTCTGTTGATTTTCCCTCCCCACGGCGCGACGCGGAGCGGACCGAAAAAGAGCGAAAAATAACGAAAAATATCGAAGAAGAGGCAAAAGGAGAGAGAGAAAAAAAACTCGCCGGCTTTGGGAATTTCGCGCGTCCCCGGGGAGCCTCGGAATCAAATAGAGCTCATTTAGTTTGGCGAACTCGGTCGCCGGAGTGGCCAGATTGACCGGGTCCGGGTTGCCAACCACGCTCGAAGGAATTCCGCCACTTATTATTCACATATTCGGGGGAATTTTTTATTCAATCGAAGGGCGTTTTTTCTACCGATGAATTTCTTTGGGATTCATTGGGTTTGTTCGATTGGGTTTTATTTGGGATTTTTATGATGCAAATTGTATGGTAATTGTTGAAAGAAAAATTGATTTTTTTTTTATGCGCATTTTTTTATGCCAAATCCATACTTTTCATAAAGTTTATTTTTATTCAAGTAACAGGAGTTTTTACTAACTGTCGGAATTTTCCGGTTAAGATCTGTTTTTTTTTACGATAAAAATATAGATTTTTTGATGCAAATTTATTGAAATTGTTTAGGGAAAAAGTACGCCGGGAATTCTTTTAATACAAATACTTTTTTTTAATTTCCCATATTTTTCCACGCTCTCCCTAATACTTGCACATAACAAAATTTCAAACAATTTAAACTTCCAATTAAAACATCAGCTCAAATTGAAAACTCTCTCATGTGTTATGAATTAATGAAACTTAGAAACCGCAGAAAGACAAGAGGAAAACGAAAAGGAAAGGAGGAGAACGAGAGAGGGAGAGAGAGGGGAGCAGGGGGAGCGAAAGAGGAAACGAGAGAGCGGGAGAGCGGGTGGAAAAAAGTTGCAGCTTCGACTCCCACAAGATTGCAGAATTTACAAATTCATCGAGACGAGCAAAAACACGAACAAACACACACACATGCACAAATTCACACACACACAAATTCGCATACACACACATGCCTGCACTCACACCCTCTCATATGCAAATCGCCAAAAGTTTTGCCACGAACAACGGGCAACAACGAAGAGAGGAGAAGGTGAAGGAGGAGGAGAAGGAAGAGGAGAAGGAGGAGGAGAAGGTGAAGGAGAAGAAGATGGAGGAGAGGAGGAGGAAATCGAAGGCATTTGCGCTAAACAAGGCTTGAGAGGATAATCGCCAGCAGAATCCTGCCAGGAGCAGCCACGAAAGGAACGATGGAAGGACGGAAGGTGAGGAAAATCTGGAAAATCAGGTCGAGAGATGGAGGGGCAAAAAAATTCCCCACAGCTGGCGGCGAAGGTCGCTGTCGGGCTGTCGAATCGGGCATGCTGCGTCGCCTAAAAATATGCAACGATTTCGCCCCCTCTCCCTCTGATTTGCGTTCAACTTTTTTCTTCCCTGTCGCCTGAGATTTCCTGTCGAACTCCCTCCTCGCCTTCGTCTTGAGACTTATTTGAGTTCTTCTACGACTTCTTCCGCTTCCCACCCCACCCTTACGACTCTTATTCTTCTTCCCCGTTCGCCCTTCCCACCCCCATCTCTTCCTGTGGCCAGGTTTCGCCTGCTTCCTCGAGCTCTCGCGTCCCTTCGCGGTCTCCGCGGAGCAGTTGAGCGAATGAGATGCAGCTGCAGCTGCAGAGGCGAGAGAGGTCACCAGGGAAAGGGAGAGAGAGGGAGGGAGGGGGGGGGGAAGTGGTTAGATAGAGAACGAGAGAGGTGAAAAGCGGATGCGAGTGGGGGGCGGCGAAGGAGGAGGAGCCGGAAGAGCGGATGAAGTGGTCACGGGAAGCCGATGGAAAGGAAGTGGGAGAGGGGGAGGGAAGGAGAGCGCGAGAGAGTGAGAGGGGCCGGTGTCGGTGTCGGGGCCGAATGTGGCATATGCAAATGATTTTTGGCGCAGTGCTGCCAAGTCGAGTGCAAGAAATGCTGGGACTTTTCATTTCCGCAGCGTTTCCGGGTTGAAACCGAGCAGCACAGGCAGCAACAACAACAGATACAACAACCGCAACAACAACAACAACAACGACAACGACAACGACACATCAGCAACTTCAGTACGACCACCAACAACAACAACTGCATCAGCAACAACAACACCAACGCAGGAATTCATCGTTTCGGAAGCCTTTTGGTCATTTTATTCGAATTGCGATTGCTGTCATGTTCGTTTGTCATTTTTGTTGTTATCATTTTTTGTCTTTTTTAGTTGTTGTGATTTTTGTTTTGTCATTTTTATTTTCATCATTTGCACTCTTGTCATTTCCACTTTTTTTGTATTTTATTTTTATCATTTTAATTCTTGTCATTTTCACTTATATTCATTTTTATTGTTGTCATTATTTTATTATTGTCATTTTGTTGTTATTTTTGTTATTGTTCCCATTCCTGTTCTCAATTCCGTTGCTGTCACTTTTATTGTTGTTTATTGCTGCTCTGTTTATTGCTGTTAATTTGGAGTCCGCCATATTGAGAATGCGAAAAGGTGGCAACCCCATGAATATCGAATGTGGACCCAACGAACGGAGGCCGAGCAAGTTCTACGAACATTTCGCGTGGGTGTCGGCGACAGGAGGAAAAAGGAAGACGGAAAGGAAGGAGGGAAGGAGGGGAGGAGGGAAGAAGAAGAAGGACCCGAGGCTGCGGTCGCTCGGGCATCGAGTGTCCGAGCGGATGCATTAAAATAATAACAACTCAGTCAGCAACAACAACAGCAACAACAACAATAACGAGGACGTCTCGTACAACAATGCAGACAGAATCATTAACAACAACAACAACACGAAGAAGAAGAAGAAGAAGAAGAAGAAGAGGAACGCGAACACGAACAAAAAATAAACCACTAACGAACGATATAAACAACAACAACGACAACAACAAAGGGGAACACGAACTACAACAAAGTGATGCGGTCACGACATGCATTCGAAATGAAAACAAAACGTTGCGAAAACACGAACGAACCAGAAGGGCAGCAGCAACAACAACAACAGAAACAACAACAACAACAAAAATAAAAACACCAACAACCACAACAACATTAAACAGCTCCGAAGGGAAAGAAGGAGGAAAACAACAAACAAAAAAACAAGAATTGTTGCAAGAGACAGGCAATAGCAACAATAACAACAACAAATCACAGACATTGCAACGATGACGACGACGACGAACGGCGAGAAAAGTCGTCTGCAGACATTTTGAATTTTCAATTTGAGTTAGCAAAAAGCGCAACGGCAACAACAACAAGAACAACACTATATCAATACCAACACGAGGAACAAAAACCAAAATGACGAGCAACAACAACAAGAACAACTAGAGCCGCCGATGCAATAAATTGCATTAAACGCATTAAAAACAATGAAAGCGACGCCGTCGCGACGTCTGGCGGCAGGCTCGACGTCTTGGCGTCGCCAATGCCGATGCCGATGCCGACGACGACAACCGAAGGCAGGCGACCGACGCACGACCGACGCCCGACCGATGCCCGACCGCCGTCGGAGAATCCGCTTAAGCGATGATGAAGAATGTTGCCAACTGAGATTGCACGTCAAACAAAAACAAAAAATATATAATACAGTCAACAACGACAACAAAGGGAATAAAAAACAACGAAATAAACAAAAACAAAAATAAAATAACAATAAGAGAGAGAGAGCAACAAACACCGGCAAACAGCAACAAACCTCAGTGAGACGAAACAAAAACAAACAATTGGAGGTGGGAAGAGGAGGAAGAGGGGAAGCGGGGAAGCGGGGAAGAGGAGGAAGAAAAAACAATGGCCACCACGATGCAATTTTCCAGCCTCTGGCGCGTATTCATTTGCTGTTGTTGTGGCAATGGCTTTGTTGTTGTTGTTGTTATTTTTGTTGCCGTCTGGTTCTTTGTTGCAACATCGCAGACTCTGCTGCAGTCGACGCCGCGCTGCGATTTTAATTCGCGAAAATGTTGCCAACGTGTGGCAACCTCTGAGTCATGCCCGGGGAGGCTCCGGTGGCAACCCTGAGCTGAGATGGGTGGCCACCGAAGCGGGATGGCGAATGGAATGGGGCGGCAGATGGAATGAGATGGCGAATCGAAAAGTTGGCAACGCTAATTCTTAAATCGTGCATATGCAATTGGCAATTTCAATGTAAATGTATTTGTATACAACACTAGGACGAAATCGGTAGTTGGCAACTCAGAGACGGAGCCGGAGCCACAGCATCCTTTGATTGACTTCCGTTTGCGGAACTTTGTCAATTGCCAAGTCTGTACACTCAATAACGACAATAAAAAATATCAAGAACAAGAAGACTGAACTCTGATATGCAACTCTAGAAGGAACCTGAGAAGTCGGCAACCCTAGAGACGACCGGAGGCCACCGCGGCAACCACGCAACGCATCCGAAAACTTGCGTCGGATGCATTTTTTGAAGCCTCGGCAGACGCGATAACAACTGCAGCTTCCGCCACCTCCTCCTCTCCACTTCTCCTCTTTCCAAACACCTCCTCCTCCCCTCCACGTCCTCCTCTTTCCAAACACCTCCTTCCACGCGCTGTCGCCGTCTCCCACGCCCTCGTTGCCGGCGCTTTAATTGGCCGAAATTCGCGCTCGTCGCGCCCGAAGCTTCCGAACTTTACAACTGCACTTCACGAGCTCCCTCGACCCCGCTTCCCGCTTTACACTTCTCTGCCATGGCCCCGGATGGCCAGTGAGAAAGAAGAAGAAGACGACAAAAACAACAAAGGAAGACATTGCGAAAATATCCGGCACAAATGCAATGAATGAGGAAATGAAAAAACCTTTAAAAAAGACTTCGGCGGAAGGGGGAAAAGGGAGGGAAACAAAAGTCATCGTAACCGGTTTCGGTTTCGGGAGCAATCGGAAGGCAACAACACCGAGAGCCGACAGTTGAGAACGAGGAAGCGGTGAGGAAGAAGAGGCAGAGAATCGGTTTCGGGAGTTTTTCTCCAACAACCAATTCTAGTTCTTTGCGTCTACTGCCACTATTTTCCTTCGGTTATTTCCTCCAACTTTTGGTGCCCTTTTTACATTCATACGAACGCGATTCGCTTCGCTTCGGTGATCATTTATTACTATTTTTTGTTTGACTTTTTATTCATCATGATCATCATAAGTAATGTTAGAAAATACTATCATGATAGTTGTCACCATCTTGATTTTCATCATCATCATTGTTATCATCATGATTCTCATCTTCTATTCCAATATCAAGTTTTTTGTCATTCGATTTTCGTCATCAATATATTTTTGATTACAATTTTAACAATCATTAAGTATATTGGTTAAATTTTTACATTCATTCTTCTCATTTTTACAATCATAAATTTTATCATGATAATTTTTACGATCATAATTTTTATGTTAACAATTTTGTTATCATTCATTTTCATCATATTTTTACATCATTTTAAAACCAATCTTTTTACACCATCATTTTTACACCATCATTTTTCGACCATCATTTTGCGACCCACCCTGTTTTGCTTCCCATCTTTTGCATAGTTTTTTCGCATCTTGGTTTGCATCACCATTTTCCGTTTATCGTTCTCATCATCCCGACTCCCACTGCACTTTCTGGCATCCCGACCCGCCCACACGTCCTTGCAGAAGGTCACCGAAGGTCGACCGGACGCGTGAAAAGCAATCACGAACCGTACGCAGGAAAACTGCAGTTTAATGAGAATTTTCCAGAGGACCGAAATTTACGACCCCATTTTAATGCCATTCTCAATGACGACCCACGGACGCGTGAATGCGACGAGGTCGGCGGGGCGCAAAAGGGAGTAAAAGCGAACTCACCGCGGCGCGGGGCCGGATTCAGTTGTGCAGCGAGGCGTCAAAACCTCTCTTTTTCTCTATTTTTCTGCTTTGTCCAACTCGGCCTCCGGGGAAACTGAAAGAGAAAAGAGGGGACCTGGTTAAAACTAAGTGCATTTGTGCAGGTGGAAAATGTGTAATTTCGAGTGGCAACTGGGGCTGTGAGTGTTGTATGCTTTTTTATTTACTTTGAAAACGTCTTTTGGGGTTTTCCATTTTCCCCTGTCATCTGATCCGACTTCTTCTACTTGGTTCTATTCCACGAGTTCCCCTGAATCAAACGATCTGTCAGCTCACCTCGTCACACTTCACCTCATTCCATTTCATCCCACCTCGATCACTGCGAATCCACCTCGATCAGCGGTAATCCACCTCTTCGGTGAGGTGGGAGACACGTCAAAAGAGCCAACCGAGCGAGTGCGAAAGAGAGAGGACAAAAACATCGAACACTGAAGGGCAGACGGACGAAAAGGTCGTCGTGGAGCGGGACTGGGACCGAAGGGGACGAGGGCCGCCAGGATGCATTTGTGCATTCACGCCATCACCATCGCCGTCCCTTTCGCCCTTTCGTCCTTTGCCCTTCCCTTTGCTCCCTCCCACTCTCCCTCGCCGTCAGTCTCCGGCTCTTAAGCTCGCAATTTATACTTTGTTTGCTTTTATTTATTATGCTGTCAGACAGGATTTTCTACTTTTTTATGGACCCTCCGTCCGTCCTTCCGTTCGTCCGTCCCTCCATCCGTTCATTCGACCATTTGCCCGTTTGTCTGTCCGACCGTTCGTCCGTGCATTCGCTCGGTTGCTTCTTTTTTTTCCCAAATTTTTTGTTCCAATTTTCCTTCCTCCTGCTCCCGCTTCAAGTCCTCTGCCTGGGAGTTCCTTGCTACAATGTTGTTGTTGTTGCTTGTTGTTTTTCCCTTCACTCAATTCGCTTGTTTTTACACCCTCCCTTTTCACGTTCTTCCCCCCGGAGTTTTTTTATTTTATTCTATCTTTCTTTATTTTTATTTTATTTTTCTGTTCCATTTCTTTTCTATTTAACTTAACGAAATTCGCCTTTCACTAATGTTGCATAGGCAACACTTACACAAACCCCCTTCCCCCTCCTGTCTTCAGCAACCCATTTCGACCGCAAAGCGCTGCCAGATTGATGCATAAAATTAATTTCCAAAATATCGTTTTATATTTTGCATTATTGTCGTTTCCGGCATCTCGAGCTCGAATTTCATTTATTTTGGAACACATCACGGCGACGGCAACAACACGACAGCCAGGCCGACAACAACCAGTGGAACAACAACAACCCGGCAGACAAAAACAATGACAAAACGATGACAACAACAACAGCGTTGCCATTGAAAATGTTTTATTCATTGTGCACGCGAACGCGGCGCCGGGACTGGGGCGAGGACGGGAAGAGCTTCGAAAATAACCCGAAAGGGGCGGAGGAGAGAGGGAGGAGTCGGTAGAGCGAGGGAAGGCGTCGCCGTCGTCGGTCTGGCAACGTCTCCGCAGCTCGTCTTCCAATCGCCGGCGTCGGGAAGGTGGAAAACGAGGAATGAGGGGATTTTCCAACCCAACTTGGGGTATTTTAATTCAATTCGAGCGAATTCGTGGAGTCGACCGGAGGAGATTTTCCCCGTTTTCCCAAAATTCCCCCCTTTGCTCACTCTGCCCACCAGTCCTTGTCATAATTTGCATCATCTGTCGATGATTATGCAAATCAGGACACATAAAAATACACTCGAAGTTCGGCAAAGCGATCAAAATCCCGGCCAAAGAACAGCCGACAGCTCGACAGCTCCCTGGAGAAGAGGAGGAGGCGGAGGAGGAGGAGGAGGCGGCGGCCGTTTAACCTTAAATAATCAAATATTCAACAACAACAGGAACGAGTAGAACGAGTCCACAGGCTGTGAAACCCCCGGCAATAAAAACTTCCGCGCTCCAGGTTTTCGGCACGAAAGTTTACTTCGTCGAGGTCTCCGGGGAAAACATCTGCTCGACTGCGTCGTAAACGGCGTTCGGAGCGCGGACGGACGGACGGACGGACGGACAGGGGTTGAGGAGGCGAGGAAGGGCGGGGAGACCGACAGATCGAGAGACAGCCACGAGTCTGAGAAAACCAAAGAACACCCGGGAATATTGTGCCAAAATTGTTCCCGGAAAAGGATAATCGAGAATCTAAATTTGGAGAAGGGCGGCAAAATCTGATGAAGGCATTACGTTTTCGCACCCCAACCAAGCCCGAGCCCCTGCCTTCCACCTCCTGCCTCCCCCTGAACCCTCGCCTTTCGGCTCGCTTGCATTCATTTCGTCCGTCGTGCACGGCGGTTCAGGAAATCGAGTGAATGCTCAATGCTCGTTTGCCCTATCGCTGCCGTCTCCCTCTCCCTCTCGCTCTCCCTCTGCCCATGCTCCGTGACTTTCCTCTCACTCCCTCGGCAGCTGCACTCGTGCCCCCAGCGGCCGGAACTGGTTTGCTTTTCGAAAAATATGGGCCACTCTGGCCACCTTTCAGCGCTCGCCCTCGGTCCCTCGGTCGCTCGCCTGCGCCGATTTATGGCGGGCTGTGGCGTTGAGGATTTGATGAAGCGTTTCGGAAGGACGAACATGGCACGGAATCGGGATCAACGGAGGATCTGGAGTCGCAGATGAAGATCAGAGCCATTCGATGCATTGGTGATGCGATGAGGAGACGACATGGCCCGAAATGTGGTCACCCAAGGGCTCGAAAATCGCCTAAAATCACAGTAATTCGAAGTCTGTGTGGAAGCCACTGCCAGCCAGGTGGTTGGAGTCGTTGGTGGACGCGAAAATGAAAGGCCGACCACCCAACGACTCACCGAGACCCCGGGACTCGGAACCCCAGACCGGACCCCAGAACCGGACGCCGGCCTCCCGTTATGCCGTGTGTTTAGGAGCCCGAATTTTGTGGTTTTTCGCCATCAAATGGTTTGTTTAGGCAGCCGCACTTTATGAGTCACGGCGCGACCGGCAACAACTCTTTAACCACAGCCAGGCCTCAAACGCAAAGCACAAACAAATGCACAACCAAAGGCCATGACAACAAAAACAAGCACCATTAACCAACGCATGTTGGCGCATGTTGGGAACGAGCTTGAAACGATTTATTTTCTTTGATGATCTCTCTCTCTCTCTCTCTCTCTCTCTCTCCTTCGCTCGGCCGTAATTTTTCCTAATTTACTCGACTGTTGTTTTCCTTGTTGTTTCTTATTGTGTTTTGTTTTTCTGTGCTTCGGTTCCGTTTTGTTTGCTTCGCCGATTAGAGTCTCATTAAACCGTTGTTTGTCTTGAGAGGAAAAGCAGAAGGGCTGGCGAGGGCAGCCAAAGGCGGAGGAGACAGCAAGTGAGTGAGTGAGAGAGAGGGAGAGAGAGCGGGGCTCGATTTAGCTCCCGTTGTTGTTTCAGCAGCCCCGAACCGACCCGACCCGATTCGGCCCGACTCGACCGGTCGCCAGGTGGAGGTAAATAGAACTAATAATTATGCAGATGAGAAGCCGGAAGTTGGAGAACAAATTTCACGGTACGACCTTGGCGAAGAGGATGAAACAGGAACAGCCTCCATCTCCCTGGACGCCGCCTCTCTGACTCCTGAACCCACCATGACCTGCGCCGGAACCGATTCCCTACGGAGAAATTAGGTAAGTTCGAATTAAAAATTAATCCCATGAATTCATTGGCCACACGCACGCCGGCCAGTTGACAGGCGGCGAGTGTTGCCAACAGTCGCTCCAATGAAGGAGCCGCCTTACTGCATAAGCCGCTGTAATGGTTTAAGCGCCGAGATGACAACACGATTGGCGTCGACCACCGGCGGCAGCCGCGGTAATTAGAATAACAACAACAACAACAGCAACACAAGTGCTGCCGTATCGATCAAATTTGCATGACGGCGGGAATGAGGAAATCGAGATCGAGATCGTTCGTTTCCAGGGCGAGGAGGAGGCGGTGGAGTCGGCGGCGTCTGAGGCGAAGGCGACGAAGGCTGCGGAATTTTCACGCCAGTCGCCAGGCATGCGGCGCAGCCAATCGAAGAAATTTCTCCCGACAATTGCGACCTCTGTAAGCGGATTGAGGAATTTGCATGAAATTAGCTTATGGTCGGCGGGAATTTGAATCAATTAGCAATACGCTCGAGTTATTCGAGCGAAATGAAATGTCGACAAGTGGATTCTGTCGGGCGAATGAAGGAAATCGCGTCTAAATAAAGCGGCCGAGCACCAGAGACGGAACACACTTGGCTCGGGCAATTCAAATGTCGACCCGATTGGGACGGAGCGACCGATCGACCGACCGACCGACCGATCGAGCGTGAAGCATTCGCAGGAGGCGACCGGGAAGATCGCGATCAATTGAAGTGGGGATCGCGATCGTTGCGCCGACCTCCGGGCCGACGTTCGCACAGTCGGGCCTCGTCCCGGCCAAGTGAAAACCGACGGTGAAACAACAACAACAACGCCTGATCGAGGTCGCCCCTGCACTGCGAACTCGTTTGTTTGCGATGCCGTGTTTTGGAAGCAAAAAATATAGAACAAAAATATGTGATCAAAAATAAAGATAAAAATAAATAAAGAAAAACATCGTTTATAAACAGATAAATAAAACAAAATCATAAGAAGAAAACAGCAATAATGAGTACGAAGAAAAATAAGACAAAAGTAAGAAACAAAACTCAATTCATTTTTTCAATTTTACTAAAAAAACAACAACAAAAAATTCAAAAGGTTACATTTTTAAAAGCTTTCATTTTTGTTAATTTTTGTAAAATTTTCTGTACATATTTTTCACTTACTAGAATTAATTTTTTTAATTTTACTAAAAGAAAATACAATTTCTACAAGGCTCGATTTTAAAAAATGTTCTAAAAGGTTTAATTTTTGATAATTTTTCTAAATTTTATTTACATATTTTTTATCTTTCTAGAATTATTTTCTCCGCTGGAATTCTCTCGCAGTGTTGGATTTTGAAGCTCCATGCACAAAATTTGGATTTTTACCACGTTCGCAGTTTTATTTCATTCACTGTTCTTCTCTCCCCCTCTCTTTCCCTCTCGCTCCTCGTCGACTGGGAATGCAATTGCTGACAGAAATTGGTCGCTGACATAACAGATTTCAGAGTCGCATGGCGCTGAGTGTATTCGCGTGTCATGTGTGAATGTGTGAGTGTGTGCGAGTGCGCGAGTGTGCGATGCTCGCATAACGAGCGGGCCGTGTTTGCCCTGTTCACGCCGTCGTCTCAACGAGCTCCGACCCTTGCCGTCCCTTTCCAACGCAGTCGCCGCGACTCCACTCGCTTCGGCTCGACTCGACTCGCCTCGACTGACCCCAGCCCACTGACGGCCATTTGACGCCTGTCAAACGGCCGATCCATTGACAACTTCGACATTGTTATCAATGGCCGCCCCTGCGCCCCGCTCTCGCCCCCTCCGCGACTTGAGTGGCGTCGAGACTCGATTGTGGCCACTTCACTCAAGTGCGGATTAAGATTTATGACCATGATGTTTATCCGTCCGTCCGTCCGTCCGTCCGTCTCTCCGTCCGTCCGCCTGTCTGTGTGCTGTTTTAGCTAAGTTTGTTTGTCTCAACTAGGTAGGCAGACGGACGGACGGACGGACGGACGGACGGACGGACGGACTCCATGTTCGGAGATGTTAATGATCGCTCGCTAAAAGGTTTTGTCTCCGAGCCCAGCTTCTCACCTCCGCCTGTCGGCTGTCGATATTCGGGAGGAGTAATCGATATGTCCAAATCGGTTCTTTGGTCGACGGGTGGAGGAGAGAGAGAGAGAAGGAGAGAAAATTGGTACTAAAAATAACTCCGAGCATGAGTTCGTTCCCAGGTTTATTGAATTAATCATCCAAGACTCGACTATAATTTATATTTATTTCTTACTTATTTATTTATTTTCTTTTTTTCTTTCTTATTCCTTTCTTTCTCAATCTTTTGTTCATTTTTTTTTCATATTATTTTCCCATCTTTCTCATTTTCTTGTCTTATTTTCTCATTAATCAACCCACATTTAGTTCGACAGATTTATATTTATTTAAACAACTTAATTGATACTTAGAAGCACCGAATCATAATCCGGATTAAAGATTAATATGTGAATATTAGAAAAACAAAACAATATCACAAAATATGAAACTGACTCTAAAAACAATATAAGAATATTAAATAGGGGAAACAAATATCAAAAAAATAATAATGCTAAATATAGAAAATATTAATTCAAATTAAAAAATATAAAAAAATAAAAATATAGTACAAAATTGAAAATAAAAATTATAAATAAATTATTTTAAAAAAAATTAGCCGGAGGATGGAGAATCTTCCGACTTCTCTCCGATCTCCCTCCGACTTTGCTCCGTCTTGCCTTCGATGGCCGCGTCTTCAGGCACCGACCACACTTTTCTACCTCCTGCTGTCCCACTTCTTCTCGCTCCCTCTCTCTCTCTCTCTCTCTGGCTGTCCGTCCACACGCTCATCGACTGACACTTAAGCACTTGATTTCCGTGTCGAGTGCTCGGCGACGGCGCAAGGTGAAAGTTTTTGCCCGAGGTCAACGATTTCTAAGCAAGAGACATCAAACGGCGGCCAAACATCGGCCCCGGGGCCACTGCGAACGTATTTGAAATCCGTTCCAAATGAACTACTGTGAGCTCCGAGAGCTTCCCAGGGCGATCGTCGAGGATCGGTGGAAATTGGAGATATTGCGAGAAAATCGACTGCGAAAAACCGATTGCGGAAAATCGATTACTATTGTAATCGAAATCTATTGTAAAAAAATCTATTGTAAAAACCTATCCATCGAAATCTATTGTATAAAATCGATTGTTGAAAACCGATTGCGGAAAATCGATAACCGAAAATCAATTGTTCTTGTACAAAAACCGATTACCGAACATCACTTGGCGAAATCCGACTGTGGAAAACCGATTACCGAAATTCGATTGTCGAAATTCGATTACAGAAAATCAATTCCCACGGCCATTGATTGGCGGCGAATGATTCGCCAAAATAAGTTCCCTTTATCAAAACTCGATGCACTCCACGTCGACGAGCACCTGGCTTCGTACACAGTTGTCTGTGTGTGTGTTTCTACAGGTGTCTGTGTCTGTGTCTGTATCCATCTCCACTGAAGAGTCGTCTCGATCCCAGCTCTAAGCTCATATTAATGAAGATGCGAACTCGTGCCTTGGTCTTCGCTCTATCGGTTGCCATGGCTCAATTTGATGGCTCCTTCGAGTGCAGTTCCGGAGATACACATGATAGACAGATGTATATAAATGCCTGATGAATTCGTGTCTGCAGCAAATCCACTAAGCTGCAGAGATACGGGCGAATCATTTGCGAATCATTCGGGAGTCTCGACAGGTCGTTGCTGTTGTTGATGGGTTGGGTTGGGGTTTGGCAAATGAAACGGGCCGAAGCCGGGGGCAGGCGAGAAGCATCCGTGTTTATTCGCACACCTGCCTGTAGCCAAAACGACCACACACACTCTCTCTCTCACACACACACACACACACACCCACTCACATGTCGAGCCAAATCGTATGGTGGCATTCGTTGCCGGCCCGAGCTTCGGTCGGATTTTGACAGAGATCATAAAACACCTTGTTGTTGTTGCTGTTCTAACTGATACAGTTGTTTAGTTTGTTTTACTTGTTGTTGTTGCTTTAATGTGTTCTTGTTCTTGTGGTGTGTATTTGTTGTTGTTGCGTTGCCTTTGTTGCTGCCTCAATAAACAAATAGGTGTGGATTTTAATGAGTTGCCGAAAAGTGTGGCAGAAAAACCCGCTTGATTTACGATCCGGATCCGTGATTTATCCGCGCGATGTCTGCAGATACGGTTTATGACGGACACACACCAGATACAACAGAGAGACAGACAGACAGAGAGAGACACAGACAGAGAGACAGACAGACAGACAGACAGAGGTACAGACAGAGATACCGACGCAGATACAACACGACCGGCGACGTAATTGAGATGAATCGCCCGGAATGAGATGGAGAGAGTGACGAAGAGACCGAGGGAGAGATGAGGAGACCGAGGGAATGACGAGGAGACTTGGAGAATGATGATGAGTGTGATGAAGAGAATGAGATCGAGATCGAGACTGAGATCGAGATCGAGACTGAGATTGATAATGATAATGAATGAGCTTCGAGATGGGTGGATGGAGGGAGCACGAGACACGACATTGGGAAACACGAGCAAACACAGAGATAGCAGATCAGAGACAGAGATAGAGAGGCAGCGGACAGCGCAAACAATTGCAGAGCAAGTGGAGGAAAATCGTAAAAGTCGACACGAAACACGAAGCAAGACTTTTATTGTCCACACACAGAAGTTCCTGAGCATCACATGAAAAAACATTGGATTTTTAATCCAGCAGCGGAGGTATAAAAAAATAAAAACGCTTTATAAACACAAATAGAACAGGTAGTGCTGAGAAATGGGGAGTCGATTAGGCGAGAAAAATCCAGAAATTACGCAAACGCTGCGGCGCCTGATGCCGGAAAGGAGACCCAAATATTGGGCAAATACGAAGGCGAATGGAGATGGAATTTCGAGATGCAAGGGGGGGGGGGGGAGAGAGCTCGAGAAGGAGGGAGGATGGGAGATGGACCCATTGAAATGCGAGGTAATAAAAGAATTGCAATGAAAGAAATAGAATGAAGGAATAAGCCAGAGACATCGTCAGGACCTCCGCGGAGGCCGAAGGACAAATGCCAAGGAGGTCGGTCAACCGCTCTCAATAGATCGCAGCCCCACGCCCACCCCCCCAGGGCATTGTCGACGTCAAGAGCTTCGTCAGCGCGTCGCTGGAGCCAGCGGAGCCGGCGGATCCCAATCCAAACAATTTGCACCACATGTGTCGGCGACAACGAGGTCGACAACGACGCCGCCAGCTGCAATCAAAGGAATCCCTGGTGGCGGCGACTTCACAGGCCAACAGCAGCAGACGGAGCTTTAAATAAATAGAGGGAGCGAGAGAGAGAGGGAGGGGAGAGAGGGATTGCTATAGAGAGAAGAAGTCGCAGACACAGGATCGAAACGGTTCACATTTGATGGCGACGTGCGGTAGCGGCGGTCGGAGGCGGGCCGTGGACAGCGAAGGCGGCCTCGTCATCGACCCCGTGAACACCGGGAGCTCAACACGGACACAGAGACACAGTCGTGTTGCACGCATGGACACGGGTGTTGGGAAAAACGAAACAACAGCGAGCAAATCATGAATGGAAACAGCGGATGCTGCGAAAGGTGTTCGTTTGATCCATGAATGGGCGAGTGAATGGAGGATGTCGATGTTTATCGAGACGCGACCCCGACCCAGACCCCGACCCCGACCCCGCCGCGGCCACGGGACCAACACAGCGCACACACATGCGCGAAGCCCCGGCCACAAGCAAACGTTGTTGTTTCGTCTTCCTCCTTTCTCTTTGTTTCCGCTCAAACACCAAACACGTTGTGCTGTCGGTGAAAGGCGTCGTTTGGCCCGAGAAGAAACCATTAACAGCAACAATGACAACAACAGCAACAGCAGCACCATCATCATCGTCATCATCATCATCATCATCACCATCATCACCATCATCCTCCTCAGCATCCACAAAATCCTCATTGATTTCGACAAAGAAGACCCGGAGAATGCAAGTGGCCGAAAAGGCCTCGATGCCTGCTTGTTTTGAAGCCATCGATTTTCCACACACACGCACACTATTAGACAATTAGAGTCCTGCGGCGGGAGCAGCAAGGACGGGAGGGGGAGGCCGATCCCGATCAGTGGCCCAAGCCACTGGTTGAGCGAAGGCCGAGGTTGAGCGAAGGCGACGGCGACGGCGAACGGAAGAAGCCAAGCGAGCAGTCGAACGACGGGACCTCGATCGGCCCTGCCTGCCAGAAGTCGGTGATTTCGGGGACCTCCTCGACAATGTCTGGCCGACGACAGACAGATGTTGCTCACGCACACGTACCGGCAACGACTCACGCACACCCTCGTACGCCGAAGCCGGGCCCGACGGCTGGGAGAAATGGGCAATAGAAATAGGCCGAAGCGATACCCGTGAGGTGCATGTTTTATTCCTTGCCATTGTGTGGTTGTCGCTGATGTTGTTGTGGTTGTTGGCATTATTGTTGTTGCATATTTCGTGATATCTGCGGCCTGCCACTGGTCCCGTCGCATGAGCTGTTTGTTCAATAAACTAATAATAAAACCATCATTAAACCTGTTTATACAACGGCCATCGTTGCGGGCTCCAGGACGACGACGACGAGGACGAGGCCCGATTGTACACACACACGAGCTCATACGCCGCCACATGGAGCGTATGCAACTGTGCATGGCTTATGAGCATGAGTAGGAGTATGGGGAAGAGCATGTGTGTGTGTGTGTGTGTGTGGGAATATTTGATTTTTAGAGCAAAGCTGGAAAGAGACCGCAGCAAATGGGAAAACTTTAATGACACCGTGGTTAGAGGAGGACAGACAGACGGACGGACGGACGGACGATCGACCAGGCCAAAGAAGTGTAGAAACAAGGGAAGAGAGTCTGGAATGGAGCAAGAAATAATGCAGAGCAGGCGAAGAACACGAAAAGAAGCCAAAATTCGAACCGGAAAAGCCAAGGCGATGGAGCCAAAGGTCTCGAAAAACCACGGAAAAACTTGAATTATTCAATCTAAAGAAGAACTGAAGAAGCCAGAAAAATAGAGGAACAACAGAGGGGGCGAAGAAAAAGTCAAAAGAAAGGAGGAGGAAAACGGTAGCCGAAGATGACAAGCGGCGTGAAAAGAAAAATTAAAATGCGATCTCGGCCCGCGGACTCTCGGACTCTCATCTTGGCCTCTTGTTTGATGTCGGGCATCGATTTGGGAGCCGGCGGTTTCCCTCGCCCATTCGTAAACAAGGCATAAAGAGCGTGATGCACACGATCCGGAAGAGGAATCAAGAGAAACGCGAACGCGAACGCGAACTCAGGAACTCGGCATTAATGGAGTAATTAATTAAGCATTAACTGCTGGAGGAGTTTCAGATGGTTCTGGGCATTTCGATGTCGATGTCGATGTCGATATCGCTGTCGATTGCGATGTCTTTTTCTCGCAGTGTAGTGGTCGGACCACGTTCGATAATGATAGTGATAATGATAATGAATTCGATTCGAGCAAGAACTTGGCGCCGTTTAATGGCTTTCGGATTTGAATACAAATAGCGGCGATCAGGCGTTTCCTTATCGGCGGCAACAAGTCGGTCGTCTGTCCGTCCGTTGTGCCTATTACTCGGCCACCACAACAACAACAGTGGGGCAGGCGCAACCTCGATCTCTTCCAGAGCACAACCCGAACAGGTTCTCGGCTAATCTCGGCGATTGCGCCGTTGATGGAGCTTCTGGAGAGCCTCCCATGTCGAGAGCCCTCCCCGCCACAGACGCTGGACGACCGGGCGCACAAAAGGGGGCGTGGCTCGGGCGCGGGCTCGGGCTTTGCTTCGACGTCGCCTCCATCGGCAGCCAGATGGTGTGTTTTATTTTGCTTCATTTTCCCATGGTTTTCAAATGGTTTCCGAATGGCTGTCGTTGCCGTTGTCTATTTCAACACTTGCTCAAATTTATGCCACTTCATTAGGCTCGCTGTCGCCGTCGTTTGAGCCGTCGCGCGATGTGGCAACGTTATTTACGATCTTGTTCGAGCCAAGCCGCCAGTTGACGGTGGGCAGTGGCCGAGGGTCGCCGGCCGGGCTCCGATGAAAACGAATTTCCTCGCGCTCATCGCGCTCGCGATGCCGGCAGCGACCAACGATCAAGACGATCATTACCATCATAATGAGCTTGGTGACGATGCGGTTGATGACGATGAAGAGATGGTGCGGTTGTTGGTTGTTGGCTAAGCGTCCGTTAAAATCAACTGTGGTCGTTATCAGCAAATGCTTCGCTTCGCGTCGTCTCGTCTCGTCTCGTCTCGTCCCGCTTCGTTGGCTCCTCCGGTGATTTAGAGCCATCGGCCCTCACGGCGTCCACTCGAGTGGCCCGTCCAGAGATTGCCCACCGTCCAACCGTGGCCATCCAGGGGCGCGGACTTCCGGCCGGCCGTCGGGATGGCGATGTGGATGAGGATGAGGGTGAGGTTGAGGAGTCACCGAAGCATTGGACATAAACATTTAATGAGGCCCGGGGGCGGCGGCGGAGGAGGCGGCCGATGACGACGAACGACGAACGACGACGTCGACAACGACGTTGACGATGTTGACTTCAATTATTCATAAAAATCAATCGCGTGCACTTGTCAGCCAATGTCGAGGGGCCGAGGAGGTCGTGGGAGGCCGAGGGCGAAGAGGCCGCTGAGTGTCGGTTGGGCCGGGTCAGGATGTTCAGGTGAAACGTGTCATCAACTCGTTCGAAGGAGAATTTTTGATCGGCTCGGGAGAGGGGGCGGGAGAGGGCGAGAGGAGGACGAGAGGAGGACGAGAGGAGGCGACATGAGCGACGAGAGGAGGAGCGAGGACGAATTCGAACCTCCTCCATCCGCCTCTCCGTCACCCCCTCGCTCGTACTCGGCAACCGCTCGTGCCGGCTGTCAAGACACACAGACAGACAGACGGACATATTCCAATTCCGTCCAGCTGTCAGGTGGCAACGCCGTCAGATTACACTGCAAATGTCAAACTAAAAATATAAAGGTTGAACTTTTCACCAGGCCCACGAGCTGGGTTGGGTTCGGTTCGGTTGGGTTGGGTTTGGTTTGAGTTGGCTCGGGTTGAGTTTGGTTGGCTTCGCTTGAGTGACGGAAGACTGGATGGATGGATGGATGGATGGGCCGACGGACCGACGGATTGACGACGTCACGGCAGTTGCACGCGAGTGACGGCGAAAGAGGTGGGAACGGGGGGCGGAGCGGAAAACGAAACTCACACTTATGCAGATCGAATTGTTATAATTACAACGGCAATAACGAGAACTATGGCAACGACAGCAACTGTGAGCGACAACAACAACAACAGCAACGACTGGAGGTGGCCACGCTCTGCACATCCATTGGCAAGTCGAGAGGGCGGCCGAGCCCGGTCGGGCCTCTCGAGAGTTGTCGTCTCTCTGGCCGTCGGTCTGGCTGTCGGTCTGCCCAGTTGTCATTTTGATCTCTTTCCGTTTGACTATCTGCCTCCCTCTCCCTCTTTGTCTGTCCCGCTCAACGCATCGAGCAGCTGTCAGAGGACGTGCGGTGAAAAACGCACTCCTGTCACTCACTCCCTGACGTCTCGCGTCTGCCGCCTCCCCGTTGGCAAATGCAACGGCCCTGCAGTGCCGTCAAGCCGTCATGAGCAATTGTCAGCTGGAGCGAAAATTCCTTCAGTCACTTCAAAATCTTCCAAAATCCCCAACGCCCCGCGCCGCCCATCTCTCGCCGAAACCACTGGAAACCAGGCCAACTGCAAATGGAATCTTTGGGAATCTGTGTTTATGGCGAGTTGATCGATTTTAATTTTTAATCTTCATCGATTTTGCGCTCATTGAACCGCTTGAGGAATCGCTCGATCGACCTGTCGAAAGCCAGAAAACCGGAGCAGTTTCTGGCTTTCGACGGCTGCCTTATAAATTCGGAATTCGGTCCTCGGTCCTCGGTGGCTTCCCTGGGCGTCCACTTTCCATCTTTACATGCCGACAGCGCTCGAGACCCGTGGCCATTAATCGGCACACATCACGGCTGACAAATGGCCGGGTTGGCTGTCGTCATTTCCACAAACCACGTCTTCCCAGGCGCTCCGTCCCTTCGTCCCTCCATCCGTCCGCCCTCGGACAGACCAACAGACAGACAGACAGACAGACAGACGTCCTCAAAGGACGCCCGCCGCCTTCTGTGCGGGCGAATTAGCGACGCCTGCAGTGAAACTTCCCAGCGTGTGGCCGGCGGTCGATGCGTCCACCGCTGGGAGGCGACCAGGGACGGACGCGACCTTGATGACCCTCCACTCGAGACCGAGTCCTTGCGGCACAGCAGGCCCCGAAACAGGGAGGACGGAGGAGGATGGCTGAGGACGGAGGCAGGACTGAGGGAGGTCGGCACGCGTTGCATCGTCGTCAACATCAATTCAGCGTCGCTCAGTCCCAGTCACCGTCCCCTGCCTCATCGCCCTTCCCTCAACGACTCATCGACCTCTCACCCTTCGTCCGCTTCCTCATCATCCTCTCAGTCAGCTTTCTCTCGGCCGTGATTGTCTCGGACCTCTCCATCCTCTCATCTCCCTCATCATCATTGCCGTCCTCTCCGTCATCGTTGTCGCTGCCATTGTCGCCGTCGTCCCCATCATCAACAACAGCTTAGCGTCAACTCTCTCCGCATGAGTCCTCGCCAACTCCCGGCTCGCCCAAAGCCCTGCCCTCGCCAGTCGACTCCGCCACGCGTGCCTGAGTCCGTCCCTTCGGTCGTGCCTTTGACGAGTCCACTGGCGGCTGCGAAATGGCCGACTGCCAACTGCCAACTGGGCGCCTGACCGCGAGTGACGTCAAATCGCGTTCCCCGGAATGTTCATGAGTGGCCCGGCCTCGCAGCCGGCCAGGGTTGGGCTCAAGTCGGGCTCGCGTCGCATCCGAGCGAGGCGGAGCGGATCGAGTCGGATCGGGTCGGGTGGGATCGAGTCGGGTCTCGTTGGCACTGAGCTGGGACTGTGTCTCGATCTGTGACTGGGTCTGGGTTTCCTGTTTGGGTTCGGAATGAGGCGATGTGATGCGATTAAATTAATTGCCAATGTCAGGCGTAAAATGTTGCCCCATCAGCAGGAGCGGCGACGACCGAGACCGAGACCGAGACCGAGACTGAGACCGAGACGGAGGCCGACAGCGAGACGGAGAAGCAGCAGGAACAGCAGCGGTTCTCACACTGTTAACAAAACGACTCCGTAATGAGGCGGGCGAGTCCGCGATCCGGGCGGGCTGCGGAGCAACGCAGTGGTGGATGAGGGACGAGGCCAAGGGACGACGGACCAGGAATGAGGACGAGGTGCGAGGACGATGGACGATGGACGATGGACGAGGGCCGGGGATAATGCGCGGGATTAGAATAAATTACCTCGGCTTCCAGGGCCCCGGTGGTCGGTGGTTGTCGGTCGTCGGTCGCCGTCGCTGATCGCGGGCAAAAAGCTCGGGATATTAAAATGTTGTTTCGCAAAATATGCAACAGAGATAGAGAGGGGCGAGAGGGTATGAGCGGGAGAGAAAGAGATCCGTTGTAACACGATCCTTGCGAGGGAAACCCGTAGGAATGAGTGAAATTGTGTGGAAACTCGCCTCGAAGGTGGAGCGCTTAATTAAGAAGTGCAGGAATAATAAATTAATAATAAAGCTAATATTTCCACATCAGCTGAAGGCCAGCTGGAACCTCAAATGCTTTGTAGTTTTAATTAAAGTTCTAGTTTGTGAAATAAATAAAGTTGTAATTTATTAAAGAATAAAAAATAAATGTCTAAAACACTCACCGATATTCTTTCTCCTGTGCTGTGAGCTGTGTCTCTGGATAAGATGGAATAATTGAATGAATGGCAAAATTTTGTCTCCTCGCACACCTTCACTTTAATTAATTTAATTAATATTTAATTGATTTCCAATTCAACTTCAATTCATTGACAAATGGATTTTTTCTTCGAACTATTTTTCTTCACTTTTTCTTTTTCTCGACTCTCGCGATATGAGTACGTTTTTTATTAGATTGGTCAATTTTATATTCATTTGCAGTTATAATTAATTAATAGTAATTCGTCGATCTGCACAACTCACTCGTTCGTGTGTGTGTGTGAGTGCTTGATTCCTTTGTCTCTGTTGGCGGGAAATTAATTCGGAGATTAACAAGTGTTCGGAGATTAACACAATCGGAAATCACTTCAGTATTCCTCTAATTCATTTAGATGGACGTCAATAAATCAATCGGTGATTGCGACAATCGCGACCCGGGTAACGAGTTGGGGGGATGCGGGGGCACGTGGAGGGGACTAAATTCTAACTAAATTCTAATCTCCCACTTGCGACTGATCGGCGATCTCTGGCCGATCTCGGACCGAACTCTGCCTTTGCGGAAGGTCCCAATTTCGCACTTGCGGAGCCGACGTCCCTGGCGACGCTCGAGTGGGGCGACGGGGGCCTGCGGCCGTGGGGCGATTCGTCACGTCGATTTCTGGCGACTCTTAACGAGAATTACGACTGGCTAATGGGAGCCAGTCGGGCACGTTCCGACCACACTTGATTAGCATCCACCGTCAACGACGTCGCTGTGGTTTTCGACACGATTGGCAGCCGACCCGAAATCCCACTGGAAGCGACCGACCGACCGACCGACCGACCGACGGCCCCGAGTCGCCTCGTACCGCTCCCCTCCCCTGGATGCGGCCGGAGACCGCGATGACGAATCGCGCCGTGGCCAGCAACGAAACGAATTCGCGGCGACTTTCGGCGAGACGCGCGGCAGACGATCGGACAATTGCACGGCGGCGGGCACTCGTTTGCCGTCACGATGACGACGACGGCACGAGGAGACGGCGAAGGCGGCGGCAAGAACAGCTACAGCAACAACAACAACAGAGACAACGACGACGACAACGACGACGACGACGATAATTGAGAAAATGTAAACAAAACAAAACGAAAAAATTATAACAATTTTTTATTTTTTTATTTCTATACCGAACGCGTGATGTTGGTGTTGGTTGGATGTTATTGTTGTTGTTACTGTTATGCTTTTTTTGTTTTACATTATACCGGTTATCAGTGCATTTGTTGTTGCAATGCCTTTCGTTCATGCCGTTGTGGATTTTGTTGGCAGTGCAGTCGCTGTTGTTGTTGTTATTGTTCTCGTTACCGTCATTGATGAACAGCAGCAGAGAACAACAACAACGTTCGCCCGCAGGAGCACGAAGAGAAAACCCCAAAAAGGTGGACGAAACTGGTGGGAGAGGTAGCCGAAAAAATACAAAACAAAAAAGTCAACACACGACCGAACGAAACCAAACAAACTCCACCGCATGTAATTTTTCAACATGTTACCCTTGCAACAACAACAAGAGGAATTAATGCCACTACAACAACAATTGCAACACAGCAAACACACGTACGCACTCAATCGCACTGAAGAAGAAGAAGCAGCAGCAGCCGTCGTCTAGGAGCTGCTGGTGGAGCAGCTGAAGAACAATGAGAAAATGAAGAAGAACGCGGAGGAGCAGCAACGGTCTTGTGGAAATCCAGAGCGAACGACTGACCGGCCGAACGAACGAACAAGCGAGTGATACGACGAATCACCGGATTCAGATCCGCGAAATACGTCCGACAGCGCTGAGAAAATTCCACCAACTGACTCGATGTTGTCCCAGCGAATGGACTTGAAGTCGTGTCGTCGCAACATTCGTGCGAGCCGGCAACAAATACCCATCATCAATCTGTGTGTGTGTGTGTGTGCATGCGAATGAGAAGATAGTAGTAGATAACAGAGTAGAGCGAGTATTGTGTCGTGATGGCAACACTGTTTCCTCGCATGCAAACAACAGAGACCAACGGCGGACCGTGTGTTTTGTTGTTCTGCTGACTGATGGCACTTCTGTTGCCGGAAGCGCAGGGTTACCAACAGCCCGCTGAACAGAAGACTGCTCTCTGCTTACTTCGGTCGTGTGCAGCAAAGTGACCTCAGAATAATATTATGAATATCTGTATTTTATTTTAAAATAAAATTAAGGCAACATTCAGAACAATAGTTTCATTTACCAGAATCTTTTTTTATATTTTTTCCAAGTTAAAACACAACTAATATCGCAATTGTTCAGGCCATAAAGGGCTAAGATCTAAACTTTAAAGACCAGCCAGAGCTTTATTGATTCGTAGATTGCATGCCAACGTATAGTACGTTCTGGTTTATAAATGCCGCCTCCTTGTTTAATTGTTATTCGCTTGGTGCTGTCATTCATTCCAATGACCCTGTCCCGCAGCTCAGAAAAAATACAGGTTTTATTGTTTCAGCAAATGTTTATTCAAAATCCCATACACAACAAGACGACAAATATTTTAATTTTTCAAATGTAAATATAGTTCAAAGATTAATAAAAATATTTTATAAAACATATATACAACACTAAAAAATGATGAAACTGAATCGAATCGAAGTTAATTGAAATCACCGCAGTAATAGGTTGTAAAGACTTAAATCGCGCTTAAAACGAATAGCATAAATATCAAAGAAATATCGACATCTTACTAGATTCACTCAATGAAAATGCCAATTAAATATATGGAATTTCTGCTTCGCAAACATTCAACATGCAAATAGTTGTGCATTGAAAATGTACGCAAATATGATTATGATGATGAGAACGAAAAATTAAAAATACAAAAAAACAAAATAGAAAGAAACGAAAACAAATGTTTAAAGAAATCAAATGAAACATACCACTTTGAAAATAACGACTGTTCTACCAGGACTGTTCTACAAGTGGATTAAGCGCAATTTACTTGTGGGGCAGGTCCTCGATTTACGTTTGGAACAATTGTAAGTGAATCCAAATTGAAGATTGAAATCCGAGAATGAGTTCCAATGCACAATTGCTTTGTTGGTTGTGTGGGCGCACGAAATCACTTTCAACAAATCCATTCCACGCAGAATGAAATCCAACGAAATGCAGGGGTGAGGTGGCAAACAGGTTCTAATGCCAGGGCATGCTTATAAGAACGCGTCGATTCCAGAAATGTAGAACTCGATACCAAATAAAACAGTGTTATAAGAAATGTTCACACTAATTGCTAATAAAAGCTAACTCAAATAAAAATTAATGAAAACAATAAACAGTTCATTTCATTTGGCATCGAGTTCTTCGGGTAAAAGTCCTACGCTCGCGAATCCCAGAGATGGAAATTTAAAAGGTGTCTTTGGAAGAATGTTTCGTGAAGCTTTCAAAATTTGGATGTCCTTTATCCAACAGCAAACTTCACAAAAATCAGAGGCCGGAAATTCACAAGGTATTGTTCAATGGATATCCTCCTCCTCTTCCTCCCACGCAGTCCCAAATGAAAACAAATTTAAAAAACTATTTCGAAGGAAATCCTTTGACGTTCCACAAAAGTCCACAGAATTGCATTAGCTGCAGCAAATGCAGCGCCAGCAAAAGAAATGCAAGTGAGTCAGTTAGCTAAATTTATCCAAAAAAATCCAAACAGCTAATTTTGCAAATCCTATGAGTTCCTAATCCGTAGCAAAATTGACAGGAAGGGGCAGACATGTTCACTCCTCAAAAACTGCGGCCAAAGTTATTCCTTCCTCTGTTTCAATTGTTTCCTACTTGTTTTTCCATTTTTAATCCATTTTCATTTTATCCAACCTTTAATCCTTTTCAAATCCTTCCATATCCTTATCCATCAAATAATCCTCTCCCAAATTTTTATTTCCAATATATGTGGAAAAAGAAAGAGAATTAAAGTGAAATATTAATAACGTTAGATTAAATACAAATTTATTACATTTGGTTATAGTTAAAAATTTAGGTTCTTTGAATACGATTACGTTACGTTAAGTTATTTTAGAACACAATACATAATATTGCATATTTCAGAGCTTCTAAGAGACTTAGGAAAGAGAATTACCAAAGAATATTGGCAGAAAAGCGAAAGAGTAATGGTTAAAATCGATTAGTTGGCCAATTTTATTGTGTTTAAAAGAATCAAGGAATGTTTGCAGTGTTTACAAAAAACTGAAATTCAATCATCAAAGATTTTTCAAGCAAACGTTGAAAACTTCGAATTGTTCCGTTTAAAATAAGAAATTATAAGTTCCTTGATTACGCTTAAATAGCTACATTCTAAAATCTATGGTGAAACTTTAACTTTCGTAACGTTTGTTAATAAACGTAGCGACTTATTACAAATTCTGCAACTTGACGATGAAATGCATTTGTTCGCAAAACATAATTTTCCATTAGTGTTTCTTTTGGGATACTTAATTTAATTTTGTGTCTTGTGAATCTTAGTGTTGTTGGTAAAATCTTTATGTAGACTTTTTTCTCTAAAGAATATCGCTTTAGTTTTTGTTATTGAAGTTAAGTTAAATTTGCTTTCAATGTTGATTTGCAAAAAAATAAACTTTTCTTGTTTAGAAGTTTGATCGAGAACGAGATCGTGACCTTGAATAAGTTGCGCGTCGCACTGGTGAATATGTGGGAGTACCACGACGTCTAGGGCGTGGTGAGAATGAACGTGAGCGAGATCTGTAATTAAAGTACATATAGAGAATATAAAACCAGATATCTCCACGGAAAGACATATGTGTGTTCAATTAATCAATAGCACTTACCTATCGCGATATTCACCACCGCTACGTCCACCTCCTCCCCCACTACGCTCGCCGTCACCACTGTCTTCACGCACTCTAATGTAAGACACTTCGCCCTAAAATTAAAATCAACCATTATATCCAATTTTTATGCAAATCTAACTTCAGAAATAATAAGAAATATCATTACAAATTTCTTATTTTTGTATAAAAACATGGAAATTCCAACCCTTAATCAAACAATATTGTAAATCATTTGATATTCGGAGGAAATTCAACGAGAAAAACTTAATGGGATTGTTGATTCACAACTCACACAGCAAACTATCGCGGTGAGCTTGCCCCAAGCAAAACATTCGAGTGAGATAGACAAACTCGAGATAAATTTGAGTGCAAACAATGGGGGAGTAAAAATCGATAATGAAGTTTGTACAGAATAAGTAGCTTGGGAAAAGCGAACGCATAGCCTGCAGTGATTGCTAAATGATTCATAACGAATACTCCACAACTCGCAATATGTCACAATATTATATAACAGCCAGTACAGTTTCTCTCCATTGTAATAATATTTCCCAACATATACGAAAATGGAACATTTCTAACACTCACCTCATGCGATCGGAAGCGCGAGTCGTCTAATTTCTTAATCGCATACTTCATATCCTCATGACGCAGGAACTCTACGACACCAGTGCCATCTTTGTAAGTGTCAGCGAAGCAGACGTCGCCTGCCTCTCGCATATGATCCTTCAGATCTTGCCAGGAGCCGGATGGCGGCAAGCCTGTTACCATAACGCGATACTGAGAACGCTTAGTGGGAGGACCACGACCTCCTCCACGACCGCCGTCACCACCTCTACTGCGATCATTGCGATTACCACGGTAGCTTCCCGGGCCCCCACCGCGTGGGAACTCTACCCGAAGTCTGTAGCCATCGTAGTCGTAACCGTCGCGTGCTTTTACAGCATCGTCGGCATCACTACGGATTGGAATCGAACAAAGAAAATAGTAATTGGAAATATGCAAAAAATTCGCCATGTAAAAATTGTTCTTACCGCGCGTCTTCGAATTCTACAAATGCAAATGGCGGCCCACGCCGGTTCTTCAAATCGACGAATGTGACTTTTCCAAATTTGTGGAACAAGTCTTGTATATCCTTGGTGCGTATATCTGGGGGCAAATTGCCAACATAAATTCGACATTCGTTACGTGAAGACATGCTGTAGATTTTGGATGTAATTAAACGCAACTAGATTTGATTAAAATTGGTATTAATACAGAAATATAATCACTTCTTCTCTTTTCAGTCTACAGCACAACAGACGAACACACGCGTCGCAGAAAACTTTTTCACGAATGGCGGCGGCAATGAATTTTTCCTATCTTTTTGCTGTTATGTGGTGAGATTATTGAGTACTAAATATTTGACATATAGTGATTCCATTCACACTCATAAGAAATGATTTAGGGAGTGTTTGGAAAAGAATTGGGCTTTCTTATTAAAACTACCCCTATCGACTAATTAGATTTTTATCTTAAAATTTTAAATTTCTAAAATTTTATTAAAGCTAATAAACAGAATTGCTATTAGTTAATAAAAAAATAATTGTTAAAACTATTTTTATAAGAATCATATAATTTTTTCAAATCATTTAAATGTTCTTCATTAACCGCTGTACAGGAGCCCTTCATTCGCAATAGTATCGATTTTCGAATTTTCGAAATGTCAATGAAAACTATGCAACAACAACGCTTTGGCGTCTATCCGTCAAACAAAAGTTGTGAGAGATTGCAGTCGAAATATTTGCATTGCATAATTTTTTAAATTGTTTATATTATGTTTCAAATAATTCCAATACAAATGTAATGTGGAATAACCGATAAAGTTAATAACTAAGAAACGGGTGCATATGCATAAATATATAAAAGCAAAGCAGAGTGGGTGAAAAATGCGACTGAAAAGTGCATTGTTTATAAATGAAATTCGAAAGTCAACAATAAAAGTAAGATAAAATGCGGTTGTATTAACAATATATCAAAATTTACTAATGTAGCCGAACGTATTTTATAATGAATTTTGTATTTGATCAATCGATTTGAGTGAAAAGTGAACATAATTTTGTTTCTTATTGAAATTCTTGGACGTTGTCTGGGGCGCAGACACTTGATCCGCAGTATTCAATAGATGTTTGTTCTTTTTTATTGATCGAATGAATTATTAATTGAATGGCGGAAGATGTGTGCGAGCTGCGCTAGAATAAAATTGCAGGTTTAGAAAGAGCTAGAAAAACCGAATTCTGATATATAGGCGTCCCAACATTTGAGCTGACCCTCCAAAATGACGACCAATTTACGTTGCGTTAATTTTTATGATTTGTGTCGCTTGTGCACAGCCTGCACTGAACAGCAAATTAACATTTTCTCGCCCGAAGGGAAGCTCAAGAATCTCAGTGCAAAAATCGCCGAGTGTCTTCCGCTGGTGGTGAGTAAATTTATAATTCGCAACTATTCATTATTCTTAAATAATTATTTGTGATTTATACATTCACAGGTCGAAGAAAAGGATCGACTTCCAAAAGTTCTATGCACGCAGTGTGTCCAACATGTTGAAAACATTGTGGAGTTCCGGAATATCTGCAAGAATTCGCAGTCAATGCTCAACAATTGTCTTAACACGGCGACGCAGCAGAACGGAGGGAAGGTTTATATCAAAGACGCTGTTGCTGCGGGCAGTGGCAAGAGTCTGAGTGTCGTTGGGAATGCATTGTCCACAGGAAACACCTCTACAGGCCCTGCGACTACGACAGCAGTCCTTGCAGCGCCCCAGACGATACAAAATCAGTCGGTGGCGGGGACACAGGCCATAGTACAGAGCAATGATTTCCTAAACACTATAATGCAAGCTGTTGGAATACAGGTAAATTATTCATGACTAGATATTTCTCTCTAAATTGCAAGTAAACTGTTGTTTTCTACTTTAGTCATCCGATTCGTCATCGGCCCCGAAATCGCAGCCAATACAACAGTACACGATCATGTTGGACAATAAGGGAGGCATCAAGACTGAGCCTGTGGAATATAAAATTATAGGAAACCCGGCACCGGCACCCGCGCCGACAGTTCAGACCCAAAACATAGAACCTGAAACGAAAAACAAGTAAGCCAATCGTTTGCAATCTCCAAATTCCTTTTCTCACCTTCTCTTGATTGCTTTTAGTGCTCTGGAAGAATTCCTGCGAATGAAGCCAAATATTAAAGTGACGCCTCTCAAAAAGAAAGCTCAGCAACAGCAACAGCAGCAGCCACAACAACAACAACCTGCCCCTCAACAACACCTACCAGTGCAACAACAACAACAGCAACCTACCCAAATTCAGCAACCGATATCGCAAGTTCAGCAAAATAATCAACAACAACAAAATCAACAAGTGGCGCAGCTGCAGTTGCAACAATTACAACAGCAATTACAGCAACAATTGCAACAACAGTGGCAGCAGCAACAACTCCAACAGCAACTGCAACAGATCACAGCGCAATTGCAACCGCAGGCACCGCAACAGCAACAAATCACAATCACAGCACCGGCGACAGCCAGTGAATCCTTAAGCCCTAGCAAGAATAAGAAGCCAAAATTGAATTTCGTTCTTACGTCGCCAACGAATCAGACACTGGCGTCAGCGTTGCCGCAACTCACTGCGACAACTACTGCGGCCGGGACTCAGCCACAAATACAACTGCAATTACAGCCGACGGCCAATCAGCAACATGCAACGGCCACAGCACTGCTGCAAAATTTGGCTCCGTTTTTCCAGCAGGCGCAACAGCAGTCGAACCAGTCTCAGCAGCCGGGCACAATGTTGTCACCGAATAAGTGCTTCCTGCCCATCACGATCAAGGACGAAAACTCGGATCAGCAAATTGTGGCTCACATAGATGCCAAGAACTTCGTGTTACCCACTACATATCAGCTGCAGATGAAGGTAATATAAATCAATCTGAAGCTAAGAAAAGTGATGTTTCATATTTTTTCTTTAATTATCTACATTCTTAGCTTCAGCCTCAGATTGCCACAGTCGATGGACAGCCGATTATGCAACTGACACCAACATCCATACCAGCGACGCTGCAGCTCGGACCACAAACACTGGGCAATCAGACATTCCAAACGACAACAACAAATCAGTTGCAGCAGCAACTGCAACAATTGCAACCACAACTACAACTGCAATCCCAGCCACAGCCACAGTCGCAGCAGCATCAACAACAGCAACAGCAAACGCAGCCACAACCACAGCAGCAGCAGTTAAGCCAAAATGTTCAAATAACATCACAGCAAATTATATCACCACCAAAAAAACCCACCAACACAAACCAAAACATCACCCATGACGCGGCAACATCGACGAACGACCAACTGGAAGAAGTCGTGGAAGCGGCCAACAACTACCTGCAACAGCAAATGAAGGACCAGCAACATGGCCAATTGCAGCAGCAAAAGCCGCTTGCTACGAAACCGAAAAAGTTCCGAATTACTCAGCAGCCTGGCAGTAACACGATAGCAATTACGCCCACGTCGAACTTGACGCAGCAAATCATGCAGCAAGTGCAACAGCAGCAGCAACAGAAGCAGAAACAACAACAGCAGCAGCACCAGCAACAACAGCCACAGCAACCGCAACCACAATCACTTGGATCTATTTCAACCACAACAACTACATTGCCAACCCAACACGGCGGAATCACCGTGCAGCGCATCACGACGACGAAGGCCGCTGCTGCAAAAGCTCAGCAGCAGCCAAAGTTGCCGATGCTCAATAAACAGAATGTGACGATAAGTCGAATCCCGCCACAACAGACTCAGCAGCAAAAGCCCGACTTCGCATTGAAACAGCAGAACGCCCAAAAACCACAGCAACAACCACAGCCACAGCAACTCTCGACACTGAATCAATCAGTCCAGTCCCAGCAGCCACACGTTCCCACGACAATAAACCAAGTCCAACAGCAGCAACAACAGCAACATGTAGCGCCAACGCAAAACCAGCCGCAGCTGCAGCAGCAGAAACCGACGACGGTGCAAAAAGTCAAAACAATACCCGCAAAAAAGATTGCTCACCCTGCCAAACCAGCAACGGCGCCAGTATCCAAAGCGATTGGTCATCCGCAAGCAACCAGCTCCCCTGCCTCGTATCAGCAACTGGTGGCAGACGTCGGAGGTGGCTCCAATGAAGCCGAACCAGTCAACCCAGCGCACGGCGTCGGCCCGGACGGGCTCGAATGCAGCCAATGCGGAAAGGTTTTCAAGAAGAAGGAGCACCTGACACAGCACTTGAAGCTACACGCCGGAGTGCGTCCGTTCAAGTGCACCGAGGAAGGATGTGAGAAGGACTTCAGCCGAAAGGAGCACCTCCTGCGCCACATAGTCTCGCATACCGGAAAAAAGATGTTCAGCTGTGAAGTCTGCCACAAGCTCTTCTCCCGCAAGGACAACCTCAACAAGCATAAACGGTAGATCCCAAAGGGTCGAATTTTTGAATGTGACTATTTACATTTTGTGTCGTTTTAGCATCCACTCCGAGCAGCCCAATGCCAGCAACTACACTTGCGAGATTTGCCATAAGTCCTTTGCCATCAAACTGTATTATCAGCAGCATAAACTCATTCACGAAAAAGCGCGGTCGGCGGGAGGTGGAGGAGGCGGCGGAGGGACGGCTTCAAAGGTGAAATTCAAGTTGTTACTTATTTGCGTAGCAATATTTTCTAATTTCTAATCCTTTCAGACCGAAAAGGAGGCACCTCAACGGAAGCCTGAGCCACAACTGCAGCGGGAAACCACCAATGTGTCACAACAACAACAGCAGCACCAACAACAGCAGCACCAACAACAGCAGCAGCAGCAGCAGCAGCAACAACAACAACAACAGCCCCTTCAACAACAAATACAAATAGTTCAACAGTCGACGCAGCAGAATCAAAGTCAGCAACAGCCCCAAATAATGCATTTGCAACTGCCCTCGGGGGTCGTGACCTCGCAGAACTTGGGGAATAACACGATCACCATCACGCAGGCCGGCGACCCGAACAATCCCAGCCTTAAGGCCATTGGAAGCCACGATGCCACCGTCTTGAATCTTCCGACTTCGCTGGCCAACTTCGTGCAACTGGGACAGGCTCAATTCGTGAACGCCACAACGGGGGAAATAATGGGTCACATTAAGATCGAGAAATGATCATGAATACAATAAGTTTCTCGACATCAAAATTTAATCAAATAGATTTTTGAAACATCACTAAAACACTGTAAACTAAACATAATTAGACTTAAAAGAAACAGGAATTTTTAGATCCCCATATAACATTAAGGTACTATTTTGTATTTAGAACTTTTTGTATAAACCAAATTGGGGAAAACAATTTGGAAGATAAAAATAATAATTAGAAATACAATCGAACTAGTCTGCAAGGATATTATTCAATTCCATTTTTATTATATGAGACATTTTGTTTGTTTTATATTTCATTAAAAATCTCATTTACATGTGTAACTTATATTTACTTAGCTTACAATTTAAAACAAAAACTACTCCAATATTTATTGCAACACATTTCCATTGAACGTAATTCTATAATAATATTTTAAATATTTTAATATTTACGTTGGTGTACGTAAAAAATCAAATATGGATTTTATATAATCTAATGCAGTGATAAGTTATTATTAAGTCTTAGCATAAGTGATTTTAATAAATTATGTACATGGCATAAACATTTTTTTTTTATTATTAATGCAAAATGAATACGCCCTAAATAAAACTCAATTGTTATGATTTCACAGTGAACTGTATATTTGTAATTCGCCGAGGTAACTATAAGAATACTTTTCGCAAACGATAGTTTTCTTTCGTTGAATTCCTCATATTTTGTAATATTCGTTGTTTAAGTTCTGTAAGTAAAACATAAGTTGTATTCGTTTAATTTGTTAAATAATACCAATTGTACTGTGCATTCGACGGCATCAAAAAACAAACGTACATTTCTACAAATGTATTGTAAATGTAATTAAGAAGTGAATAAAGCGACATTTTTAAAAAAGAATCGAGCCCAACTCTGCCAACGCCTAATTTTCCATTCTTTACACGGTCCACGTCGAAGCCGTCGAAATCGGAGGCCTGATGAGTCAGCGGCGTCAATCGAGCGGGACTTTCCATCTACTTTCGAATTCATTACAGATCGAATCCAATATTTTCTAATTACCTAACACCAAGAACAAGTGAGCTATTAAATTTAGCCACTGATGCCAGAGCTCGGGCGTTGCTACGTGTGAATATTCGCCCATAAGCACGCCTCATCCTCCCGCGGGTCTTCTTGATCGTGTTTCGTGGAACCGTCCGTTAGTCACCTACCACTGGCCCGGCATGCAAGAACGTTCTACCGGACGTCAATACAATTTATACCTATACCTATAATCCATAAATTTTTCCCTCCATCTACAGATAGATTTCCTCTGCATTCTCCGAAATAAATCTCGTGACATTGTAAACAGTACGTTCGTCCAGATTCCCCTAAATTAATCAATTCACGAATTTGTGTATGAGAATTTCACTTTCGATGTTTATTTTCGAGCGTTGCAATTTTTCCAAAGTCCAAACATGTCGATTGGCATCGTGTTTATTTTGAAATGTCTCGGTCGTGGAAAAATTTGGCCCATTAACGCAAGGCCAGGGGAGTTTTACCACAATCCATTGAAAATAGGCGATCAGTTTCACTGAGCTATGTGAGGTATGCCCCAAATGACTTTGCATTATCTGAGTTGTTCCAGATAAGCCTGGGGTTTCCTATAGCCAAGGCTGAAAGTTATCATCGAAAGCGATAGGAGATATGGCCGTATATAGTGTGCTAGTTTCAGTGTTCTACGTAGAGAGGGGGAATCAAAAACACATGCAGCAGCTGCGAGGGTGCCAGAGACCAACGGAACAAAAAGCGAAAAGTGGTTTTAGTTTTGGGTTCTTTCAAACTTTATTCGTAATCGTAAAATTAATTGACTTAACTACGTGAAACCCTTATACTAGAAAATAATGGTACATTTTGAATACTACTAAGTAGATGCAGTAAGTTGCAGTTAGCCAATGTTTAGTTACTATATTAAGTGGTTAGCAAATAGCAGCCTATCAATAATACTTTGCAATTGATTCTTATAGATAAATATGCAATAGCTAAAATTATAATACTTGTCATTGCTTATGTTTAACATGGTCGAAATGTATATTTGAGAGGGTTCTTGGAGAAAACAAGTGTTTCCTGGGCAGCAGCCACAGCAGCGGTTCGAGTGCCTTCGACATCGGTGGCAGCGGCAGCTGACACAAATATTTCAAGCTCTACAACTGGGTAAACACAGTGTTTGTTTACATTTCTCCATACACACTGTATTCTCTCCCACACAGCCTTCCGGAAGGCATCAGATATTTCCTTCTTTACATACTGAAATAGTCTTTGGTTCGTTGGTTGGTATTTGCGTGTTTTCATTTGAATAATCCATTGATTGTTAAAGGCGTGGCACGGTGTAGCGAATCGATCGGAAAGCAAGCTCAGGCTGTTATTGAGTTCAAAAGCATTTCTCGCGCGCCCATGGAAGATGGCGTCGAACATGGCGGACGATCGCAGCGTTGCATTGCATTGCACTTTTGTTCGACGAGCTGGCGATATGCGTTTGTGTGCGTGCGAGCGAGCGAGCGAGCGAGCAGGCGTGCGTACATGTGGAGGAGGTGACTTTGAGACAGCTGTGGTGGGTTTTGGCAACGATTTGAAGAAAATGGAAATGCATTGTTTAATAAGTTTCAAACCAATTATTCGAAACGAAATAAATATATCTAACTACCTATCTAATATATGTAAGTCTAGTAAATAATACTTTGGTGTAAAGTGCAAAAAACCAAACAATTGATAACAAAGGAAACAGAATGAGAATACTTGGCATGAGATTTCAATAAGGTGGGGAAATTTTGAAAGACAACAAAAAAAACTACTAACATTTCGTATGGAATTGTGCGCTTCCCCACACGCCATCATCATCATCAACATCATCGTCGTCACTCAATGTTCTCGCATTCTATTTATAGGTAAACGACAACTCATTGATCTTCTCCACATCGCCCCAAACCTGCACCGACTCGATGTCGGACAGTTCGAACTCTGGCTCATAATGTGTTATTATATTGCGTCCATCGCCGTCGACTAAATACACATAGATGCCATCGTCCTGGAATGCAAATTCTAGGGCAAATGCGGGCCCTAAAATAGAATACGAATTGATATATGCATCAGTATCGTGGTTAGCGCTCGAAAAGCCATTCGTTATGCCATCTGCATTAGGCGTGCTAAGCATAAAGTCATTAGTATCTTTAGTAAACCGACCATCGAAATTATTGTATTCGCTCTCTTTGTGGTCCATCCAGAGCCCGTTCTCCTTGTAGTTCTCCACGATGACGTCGTCGGGCAGGATCCACTTGAAGTGGTAGGTGATGTTCTCCGGATTGTGGCACGTTTCGTTGACGAAGTTGATCGAGAACCTGCAAGAGATCGGTAAGAAATCGGTCTTGAAATGGTGACTTTTTTATGCGGGCGACAATATCGAGAAATTCGCATTTGACCTACAAATTCGTGAGCCACTCACTGTGCAATATGGGACACAAGGAACAAATAAAAATACGTGTCTGATTCAACCGGGCGCGGGTTAAAAATAGCAGCAAACATTTAGTTATTCATGACGTAAATACATGAATAACAACAACCATCAACAGGTGTCGGCCGTTGGACGTTAATCGTGGCGACAGAAATTCAACACTTAGATAAAGAACTACAACAACAGCAGCTTCAGCTCCGTAACGGAAACTGGCTTCGTCGAGAGTGAGAGAGAAAGAGAGGGTGCAAAAACTACTTGGCACGAGCACGTGGCGGTAAAACCGCTTTCATGAATCCGGCCAGCAATTGTTCTGCCATTGGGCGAATCAGTTAGCACCTCGGGCCATAGTGAGGGTGTCCGGCGAAGAATGCGAATAAAATCAACACGACATTAATAGAGACATTTCCATACACATGCTAATGATCTCAGCAAATTTCGGAAATTCTCACATCATTCAAATTCCAGCGACAAGTTGTCGGAGCAATTGTTGTTGCCATCGAGTCAAATTGGAGCAAATCTTATTGCTTTTCAGAATCCAGAGATCTGGACGACGAGGCGACCACGAAAGATTCGCACAAGGGTCCGCATTTTTTAATTAAGTGTAATTGAAATGTATTTTTGTGGCTTGTATAAATTTCATGTATAAATTTCAACCGAGGGTGAGCGAGTGAATGAATTGTGTTCATGACTTGATTTCCATCTCAATTATAGGCCATTTGTATTCAGTCATCGGCCAGACTGAGCACCACTCGATTTTGCATGTAGGGAATGAGAAATACAGACGAGCTAAAAATAGAAATGTGGCGGGTCAGAATAGAATTCGGAAGGAGTCCTAAAAAACTACGCGAGGGAACCTTCAGTCGGGTCTACAATTAACCCAGTACATGCATGTTTTATGCGAGTCATTTGCATAAAACCTGCCCCATACCGCGATCTGCATAGCAGGACTGGAACCTCGTTAAGTGTTTGCATAATTTAGTTTTCTCCTCCCGTCTCCCGCCCCTTCCGAATGGCAGCGCCACATGCAACTCACGACATGCGTTAAAAAGTGTAGACATTTCACCAGGGGCTCGCGTTAATACCGACCATTAGCTAAACGCCTCGACAACCAGGCGAATGCCCCGAGGTCCGTCGGGAACCGGACGATGCAGCACCGGTCTGAAGTGCTCTCCAAACATTCGTGACCGTTTCATAAATGCCTCAACCCCTGCATCGATACATGTAGATAAGATAAAGTGAACGTATTTCGATAACATGCCGCGATAGCCGGATGTCGCCGATAAAGGACGGACTCATATAGCCCTGGTAATGAGTCAAAATTTCGTCGTGTCGTTCTCGAAACCACTTCGGTGTCGGTGAGAAATCATGCTGAAACCTTTCGCATGTCACGGCACGTAGAACAAGGGCCGGGACAACGAGATTTCGTGTTCCACCTTGTCGTTTCCGTAATCATACGACTGATTGGGCCTCTTAGGCGCGGAGGTAGGTCGGGTGGATCGCACTTGAGCAGTGGTATTTATGGGCCGTGCTGACATGTGACAATACGGCGTTAAAATCTCATTAATTTAATGCTCAACGAAAACAAATCGTACGAAAATGAGCCGCGTCTTCTTCGCTCCTCTGCTTCAATCATTGCCCACTTTGTCATTGCCCGAAGTTCCGTCCTCGGGAGGTCTTTGAGGAGCGCGTAGAGAACAGCAACGGGATTAGAATCGGGAGGCGGAGAAAAAGACGGGGAATCTCTCTAGGCGGCTTGTGGGAATTTCGTATTCGGTGATGATGTCATGTCCAAAGTTTATGGCCTAAGAGAAATTCTTGGCGCGCGTGTGAGCGAACCAAAAATCAATAGAAATTCACCGGCCTCACGGGCAGCGGCGGCGGCTGCCGTGTTCTTCGGCGCACGATGATTACATCTTGGGCTTCTGGGAAATCGAGCGCAATGTCAGAGGGCCCCAGACACGGACGCACCAGGACCTGGCCCAGAAATTGAAATGCGCGCAGTTGTGGGTTAATGGATTCAGGAAGTGGCATGTGGACGCACTGGGATCGCGTCGTTAGTTAGTTAGTGGTGTGGCAAATGGTACTCACTGTTCCGCATTCGTCTTGACTTTCCCTTTTATTCGGATTTTGTCGCCGGGCTGCACGGTTTGCGGCACAATGGCCAGGAATTTGGTGGACGACATCGTCAATGTTTCGCTCGCCTTTTCTCAATGGAATAAACAACTATCAAAAAATATCACGTTGCTGAAGCACTTCTCAGGCGATTCACAAAATGCGCAAAGTCCATTCGTGGAGCGGCGCGCGGTGGGTGGGCTTTGTTTTGGCCGTTGCTACGTTCGTTATCGGGAGTACGCGACAACTATCGGGGGGCTCTAGTTGTTGTTGGTGTTATTACAAATTCCGGGCAGCTCGTTCTTGTTTCTCGCCGTCTACGTCCGAGCTCCAGACACTTTGAGTTGCCAGCAATCACTGAGCACTCGCGACGAGATCCCGGCTTAAAAACGTCGTCGTCGTCGTCGACGTCGGCAACTTCGATGGACGCTAGAACGAAATTAATTGCGTCACAGTGAAACAAAAATTCCGCACAGAACACATCGGTGGGCGCGCGATTGAATGTGTATGTGTGTGTGGGTCTCCCGGCACGACCGCGAATTCGTTAGTCACCGCTCCGTAGCACGTTGGCGCTTCCGAGACTCGCAGCTAACTGAGAAGAAGAACGAAAGCAGCGAAAGAAAATCCACATCGACGTCGACCGAAGGCGAAGGCGGCGCCGAAGACTTGCGAGACTGCGAGCAAGTCGGCGCTAAGCAGATAGCAGAGCCAGACGGCCGTCCAGACAGATATACAAATGAGCGGCGTGGCGAGAAATGAAGTGTTGAATGGCGAGCGAATGAAGTCCGGAGAGATCCAATGCGAAGTCCAACGCAATGGGGAGCGGGAACTGGTGCGTTCTCTCATCTATCATATGGGCTCCCCTTTGCTCTCTCTTTCTGGTTCTAGTTGTGCGCGTTATAGTTCTCTTTTTGAATCGCTAACTGATTTATTTTTTAGGAATGTGAATATCTACACCTGACCTGGGTCAACAGTGTTTACGGAAAGCGTTTATTGGAACAGTGGGCCGTGGGTTGGGGGTCCCTCGGGGATTTTCTGTGTGCGTGAAGAGCTTCGTTTTCGTGAGAAATTCTAATTTATGTTCATGTCATAGATCAAAGTGCAGTTTGACCGTGAAGTGATATGGTTATTAATGATTTGGTTCTATAGAACTATAAATCGAAGGGGATTTTTGGTAATGTCAATAAAATGAATTATAAGAAAACGATTTCAACAATATTCAAACACTAATTTTTTCCGAAAACCCATGACTATAGTTCTTATCTGCAAAAAGCACCTATTTTTTGACTCAGACTTATTGTTTTCTCTTCTAATGAAATAATTTTTGTATACTTGTCTTTCAGAAGAAATAAATAAAATAAATTATTTAATAATCTACTACTCACCAGTTGTCGCTAACTCTGACTCTAAACAAAAAAAAAAAAAAAAAAAAACTCACAGGGAAGGTACAAAGAAACTGAAATCAATGAGATGAAAAATGTTGGACCCCCGGACATTCGATTATTAATTTCATCCGAGATTCAATTTAAATTTAATTTCACTTATAACAAAACTGACGAAATTGCGATTGATTGATTTCTGAACGAACCCTAGAAGCAGCAAACCAACCACCACTGAAGTGTAAGTTTGACATTTCACCAGCCGCCGAGTGACGTAGCCTAATCAGCCAATAGGAAATCGACAGTTCATTCATTTCAGAGTCGTGTCAAATTCGCCTCTAGTTCATTTAGCAGATTTTCACCGGTCGAATAAGAACAGAACTCTATTGTTTGTTTTATTTCGTAAAATATATATTGTGAATAAAAGGCAACAAAGAATTGTAAAAATTGTTACTATTTAGTGAAACCCCAACTAGTTATAATTAAATTAAATTATTTTTGAATAAGGTGAGTATAAAAACAAATAGAGAATACCATTCTTGGCATTGAAGATGATCTTGGTGACAGAAGAAGTAGAAAATTGTGGAAAGAAAAAGAACAAAGAGAAATGGGGGAAAACGCTTACGTAGCTGTAAACAAGTGGAGCCTGGAAATTCTGTAATTTTGAAATTTGTATATTTGCAGTTATTAATTTAAAACACACAGAAAATGAAGACACAAATCCTGCTGGCTGCATTCGCCGTCATTTTATTGGCCCACACGAGCTTTGCTCTGAAGGAGGAGGACTGCGAAGGTGCGTATATTTCAGTAGTGGGCGGAGGAATTCGGATGTGGCAAACTTCCACGAAATACCGACTGCTTGTTGCTCTTCTTCTCTCCTCTTTAACCAAGTATTTTCTCTATTGCATTTGTAGTGTGCATCAAGACTGTTGCTCGTTTCGCCGACACATTGGACGATGCCACCAAAAAAGACTACAAATTAATCGAAGCGTCATTTAAGAAGTTCTGCAAAACACAAAAAAATAAGGAGCACAGATTTGTAAGTTTTCATTGTGAGGACCGTGGGGCATTCGGGGAAAACATTTTAAATGAATGGGCGGACCTCGTGAGCGACACGCAAACGTTGCCCTAGCAAAACAAAGCGATTATCTTTGGTTGCCATAGTTTTATTGGTTTTTTATTCATGCCATTACAGTGCTACTACTTGGGAGGTCTGGAAGAATCTGCCACTGGCATTCTCAATGAGCTTAGCAAGCCCCTGAGTTGGTCCATGCCCGCCGATAAGGTTTGCGAGAAGCTGAAGAAGAAGGATGCTCAAATTTGTGACTTGCGTTATGGTGAGGATTAAGAACTTTCCGACTTGACTCTGAATATAATTTTAATGGTTTCTTTTTTTTTTGTAGAGAAACAAATTGACTTGAACGCCGTTGATTTGAAGAAACTCAAAGTGCGCGACCTCAAGAAGATTCTAAACGACTGGGATGAGACCTGCGATGGTTGCTTAGAGAAGACAGATTTCATCAAGAGGATAGAGGAATTAAAACCCAAATATGCTCACAATGAGTTATAAGAGTAAACGTTGGATTTTTACCATTAGTTTAACACTGTAAGATCAAGAAAAGAACTGCATTTTTTAAAACCTATAATGCAAGTCTGTCATTTCATTTGAAATAAAAAATTAAAATACATATTTTGTTAAAAAAAAAAACAGGTATTTTTATTTATAAAACGCAAAACACAAAAATTTTGAGTAAAATTTGAATTTTATAAAAATATTGCACTAAAATAAAATTGTAAATTCGGTGAGCAAGAAATGCGACAATACGAACGAGACAAAACTCAATTGATCTACGTTTACACATAAACACCTAGTTATGGAAATAAATATTACTCATTAGTTACACATTAAAAAATAAAAATCAGTTAAATTGCTCTTTCGCTTTGTCTATAAAAACGAAATCTACGTAATTTGTTAGCTTAAAATGTATATTAAACTTAGCAAATAAGCTCTGTTGTTTGGACTTTCAAACTGCGAGCCCGTGACGTCTCAACGGCGGTAGGGCTGCTTATTGTAGCGTCCTCGCTCGTTCTCCTCGGAGAGATTCGTGTACTCGCTGTAGACCACGCACCAGCAGTAGGTTAGAACGGCTGTAATGATATTGAATCGAAGATAAATAATTAATTACAATAGAAATCAATGTGTGCATAAGAATCTTCTTCCAACACATTGTTTTTTAACCTTCACTGCTATTCTTTTCTCGTTATTTTTTATTTTTCTGTGGAGAACATAATACAACGACAGTTTATTAACATTATGTTGGTAACAGACAGACCACATGTCTGTTAATAAAAATGTATGATATCAAATTTTTTTGGGCGCCACGCTTCAGTTCATAGAGAGACAATTTTGTGGCATATTTTCAGGAGTGGATTATAAATGACCAAAGAACAGCGACATTTAATTTTATGGCAACCAACTGCTTTCCATAAACATATATACATATATTTTGTAATTTACTGCCTATAGCGAAATATAGAAATGATATTTACGGGAAGCCGTAAAAAGAGAGCAGACCGCAATGTCAGACTCCGATTTCCCATGTATTCCCATTATTACTACTGCATCCAGTGCCGCCTTGCAACGAGGCCAAACCTAATGGAAATCGATATATTTAGCGCATAGCGACGTGTGGCGCCCCCTGGAGGAGGCATCGCGAAAAAATTACGGCCATTTCCGGTAATCAAATCGCGCCCGCACATAATGCGGTCGCTGGATGCCGGGCCACGCGGCCACACCATCAGAATGGGTGTTGTACATTACAACAGCAGCAGCAACAACAAGAAGAACATTAGCAATAACAACTTACCGCATGCGATCAGGCCGAAGACAAGCCACAAGACGCCAGTGAGCACGAAGCCGTCTATGAAGAAGACCACGGCCGTGTAGATCACGGAGACGAGCAGCCCGATAGCGATCATGATGCCCAGCACCACCCAGGGCATCATCAGGTAGTGATTGCGCTGTGAAACAGAACGTGAAGCGATTAAAACACATTTGCGCAGTGTTGTTGTTGCTGTGTGTGGTGTTAGCGTGTGTGATTAGTGTGCATGTGGGCGGAGAGATGAACAAGGAGATTTGACATTTGGAACTTGACATTTCACGGTCCAGTTCCGCGCCAACTGAATGTTGTTGGACAGGGATAGCGAGTGGGTGGGAGAGTGGGAGGAGGTGAGCATTAAGTGCAATGAGCATGAAATACACGGGGCGAAAAGAGACGTCCTCTCACCTTCATCACGCCGAGCATCATGAGCAGCGAGATCAGGATGGTCATGCAGAGGTTGATCACGAGGATGATTTTGACGATGTTCGTGGGGATCCAGTCGAAGACGATCGTCTTGAAGGCGACGCGCGTGGTGAAGATCACGATGATGGTGAGGATCGAGAGGATGATGGCGAGGGCTCCCGATATGATGGAGCCGTTGCGCAGCGACGTGCAGAAGCAGCAGGACTTCAGCAGAGGACCGGCCATGGTGAGTTTGCGTTGTCTTGTCTCAGCGGGCGATTTCTCTCAGTGCACAGGCGGCGTCCACTGCAAAGGGAACAAGAGAATCGTGATGTAGAGAGACGGTCGAGAGAGAGAGAGAGAAATAAATAGAAAGAGATGGGTTCTTTGATCGTTTGTAATTATGCGTTCGCCTGTTTGCAGAGAGGGGACAAAATTTCCATGGGTTGTTGGCAGATAACGTTGTTGTTGTTGCTGATGTATGGTTTTTGCAGCGTCGTTGTTGTTGTCTTGCTATTGTTGTTGTTGCTGTTTGCTCATTCACGATTGTTGACACCTCGAGGAGTGCAAACAGCGGCCAGAAAGGTGGCGATAACGACGCAGAGGGCCGGGGAAGCGAGTTCCACGCAGGTGTCGGGTCGTTCAGCGAACCCACCTCGGCAGCTCCGGGGTGCGGCGAGAGGGAAGAGGGGTGGAGAGGGAGAGGGCGAGGCAGAGCCCGGGCCGGAAGCGGCCGCTGTAATGAGATGGCCACCGAGGGAAATAAATCAACGAGCTGACAGATAGCTGAGAAATCGCTCTTGGCCAAATGGATCGTAAATCTCGAAAACTCCCAGACGCCCACACGCAGCCCCAGACTCACACACACACGCACACGCACACTCAAACCCAGGCACACGCAGAGCACGCTCGATTTCCGTTCTCCTATAAAAACTCGGATGCCAATGTTTTCGTGACCGGCAAAAACTCTTCACTATCGACAGGTTCCCCCCCCCCCCTCTCCCTTTTACCTTCCCCCACAGCCTACTTCATCTGGTTGGCAAGACCAAAACACTGCCAAATGACGTCAAACAGACGGACGAACGGACGGACGGATGGTCGACCTGAGAGCGAGCGAGACAGAGAGAGGAGAGATAAATGGTTTCCGAGATACACTCAACAATATCTCGCCAAAACTTGTACGAAAACAAAGATCTGCACAAAGTCTAGAGAATAAAAAAAAACAAACAAAAATAAAATTGAATGAAAAACATTAATTCAGAATAAAAATTTATAAAGCATTAAAATAAAACAAAAAAAAAAAAACTTTTAAATAAAAACAAAAACAAGTAGTATTAAAAGTGAAGAGAGGAAATACGAAAAAAATCCGGCAATATTCGTGCGATAAGCGTTTGAAAAAACAACAATAAATAAATAAAACAATAAAAACATTCACTTGGGAGAAAAAATTGTTGCTAAATAAATTGCATGACTCACGGCGATCAAGTTGGAAAGAAACAAATTTGGAAAATGGCAAAAAGCATACAAGCAATTCTGAATAAATAGTAGAAAAGGCAATCAGGCTAATAGAGAGATCCAGGCGACAATAATGAATATGAAAATAAAAGCAAAATGTGAAAATAATAACATGCCGACCTTGAGATGGACGGGGAGATAGGCGACATATGGCGGAGATATATCGGTATATATCTATATACATATGTTAGGTATGTCGTCTATTAATTACTCGCATCCAACGGATGGCGTTCATTAGATGATATACGAGATTGTTTCAATTGTTTTTAAACGCAAGCGCAGCCACACAATCCAAAGATACTGAAATGGTTTCACAAATGGCGATTTTCATCAGCGAGCCCCAAACGGGTTCGTTACTAATCGTAACGATTAATCAAGCAAACGACTCCGATCGCCGATCGTCGACCGACGATTCGGATGGACATGTGGTCGGACATTGGGATGGACATGCGGGCATTTGATGGACATTTAGTCGGACATTAAATCGGAATTTAAGTCGGAACTCAAAAAAAGACATTTAGTCGGACATTAAGTTCGGTATTAAGCTGACTGTCGTATTAACTCGTTCCAATCGCCTGAGCCGAAGGCCGCGAGGGAAGCCGGCAGTGGGGCGAAGAGGAGGACAGAAAACGCTCTAATCGTGGGTTCGGGTGCTGGAGCTCGGCGGCCGATCGACCCGAGTCGTCGTGGACCGGCCGACCGACCGGCTTCGCGTCGCCAGAGCCGACCTAATTAGCCGGCAATTATCCGTAATTCAGTCGCTCGGAGTCCGGACTTCAACGTGCTCCAACGCCCGAAGAAGCCGGACCCGGGTCCGGTCGATCGGCGCGGTGTCCGATTACAGGGCGAGGAGCCGCCGCACCAGCCCCAACCCGCCCCCAATGGGAGTCCACGGCAGCCACGATCGATCCGCGAACCGATCACTCAATCACGGGCTCTGTCGGGGAGTCGGGCCGGGGGTTGGGCGGAGTCGAGCCGGGAGGTCTGGAGGGCTGGACGGACGCCTGAGGGCGGTTGCGCAATTTTCGCCGCCACTGTTCTTATAGACTCTGTTACATGAGGAAACCTTTTGTTTATTTTAAGATTTTTTTTCATTTTTGTTTTCATTTGTTTTTTAATTTTTTGTTCTAACAAAAATTTCAGCTCTTTGTTTTGTTTTGTTATTTCCCGATTCGCGTTCGTCTCGCCCATTCCGGGATTCCTAGTGGATCTTGCTGTGTAAATATTTGCCCCGAGCCACGGAGATTCGCCCAACGCGGCTCGGATAGAATTCTGTGAAATGTTTATCCAAGTGAAACTTTCATAAATCTGTCCGCTTGCGCAATTTTCGACTGTTGTTTGTTTATTCAAAAATTTGCGGCGGAATAGAGAACGTCTTAGTCTTCGGGCCTGACAGAGCGGGTGCGATATTGAGGTGCGGCTGAGAGGGAGAGACAGACAGAGAGAGAGAGAGAGAGACAGTGGAGGAGGCAGAGGGAGCGTGACCGACGGGGTTTCGCCCGGCCGGCGCCTGATTAAGCGCTGCGTGGGTGGCCCCAAGACGTCGCTTCCCTCGCCCCGCAGAGTCCGACGATCGCTCGAAAACCCTTCCGGAAACCCGCCCGATTCCGTCTCTTTCTCAGCCCTCCGGCCTCGCGCTCCCTCAATTGAAAGGTACGGCTCCCAATTAGTCACAAGCGATCTGCGCGACCATCTGTTCGATCAGTAACTGCTCGCCTGCCCCTCTCCGTCCCGCGATCGCGATGGGAAATTCATCATCGGCGTCGTCATCGCGTTCGGCGAAACCCAACACCGCCGTCTTCGCTATTTTTAAATCCTGTCAACCACTTGTCGTCGCCCCCCGTCGCCGTCACCCTGTGCACATTCAATCTCGAGTGACGTCACAACGCCCTGTAATCTCACTGTCGCTATCGCATTCCGCCGCGGAATTCAGCAGTCGTGTCGTGTGGGTTGCCACCAGCTCGCAGTCGATCTCGACCCCGGTTTCTGCTTCCGTCGCCATCCAGTGCTCCGTCCCCCCTCGTCTCCCCTCACTCGCTTGCATCGCCGCACTCCATTCATCGAGAGTGAGGCGCGAGAGTGTTTATCAATGGGTTGTTAATGGCTTCGAATGCGTTCGTGACTCGCTCGTGAGCCGCGGCCCCCTCCCGACAAGTGCGGCCAGACCCGGGGCGGCACAGGTGGCCACTTCGGTGGCCCCTCAAGAGCCCGGGCAGTCGGAAGCTCGTTAATTGCACTTCGAGTGCCGGCCGAAGCCCTCGCTAAGGCGAGCTTAGCCAGCGGTTGGCAACTCTGGCGACGCCCACCGCCGCCGCTCCACGCCGTAAGCGAAGCTGCAGCGAGAGAGGGAGGAACGGAGGGACTGCGAACTATGAGCGTGGGTGATGGAGTGGCTGCGATGGTGGCTGGGAGAGGGAACGAGAGGGAGCGAGAGGAAGAGAGCGTGAGCCCGTCGAACGACGAATCGATGCGAACCGGAGAGAGGGGAGAGCGAGTGATGTTTGTAAACAATGTCGTTGTCGTTGCAATTGGAGCAACAGGAGCCAGTGTTGCCAACGTCTCTAGAATTACGAGAATTGCACGATTACTATTGTCGTTGTTGTTATTGCCGTTGTTTATTTGCCTTCGTTCATTGGTTCCATTGAAATCAACTTGAGACGCATTAGCGACCAAGAACAACAACGACAACAACTCAAATTGACGGTCGTGTCGAAATCAATAAAAAAACAACATTCGATGAAAAAGTCAAGTCGACTTTGGAAAATCTAATCGAATCGAAATGAATTGAATTGAATGGAAACCGAATTCGATTTCGATTGCGACTCGGTGCTCGAAGAATTTTCCTAATGGATCCGAACCAACCCTGGCCAGAGAGGGGTGAGGGGGAGGAAAGGAATTAATTGAAATTGCGCCAATTCCAGGCCACCGAGCGCGAGCGCGAGCGCGAACGCGAAATCGATGTCGATGGCGATCGGCCGTCGGTCGGCGGTCGCTCGCTTTGATCGAGCCGCCGCCGCCGCCGCCGCCACAGACAGAGGAGTGTCTGTGTGTAGGTAATGTAACGTAACGTAACGTAACGTTACATGACGGGACGTCTCGAGAGCGGCGCTGGACGTCAGTCGGAGGCCTGTTGAAATTTCAATTAAAATTTAATCGCTCCAAATCGGAAACAAGCGGCCGCTTCTTGTGAGATCATCGATCGGTGAGTTAATTGCGTTGTTGGCCGATTGTTGTTGTTGTTCTCATTCTTGTTGTCATTGCCGTCGTTGTTGTTGCTGCAGTGCTGTAATTGTTGTTGCCATTGCTGTGGTTGTGGATTTTTTGGCCGAAACTAGTCGCGCTTTTGGCCATAATCAACCATTTAATATTCCGCCATTCCATTCTAGATGCTGGCATTCGCTTAATTCTCCAGCAGCTGCCGGGCTCTGTGTGTGTGTGTGTGTGTCTATGAGTGTGTTTGTGTGTGTCAGATGTCGTCAAAAATGGTTGAATTATTTTTGACCGGTTTGCTTCGGCTCTCGTTGTTGTAGCCGTTGTCATTTTGCTACCATTGTTGTTGTTGCTGTTGTCGTTGTTGTCGTTGTTGTTGTTCCCCTGGACCATCGTTTAATTTATGCGTTTCTGTGGAAAATCTCACATGGGTCTTGGCGATGTTTTCGGCATCGTTCGAATTCGAGGCGAGATTGCTTCCCTTTCGGTCGAAACGATCGCTAATGAGTTGCGAACGATTTCGAAGAAGAGGAAGAGGCGGCGGCGGAGGACGATTTCGACCACGTCCAGGTGTCAACCGAGGGGCGAGAATCGGTTGACAATGGCCAAAAAACGACGGCGACCAGAATGACAACGACAAAAAGCCAACAGCAGGAAAGCAAAACAATAAAAGTGAAGTGCAAAGAGACGTGTAGAAAGGCCAAATGGTCCGTAACCAACAACAACAACACTAGGTAGGAGAGGCAAAAAAACAAAAAATTAAAAATATAAAACCAAATGGTGAAAAAAACTAAATTTGGCCGAAAGCGAAAATGCCAAAACGTGTCGCTCGCACGCTTTGTCAACGATCGCGGATCGATCGCACACTCACACACACACACGCGCTGATTGAAGTACGTTGACTGATTAACGATCGCTGGGTTTGCTTGAGGTGAGCGGAGAAACAACAACAACAATGACAACAAACATTTGTCAACAATTTCCCATTTCATCCCGTTTCAGTCATTTGTCTCTTTGTCGTCCTCACACTTGTTACTTTTCTCAACGTTGTTGTTGGTGTAACAATTTCGACCCTCGTTGTTCGAACGCCTATTGTTGTTGTTTGTTTTGTTGCCTTTTGTAACTCTATTGGCAGCGAAAACACGGAGAACACGAAGAGGTGAAAAAAAGTTAATTGACTTTTTGTCGCACGTTGATTGAGCGGAAATTCATTGTTGTTATTGTTGTCATTGTCGCTGTCTATCGTTATTGTTGTCTTAACATGGTTGTTTTTTGTTGTTATCGTTTTTGTGGTTTTTATCGTTATTGTTATTGTTGTTGTCGTTACTTTTGTTGGCTTTCGCGTTGCTTTTGTTGATAAATTTGTGACGATTCTCGTTTGACACGATTTTCCACCCACACAATTCCCCCCTCACCCCCTCCACTTCCTTCCCGTCGATAACTTATCGACTGCATTGTTATCGACAACGAGTTTGATGCATTTTTTATAAACATTTTTTGTCAAATTTGATCCGATGTTAATTGAGATAAGCGTTTATTCGGTAACAGATTCGTCCAGAGAATCTCGATTATTATTAAAAATGACTGAGGTTATTTTTATTAATGATCTATCGAAAATTATTCCCCAATCAAACAAGATGATGAAATGATGATAATAAACAGCCAAATTCAATTCGATTTCAAAATTCAAGTGTAAAAGAGAAAATAGAGGGAAAAAATAAATAAACACATAAACAAAAAAACCAAAAATCTCAACTGGCAACAGTTGCTGAAAAATAATGAATCTTTGTCGGAATCCGCGAAATCAAATATAAATGAAAATTCCGAAAATAAACATGTAAATCTGGTTGTTTCTGCCAAAGGAAAAATCGTGCAAAATGAGAATTTCGTTTTCACATGAAACGAGTCCCAATTTTTTTCCGAGAGATCGACATCAAGACGATCGGATTGTTTAGAAATCGAATTTATGGAGCCGTAAAAAGGCCGTAAAATGCTCCAAAATAATTCGTGTGCCGCGACCCCCAAGGGCGGGCGAGTCAAGGTTCCGCCCTCACCCTCCGGCCGACGCCCACGGCCCACGGGATTGCGAGTCGATCGCATGTCGTGCCGGAGACGACGGGAGACTTGGACGAAACCACCTTCGGCACCTCCGCCGGCCGACGCCCGATGCTCGCATGTAAGTTTGAGTTTTATTTTTCGCTTTCATCTTCGCCTCAGCAGAACATTCGAAATTCGAATTCGAATTCCGTGTGTCCGCTGTGATTCTTCAAGAAATTCGCGTGACCTTCGGACACATGAGTCGTTTTCCCTCTCCCTCTCTCCCCCACTTTCTCCCACTCAGCATCGCACACAGTCTCCCTCTCTCGCTCTCTCTTTGCCCTGCTCCTGGCCTGGGGTTTTTTGGCCGTCGCGAAACAATGTCGTGGACGCGTCTGTGACGTCACGTGGGGATCATTCGGCCAGTCATTCATTAATTATTGCGAAGGTTGTCGTCGGACTTTCGGCGACGGCATCGGTCTTGATTTAATTCGTACATACAAACAGTTGAAAGGTGAAAAAGGAACGGACATCAAGGACTGGCTCGAAAAAGGCAACGGATGCAAGGTAACGTAATGTAGCGTGACGTAACGTAGCGTGGCGCTGACCCAGTGGCGGGAAGACGTGTTCGCTCGGCGAAAACACATGCGAGCAATCGAGGCGAGAATTAAAAATAAACCTGAGTAAAGGCGAAATATGGCGAGTGAATCGAAACGAATAATTGAACAACTGCGAGTGTGATGACGATGACGGCCATAATGATGGTTACGATGATGATGTCCCTGTTGCCGGGATGATGTGATCATCATCATCATCATCGTCATCATCATCAACGCCAAGTGACTCAGTGGCTGACATTGAATATCGCTGGGGATGCATCCACAAGTTGTTTTCGAAAACATTTTCTTGCGGTTAGTTTTATTTTTAATTTCATTTCAGTTTTTAGCTTGAGTTATTTCTTATTTTCGTCTCACTTTGTTGGACTTTGTGTTATTTTTATTGATGTTTTTATTTCCAACAAGTTTCCTCAGCGCTTTGGTGTTTTTTTTTTTTTGTTTTCTTCTGTCGTTTCATTTTTCCCTCGAAAATTCGCACGGAACGAGTTTTCGGCCTTCCTCTTCCTCGTGGGGAAAACTCCGACGAAGCCAACAACAACAACAACAACAACAACAACACCAACAACACCGCTGTGGGCGGCCGACCTTCGGGCGGTCTCCGCCACACGAAGATCGCCGAGGCCCCGACCGCGCGCGTTCGCGTGCGTCGGCGTCGGCGACCCTGATTTCCATTCAGTGTCAACCGCAACCGACCGAGCGAGTGGGAGGGAGGGAGGCGGAGGCAGCTGCCGTTCTCACTTTCGCGTTCTAACGGGGAGGCAGCCGTCGGTCAATCATTCAATTCACTCACTCACTCACTCACTCACTCACTCAATCGATCGATCGAGCGGCTGACGACCGATGGCCGTCGGCGTTCGCCTCTTCATCAATTCAATTCGCACAGAAGCTGATCTCATTCCAGGCCTCGGGCCGTGGAACGAACGAAAGTGTTGTTGGTGGAAAGTGTTGCCACTTTCGTCGGCGAAAGAGCCGAGCGTTGACACCTCGGGCGGACGCGCCTTCGGCGCTTTCGGGCTCTTCCGAAATTAGCCGATGGACAGCCCGAAATGGCAGCAGTGGAGCAACAACAACAACAACGCCGTCGCCGTCGCCTTCGCGCTCGCCACGTGTGTGTGTGTGTGTGATGTTTGAATAATGAATTAATTACATATTAATTAGCACTGCGCTGCGATGGTCGCTGGGCCGGCGTCGACGCTGGCGACGACTGCGACGGCGACGACGACGTTGCTGTTGTTGCTCCTATGGCGACGATCGCAAATACGAACCTTTGTCAGTTCCACCGACCGCTGGGGGAGTGTGTGCGTGTGTGTGTCGGGGCTGCTGGCTCTGCTTCTACAATCGTTGTTGTTGTTGTTGTTGTCGTCGTTTCTGCCTTGCTGCTGGGGAGGCGCGGATCCGTCGCCTGCACTGCCGGCTGCTCGCCTGCTAGTTGAATTTCCGAACGATCGTTTATCACTCAATTTGCAATCAGTGGCAATGAATTCCGTCTGTCTATCTATCTGCCTGTCTCGCCGTCTGTCTGTCTGGCTGGCTGGCTGGCTGGCTGTCTCGATTTCCCCGTCTGTTCCTTGACAGATGGCGTGCAAAGCCAACAATTGCGCTTCTAATTGTTATTGTTGTAGCAATTGTTGTTGTCGTTTTCGTTGTTCTCAACTCTTTTTATTGCCACCTCCTATTGCCGTCTCTGTCCGACCGCCCGGTCCACGCCGGGATTCGCGAGCAATTTGAATATTTTATCTCGAAGTTTGCACAGCGATCTCTTATTGTTATTGTTTAATGTTGTTGTTGTTGTTGTTGTTGTAATCAAGCTGTTTACTCTGAACTTGAATCTCGCGCCGATCGCGATAGGATTCGCCGTCGTCCAGTGTTGCCGACTCAACTCGACACCGACACCGCCAGAGGTCAGGAGCGTGTAACGACAACGACAACGACCACGAAAACGGTAATGATAATAGAAAAGCACCGACGGATCGCAAAAATATTAATGGCCTAATATCATATGTGTCCGTGTGTTTCGTACGTACGTGTATGTGTGTGTGTGTTTGGAACAACGCGCACCGACTCGAACCGTGTCTCGCTCGCTTCGCACTCGACTCTCGACTGATGCGACGGCGACGGCTCGCGGCGTTCGGCGCTCGTTGGCGGCGATTTTTGTATCGCGAAAGTTTTCTTCGCTTGATCTTTGACGTTGTTGCTGTTCTTTTTATTGTTGCTGCTGGTGTGTTTCTTAAAGCTTTGCGGTTTTCTCCCATGCGTTTTCTCGCTTGCGAGCGATTTTTGTACTCGTTGTTTAATCGCACGCGAGCGACTCTGCTGGAAGCTGCTTGCGTTACGACGCGACGTAAGATTCCTTACGTCTTAGAATTCACCAGAGGCAACAATAACAACAACAATCGAGATAACTGAAAACAAATTGTTAGCAACAACAACAACATCAGCGATGTGAAGAAATCCATAATGAAGCATTTGATTCGCATGCGATTGTTTGATCTACTCGACGTCTTTCGTTCCAGTTGTTGTTGTTCTCATTGTTGTTGCTGTCCCCCTTCTTCCTATTGCCGTTCCGTTGTTATTGTTAACCCCATTTATGTTGTTGTTGTACTGACAGGAAACCGACCTCTTCGCCGGCTCCTCAAAAGTTCAGTAAAGATCACTCGACCGAAATTCGGCCGGCATTGTAAACAATGCTCACGATGCGATCTCTGAGGTTTCTCAAAGAATTTATTATCTCCATCCCTTCCTTCCATCCATCCATCCATCCATTCATCCATCCCGCCCGCGCTCCTTCGATCGTTCGCCTGAGATTTGTTTACAACTGCTCCTAACTGTAAATTCATCCTTTCTCTCTCTCTTCCTCCTGCTTCTCTTCCTCCAGCTCGCCTGCCACGTCGCCAGCCTTTTGTGTAGGACACGAGGGAGTGAGGGAGTGAGAGAGAGGGAGAGAGGCCGAGTGGGCGGGAGGAAGACAGATTTCCAGAGAGATATTCGATCCGCACCCAAAACGTGCCGACGACGCGAGATCCCGGCCACAATAGTCGACGTTCGGCATCTCATAAACCACATCTAACGAACGGCAACAACTATTGTTTATCGCTCTTTCTCTTGTTGTTGTTGTTCCAGTGAGATTTCCCTCGCTGCAGTTGTTGGTGTGTTGCCAATTGTTGATGTTGTTTGCCGACTGTGTTGGAAGCTTTTGCCAAGCCAGGGATTCCGAGAAACATCTTCGTCGTTGTCGTCACTTCATTCCAAGTGACAAAATTTACAGCTGCACAAGTGCAACGATGTTGCTTGTAACACTGTTGTTGTTCTTGTTGTTGTTTATAATCCTCTTGTTGTTGTTGAAAATATTTGTCTTCTTCTTGTTGCTGCGCCGATGCCCCATTCTCGGCGAGAGCCCGATCGCGAAATAGCGGTAACTCCGCTAACGAGAGTCGCCGATCATCAGCCGACCGAGGGACGCCGACGGTGATGGGCAGGAGCGGAGCTGGGGGTCGCGTTGCCGCCTGCGATGGCGATTGTTTTGACACCGCTGCCGCTGCCGCTTCCACGGCAGGCGGTTTTCCTTCCCATAACGTGCGCTCCATCGGCATCCAGTGTTGCCTTTTATTATTTCCCATGCCGCACTCGATGCTGCTCCGGCTGCTGTTGTTGTTGTTGGTCTCGCTCCGTCGCCGCTTTAGGCAACCGCTCGTTGGCTCAACTCTCCAACCGATCCGATCCATCCGATCCGCGGTCCGTCCGTCCGGCCGCCGTCTCTCTGTCTGTGGGTTCAGTTGCGTGTTTGTTTCTTCATTTCATCTGCTTTATCGCCTCTGCATTCGCCATTCTCGGCAATGTCTCTGTTTATTTTGCCAGCATTCAATGAAATCCCGCTGCCTTTGCGGAACCGCTTCAGCTCGAACCCGAACTAAGCCTGCGACTTTGGCCAGGCCTCCATCGGCCGGCCGGCCCATCGTGGCATCGTGCAAATGGCCAAAACGTCCGCACGGCCAGATTCCATCGCTTCCGCCTCCTCGTCTCGTGGTCGTCCGTCCGCCGGATCCACCTCGCTCATTCACACCCTGTCGGCTCTCCAGGATGTCGTGGGCCACGATTTTTTTTCGGTTTATTTATGCAAATTTTGAATTCGCTATTCTTTGTATTTTCCTTTTTTTCTTCTTCACTCTCCGTTATACTCGATTAATGCGCGGATATTACCATTTTTCACACATTGAAAATTAAAGAGTTCGAAAATTCTATAAATCTCTCTGCTTCTTGAGGGATGGGAATCTTCACGTGTGCCTAAAAATATGCCACATTTACTCGCACTACAGTGGAGTCCATTGAGATATTAACAATCCAATTAAATTAAGTTTTTAGCTTCACTGGAGCCAATGTCAGTGGCATCAACATTGTTCTGACGTATTATTTAAAACAAACACTAAATAACTTCGAAACACTTGTGTAAACGAAACTTAAATGGAATAATACATTTTTTCAAGTCCCACGAGCAGATGACTGAATCAAAATGAAATGAATTGTTTTATTTTATAACTCAAGATGTATTTTATCATGCTGAAGATTTTACAAAGTTACAAAATTTGCAACCTGTACTTGTGTAAAAACAGCTACTATTTTTCTGCACATAAGTTTATAATTACAATTATTTTTACAATACAAGTTCGTCAACATTAGTTTCACCATTCATTCTTAGTAGAAACCAGAGTTTGATAAAGGAAAATTATAAATTAGATATTCGTATTAACTAAAGACATTTTATATGTTTTTTGATTATTATTTAATTGGCTTAAATGACTAATATTCTATCTGCTAATTGATTCTAATTTTTCTCTCTCTCTATGTTTATGCTGATTTTGCTTTTGCTTGCTTAAAACTGTTTATTTCATTTTAAATATTAAAATTTAGTCAGGTAGAAATTGTCAATGGATTATCGAAAACAAACAGAATACGAGATTTCTGGTAATAGTATCATGATTTTCCATTAATAATTTTATGTGTGTGTGTTGGTGAATTCGCTTCTCCTGCAATATCAAATCATTACGCCGGACAATAATAAAAGTTTCGCATCGAACACATTTGCTATTGGCTGATGTTTATTTGCACGTTCCAAAAGATTTACTTCACCTTGCCCGCCGCGGCTGCTGCTGCAGCCGCTTCCTCTTTCCTTTTCTGCTTTTCCCGCATTAGTTCGGCATCGCTATATGAGCAGAGAAAAATCAATTTCAAGCATTGAAAGCCCACAGCCCGAAAATTTGACTTACCGCTGTTTTCGCTGCTCCACTGTCAAATTATCCGATCTCTTTCCCTTGGCCATATCTTGCATTTTCTTTTGGTTCTTTTGGCGGGCGAGATCTCTCTGATTTCCACCTAAAACGAAAAAAAAAAGTAACATACATTATTAATTTGTGTTCTAAATTGAAAAGCTAGATAAGAAACCAATCCCGAAAATTTATTGATAACACCCTCGGAGATCTCATTGAAAGGGCAGGCGGCTCAGATGATGATTGGAATAGGGACAACGTCTATTTCAGTGCCACGAGTTCGGTTCTACGACCGTTTAATTATGGGAATACAGTATAAATGCAAATTGGGATTCTCAAATACTATACCAAAATACTTCCGCCACCGATAAATTTTAAGATTCCTGTCAGCAATGTTGAGGGATATCCAAAAAACGACGAGTGTTATAAAGTATTCTTATCGCGGAATAGTAAACCATTAATCGGATACATTAACTAAAAACAATCCGAGTGGTGCCGACAATGTGGCGACCAAGTCCGACAGCATCCGCCGCCACCCACCGCAGAGTCCGAGGACAGCCATCGACATGATGGCGGATCACACGATTCTGCGGCACTTCAAATGATTTTACACAACAAAATTCAGTCAAATTGTTTCAACTTACGGGTCATATTGCTGAAGCGATTAAATTTATAAAAGGTTTTTACGAAAAATATAGGCTGTTTATCGTTCTTTGACGCTTCTGCGTGGCCAAACGCGAATCGAAATTTTACGTTATGTGTTCTCGAGTTTTCTATTTGTAATGAGAAGAAACACTCGTTACAGCCTCGAGTTCAGCGAGTGCAAAAGCCATAGCGAGTGTGAGGAGAACTCGTCCAACGCAATTGCCAGACAACCCTGTTATCATTGATTACTCTTTGAGAGAGTACTGCCAGATCGGTGGTTTTTCACTTCGGAACACAGGGTTGTTTGGAAGCGGTTGTTTTATGACTATTTTTTGTTACGTTGTGCGAACGAATGTTGGACGGGAATCTGATAAATATAAACAACGGATTTTGATAAAACTGTAACATTTGACGTGAAGGAACGTTGCATACTTTCAGGAAATACAATATAAATAGAAGGAGTTCGATTTTTATTTTAATGTTACATTGGAATACTGAAATGTTATTTATGTCTGTCTCACTTTTCCATCATCGCCACCTCTCCACGCCAAGAGTTTTAATATGAGAATTGATGAAATATCACTTCGTTATTATCCTCGCTATTTGTATAATAGACACGATTATTTGAATCAATAACGAGAACGCATGACCGCTAATCCAAAAATTTCAATTGTTTTCCCTGCCCACGAGTGTTACCAGAAGCGTCCATCCATGGCGAATCCAATTAATTATAACAATCGGAATTATGACTATCATAAACATTGCTGATGCATAAAGAAATAATGTCAACACCTCTATTGTGTTCTAAGTGTCGCCGCAATTGCCAGTCGTTTCGAATGGAACGCAAATTGGAACAGGAAATCATCGTATGGAATTCTGTTTGTGACTCAATTCGAAGTTCGGTTCCAAGCAGAGGCCACTGTCAAGGAAAGGGCTCAATTTTGGGCACAAATAACCCATATTCGAAATATCTTAATGGCCTATAATAAAGACTACCAAGTTCGCGCCAATTCACGTCCCTGGGCTGTGTTCTAAAAAATGTCCGTCCTTAAATGCATTTCCATCAGACCCTATCATTCGTGCTTTCCCATATTAGAACATTAATAGAAAAAAGGGTTTCGGTTGCAATTGCTTATCCGACAGCGAAATGAATCCAAAACCATTAGAAAATCACTCACTTCGGCGAACGCCATTGCAGCAAGGCAAGTAAACACAAACAACGTGTTCCACGACCATTAGGTTGTTAAAATCGAATTACTATATTGTTGTTCTTGTCGGTGTCGTGCACCAACGAAACGACAACGAAAGCGACAACACACTCGCACATGGCCGAAGCTCGCGCAGGGTTCTCGTTGTCGGTCGGTGCGTACGAAGGGGTTGTGGCAGTGATTTCCGAAATGGCGAGAAGGGAACAAAAAATAACTATTAATATTGGAAATTAAAAGCGACCAAGGCGGAAAATCCCATTGATGAAATTATCTCGCCCCGGGACTATTGTGGGTGTATTTCGGGTTGTTGTTGTCGCGGTTGGGCCGACGTTTTTTGTGTTATTGCTGTTCGTGTGTCCAACCGTCGCCAGGGGAGCTACGGAGGCAGCGACTTCGCTATAAAATTTAACTTCCCACATCGCGCCGACCAGTTTCGAGCGGACCGCGCGCGAATTCGGAGTGTTGGACTGACCAAGCGAACGAACAACCGACCAACCGACCAACCGACAGGATACGCCGATATGGTTTCCACTGCCTCTGCGTGTTGCCTGCCCTGTGCTGGATTTTTGCTGCTGCTGATGGCCGAGGTTCGTGGCCTGACGTCTACTGGTTTCCGGGACACGAACCACCAACGCTTCACCTTCGAAGGCAGCCCTGGCACGGGAGCCCGCTCGGCGCCCGACGCGGAGCCGATGGGAACCGAAAGTACGACGAGCCCTTGCCGAGCATTTGCACTCCTTTCGCGATAACTGACGTTTTCCCCTCTGTTGTTTCGCCAGCCCTAACGCGCCAGCTGATCAGCGGGACCGTCGCCGGCCTGACGGCGGCCTCGCACTGCATCTGCCTGCCGCCGGGATCGTGCACGAACCCCCTGCCGACGCCGCCCAGCGACGGCAGCGGCCAAATCGACATTCGCATCGTCAACAACGTAGGTTCCAACAACGACTTGTCCGTGTCCTGATGCCCAATAAAGACGTTTCCACTTGCAGCCCACGCCGCAGACCACGTCGATGCCGCTGACCTGCAGCTACGGGCTGAGCATCTGTTGCCAGGAGGGCCCCTACCAGTGCGGCCGCCGCTACCCGCCGCCCCCGGGCAGCCAGGCGGCCGGGGCGGGCCAGGCCGAGTTCGGCGAGTTCCCGTGGCAGGCGGCGCTGCTGACCACCGGCGACATCTACCTCGGCTCCGGGTCGCTGATCTCGCCGCAGCACGTCCTGACGGCCGCCCACAAGGTCTACAACATCGCGTGAGTTCCGCCGTCGTCTCGTGGCCAATTTTGAGTTTTCCTAATTTCCTGTTCGCCGCAGTCCGTCGTCGTTCAAGGTGCGTCTGGGCGAGTGGGACGCCTCGGGCATGGGCGAGCCGATCCCGGCGCAGGACGTGGCGATCGGCAACGTCTACATCCATCCGAACTTCAACAAGGACAACCTGCAGAACGACGTCGCCATCCTGAAGCTGGCCGCGCCCGTCTCGCTGGCCACGCGCTCGACGGTCGGCACCGTCTGCCTGCCGACGACGTCGTTCGTCGGGCAGCGGTGCTTCGTCGCCGGCTGGGGCAAGAACGACTTCGGCCCGACCGGCGCCTACCAGGCCATCCAGCGCAAGGTCGACGTCCCGCTGGTGACGAACGCCGACTGCCAGACGGCGCTGCGCAACACGAGGCTCGGCTCGGCGTTCGTGCTCAACAACGCGAGCTTCATCTGCGCCGGCGGGGAGCCCGGCAAGGACGCCTGCACGGTGAGCGCACGACGCCCGCTCACTCTCTCTCTCTCTCTCTCTCTCACACTCATTACCTCCCTCTCATTAACGCCTCTCTCTCATTACCATCTCTCTCATTACCGTTTCTCTCACCATCACTCACTTAACGGCAGCTCTCGACACCTCTCTACCTCTATCTCTCTCTCTCCCTCGCAGGGCGACGGCGGCTCGCCGCTGGTCTGCATGAACAACGGCGTCTGGTACGTGGTCGGCATGGTCGCCTGGGGCATCGGCTGCGCCACCTCGGGCGTGCCCGGGGTCTACGTGAACGTGACCACCTACATGGCCTGGATCCAGACGATCATGGCCCAGTAGAGAGGCTCCGGGCAACTCAGTAACTCGTAACTCATTGAGATTGGCATCACTGACGCAGCTTCGAGTTTAGTGTTTTAAAGAGCATTTTTTTTTACAAAATATATTTATATCTAGCGTATTTATTTAGCTAGGAATATTGAAAATGTAAGGCTATTCAAATGATGAGTTTTTCAATTTAATTATTTACAGACTCCTCCTTCTCTTGCGGTTCTCGGAATGCCATTCAAACTGTAGAATTCAAGCTGAAACTTCGTAATGAAATTTTCCACTCGTGTGGGTCGGGAGAGGACCTTTTCGTCACGTCCCCGCCACCCCGCCACCCTTCGTCTCCTGCGTCGTCTTCATTGGCTTCGTTTTTTAATTATTTCTCTTTCGCCCACTCTGCCACTTTCTCGCAAGACTCCTCTTTTAAATTATGAGCTCATTAGGGCGCACAGCGGGCGGCAGCCATCTTTAAATATTTCCTCATTTACACCACGGCCACGGTTGGGGCAGGGTTGCCACCCCGTCAGCTCGGAAAATTTACTTCTTTTCCCTCACCTGCGCTCACACAACAACAACAAAGACAACGACAACGACGACGACGACGACGACTGAATCGAGCGAGAATCTGATGGCAATAGATATGAAACGAATAAAGCAATAAAATAATAGAATGAAATTAAATTGATGCCGACAATTTCGCAAACAAGGCTCACAGCAACAACAACAACAGCGATGACAATGAAACGGACGAGTGGAGAAAGTGAGGCAGCGGGGGGGGGGGGGGGGGCTGCCTGGTTAACCAACAGGTGCCCTTCGAAGGTGGGACCCTTGGCGATGGCAGGTGTGTGTGTGTGTGTGTGTGTGTGTTGGAGGCCATTTTTTGCCCGCCGCCTCCTCAACAGTTTAATTTGCACACACACACACACATCAACACCCAGGCCGAGCCGAACACATTAACACGCCGACTACAGCTGTCTGCCGCCATCGCCGTCTCTCGCTCACTCACCCTGTGCCTTGCCTTTGTCCCTTCGTCTTGGGCTTCTGCGCCACCTGAAACCATCGACGTGACCGACCGACCGACGGACGACCGACCGACCAACCGGATGACTCACTGGCGGCAACCATGGCCGCTTCCCGTCGCCAGTCGCGCGTGGCCCGGAGGAAAACAAAAGTGTTGCCCCCTCGACCGCTCTTTTTCCCCTTCCGCCACGCCGTCTCGACCGCAGCAAAAACTGTTGTTTTGGTCGAGCGAACGGCAGCCCCTCGGCCCCTCGGCCCCACCCCTCGATCCTCGAACAGGGTTTAAAATATAATTACTTGAAAGTTTCATCATTTTTGCGGCTTGGGTTTCTGGACTCAAGCATTCAATGCGAAAACTTTGGAAACTCGGATGCTTTTGTGAGTTTTTGGATTGAAATTTCGTTCTTTTAGTTCCATTTTACTATTTTTTGCCTTCCTGCTACTTCGACGTGTCCTTTCGGCGAATCCTTTGGAAATCAGCTGCGAAGTTGTTTGGCGTGGTGGATTCGGCGCAGTGGTGGGGGCGGCGAGAGGCCGTGGTGAGTTTCGAGTCGCGAGAGTTTTAAATTTAAAATGGAAAGTCGAACAAATTATTGAGAAATCACCGGACATTTTTCTTTCTGCCTTTGATGGGCTATCGTTGAAAAGTCTTATAAAATCCGGGAAAAAATAAAACATCATCAATTTAATTTGTCATTAACTCTTTCTGCAACTCTCTCTCTCTCTCGCTCGCTCGCTCGGCCTCTCTCCGTGCGTGGTGAGTTTCGGGAATCCTTTCGGCTGGCCGTCGCTGGCTCCTGCCGACGACGACGGCCACCGACTCCGCTCAGTCCGTCCTCAGCAACCGTTCGCAGCAGAAGCAGAACCAGAGACAGCCGACCGTTCCGCGTCCGACGCCGCTGGAGCTCCAACGAATCCCCCAAAGAGTTCCTCCGCACCTCGCTCGGTTTTGGCCCCACTCGCTCGGTGACCACGACAACAACAACAACAACAAGAACCACAAACTCACGCACACCGTAATAACAAAAACAACAAGAACATCAATTGGTCCCACAGTTGAATCGTCATCGTCGTCGGGTCGTCGTTGGTAACAACAATAACAACAACAAATTCCACTAAGTCCTTTTCAATTGGGCTTAAGTTGTTGTTGCTGTTGTTCTTGCTCGTTTCGTGTTGTTGGTGGCCCACCGTTGTGCAACCAACAGCGAGGCAACAACAGCAACAACAACAACAACAACACCAACAACAATAAGGAAGTGCAATCAAACCTGACCGACCGACCGACCGACCGCCTCCACCATCGAAGAGGACTCGCAAAAAGTGAGCAAGAAAACAGGAAAAAGGCAGTAAAAAAAGGCAGTGAACAAAAAAGTAGTGAACAAAAAAGTGAACAGTGAACAAGAGAAGACGCAGAAGAAGAAGAAGAAGGGGCGACCGTCCGCCGCCCTGCCCACTCGAACACCGCGAAGTGGCAACGCCAGCCGGGGTGACACAATTTCCCAGCTGAAACTCGCGTAATACGTCCTTGAAGTCGTCGCCGTGTCTGCGCGCTCCGCCTCCTCCGCTCCGTCGTCTCCGCGACCTCCTTCGTCCTTCTCTCCCTCCTCCTCCACCTCGCGACTGACGACCGAAGTGGACCAAAGAGAAAGACGAGCCAAGTGCAGGGAAAGTAGCACGAGTTTCAGGCACTCGACCGTCGTCTTGAGGAGTCTCGGACTAGCCGAGCAGCGCGAAATAGGAGCAATTTCTGCTCCATTTTTTTCCGTGTGCGCGCTGACGTCGCCTCAACAACAACTACACGGGCTGTGTGTGAGCGTGAGCGAGAGCGACGTCGCTTTAATTAAAAGTTCATTGCTCGCGCAATAAAACGCCCGGTTCCGCTCCGTTTTCACCGTTTCCCAGCGAAAATCGCTCGCGGCCGAAATTTTAAGGTCACAACTTCGTGGCCCTTCGACCCCTCCCTTGCACTCCACTGCACTTTCCGCAGGAGGTCGTCAGCTGAGAGAGGGCGAGAGGCAGAGGCAGGGGCAGAGGCGACGACGTCGTCGACAGCGGGAGAAGCGCGAAAACGAGGTCGAAACGTGTGCGTGCTCGTTCGTTCGTTCGTTCGTTCGCCCCCTCTACGTCTCGCTCGGTCACTCGTCAGTCGCGGTGCTCGCGTGCGTGCGTGTGTGTGTGCGTGCGTGAGTCCGTTCGCGCTGAATACGAAGGAAAACGTACTCGTTTCTTGTGCTAATCTCGTTACCGCTCTTTCAAGAACGAGAAGTGATCGCAGGAGTCCAGAGGACCAGAAAGAACAGAGGAACAGAACAGAAAAGAAATTAGAAAAGGAAAAATAACGAAAAGCGCAACTCGGAACCCGCCAGCGACGAGAGGGTGAGAGGACGCCCTGCCCCACCCCCGAGGCGCCCCTGCGCCGCCTTCGTCCGGCCGCTGGGTGCGTAGTCCTAGGCTTAAGCGAAACCCACCACAAGACGTCAGTCGCCAGTGTTTTTTCCTGTTTGTTGTTCGTTCGTTCGCTCGTTTGTTCGTTCGCCCTGCCGTTGTGCTCGACTTTTGTTCGACTGGACTCGCAACCGTTTCGCCCGAGTCCTGGATGTGCTCCTTGTTTGTTGCCTGTCGAGCTTAGTGTGAATTATCAGTTCAATATTTTTTATAGTAAAATTAATGGATATTTTTTAGAAAAATTAAAAACAATTTTTTTCATAGATTTTAATTTTTTTGTAATTTGTTTTGTGTATATTTTAACAAATGTCTAAAATCATTTTTTTAACTTCCATTGATTGTTTTCTAATTTTTGCACACTTGTCCTCAACTTCAGAAACAAATTTACTTAAGTACATCTTTTGCACGCCATTTAATTTATTTAAATATAACTCTTTGTTTTATTGATTTTCTTTTATAAATATATGCACGCTTGAATTTACATTTCAATTAAAATTTTTCAATTTCTATTTTTACGGAATGCATTTGTTTTAATGTCAAATTTAGAGCTTCATTTTTTGACCTCTGTTCGTCCCTGCGTCTCGTCCCGAAGAGATCGGAGACGCTGGATGACTTCATGTTAAACCGTGCATGTTGTTGTTGCTCGCAGAAAATTGTGCCCCCTCCCCCTCCTCCTCCCCCTCGCCGGGAAAAAATTCCACATGACAAAATTCCACACCACGCGACACTACGCAAACTACTACGATTCCACGAGCTCCTGCTCTCCCTCTCCCTCACGCCCTTTCGGAGATGATTCACGCTCGCCAAATGAATTTTTCGCACTCCTCGCACACGGCGTTTGCACAGAAATTATTCGCACACTTATTTTCGGTGATTTATGTCGGGGATTTGTTCGAGAGAGTTTTTTTTTTAATTTTATTTGTTTCTCGGCCTTTTGTTTGGGTATTTTTTAGGACACTTGCAATTGGTTTTTTTTGGGAGAATTTTATATCTGAGTGCTTTATGTTTGAGTGATTTGTATTTTGCGTGATGTGCTTCGGGTAATTCTTGCCAGCGAAGTTGGCGGCGACTCGCGACCTCGCTCCCTCTGCCTTTGACAGGCGCTGCACACACCGTTATGTGGGATGCAATTTGAAAATTAAAACTGGGAATTTTTTTCCTCCTCCCTCCATTACTTATGCATGGCTCTCTCGCCCCACCCACGGACGCCCCGATCGTGCTCGACGACGGCCGCCAGAGCCGAAGCCGAAGCCGAAGCCACTCGTCCCCCTCCGAGCCCTCGGCGAACAATCGCCGGCTCTTGCCGCTCGACGCGGCCGTTGTCGATGGCGTCGCCGTCTCCGGCTCGACGTCCGCTTTGACTGCTTTACGTAACTTGATAATATTATGAATGAATAATGACATCTCGCCCCATTCCCCGCCCCCTCCGCGCGACCCGCCCTCATGACGACCTACAGCTTTAGCGCAATTTCCCCTCTTCCCCTCGTCCCCGCGGTCCCATTCACCAAGCCGTTGTTTGCTCTTCTTCTTCCGACTCCTCCTTCGTCTCCCCCTGTTGTTGTTGTTGCTCTTTATGCTCCTCTTGTTGTTTGCTTTCGACATTGTGTTTGTGTTGGTTTTATTGCTTTTTATTGTTTTGCATTTCCCATGGTTCTCCCGGTCGACCCCTGCCTCCCTGCCTCCCTCTCTCTGTCTCTTTCGCTCGCCCACCTTTTTATATGTACATTATGCTGCATATTCAAATGGCCCTGTGTTGGTGTGTGTGTGTGTGTGTGTGTGTCGTTTGTTTTCCCGCCTCTTAATTTTTCGACTTTTTCATACATTTCTCATTTTCTCTCGCTCTCCCTTTGTCCACATCCGTCTCGTTCGCTCGGCTTCTCGCCGTGCCTCGATGTTGTTGTTGTTGTTTTAGTTGCTGTTGGATTCGCAGTAATTTGCAGTTATTTTTAACTATATTTATTTTGCGTTTTTCCCGAAATGACATAATTCGAGGCTCGAGATCCACCGCCGCCTGCTTTCGGGCGCCCACCACTTGCTCTTCTTCTTCTTCTTCTTTCTCCCCCCTTCGCTGTGCCCGTTTTTTTTTGTCTTTTTTGTCGAAATCCCGACTCGGGACACGACGAGCGGACTCTGATGAAATCACGAGCACATTTGCATGAGAACACAATCTTTTTCTCGTTCCGTTCCGTTCCGTTCCGTTCCGTTTCGATGAGATGAACTTTCGAACTTTTCATCTGCCGTCAGGAGAGGAAGACGAGGTGTGAAGAGGGGGGGGGGGTCGGGGCGAGCCGGAAACATCGACACCGAATTGGGTGGCACAGAAAAATCCTCCATTCGCCGTCTCCCTCGCCCTTCAGTCGTTCTCCTTTCGCTCTCTCCCTCTGTCTCTCTGTCTCCGTCCCTGCCAATGTCCGGCGCTGACACGAGAGATTTCCGTTATTCTCGTCTTTCAATCTCTCGTTCTCCCTCCCTCCCTCCCGCTCGCTCTCCCTTGGACATTGTTTTTGGGGTCTGCCGGATTTTTTCGAGTTGGGAAATTTTTCCTCACGATCCGACCACGGTGTTCGTGGGCTGGGATTTCATTGGGCAGTCGTGAAGTGTCTGGAATTAGCAGGAAAAACCCACAACAACAACAACAGCAACAACAGCTAAAAAATATAACAACAACAAAATTCCGTCGGTCATGAAAAACTACAACGAAATAGCAGGAATGAAATAGGAACAACACAACAACAACAACAACATAGAGGCTAATAATTTATGCAGCAAATGGCAACAACAACAACAACATCGAAACTGCCACTGTTGCAGAACTGGCGACAACAACAAGGATAATGATAGACGGCTGGCAACAACAACAACAGCAACAACAATGCCAAAAACAAATTACAAATAAAAGGAACAAAAAAATTTAACAACAACAACAAATCAAGGGATCAGATGAACATCGAGAATGCGAGCGACAAACGACGAGAGAACAACAACAACAAGAAGAAGAAGAAGAAGAAGAAGAAGAACAACGACAGCAACAACAATAGCAACAAGAGAGACAACAACAATGAAAGCAACCGAGGCAACAACACTTATGACAACAACAACAGCAACGTCGGGATTAACAGCGATAAGAAGAGAAGCAAAAAATCACAACAACAACAACAGAGAGAACAAAAATGACAACAACACTAAAAACAACAACAACAACAACGGGTACTTAATTCAATATTAATGAGGGCAACAAAACAAACGCAGGCACGAAATTCACGGCAAGCGATTTGCACGAAACTCGCGGAAGGAGTCGCGGGTGGGGAGGGGAGGGGAGAAGGGGGTGGAGAAGGGGGGGGGTCCTGGGATTAGGGTCTGGGGCGTCCTCGGGCCTCGACCCTCGAGTCACGTCGCCGAATTTCCTAAAAGGCCTCGGAGGCCGCGAACAGGACGAGGTTCGGGCGACGGCGACGGCGCGTCCTCCGAGAGTCGAATTGAAAATTCGGCGAGATTAAATTTGGTCCCTTGTTGTTCGTGTTCCTGTTGTTGTTGTCGCAAAACGCCCTCCTGGGAGGGGGAGCGAGGGGGTGGGAGTGGGTGGGAAATGAAAAATTCACAGTTGACACCGGCGACAGTTGAAAGTGTGTTAAGTAAAAGTTCCAAAGCGCACACACACACACACACATGGTGCCGACCCCCCGCCCCCCTGGAGTTTGAACTCATTTCGTCGCTCGCAACTACCTTTGCCCTAATCCTATTTGCACACACACACACACACACACACCGGCACTCACACACGCACGCCTGAACGCACATCCCTCGGATGCGGCTGGCGTCGCCGTCGTTGTCGCTGCTGTTTCCGTTTCCGTTGCCGGTTCCGCCTCGGCTTCGCTGCGTCCGTCAGGCGGACCACGGTGTGCCTGTGCGTGTGTGTGTGTGTGTGTGAGTGAGAAAAGTTCTCGTCCTCGCCACGAGCTCCAAGAACGCGGGGATTTCGGGAATGAAATCATCCAAATTTGCGATTTTAATTTTTCACCGCTGCGTCGCGGCAGGTTCGGAAAGTTTTCCATTTATTCGTCGCCTGAGTGGCTTCGGCCGCATTTCGGGATCCAAAATCTCGGAAAATCCTCCTCTTGGCCTGGCGGTTTTTCCGATTTTCCCTCCTGCATATGGGAATCGAAATTTTGTCGATGTCCCTTTAACGCAGGCCGCCTGACGCCTCGGGCTGCCGCATCGATCAAACGGCTCCGTTTCTCCTCCTCCTCTTCCTCCTTCTCCTTCTCGTTCTTCTCCTTCTCCTTCTTCTGCTTCTGGTTTTTCTTGCCCTCCTCCTGCCAACGAATCGGAAAATCACTTCTTACTTCTCCAATAATTATTCTCGCCATCGTCCTCGATCGCCTTCTAATCTCTGTCATTCATCCATTCACGCTCTCTTTCTCTCACTCTCTCTCTCTCTCTCTCACTCTCTCTCTCTCACTCTCCCTTTCTCCATCCCTATCTCTTTCTCCCTCTCCTTCTGCCAGCCCCATCTTTTCCTCGTCTGTCTTCTTTTGCTTCTCTCCCTCCAACTCCAGATCATGTCATTTGTCTCTTGTCGCTCCAGGTCCATCAAATCGTTTCCCCTCCTCCCTCTCCCTCCCTCTCGCACCCTCTGTTATCATTCAATATCTTCGCCTCCGCCTCGTCAGCCATCGTCAGTCTACCGATTATCACCAAATCCTGCGTTCCCCTCCTCCTTCGGCCCACCCCATGCCTTGGGCTTCTGCTCGTTCTTCCTCCTCATCCGTCGTTCGCCTCGTTCTTTGGGCTTCTTCTTGTCATCCGCCCCTTCTTCCTTCCGCCTCATTCCTTCCTCCCTCCTCATCGTTCCGTGGACTCCTCCTTCGCCCCCTTCACTGCCTCCTTCCGTCTCCGTCCGCCTCGTTCCTCGGGTTTCTTCTTCTCCTCCCACTCGCCATCCTTTCGCCTAGTCCTCGGGGCTCCTGCTTCTCTCATCCCCCCTCCCCCCTCCACCTCTTCGTCCTCGACCGCCCTGCTCCCTTCCTCGACCTCCTGCGCCTCCTCCTCCTCCCTCGGGCATCCAAAATCTCTCATCATTAATTACGGTCCTCCCACACCCTCGTGTGTGCCGCATTCAGAGCCAGTGGGGCGGATGAAAAGCCTTCCTTCCCTCCCCCGCCCCCGCCCCTGCCGCCTCTCCATTCTCCCTTCTCTCGACTCCCCTTCTTCGCCCCAGTCGGGACGAGGGGAAGGAAGATAGGAAGAAAGGGAGGACGGACGGCCGGCCGGAGGTGTCGACTGGGATCGCATGAAACGCCTAAATACATGCCATTAAACTCATTAATAGGGCTGCCTGAAATTATGCAACGCAAACGGATAATTAGGCGCATGTGAGGAACATCTGACCACGCCCCCCACGACCCCCCGCCCGCCCACCTCCGTCCCACAGCCGCTCCTCGACTCTTTGGGAAGCGTCGGCGAGGCAAAAGGCGTCTAACATTAGCTCAAGGGAGGGGAGGAGGAGGAGGCGAGGAGAAGGAGGAGGCGAGCAGACAAGGCGACTGCGGAGGAGACGGAGGAAGGGAAGGAGGTGGTGGAGGAGATGGTGGAGGAGACGCAGCTGGAGCCGAAAACGAGCCAAACGAGACCGAGTCGCATTTTTGCAAACACGTGGCCCGAGGGGCAGCTTAAAGGGGTTGGGAGGAGGGAAGGGGGGGGGGAAGGAGGAGGGGGAAGGACGGGAAAGGTGAAGGGAGGGCGAATGAGGAGGTGGAAGGAGGAGGGAAGCGGAAGGACCCGGATTAGGTCAGCCGGACTTCGAAAGGGCCCCGGCCGGCCTCCCAACGACCTTGTCCGAGGGACCCCAGGGTGTCAGTGTGTGTGCTGGTGTCATGTCTGTGTGTGTGTGTGTGTGTGTGTGTGCTGGTGTCGTGTGTGTGTAATTAGCGCTGGCGAAAGTCGACGCTGGCCCCATAAATATCCTGGACCAAGCTCGAGCTCGGGCTGCTGAAACCGAAAACAAGCTTCCGATTTTCGTCCCAAACACACACACGCACACAGCGTCGAGTCCGTTTGCGTCGAAGGGGGGTGGGGCGAGGACGAGGGGGGGGGGTCGCTGGGGGCTGGCGCCGTCGGAGCAGGTCGCGGGAACTCGTCCGGCTTGAGGTCAGGTTGGGAACAACAAATCAAAGCAGTGGCTGTTGTTGTTGTTGGGCACTTTGTTGTTGTTGCTCCCATTGTGCTCATTGTCGGCGAGGTTGTTGTTGTTGTTGTCGCTGTCGTTGTTGGTGTCGCTGTCGTCGTCCTCATCGCCGTGATTGTCTTTGTGTTTGTTCTCGCTGCGGAAAAGTTGGCAAAACATTGCGTATATAAAAAATAATGCCCTCGTGTATCGAGTGGCGACCTTCTCCCTCTCCCTCTCCCCCTCCCCCTCGCCCTGTCACTCCTCCTCCCTTCGGGGCCCTCGAGGACGTCCTAATGTCCCTTTGTCTCGCTTCCTCGAGCCCACTTAACCTCGTTGCTGTTGTTGCCGTTGCTTCGGCCACAGCTCGTTGTTGTTGCCGTTGCTACGACCACAGCTCGTTGTTGTTGTTTTGTCCCCGGCCCCTCTGCGGTTCGCCACAGTGTGGTTTGTGGTCAGAGGCGGCGGCTTCGCCTCGATCTCGCTGACCCGTTCAGGCCGCCGGCTCCTAATTAGCGCCCTGAGCGACGTCGCCGCTGCCTCCGCCCCGTGCCTCGAGCGCCTCCGAGGACCCTCTCGCCTTCGAACAGGCTCCCCTGCCCCATCCCCGTCCTCGCCTCCTCATTTCTTCCCGTGATTTCTCTGAAGACCCCTTAAAAGGGTCACCGGGAGGACTCGAGGGGTCAGCAGGCGAAGTCCAGGGGGTCGACAAATCTGTCCACGCACTTCATTCGCCTCGTTGGAGCTCAGGGGAATTTGCTTCGATTTCCATTTCCATCACGTGCGCGCTTACGAGACAAGGGAAAGCGATCAGAGCGATTTCGGAGGCCCCGACTCCAGGTCCGTGGCCATTCGGTCCGTCGGCTCGACACACCCACAGTCACACCAACACACTCACACGCTCAGACACTCGCTCGGCAGTCACTCGCTCACACTCCGGAGGCTGCGAGGAACGTTGAAGAAATTGCGGTCGATCTATAATTCATGCCAAGGAAGAGGTCGAGGAAGGGGCCGAGGAGGCCCGGCCAAGCGGGCGGCAGAGCGAGAGAGAGGCAGAGAATCTCGGCGGCGACTCCCGGGGCGCGGCCCAGCAGGCCGGCCTCGGAATGATGATGATGATGTCCTTTGATTCTTGCTCGGAATTTCCTTTTGTTTCTCGTCCGCGCGGCTTGACGGCGCCGGCCCAGGCAGCGGGAGGAGGACGGCGTGCGGGAGGAACACACACGCACCAACACACCGTCACCAACACGAACTCATCACTCACACGCCCTGAGCGAGTGACGAGCGATTTGTTGTTGCCTCGGTTTCGGCCAGTCGTTCATTAGCGTTGCATACTTTGAGGGGCCGCCGACCGGTGGGTGTTTGGGTGTGCGTTTGCGTTTGCGTGTGCATGTGTGTGTGTGTGTGTGTGCCACTAATGACCGACCGACCCATCATAACCGCTCACGTTATCTGCGGCCCGAGGGCGGGAGGGGCGACGGCACCGACATCAGCATCAACAGCGTCGGAATTAATTCCACCGATGTCAGCAGAAGCGCACGAGCCGCCCCGGCTCGGGTCGGCTGCTCGGTGGAGCCGCTCGAGGCCTGCGCCATCCTGCACTGACAGCTGGGCTCGTGAGCTCGCGACCGACCCCAGGCGGCCGGGTTCCTCCGCAAATCGCATCGGCCCCCATCCGTCCGTCCGACCGACCGGTGCGGGTGGCGTCCGGAGTCAACCGCCCGCCCCCTCGGCGCCCACCCCGAGTCGCTCTCGTCAAGTTCGGCCCCCTGCTTTGGGGACCTCGTTCGATCGGGCCGAGCCCCGGCTGCAGGCGATGGCTTTAATTACGACGAGAGCCCCAAATGAGCCCATGAATTTTAATGCGCGGCCACAAATCGATTGTTTGTCAATTTTTAATGTTCACAGAGAAATTGATTTCCAACAGGGAGCGAGCGAGAGAGGGCGACCACTGGAGCAAACAACGCGTGCTGGGGAAACAAATTGCGCTTCAATTTGTTTGCATGCGAATAAGTCGAGGCAACAAATAGATTGAATGCTGTTTATTTAAGTCACCAACCCCCGCCCCCCATCGAGAGAGACCCTCCATCCCCCCTCCACTCACCCCTGGCCCGATCTCTGATTGATAACCGCGCCAGAGCCCGCGCTCGTGATACGAAAACTCATTAAAATTTATTGCTCGCCATTGTGAGCTGGGTCGAGTGGACCCCCTTGAACCCCTGAACCCCTGACCACCCTCATTTCATCCCCTCCCCCACCAGACCCTCGCCAGGCCTTCGTTGGCTTCTGGCGCCTCATACAAAAGGCTACAAATTCACAACTCGCTGCCGTCAAATGAGCGTTTGTTTGCATTTTCCCCCTTTGTCCCACGCCGCACACGTGTGTAGGTGGCAGTGAATGTGTGTGTGTGTGTGTGAGTGTCGATGTGCGTGTGTGTGTCTCTGTGCCGCCCACACATTCCGGCTGCGATTTCGTGCTCGGCGACGTGAGTGGATTTTCGTGGATTCCTCGCAACCGCAGCTGGCGGCAGGAAAGTCGAGAAAAACCACGGGCGAGCCGCGGGGAGAGGGCGTGCAGAGAAGGGAGACAGAGAGGAAGAGAGGGGGGAGGGAGAGAAGAAGTTGGGGGGGGGGGAGAAGAAGAGAAGGTTTGTAGAAATATTTGAACAAATGTCAATCGCCAATTGAAAATCGATAAATGATATTTGATGTGGGACTTTTATTTCGTTTTGATTCCATTTCCTTCCCTCGCGTCGTGGTGGGGCGAAGGGGAGGGGAGGGGAGGGGAGGGGAGGAAAATCCCCAGAAAGGACCCTCGAGGACCCCGCTGGGAAGTGCTTCGTAATGCCTTTAGAATGGCGTCTAATGAAGGTCCTTCGGCCGCATTTACTTCGCCGACAAAAGAAATCCATTTTCATCGTGACATCTTTTATTTATATTTATTTTTATTTTTATCTTGAACAATTTTATATATGGAATTTGTGTAATTTTTACTGTATTTATTTGTATAATTTAAGGCATGTTTAATTTAATATATGTAATTTATTATTTACATGACATCTACATGACTTGTGTATGAATAATTTTTTTTCCATATTTTGACTTGTCATCAATTTTGTATGCATAATTTTTAATTTGTTTCAATTTTATTTATATACATTATTTACTAGTTTTAATTTTTACATGCCATTTTTAAAACAGTTTTTTGTATTTTGAACATATATTTTTATATATTTTTTTTTTCTTATACATATTTCGACATATAATAATGTTGGTTCATGTTATTTTTAATCTACTTAATTTCTGTCTATATTAATATTCTTGGTATTTTTCTTTTCGATTTTTTTTTTGTTTCTGGTATTTCCATAGTTTTCATTCATAAAATGTATCGATTACGACTAACTGAAGTTGATAAAAACATTTCTGGCATATTCAGAGAAATATATTTTCACATTATTTCCCTGGAAACCCCTCGCAATCTGTTCTCGCATTCTGTTTTCATATTCCGAATTTCCATCTGCAATCGCGACGATGCCTAAAAATATCCTTTATTTGCTGTAATCCACTTTCATTCATTGAACTCGTTGCGTTGTTGGAGTGGCAGGGGAGGGAAGGGGAGTGAATTGGCGAGTTGAATGCATTTGTTTGACTGAGGAGAGAGAGAGAGAGAGGGAGGAACGGCGGGTGCGAAACCGGGTCAATAAAAGGATTTTTTCGCCCCAACCGAACCGAAGCGGGGCGAACTCAAGCGAATTGAGTCGGTTCGATATGAAACCCACATGCACTTAGGGCCATATGTAGTGGTGGCAAGTGCAGGTGCAACAGCGGAGTGAGAGAGAGGGAAAGTGTGAGTGTGAGTGGTGAGTGAGTGGAGGGAGACGGAATGGGAGGGGAGTGTGAGAGCGGAATTGGAGCGAAGTGTGAGAGCGGAGTGAGAGTGAAGTGAGAGCGGAGGGGAACGGACTGAGATCGGAGCGGATTGACAACGGAGTGTGAGAGAGGGAGAGGGAGAGCGGAGCGAGGTGTGTACGTTCGTTCCCCTCACACCCATCTCCTCCGCCTCCGTTGTCTTGTGTGCCCTCCGTGCAGCGACGCCGACGCCGACAGCGCCGCCACCTCAATCAGGCTCTCATTGCGTCCCCCGATGGCGCGCGACGGCTGTCGTCAGGACCCAGGCGCTCGCCGGGGGGTTGCGGGAGGAGGGGATCGCTTCGGCAATAAAGTAAATTGCACAATTTACTGCGTTGCCGTTATTGCTCTCTCCCTCTCTCTCTCCCTCTGTCTCTCCCCCTTCGCCGCTCAATGCGAATTGCGAGCTTTATTTGCATTCCAAATTGGAGGGCGACGAGCGGCGCCTCGGCGGGGCGTCGAGAGCGGGACGCGAGATCCAGCTGTCGCCGACGCCGACGCCAACGCCGTCCTCATCTTCATCATCTTCTTCTTCTTCGACCTCGTCAACCGCTCCCCAAGTCCGAAGTCCGAAGTCCGAGGTCCCGAGGGCAAAACCGGGATCGCCCGATTCCCTCGACCACTCACGCCACGACCTCCTCGAGCCAGTGGCCGGCGAGTGTGGGAGAGGGAGTGAGAGGGCGATAGAGCGACCGCAGAGGGAGACAGCGCGATGCAGACGCACGAAACCTCTGCATGTTGTCATGTCCGATCCATGTTGGCCCGCTGTATGGCCGAGGATAACAACAACAACAACAACAAGAGCAGCAAAAACAATGACAACAGCAAAACCAATACCGAAAAAATTGATGACAACAGCAGAAACAACTGCAAACCTGGTTGAGGACGTTTTAGAGACAACAACAAAATATCCCTTTGCCTGTTCCTCTGCAAAGGGAAATGTGCGTGTGTGGGTGGCGTGTGTGAGAGTGCTCGCGTATGTGTGTGTGTGGGTGTTGGGTTGAGTCTTCCATCTGCGGTTAACTCGAGTTTGGAGCTTCCAGTTTGGAGTTCATTAAGTTTTCGTTTCATCAGAACCGCAAAATAGAACCCAATGTTCTCAGAAATAATTATATTTTCCAGCATGATTTAATTGAATTTCCTCAAATTTCTCAAAAGCATCTAAAATTTCTCAAAACCACTTTGATTTTCCTCAAAAACTAAGTGATTTTCTCGAAACCAATTCGATTTGCTCCAAGTTAAACCCACGATCCGTTTGTGTTTCGTCTGTCCGGAGGTCCCGAAGTTTCTCGAGAGCCTTCGGAACTCGCTTCTCCATTTGTTTTAATAGTTTATGACTTCGGAATTTGTTTTCTCAGCGGAATCGCTCGAGTGTTTAGTGAACTCCTCTCGCAAATCCCCCGAGTTCGTTTCATTGACGTTCTCAACTGCACCGACATTAATTATGAACCATGCGTCTGTCTGTCCGACTGTCTGTCCGGAAAAATCTAGTTCGAGAAAAAGTGAAAACTATTTGAAATGCCTGGAAGAACTCGATATGATTCTCAATGAAAAAGTGAAAACGGGTCGTATGAGTGACGTTTAATTGGATAACGGTTTAATTGGATAAGAGGAGTGACAAAGAGAGAGAGTGAGAGCCTGGAAGACCGAGCAGGGCTGTCACATTCACATTAAGTTGGGAACTCGCTGCTCTCGGGCTGGGGCTCGGAGTACTCGGAGGAGTCGGTGGGACGAGGCGTATGAGTGACAGTTATTAAAAAAAATTGATAATTATTTTCAAAGCACTTCCCCAAACGTATTTACAGAAATTTTGAAAGTAATATAATATTTAAATGTAAAGTGTAGAAATTTCAACTTATCGTTGAAAAATGTTTTTGTTGAAAAATGCTTATTTGAAAACTGTACTTTTTGCCATTTCTGTAAAATGCACTTTCTGCCAAATTCACCTTCCCCCAAATGCACGCTCACTCACATTTCACATTTTACATTTAATTTCATTTTCTCTTCCGTTCTGTCGTTCTGTCGTAGCTCTGTTTAAATGTAGAAATGCGTTTTATGTAGAAATTCGTGAAAAGAAAACATGAAAATAGAAAAATAACAAAAAAATTTTCTCACGTTTCTTTGCGTCGATTTCGTTTCTTAACTTTTCCTTCTTCTTCTTCTTCTTCTTTTGTATTTTTTTAGCCAACGCCAAAGCGTAGTGTAAAAACACAGAACGAATAACCGATTACTCGGCTCACTAGCAAGCAGTAGTTGGCAACACTGCACCATTGCACATGCTCTTCTCCGCTCGCTCAAGCTCGCTCTCCCAGCGTTGCCAGAGATCCACAAAAAAACAAACAAACAACAGTTGAATATTTACGAATAACAACAACAATCACCACTAAAATACACCATTTCAATTTTATCGATAATTTCCTCTAACAACCAAAACAAAATTATTTTGCTTTAACATTTCATTGAATTCAAATCAAATCGAATCAATTTCGATTCAATGAATGATTACAACAACTGAAACAACAACAATCCCAAATTTCCTCCACCATCACCACCACCGATACCAAAACCAACAACAACAACAACAACAACAACAACAAGAACAGCAACATTATTAACTTTCATCGACAACATTGAAAACGATTGAACCGAGAACAGCAACCAAACCACAACGACATCATACCAACAGTAACAACAACAGAAACAACAACAACAACAAAAATACCCTTCACCACAACGACGACAACAGCAACAGCCACAGCAACAACCATAGGAACGGCAACGAGCACAGGCAACAGCAACAGCAACAGCAACAGCAAGAACATGAGCAACAACAAAATGAAAAAACGCGACACCGACTTATGACTCGTGCGGACGAAGGGCCTCGGGCTCGGCGTCGGCGGCGGCGGCGGGGGCGGGCGCTACAAGGTGACCGCCCGCTGCGTCCCGGAAGTGAGCGTCACCTCGCCCCAGGCCGACGGCCACTACAATGACTTGCTTCTCCAGCAGCAGCAGCAGCAGCCGCACAAGAACAAGCAGCAGCAGCAACATCACCATCAGCAGCACCAGCATCCGCAACAGCAGCAACTGCACTACAACAGTAACAACAACACTTATAACAACCTGCTGTTGCGCAGCAAACAGACTAACAACATTTATCCGGCAGGAGCAACACTGGTCGAGGAGGAGGACTTCAATGAACTGACCGCGGTCCCCACAACAACAATCGTGATCGCCACCAACGCCACCAACAGCAGGCGGACGAAGCACCTGCCGCCCCTGAAACTGACGGCAGCAACGATTGACGACGACGAGGACGCCGGCGTCGCCGTCGCCATCGCTGCCGCTGCTCCAGTCACCAGCAACACCGCCGCCTCCGCCTCCGCCACAGCCACCAACGCAACAACGCCAACAGCACCGCCAGCGAAAAATGTGCAGCTTCAACAGCAGCATCAGCATCAGCAGCAGCAGCAACAAATCAAGCCCGCGAACGCATTCGTAACGACAGCAACATCGGCAGCAGCAGCAGCTCTAGCAACAGCAACAGCAACAGCAACGATAGACGACTCCAGCCTCGCCTCGCAGACGAGCTGCAACGAGGAGGCGACCGAGCTGACGCCCCTGGTCCCGAAGGCAGCTTCGGCCGACACCGACGTCGACGCAGACATCGACGCCGACGCCGACGCGGACGTTGACGACGAGGCGGCTGTGACGGCCACGACAACCACCACGACAACTGCGAACACCGACGACGAGCGCGAGGCCGCGAAGAACCCGAACCCGAACGCGATCGCGAGCGCAACCGCCGCCAACTTCGGCGCCTCCTCAACGGCCACCGCCGCGGTCGAGGCCGCCACCTCGCCGATCCAGCAGCTGTGCGGCTTCTACCAGCCCGCCCCGCCGCCGGCTCCACAGCAGCAGCAACAACAAGTACATCAGCATCAGCAGCACCAGCAGCAGCAGCAGCAGCAGCAGCGCGTCCCGACCACCTACAGCCACAACTCGAAGACGACCCGCTCCTGGCCGGTCATCTACCGCAACCCGCACCACTACGACTACGAGGCGCTCTACGTGAGCAACCGCGCTCAGCCGGGCGCCCACCACAACTACCAACAGCAGCAGCAGCAGCAGCAGCAGCCGCACCACCACAACTACCAGCAGCACCACCACCAGTACCAGCAGCACGTCGCGGCCCTCGCGCAGAACCCCTCGTCGGCGAGCTTCAAGCAGAACTGCTACTCGAACCAGTTCGCCCAGTCCATCATCTACTCGTCGAGCAACGAGGACCTCACCGCCAATGAGTACACGGGCGAGGGCGGGCAGGCGGGCGACGGCGACTACGGCTTAGACAGCGGCGGCATCGACGGCGGCGGCGGCGGCGGCGGCGGCACGCAGACGACCTGCTACTACTTCGCGCCCAGTCGGCACAACAGCATTTATGAGCACCCCTCGGCGGTGGTCGGAAGCTCGCTGCACTTCGACCCCGCCTCCTCGGCTGCGACGACGGCGGCCGCTGCGGCCGCGGTCGAGAGTCTGAGACGCAGCAACAGCATCTTGTTGCGCAACAGCAGCTGCACCTCGAAGCAGGTCGCGGGCGCGGCCGGTGCGGGCGGCGCCACCATCGACAGCCCGACCTCGCTCAACTCGGGCATGGACGGCATGGGCAGCGGGTCGGGCGGCTCGGCGTGCTGCTCCAGCTGCTGCGTCGGGCCGCCGCCGGTGCTCTTCCTGTTCGTGACGCTCCTGATGACCACCAGCGCGACGGCGATGCTCTGCGCCGCCATCATGACCGACCACTGGGAGCACGTGGCCTGGGACCGGGCCAGCCTCGACCGCTACACGAACCGCTCGGGCCTGCAGCTGGACTGGCTGCTGGACGAGAAGGTCGCGGTGCTCAAGCCCGACCGCAGAGGTGAGTGGGCAGAATTCGAATTATATGTTTGTATGTATTTGTATTTGTACCAGATTATATATTATTAATTCAGTTGGCAAATGTGTCTCGAGCTCTGGGGACGCTCGCCGGCTCCTCCTCCCAGGCTCCTGAACCACCTTGACCTTAATGCGCTCCACACGTCCCATCGGGTCGGGCGATTTATCGACTGCCGGCCAGTATTCTCGGAAATGGAAATGTGGAAATGCGGCTCCATCATTGCCTTTGTTACTTTTAGTCCGTTCGATTCGTTGACTTTTCGTTTTATTGGCCGAGCAGGGCAGCACGACAGCACAACTCACCATAGTCACAGGTGTGGTCTCTTTCGCACACTCGCACTTCGTCTACGGCGACGACACCGACAGGATTGCCGTTGGAGCCGTCGTCGGTGGCGCCACAAAGAAGCTCGCGACGGTGATGAAATAATAATCCGTAACGTGAGCTGACAAGATATAGAGCGGCGTGATGAGAATTTCCATCAGAAAAACAACAACACCATACTAGTACTACTCCTACATAGTTCAATAGCAACGAATTGAGGGAGCTGCTACATAATAGAGTTAAGAGAAATCCCTCTCTTCCGCGTTCTCGCTCCATTCGTTGTGTTTGCTCACGGTTCGAGAAACTTCTGCGTGCGGGAGCCCGCTAGCACGGAAATCCTTTGAAAAATTCTCCCAACTCGAATTCAATTTAGCGGCACACACATGGCACACACACACAACGAAAACGAACGCAACGACAACGACAACGGCCACAACACAGCGATCACAACCACTGCTACCACACCAACAATGGCCAGCACTGCAAAAGCAATGACAAAAAATCGATGTGTCGACATGCTGCTATTGCTGTTGTCGTTGTTGTTGCTTGTAGCTCGGGTCTGCAGGTTGTCGTGAGCGTTGTTTGTAGTGTTGTGTTGTCCTTGTGTCGTTTAAATATTTAACTTTTCAATTTATCGTCGCTGTCCTGGCGGGCCGGGCTTCGCAACCGCTCACCAAGCACTTTTAGGGAAATTGGCCCCGGCAGGATGTGGCTTTGGCTTAAAACTTAAACGCCAACACACGGCGGAACCGGAGGTCGAGACCATTGAGCCATCAATTCACCACTAGGACCAAAATAATCCCCACTCTAGCACTCGAATAATCCACACACGTGTTGGCTCCCTCTGTATCTCTATCTCTCTCTCCCTTTCGCCCTTAGCGGACTATCGGTTCCGGCGCGACTCGGTGTTCCTGGTGCCGATGCACGGAGGCATCTGGACGCTGTGCATCGACCTGCCGAAGCACGAGCTGCAGGAGCTCCGGCGCGACCCTAAGTTTCCGCGGGGCGCCCCGCCGTGCGTCAACTACCTGGCCGGCTCGATGGAGAACGCCAGGGGCGAGGAGCAACGCAACGACTGGCAACATAGTGAGTCCCAGACACCATTGCAGCCGCATTTGCGTACGTATGGTACAACTTAGGTGTTGAGTTGTGTTCTTCCCCCACCCCGGTTACAATCGACCTTAACATTGTACAAAAAAAACCCAAGAAAAAACAGAATCAGTACCAAACAGCAAAGCCACCTATACTTACTTCTCTACTTCTACCTCTGCTACTACCACTTCTACTACTATCTGACTAGCCAACCCCTCGAAGATCTAGCAGTAAACATAGTGCGAAAACAGTAGTAGAAAACAACATGCATTGGAACACCGGCATCAGACCTCTGCAAGCCGAGTAATCGTAGGCTTCGGCTTAGGTGCTTCCAAATCTAAATTTTTCCAGTAGTTTTTGTGTACGTTGCGAATCGTAGTGAGCATGAGTAGTTAACGAGTAGTCGGTTCACAAAAATTGGAAACTTTCTGTGGGCACCACGACCCACTCCATTTTGAATACTGAGGCCATCGATCGGTTCGTTCCCCGAAAGGAAGAGAAACTCGCGAGTTCAATAGCAAAAACTGTGTATTTTATTTAACGGCTCTTTTATATAAACATTTTCTTAGACCTAGAGTTCTATCAAAAATATCATCGAATAAAAAGAGAACAAATAGAATAGATCAGATCATATTAGAGCAGAGCAGAGCAAAACTGCAAGCGGGTTCCGATCTTAAAGTACGTAGAGAAGAGGAGGAGAAACACCTGAAGAACATTTACAATGTATTATTATTACAGAAAACAGGCAGGGATAGTTTTTAAATATAAAACACGCTGCTCAAAAATGCATTAAATCAACAAGGTAGTGGAGTGGGAAACTGCTAACCGGGTGGCAAAACAAACACAAACATAAATTCAAAACAAAGATAACCTGGAACACGGCAGAATGTGTAGTCTTTCGGCTTGAAATTTCCATACAGCACAATTATGATGTACACATGCATGCATGAGGGATGAGGATGAGGGGGCGATGGATGAATAGTGAATGTGCTTCAGTGAATAGGCTAAGGTAGTGGGGGTCCGGACCGGGGTTGGTTGTGATTGTGCTCCTTGTTGTGGTCGACTTTCGCTGGAATGCAACACATTTCACGAACCCAACTCCAACTCGCCGCCGGAACTTCCCTAGACAGCCGGACGCTTGGCCGGCGATGCCGCGGCCTCCGCCTCCGAATTGCGCTCTTCCGGCTTCTTGCGCTTGATGAGGTGCGAAATGTCGGTGGGCTTCGAGGACGACGTTATGGCGGCCGACGATGACGACGAGGCGCCCGCGGGAGGCGATTTCAATGTGGAGGAGGAGGACGATGGGCCAGCGCCATCGGCGCCCTCCGACCCGGCAGGTTTAATAAAGTTATCCAGAGCAGCGCGAACCTCGGCCAGTTGCTGTGGATGAGAAAAATAAATTTCCAAATGAGTCAAATCGAATGTGGTAGGGTATGAAAAAGTAAAATTTACCTGCGCTTGCATCTCCTCGATTTCGGCTATTTTCGCCCAGATCTCCTGCTTCGTCTCCTCCATGTCCTGAATGTTGTTCTTGTCCTTCTCGGTCTGGTCCGCCTTCGCCTGCATCTCGGCGATTTCGCTCTCGATGAGGTTGCAGGCCTCCTTCAGGGAGGCGGCGCCCTCCTTGTTCAGCTGCTGCATCAGATAGGTGAGGCCGATTTTGTAATGGATCTCGGCCATGGCACGGCGGTATTTCGTTGGCAGCTCCCCGTAGATCTTCAAGGCTTTCTCTGTCGGATAGGAGAAATATACGGAGGGAAAACAGTTTACTGACAGTGGGTTCAGAGGAAAATATTTGTGTAATATATGTGAAACGTGTCAGAAAGCGCCTGCCAGAGCGAAAGGTGAGCTCGGCACAAACTGGGAATAATTACCATAATCCTCCCGAGCCGAGTCCAAGATGTTGTTCTCGAACTCGATGTTCGCCAGTTCGGTTTGAACCTCGGCCAAATTCGGCAGACCGCTCAAGCCTTGACGTGAGAAGATTTTGGCAGCCAGCTCAAGGATTTCCCATGCCAACTGCAAACTGGAGGCCTGCACAACAGAAGACAGACGAAGATGGAAATGGAGATAACGACGACGACGGAGAATATGAAATGAATGCAAACGTGTACGAAAATAGGAATAATACCGCATTCTATAAACCACTCACCGCCTCGTTCTCGTCCTCCTCCTCCTCGCCGGCATCGCCGTTCGACGTGCTGGGCTTTTCGGCATCTGTCGCCGCCGCTCCATTGGCGTTGGCGTTGCCGTTGCTGGGCTTCGCGGCCGCCCCGTCCTCCGCCGTGCTGCTCACCATGGCTTCGTCCGTCTTCTCCGCAACCACATCCCGTCCTGCATTGGCCGATGACACTTTGTCGCCGGCCGCCAACGCCGACGCCGCCTCCCCGTCCTCCGTGGAGTCCGCCTCGTCCTCTGCGGTTTTCTTGCTGGCGGCCGATTCTGATTCCTTGATGGTTTCCAATTTGGCCGCAGAACCGTTTGTAGGCTTAGCAGCTGCCTCCCCGTTCGCCGAGCCCGAACCCTCGGCCACATTGTCTCCGTCCTCCGCCTCCATCTCGTCGTCGTCGCCGTCGTCGTCGTCATCGTCGTCGTCCTCCTCGTCCGGCACATCGATGACCTTGTTCTCGTCCAGCGCCAACGCAATCAGGGACTTTGCGTAACTGAAACAACAAGAACAATGTTAATCCCGAGGGCTCAGGCGGACGTCCTCGACGGACGATTTCCGACGGACTCCAGCACTCACAGCAAGTAGGGCATTCCCAGCTCATCGGACAGTTCGCCGTAGAGCTCCTCGTACAGGCCGCAGACCTGGCTCAGCTCGTCGGCCGCCTCGGCGTAGCTCTTGACCAGGAAGTTCCTCGATCCATGGCTATACAGTTCTTTGGCTTTGAGGATCTTCTCCGACCGCTCCGGATCGGCGGCCACGACGACTGCGTCGGTGGCGTCCGCCGCCACCACTGAGGCCGGTTTCTGTTCGTCGGCAGACATTTTTGGTTCTGGTTCTCTGAGGAGACGAATCAAAAATAATTGTAGTCAGGTTAATAAACTAGACTAGGATTAGAAGGGTTCAATTGTGGAGCCACCTCGTTAGTGAGACGAGATCATGAGTCTTGTTGGTAAATAAAAACAAAAAAACAACAAAACTAATAAACACGTAGGTTGTACCGCAAATAGTACACTAGTTTTTTAGTCTATAAAACAAAAATATAGAAAACAAAAAACCGTGCATGTCGTTCCATGTTCTCTGCTTGCTTACATCTGCATACATTCACACTTACGTTCACTCACACAAACATTTATTCAGCAATTTATGATCGCGAAACCAACGGGGAAAAAAACGCGAAACGTTCAACGAAGCGAATTTGCCTCAAAACCAAGTCTAAGTCCTTTTAATAAATTGTCTGTCAGCCTGCCGACAGCGAATCCTAATATCCCATCACAGCGTTCCGAGATTTATTTTTAATGCGAGACACCGAGAGAAAAGAGCGAGTACAAAAAAACGAGACATCAAGAGAAATGGAACACGAAAAAACATCTGAAGAGAATGGAACAACAAACAGAACTCGATGCCGCTGCAGGCAACACCGACTGACAAATACAAAGACGACCCACCGACACCCACACACAACAGTACATATATCTGTATATGACAAAAAAGGTTGAACTGCCGAAGGATTGCCTGGGCGAGGATGTTCGAAATTGACACATGGGAGCGAGGTCGAGAGCGTTTGCGAATGGAACCCAATCAGGATCTGGAGAGAAGTGCAAATAGAAATCGAAATGTGGAGCAAAGTTGCCTCCGGAGAGAACCCGGCGATTGTGCTTGGAGGGGCGGGGATTGGAAGAGATTTCCAAGGAGCCCACGTGCAAAAAAAAAAACTTTATTTTATACCGAAATCAATGGCAAATATTTGTCTCGAGGAAACTCTGTTCAAACTCAATTTCTGATTTGCCTCCGTCGTAATTTTCCTCAGCCCTCGACTCGTTCTACTTGATTGTTGTAATTTTGTCCAATTCGTATTCGTGTCACTTCCCTTGAGTGACATGGAAATTCCACCTTTTCCTCCCTAATATCAACAATCATTTCTGCGCCGCGTCGATTTCCATAATGAAACCCCAGATTTTCGCCCGAAGTCTGTTTTGCCTATCCTCGTCCGTTCTCCCGTGCCAGTCGCACCTTTCACCAGGACGACCTCATTATTGTCCCATGCCATACTCGACGATTTCCATCGGGTGACAATTAAAAATGAATGCTACGCAATAAATATGTTAATTTCCACAGAGACGTCCGAGTCTGAACCGAGTACTCTTGACGGCCTCATTTGGCAGTGTGTCGTTTGCCGACCCATCCATCCATCTCTTTCCGCCACCTGTCCACCCGATCCAAACCGACCCGACCTGTCCGGTCGTCTACTGGCACCACTCAAAAGCCATCAGGTTTTCAAAGGGAGGGACTGGCAGGCAGACAGACAGACGGACGGACGGTGGAACAGACAGGCAAATTTCTCAATGACAGGCGACACACACGAATATGTCTTGGTGCAAATGTTGCCACAACAATCGACCTTGTCGCGTGGCCATTGAAGAAGAGGCGGGTAGATCGTGATCGTGTTGTTGGGCATTGTCCTGCCACCATTTGTGTGTCATCGTTATGTGGGTTGGTGTCCAGCCGCATGTTTGTTTTGCGGACTCCGACAACGTGGCATTTTTTATTGTTAGAATATTTTTATAATAATGAATTTACAACCGTGGTGGTAGGAGGAGGGTGGACTCCGTCTAGTGTTTGGTGGGAGGGAGCGAGGTGTGGCTACGGGTGTCGAACGTGAATATTTGACAATCGAAATCGAGCGACAGGGTGTGAAATTTCCCATTAATATATTCCACTGAAATGAGTCCTGCCCAAATGGAAGGGAATCGAATCAAATTTGAAGAGTTTTGTAAACGAACCAAATAAGTTATTTATTTCGTTATTATTTCGTACTTTCATCTGTTCGGACATATCCTGGGAAATCGAATGTAAAAACAACATATGGAAAGCACATGAAAGCCTCAAAAAGCATTCGTGCATGAAATTTCTGACATGTCGTTCGCCGTCCGTTTCCATAAATTTAACAATTTTCCCCGCGATATGGATGGATTGTATACTTTTTGGTCGAAACGCAAATCAATAGCAAACGAGAGCCTTCCAATTATATCGAAACGCCAAACTGTGTGCCGTTGCCGATTCAGTTCCGCGAAATTCATTTATGGTAAATAATTGCATTCCATGGGACCGGCTCAGTCAGTGTAAAGAGCGCAAGAAGAAAATTCCCAGAACCATCAGGAAAGGAAAATCTGAAGCCGAGCGCGACGCTCCACAACAGTTTGCAGTTTGTCCGTGGCCGAGAATTATGAATGAAATTAAATAGGAGAATGCAGAGTCGTTTAAGAGCGCACAAACACACACACAAAGGCTGCGCTGCTGCCAACGGGGATGAGCACAAAACACCGCGTCCTTTTTTCCTTCAGACCTTCAGAGCAACTCGGTTAAAGAGCACCTTGACCTTAATCCCATTCCAACCACCTTGTAATCCAATCAGAGCAGGTCGTGTAAACATTTCGCACCAACTGAGTGGGGAGTGAGTGGGGTGGGATGGCAGGTGGATTCAGTTCATCAGGTGATGATGATGATCCGGGTCGGGTGGAATTAAACGACCGACGCCTCACTTCGCATACCAACAAAGAAAACAATTGCTTTAATTCATGTACTATATTTCAGTTTTTAGATAGTACAATTCAATTCAAAAGAATCTCGTTGAATCCCCCAACATGGTGGAGAAAATGGCCTAGGACGATTGCTCGTAACCAACCCAGACGGGTTCCTTGCGCGGTTTGCCAGGCTTCCCGGTGAAGATCTTTTTCGGGCGCCCCGGGCCGCGCTTCATCACCGCTCCATCGATGACTCGCGTCTCCACCACCTTCTTCTCGCCGCCGCCGTCACCATCACCATCGAAACGCGTGACTTTCGACTTGGGGCGACCGCGTCCCCGTTTCGGCGATGGAATCGGTGAAGCGACGTCGTCAACCTCGTCATCGTCTTCCTCTTTGACGACGATTTTCTCGGTATTTTTCGAGCTGACTTCTCGCATGGCGATGGCTCTGGTGGTGGTGGTGGTGGTGGTGACTGTGGCGATATTGGTGTTTTTAGAAGGTTCGATAGGCTCAGATTTCTAATTGCTATGATTCTTGCTCATGCTCATGCTCATGGTCTGAAGGGAGCGTGGCTGTGTCTGTGCGTGCGTGCGTGCTTTTAAACGACGACGTCTGCAAGAGATAAGCGTAAAGAATAATACTTTTATTGGAATGCTGATAGGCCGGGGCGGGGCGGGGCGAGCGGCGGTGAAGAGATGGAGAACTCGTGGACGACACGCAAGTTGAATGAGTCGTTGAATCGCAAATCGAAGAAAGAAAGGACGACAAAATTCATGCGCCCACATTCAACAAGGCTCCTCCCTCCCTCCTCGCATTGCTGAGAGGCATTAAATCATAATGATTTGTTGAACATTTGTTGCGGCTGAACTTGCTCGAGTTGAATAGTCGAGTTCATCAGAAGTTCTCCAGTCCACGCCACGAAGGTGAATCCTCTCAAGGACACGCCCACCTCACCCCGCGTCTCCCCCCGTCGCCCACGATAATCATTATCGTTCATTGTTTACTTTGTGATTCTTTCTTCTACTGCTTGTGAGCTTCCATGGCTTTTTCCTCTGTTTTCTCTATGTTCCTTCTTTCATCGTCCCTTCTGCTTGTCTGTCTTTTTACTTCACCACTCACTGCATGCACAAAGCAACACCATCCACATCAAACGACCATCACGCACACACCAACATCATCACAATCACCATCATCGACATCGACATCGACACCCACAACCCAGAACTTGTCCAGGAGTTCTGGTAAATGATATAAATCCTCCTAATTAACCTTCACCTCTTCTTTGTCCTACTGTTACTTCTCCTCCTTCTCCTCCACCTCCACCTCCACCTCCACCCACTCTCCCCGCACACTCACTGTTCTGTCTTGTTTTGAAATCTGTTTGAATTTAAAGCCAACGCCAATGCAAAGCAAACTTTTAACTGCTGCCGAACAAACACATTTTCTTGGCGTCTCGTGTGCTCGTTACAGGGATGCAAAACCTGTCGATCTCCTGCTCGTTAGTGTGTCTCATTATTCTGGGCAGCGCGGCCCTGGTCGGAGCCTTCGGCGTCTGCCAGCGTCAAATCAGCGCCATTCTAATTACCGGAGTCATGTACCTGTTGGCAGGTGAGTCGTCTTTGATTGGCATCTGATGGACCTCCGAAGTGAACGACGACGACTTCGCGTCTCGTCCGTTCTTTCGCCCCTTTTGTGGCTCCTTTCATTGGCTCACTAATTGACAGCTTCCTTTGCCCCGCTTCTCTTCTTTCCACAGCGCTCTTCGCCCTCTTCACCCTCATGATTATTCACTTCAAGCGCCAGCAGGGCCGCCCCATGCTGGACAGCGACTATGACGGCACCGTCGACGGCATCGTGGCCCGACCCGGCGGCGTGGCCATCATGGCGAAGCCCCTGCTCGGCGCCCGGATCTTCCTGACCTCCTGGAGCCTCGACCTGGGCTGGGGCGGCGTCGTGCTGTGCGCGATAACCTCGGTCCTGTGGATACTGCTGTCGAAGATCATGCGCTACAACCCGTTCTCGGCGCTAATGATTTAGTTAAACGCCATGCGGCGCGACGGCCAGGACGAGCTGGACGAGCAGGAAGAGCTGGAGATGGCGCTTGCGGCGATGGTGTGAGAGCTGGGAGCCTCTCGATGGAAAACAAAAACTACTAAATGCTGAAAGTGTTGCGAAACTCAAAGCAAAGGAAAACGGAAGAAACAAGAGAAAATGAAACCCAAGCAAACCAAACCAAAACCAAACAAAGGAAAGCAAATTGAGCCGAAAAGACAAAAGGGAATTAAAAATTAGTAATTAAACTTAAAGCTAAGCTAAAGAAAAATGCTACAAAATATTTAAATTGAAAAATATATCAGCTGGATAGAGGTTGCAATGAAATGTTAATATTACAAATTATTGTGTAAAAAACCAACAAACAAAATGTAGCTGCTCAGCAAAAGTTCATGATGGACTTAGTTATAGTTGACGAAAAGAAAGTAATCTTAGATTCCACGCTTTTTTATATTTGAATTTTGAAAGTTTTTCCAACTTGTTTCGTAAACAAATTTACAAAATTGTACGCAGATGGAATGGAATGTAATGAAACCGGAGGAGACCCCGGAATATTCTCAGAATCTTTGCGGAAGGAATTAACACAGAACAAATTTCGTGTAGAACCACAACAAATGCTTGCCTTAATATTTTTATTATCACTAAAATTTATTGTAAATGTAATTTACGCTCTCTTTTACTAATTAACGACGACTCTTTACAACGGTTCGTAGCTGAAGAAGCCTCCAAGTGCGAGAGCGAACGCGAATGTGATTCTGAAGATGGGATTGATTATGAGATGACTTAAATACCTTATTTAGTCGTAGCTACTGCTACACGTTGTTCTGTGTGGCAACAAGTGTATCAATTGATTTCAAGCCTGTAGCTTCAAAAGCTGATATTTTCAAAATGAAACCAAATCCAAAATCGAAATCTTCAACCAACCCATCCTTATCCGCTCTACTTAGTATACAGCTATACTATAATTAAATATATATACATATATATATACATATACATAACTTATATTATATACCATTATATGAAGGAAGGAATCTGAATATATATAAAATAAATACCTTACTATTTTCTGATTATTGCAACGAACTATTTTTAACTCGCGCAGCAATGCTTTCATTGCTTACATTTTAATTGAGAAAATAAACCCGAAAGTACCGCAAATGTTTTTGTAGCAGTTATTGTAAAGTAACACGGTTTTCATTAACATTTTTATTTTTTGACACAAATATGACAAAAGAGAGAAAATATTAAATAAAAACCAAGTGCAAATGGAACTCGTATATTTATTGTAAATTATATAAAGAAACAAAATGTATTTTTATGTAAACGCTTTGCCTTATTAATTACTATTATAAACAATTACAGAATTAATCAAATAAAATTAAATCCATTCATTACACACATTTATCTATTTGTTCTTCTTACACGCTTCATTACATAATAATATCTGGCATGTGCCGGCAAAACAATTATTAAACAGACACCCCGGCACCCAGATGGACCTGATTCATCCACAACAAATAACATTTAAATTCAAAGTTCAACAACATGCCAAACAGCCGGAACAACTTCAGAGTATTTTGAGATGCCGTGAAGTCGTAAACCATCAAAAAGTTACAGATAAGGAGCTGAAGGTTTACAAATGCCTGCACGTGGAAAAAAATAAGTCATAAATCTCCCAAAGAATGACGTTCAATTTAATTATCTTCTTCAGTAAGGAACATAATTTTTTATTTAATTTGTACCTGAGGTGTGTCAAATCACTAGCAACATTTTGGAATATTTTCAAATCGCATTGCAACACTGAAAATATTATTTCAAAGGGTTCATACAGGGTGTTTGAACAGAAAAAAAACCGACAGTTTTATTAATTTCGAAGTCTTCTTGTAATACTGAAAACAATATTTCGTATTACAAGTTGTTCAACATAAAAAAATCAGTCGAATTTCGCCTTTATGAATTTTTTTGAATTTAAAAACAAAATGTTAATTTTTTACTGACCTTTCCCGTTTTTCCCACATGACCGTTGATTGGCAAAAAAACCCTGTTTTTATATCAACTTACACACACAACTGGAAAACAGCTGCAGCAACGACTTTACTAAGAGGCGCGCAAAAAAACATGTAACAAAAACATCATTAAAACGATACGAAAGCTTTTAATGTATTTAGAATATTATTAAACAAAACGCGCGAAAAATCGCAACGTAAAAAAGGCGAACGAAGGAATAAGAAAACGAAAATGGAAATGAATCCACAACATAAATAAAAATTACAAAATTAACGATTAAAAACAGCAACAAAACAGTTCATTCAACCTGCATGTGTGTGGAGGTCGAACGACTACACAAAACGGATTTACGTTTAATTATCTCACATTGACGGCGTTTATGTACAAAAACAATACCCGTAAAACCAACGTGTCCTCCCGTGCATTTATATTTATTTGTAATATTTCGACTGTAATCGGCAAAAAAATGCAAAGTTTGACTCACCTTTTTGTGCTTTGCTGTAAATGAAATGAACTAGGAAAGTTTCTGTTCACCTACTACTTTAAATGTATTCACTAAATACTCCGTGTTTTGCACGAATTTCACTATTTCCGAGAATACAAACGACACTAAATTAAAAGAAATTCCTGAAACTGGCCTAGCGACGTTTGATGTTTGCGACGGAATGCGCTTTTGTCAGAATTTCGGACCGTCGAATGTGCGAAAATGCCGCAATTTTGTTTGTCTTTTTGCTTGCTGATATTAAACTGTAAAGTCTGACCAGTTTTCTCTTTTCACCAAAGCATTGACCCTATGCTACAGATGACACAGAGCGAGATGGAAGAAGCAAGATGGCGATTTGGCAAATTCGCGCGTTCTTCTGATTGTCATAATTGACAATCAGATTGGTCACGATGAAAGTATTGGCATTCACAATAGTCGCCAAGAAAAATTGGAACAATGTAGTCTTGACACGCACATATTCACAATAGTTAGTTTTTCACCACTGCAAAATCGGAAAAATCCAATTTCGAATTTCGAATACCGAATAAAAACAATTTTTATGACCACGGATCAGCCAGGCGTGCGTCAGCTGTTGACAGCGCAGAGAACTGAGGATTGAGTAGAAATTGAGCGACTTTCTAGCGGAGCGGACGTGTCGTGGAGCGCGTCGAAGTCTCACCGGAGTTTCTTGTAATTTCCCATATTGAAGTCTTCGCGAGTCCGCCCCGGCCTGCGTTCGCACCGTGGCCCATGCCAGTCAACACATGCAACTGTCCGCCTGCCTCTGGGTGCGCGGCACTGTGTTGTAAAATTTTGTGAATAATTAATTAGCTGAACTCGAAAAAGCTCAACAAGAGCGTAACTTGTGTGTGGAGTTTTAGAGCTAAAGAAAGTGGAAAGAAGTTGTTCGATCGCAGTTTCATTGACATAGTGAAATTTAAGCTGCTTTAACGAGTCACAAATTTTGAAGAATCATCGTCCTGAGTTGTTAGAAAGGTATGAACTTCAATTGTAATGCATTTAAATTATTGATTTTTTCCACGAACACGCGGCTTATGTCTTTGTTGTCGGCCCGCTCAGGCATTTTCAGAATGTTTGTTTTTGTTGTCGACTCTATTCGCCGCCACCGTTTGTTTGTTTATAGAGGCTGCTCCTCCCTGTCGTTGTTGCATTTATAACCCTCAAAGTTCACGAGTACAAACTTGGCCCATTGTTCAATGGGAAGCGTTGCCACCTTCGCCCATCCAGGTGATTTACCGTGGCTCGAAAGAGTGGCCACCTTCCTGCTGCATTCGTCTTCCCAATTAGGTACCGAGAGATAAAAAACCTTCATCTGGGGGCTGTTTTTTAGCGTTCGTCTCTCGTTGTCTTCCGCTCCTTTGTTTGCTTGAAACCTGTCTTGCGTCGTTGTGCCGTGTGTGAGCGTGAGCTTGGCCTCATATTATTTGCTTGTCTGTTTAGCGTTGCTTTTGTGTTGTTCCTCTTGTCATTTATGTCTATTATCGTGAATTTCATAATTGTTGTTTTATCCATCTCCAACTCTATCTCTATCTCCATCTCCGTCTCCCTCTTCTTACTCTTTGTTATTAATTATTTTTAGCGATCTCACACACCTGCCTCGATTTTCTCCGTCGAAACTCGTTTCTCGCCACGTTAGTAATTGTATATAATAGTTGTAAACTAATTTGGTTTCCCATTAATTAATTATTCATAATGATTCATCTGATCAGATTCTGGAGCCCCTTTTGAATACTCATAAATAGACAATAATAAACAGTCTTTTATTTATTCATTTCCTCCAAATTCGCATCAATACGCAGAAATGCATAAAGTTCCAGAGAGAAAAAGTTTATTTGATCAGAAGTTGAAGTTGTCTGTTTATTTTGGGTATGCAGAGGAATCAGATGATTCATATTTTCCGAAACCAGGGTTTTATATTCGAAACAATTTCCCATCTCACAATATTACAATAATCCCGTGCTCCAATATTTCTCGAATATATTGCTCGAAAGCCGCATAAGCGACATGATAATGAAGATCTCCAGAAGCTCCGGGCTGGCGCCATCCGACGGTCGCCATGACGAAACCTCCCGGCGTTCGATTAAAATGCAACACCCCGTCTGGACCCCCAACCCACTCCCACTCGCTATGGAGTCGAGACTGCCAGGCAAGTTGCCGGGAATACGTCAGCACTGCATAAGAATTTCAACCACCATAAACATTTCTCAATAGAATGTCAATGCTCCAGTGTTGTTGCTCAACATTTTCCACACGCAGGAGGGGGAAAATTCACGCAAAGACGCGCACACTGACGCATAAAATAATCGGAATAATCGATAGTCCTGGGAGGAGTAAAGGGGAAGTTGTACGATTTTATTACAGCTTCAAATAGCGGATATCCGGTTCAACGAGGAAAACGAAACGAAATTCAATTTTTCTCTCGGGGTCTACTGTGGTCAATGATTGCGATTTGATTTGATTGGATTGAATTCCACGTGGTCGTCTCGGTCGATGCAGTCGTAAGGCAATCAATGGAACTGCCATTAGTTGAAGGGACAGCCCTGAGTGTTGTGGTCACAACTGAGCTCCCACGTGCGGCTCCGAAAAGTTCAACAATCCCGGAGGCGTCCCCGACTACGGCCCTGCCCTGGCTCCCTCCCATCCCCCCTCGAAACTTGGATGTTTTTATTTAATTCGTTCGCTCGTCCGTTATTTTCGCCCTGCCTTTGCAGTTTATCCATTTCATTTGCGCTTTTTGCCAGTTTTATGCCCGTCATTGTCCTTGTTTCTTCCCGTCCCGTCGTCACTCGCTACACTACGTTAAACCCGACCGCCCCTCGTCAACCTCCCATCCCCGCCACTGGCTTCCTTCCGTTTCGTCCGTCCTTAAATGGTCTGCAGCCTGGAGTTTTATTTGTTTGTTGGCTTTTTCTGCAGTTCTTTGTCTCGAATTACTTCCTTCGTCCCTTCCTTTAAAGGAGGGACGTCAAGAGTCGGATCATTAGACGCCGTTTCCCCACCCTCCGCGTCCGCGTCGTCATCATGTCATTGACATCGAATTTGGAGTCGAGAGCGGGACTTAAAGCGTTGGAACCGTGAAATTCTGAATTATCTCCAAAGACCAACCGCTTTACAGCAATGGAGAAGTTTTGGGAATGTTGTTCCGCCGAGTTCAATGCATTCGTCTAGGAAACACTCGCATTCCACATACGCCCTATTAGTCATAAGCTGACTAATTTTACGACCACTCGGCTGCTGGTCCGCAGTAAAGTGCAGTGGCCACAAAGACAGCAGCGCCATTTGACACCATTAACCTGTCTCGCCCAACGTCTGTCGCTGTCCTCTGTCTTTGTCCGCCATGTCTCGCCCTCTCCCTCCTCTGGCGACCGCGTCTAACATTTCTATCTGCCGTCTGTCCGTCTCCGGCTCGCCGAGACGCCTCCGCCGTTTTGCGCTGGACTGAGCTGAACTGAACTGAACCGATCCGAACCGAACCCTGCCTGGCCGTGGGTCTTGACATTGTCTGGAGAGGCCACTCTGTCGCTCCACCTTCTCCTCCCCCCCTCACCAACTCCCGTGCACCGCTCTATTCATTTTGTGCTTGCTTCTTTTAACTTGTTCAATTTAGTTGCTGCGTTGTTGTGTTGTTGTTTCTTCCTTCGGCTTTGTTTTCCATCGTCGGTTGGCGCTGGTGGGAGAAGGGGGTAAATGGGAGGGTAGGGAAGAGGAAGGAGATTGTTCAGGGAAATGCGGCTCCTCATTAGCATGCAGCTCAAGCGTCTGAATATTAAAATGCCATTCAATGAATTCATAAATTTCTTGGCGTGTCTGTGGAGAATTTCGTCTGTGGAATCCGAGACATTTCTGCGGAATAACTAACCATATTCTGTCTGCAGAATGGATTTCGGAGGGGAGGATTGAGGATGTGACGCCGGTTTTCCTTGGAAATCGAGACAATATCCAGATCCCATAACAGATGGCGCTGAAAGCTCTTTTAAGTGCCCGAGGACTTACAAAAATCTCCATGGAAATTCGCACACCTGCGAGAAAAATAATATATTTTGTAAACAAGTAGTTTTATGATAAAAGTCTGAGGATATGATTATTACAACCATAAAATATTTCCTGACCCTCTAATTTCCTGATCATATAATTACCACTATATTTGTTCACCAATAACTAACGAAATTATCACGTCAGCGAATTGTAAGCTAGCGCTGAATAATGTAAGCATGTGTTGACTCTTGTAAACAGCGGATATTGCTTCTTATTCGAATAGACGTAATAGACACACAGTCGTCTCGATCGTTGCTTTGGACTCAAGCTGCATTATGTAACCTCCTTGAACCCATGGATTCGCCCCCAACTCGCCATCATTGATCGTGTGTCGATTTCAATTGCATTTTCCAATTAAAATTGCCAACAAGAGTTCCCCAACCTATCGCATGACATGTTCGGTTAATGAAACACGTTCCCAAATGGCTCTGTTGACTGGATTTCGGCTCCTGTTCGAGGCTCCGGTTCGAGGTCCTCCTCAGGTTACGTGTTTGACACGTCGTCAGGCGATACCCGTCGCTTCTCCCATTTTCACAACGTGGTGCTGAGCATGACACCAACAACACCAACAACAACAACAACAACAACAATAACACAATTGCTATGAAACTGAAAGTGCTGAAAATGTTTACAATTTGAGTCGTCGCATTGTATGAAAAACGAAAAATGCAACGAACAAAACATCAAACCGGTACCTCAAATGGCAGAGGGCAAATCTGCATACCATGAGTTTCGCGAAAACAATTTGTCTAATGCACATCTGAGGCCCTTCTACCACTGAAGCTCGTCCCTCTCTCGTGCACCTTCCTACGGTGTTTGGCGGTGACTCAGCAGCCGTAGATTCTTGCAATTTCGAGGGCTCGCCTCTTCACCTCACCTCTTTTTAGCATAATCATAATCATGGAGCCCTTTCGCCGCTCCGACCCTTCTGGCAGACGCCCGGACCCCGTTCTGGGAAAATAATTCGTAGTTCGCGTGTCAAACGTTGGGCCCACTTCAATCCGGACGGTATTCTTTGTTTTCCCTTTTCTGTAGTGTTGTTTTTCTTTTTGTTTTGTTCTGAAATGGTGTCGGAAATGTTTGGCAGCACTCTGCAGAGTGAATGTGTGAACTTCCAGGTCATCGCTTTCAGTTGTTCAGCTGTTGGAGCGGAACCTACGACCAATGAAAGTGGAATTGTTGTTTTTTTTTTTTGTACTACTAAAATCAATAGAATACAAAACAAAGAACGTTTTTAGTTGCAAGCACTGCTGAAGTGCTGTAAGCACTTCGGTAAATATCATGTTTATGGAAAGTACTTTCGATGTAAATGTGTGCTTACACATTTTCAGCTGGCTGAATTATGTCAGCAACACAAAAAACGACTTTTAAATGGAAACCTTTCCATTTTCATGGAACTTTGAATTCAATGCCGTAGAAACTTTTACGCTGGATGTATGTTAGAAAGCCCACATTCGCCCTCGGGTTCTATCAGAAGGTTCTTCGCCAAGCCCACCTCGGGCCCCAGCATCAATGGCGGACTCGCTGCGACGACCGCAAAAGTAAACATATTTTTGTATTCATGTGCGAGACGTGAAGCGCAGACAGATTCCGCTCCATTGAAAGTGATTTGAATGCGACGAATCGGAGAACCTTGAAATTATGAAAGCCATAACCGACGACGTTCTTCGTCATGATCAAGATGACGATGATGATGATGATTTGAATCGAATGCTCACCTTTAAACACAACGACGACGAAGACCTTTCCGCATGTGCGGTGTGTGCGAATACGAATATTTCCGAATATAAACAAACTGCTGTATTGTTTTTAACGCCTTGTTGTTTGCATCATTCGTTCAGAAATAAATGGATGTTTTTATTTTCGGTGAAACATTGTTTTACAATTTGCTCATTTTCCGGAGAAACGACATGACGACGCAAGAAGCCGGCAATAAAATTTGATTCTGACCGAATCATGCGATTACAATGTCCGGAACAGCCGGAGCAGTTGCAGCAGCAGGTCGAAGACCTCACGACGCAACCGAACAAATATAAAATAATTCAGAAAAACTTTTAATTTTGCTTACTTTAGTTCTAATTTTATGAAAAACAACGGCGAAATTGTCTGTGTTTTGAAAACTCAGCGCTAATTGAAACAGTTTTAAATTTAGTCAGGAAAACTTTGCCCTTCAGCACCAGTGGTTGACAACACTCAGTCAGCCCCGGTTTACAACACTCAGACGAAATTTCGTAATTATGCACATATATAAATTAAAACTAGACGAGTGCTTGTTTATTTTCTGAATTCGCTGAATGCCAGCTGAATACACGACGTGAGCCCGTGAGCGTATTTTGTAAGCAATTAAAATTTATGACCTATTTATTTAAGGAGTTCACTTCTACGAAGAGTCCGACTGTGATATTTGCTCAAAACGGATGGAGGGCGGATGGTGATGGAGGATGATGATAGTGGAGCAGGAAGGGGAAGGGTGACGGGGAGGAGAGGGGAAGAATATCACTTGCTCAAGTGGCCGGCAGCGTTGATGGGTTCGAAAGATCGCTCGCACGAAAATCAGATGCTGTGAATGAAAATGCTTGTGTTTATTTGCGTTTAGAAAATAAATATCAGCGGAGCCTCTCCCACTCTCACGCTCTTCATCTCCCTCGCACTCGAATACTTTTTCCGTGGTTTATTTGCTTGCTGTTGTTGTTGTCGTCGTCGTTGTTGCTCCGTTCGGCTTGATTGGATTGTGGTGTTGAAAATTTTCATGTCCCTATTTGCTGATAACTGTTGTGGCGTGGAGTGAAATTTCCTCGTAAATACATCATTCATCATTAACGTCTTCTATGCGTCGAGATGTGGAGATAAGAGCCGTACAGTTGGAGCCCAGACAGACGGCAGTCCAGGGACATCCGTCGAGGGTTGGAGGCGAGCCGGTCGAGGTTTATTTGACGTGGTCGATTTCACATGCATCAATAACCATTTTCCAACACTTGTTATCGTCAGTCATCGTTGTGATGATAATTTCCCTCACAATAATAATTCCCTTGACGATAATTCCATTGCTGATAATTCCCCGTATGATAATTCCCCACTTAGTTATCGACAAATATGCAGTTGTTCCATTCACGCAGCCTACGACGACAAATCGGTTCCAATTACGAGCTCCGGAGGTTCTCCTCATCCGTTTGTTTTGCTCTTCGTGTTCGTGTGGAGTCAGGTGGAGTGGAATTAGGTGTAGCGGTGCAGTGCAAGAGCATGAATCGAGTGGGCAACTCGAGTGTCTCCCACTCGCTATTTTTTTCGCCCCCTTTCGCGTGGTTTGTTTTTCAGCTTTGTCGTTGTTATTTAATACGTTTGCATTTGTACGCGACCTGCCGCAACATTTCGGCGTAGTATTTGGAGCCGCAATCAAAGCGGCGTCATTGACAACAACAAGAGCCACGACAACAATTGTACAATAACAATGTCCATGGTACAATAACATCGTAAAAAAGCCGAAACCTGCTTAAGCGTCGTCTGCACGGTCGCCCCCACTCTCTCTCTCTCCCATGGATTGACACGTTCGACGGCAGCTGTCTGTTCGTCTATCTTTCTGTTCGTCTATCAGTCTGTTTGTTGGTCTGTCAGTTTGTCTGTCTCTTGTATTTCTATGTCTGCGGATATTTTTGCTAATTTAGAAAAGCCGATTTGAATAAAGGAGAAAACAAGAAAAAGAGACAACACCGGTGGCGAACGGAAAAAAGAGGCGTTTTGCAATTTCGTGACAACAACAACCCACGTGATCTGCAGAAATGGACAGAGACCGGGCCGAAGTTGGCTGCAGACGAAGAGACAACTTCGATCGAACGAGGACAACCTCGAGGGGCGTTCGAGACAGTTCAATGAGAATCAATTGACGGCGAAGCGTTAAGTTCAAGGCTTCAATTCGATTTCAATTCAATTTCAATTCGATTTCACATCAATTTCAATTCGACTGCAATTCAATTTCAATACACAATGGGCCAAGAGCGAAGCCAGAAATTGCAAAACGACATTTGCCGGCGGCGTGTTTCAAAATCGAATGATTTGCGCCTGCAATCGAAACTGTCGAAGCAAATTATGGCTTTTCGAGCACACGCCGAACCATTTCTTCGCAGGGAAAATCCCTTCCCAAAGCCTCGGGCTATTTCGGACCCCAAATCGCTTCCAACCCCACCGCCGCCGCCGTCACTCGGCTGGGGTCCGGCCCGGCCCCGGTGAGTTTGTTATTAAATTAGACACCAGGCTGGCGGTGGCCACTCGACATGTGTCGCCGTCGTTGCCGTGGCGTGTCGTTCAAACGACGCCGCACCTTTATTTATAGACAACATATTCCCAATCTGCCCATCCAAACATGCAACCGACCATCCAACCATCCAACCATCCCACCATCCATCCATCTATCAATCTGTCCAGACCGATACGTCGATGAACGGGTGTGACAAAAATACGGAAATCGGCTTCGGGGATCGCTTAATTGATCGCCTGATTGCTGCTCCAATTCTCGGATTATTTTTGGGGAATTCTGCTCCAAAATTCCACCAAATTCGTATTGACCGTGGTACATTAGGCAAATAAATTTTGTTTTTATTTTTTCAATTCAATTAAATCAATAGGTGTTGGAAAACTGTTTTATTTGCAAAGCGTCATGAAGGCAACAATAAGTGCATTTGAGTTCTGGCTCTTGACTTGACTCCAAATCACGCTTCAAGAACTCTAATAACATTACCCGTAACAACAACAAAATTCCACAACAACAAAATGCCACAATAACAACAATATGTCACAACACCATAAAGAGCAACAACAATAAGTTCACTACAGAATATTCATGCACATTTGCAATTATTTCCAGCTGAATGGAAATTGAAAGAAAAAAAAGTCAAACTTGGCGGAAACTCGCTCCCATTGAAGCTCATTTAATGCTGGCGCAAATCGATCACGAAGTCCGAAGACCAAAGAGCACAGCTGCAGCCCTGCGTCGACGCCTCCATGTCTCTCCCCGCCCTGGTCCCCGCTCTCTCAACCCCAGGCCCCCGGCAACCTGTGCGCGACCGCAGGCCACAGATATTTATGTCGTTCGCAATTTACGTCACTTGGGAGCCGGGTGCAATCGGTGCGAGGGACGTGGGACGTGGGACAAGACCCACCGAGATCGCCCAGCAAAGCCTTTTGTGCGTGGAGCGAACAAAACCTCGGTGACGATCGTGCAAATGCATGAATGAACGAATGAATGAGGGAATGAGTGAGTGAATGAGAAACCACTTGACACCAACAGCAAATCTCTTAAAGCTGTCGCTTTGCATCTTGAGGTTGCGCTGTGCTTCTTCCTCTTCTTCCTCTCGGCTTTGTTACGCTCCCTCGCTCTCTCGTCGCCGCTCCTCACGGCCCACATATTCAATTGCCTCATTCCGCCTCCTGCCCTCCTGAGGTCGCGGTCCCCTGGAACTGATTGCACCAATCTTGTTCCGTTTTGTGAGATAACGACCTGCGCCGAACCTGTTGAAAGGAGGAAGTATCCATGGGCTCGGGCCCTTGGAACCGGAGAAATCATCGGTTTCTTCCTTAATCGAACTTGTGAAATGCCCTTCATGCCCTTTTCGTTTTCGTTCCGTTTCGCCAATCGTTCGTTGTTCTTGCGTGCGGCCACCGTGAGGAAATCTAGAGCAAAGCAATTATCCTTGTTGCCCCCCACTCCCCGCGTCATCGACCACTGTGCCGGGGGGTAGTCATTAAAAACGGTGGGGAAAATTGCATGCAATCAGAGTCATCATCGGAACACGAATATGGAGAATCGGAGACTCCATCGATGGTTGCAGTCAGGGCTGCCGGATTCCCTCCATCTGCATTGTTTTTGAAGACTTCGTCGCGAAACCTCCCCGACGAGATGTCGTGTCGTGTCGTGTCCTCTGATGATCATGTGAGCGGTGGACGATGGATGTAATTAGGAATTATATTGTTTAAATTGGCTGTGCTGCAATGTAATAGGAACGGGCAATTGAGATAATGATGAGATGGGCTTGAGTTGGAAAACCGAGGCCTCCATGTGGAACTCGCTTTCGTAGACGGCGACGACTTGCGTTGTCTGCCTACAAGCGATGCGCTCGAGACACACCTCGAGCGGCGCCGCCCTCAACAAATGACTCGTTGTATGCCCATTATGGAACAAAAGACCGCCGATCGATCCGCTCGTTCCTTAATTTTGCACTCGATCCGACGCTTCAATTAAACAATTAATTTATTATTTAATCTATTTCTGGCCGCAACTTAATGGCTTTCCGTTATCTTCTTCTCCATTGCAGCCTCCAGTGGATTTTTCTCGTTTGCTTCCTCTGTTAATCTTTTAATTCAATAGCCACAACAACAACAGATGCTGCGGCAAAGACAAATGCATCCGAAGCAACGTTTGTGATGATGTGATTGAACTTTGCCAGTTGTGCTGTACTCCAACAACAACTTCCATCCATCCCCATCCATTCGTTCATCTATTCATTTATCCAACCAATCATCCAACCATCTATCCATCCATCCATCCGTCATATGCAATAACAACAACTATATTCAGTTATTAATATTTGGAGTTGTTGTTATTGTTATTAATTGCGGACTCATTTGATTCGTTCGCTCGCTCACTTCCGGATCAGGAGGTCCAAGGGGCCGGGACGAGGGCGACACGCGAGCCCGCAGCTCCCAAAGTCATCGGCATCGCCATCGTCGAATCGCCAGAACAGAAGGCGACGACGAGCAGCAGCAGCAGCAGCAGAAGAAGAAGAAGAAGAGGGAAATCAAGCGGTCGCCTGCGGGTTAAGAGCAGTCCGAGTAGCGCCCGCCAGACGACGCCGACACGATGCCGTCCCTGCGGCAAAAGGTCACGACGTATTTTCGTCAATTGAGCTTCATTGCGGAGCCGCGCGATGGGCCGCGCAGTCCGCGCAAGGGCGCCGAGGACGACGGCAACTTCATCACCAAGTACTTGGAAGGGTGAGTCGATTGGCATTAATAAACGTACCTATTTAATGAACATGACTTCTCCACCCTCCCAGACGCATGGAGCGCATCTTCGTGCCGGGGCCCGACATCTACAACGGGCAGAACCCGACGGACCTGCCCGAGCTGTCGATCGCCGTCTACCCGACGGGGACGAGCACGATCACGGCGGCCTGCACGGGACCCGATGACGGGCTGACCGGGATCAAGCGGTCGAAGCTCCATCTGAGTGCCAGCTACGCGGACGACATCGACTTCATCGACACGATCCAGGAGAGCGATTGCCTCGATGTCCGCAAGAGCAGCGCGGCGCGAACGCATCCGAAGTTCGGGAATCGCTTCGCGAGTGGGGGCCGCAAGTTGAGCGGCGGAAACAGCGCGGCGACCACGCCCACAAGTGATCAGAATGCCAACAAGACGTTTGCGCCCACTCAACAGCAACAGCAGCAGCAGCAGCAGCAGCAACAACAGGGCGGGATGAGGTCGCGAAAGAACTCGAAGATTGGGATCTCAATTGGACAACAACAACCGGATGCCAGCAACCACAAGGACGTTGTGGGATCAGGTCGGAAGGAGGAGAACTCGAACAAAGCCACCACGATCGTGGTGAGTATGGTGAGCAGCACAAAAGCGCCCTCTGCCGCCTCGTCGCCGTTGCCAGCAGCGAAGACGACGATCACGAAATCAACAACAACAGCAACAGATGCTGCCAACGATCAAAACAATAAGAATCTCTTGAATGCAAAGACTGATGCAACAACAGAACTGACCAAAGATATTTCCAACACCACCAAAACAACAACAACCGCAACCACCACAACCAATGGCACAAAAGACAAATCGACGACGAAAATTCTGGAGGACGCCACGGCACGGCTGCTGCACGCGGCGGTCTCGAACCAGCCGGCGCCCGGCCTGCTGGCGGACCCCATTGCCGGGGTGACCAACTGGAAGATGGAGTCCGAGGTCGCGTACGGGATCTCGGTGTCGCTCTACGAGAACAACATGCTGACCAAGGAGCCGATGGGCAACCCGATCGCCGACTGCTACGGCATGGTGGTCCGAGGCGACGCCGCCGCCATGGCCCTGGCCGACGGCGTCAACTGGGGTGACGGCGCTCGTCTGGCCGCCCGGTCGGCGGTGCACGGCTGCCTGGACTACCTGGACCGCGCCGTCTTCGGCCTGGCCACCGAATGCATGGCGACCACGACGCACGAGGTGTTCGTCAGCCTGCTGCGCGCCCTCTGGGAGGGCCACGGCTGCATCCTCGAAGTGGGCGGCGCCCTCAGCACCCTCACCATCGCCGTGGTGCTGCCGCTGGCGTCCAAGCCGGACGACTGCGACGGGACGGACAACAACAACAAGTACGTGGTGTGCGCCTGCAACGTGGGCGATTCGCTGGGCTACGTGTACTCCAAGAAGTACGGTGTCAGGGAATTCACACAAGGTATTGGCAAATTTTAGTACCAATTTTTTTATTTTTCCTAATTTTTGTTTCACCTTTCTTCGCCAGCCTCCCATGACATCACGTCCATGCGCGATATGCGCGACGCTCTGGGAGCCCTGGGCCCGGCGGATGGCAACAAGCCGGAGCTGAGCAACCTGACCCTCTCCATGACTGTGATTGAGCGCGGCGACATCGTGTTCCTCACCTCCGACGGCATCAGCGACAACTTCGATCCCGTCGTCGGCAAATTCGCCGAGGCCTGGACGCCGGACGTGAAGCTGATGTCGTCGAACATCATGCCGCATGGCGTGCTGGCTCCAAAGCGACAGAACAAGAGCGCCTCGGCGATCTACGCCCGTCTGCATCGCACCGATCCGACGCCGCCCGTGCGGCCGCCGCGCACAAAGAAATCCTCCTCGCCGGAGAACACGTCGACGTCGTCGTCGTCCGCTTCCTCGGCGGCGCCAAGTCGACCCAAGTACATGCGGTCGCAAACGGTGATCGAGCCCCGCCGCCTGTCGTCGGCCGGAAATCCAGCACTAGGCCAACAGGGCACGCACCATCCACATCACCAGCATCAACATCAGCACCATCATCATCACATTAAGATTCCCAAGTCTGTCGCGGGTCTGCCTCTAGTCACCGGACCGCAGCGACACGCACTCACCCTGTACCGCCTCGAGGACCTGCTCAGCTACGGCATCAACGGCACCTTCTCGCCGTGTGTGTCGGCGCGCCGTCTCTGCCACCTGCTGATCGACTTCGTGCGCATGATCACCTCGGCGCGCCGCAAGACCCTGGAGCAGCGCGAGTTGTTTTACAAATTGGCCACCGGGCCCGACGGCATCAAACGCGAGGTGGAGCTCAATCGCATGCAGCATCGGGCGGCACGGAAACGGATCGTGGACAGCAGTGCGTTCGCGTCGTTGCCCGGAAAACTGGACCATGCCACCGTTGTGGCCTACACGGTGGGCGGCGCCATCGAGGGCGGTCCCCTGACGAATCGCGTCATGGTCGATAACGAGGCGACCTCGACAACCATCAACGCATCGATGGCTGTGAAGGCACCCCTGCAGTCGCAAGAGTTTCACGAAACCAATTTCTGAATCAAAACTCTCCTATTTTGTTCTCGCTGGCCGAATTGAATTGGAATTGATGCTTACAACACATTGAAGTAATCACTCGTAAGTGCTATATAAATGATAGAAATGAAAATGAGTAACCTTAATTTTAAGTCCAAGAAGAAAGAGCTTTTATTAATTATATATATATATATTTATGTACTGGAAAACTTTTAAAATGTACTCCTTCGAAACACTCTGTATTTGCCTAATGTTTTAAACTAACCAACAACTACGTGTAATAACGATATATACATATACGTATGTTTGAATGCTTTTCAGAAAATATAGCTTTAGTATTCAATAAATGAGAATGAATAAGTGAATCACGGCGTTTTCTTTGTCTGAAACTAGAGCAGCCCTTGTCGACCTTCTTGGCCGTCCACTCGGAAGCAATGTCAAAACGTCTTCAATGCCAGTCAAGGTTCTCGTTCTACCCCATTGCCGTTGCCCATAATTTTCCATCGGTGCATGTGATGCGAAGGTTTCACATTTGCTGTTTTTGCCTTTGCCATAGTCTCTTGATTGTTATTTATATCTGAAATCTGAAATCGAGAACGTGCAGAGCTTGCATTACGGCTGTGACATCTGCCCAACAAGTGCGGGCCTCTCGAGCCGAGCACGAACAATGGATATTATGTTCATCGTGTGCTGTGCAGCTCCTCGCCATGAATTGCCGTGCGAAGCGTTGCTCAGTTGCTGCTCAATCGTCGCAGTCGTCGGCAACATGGCGTTGCAATTAAATATCGAAAAACTCAAAGGCTTGGACAACTACAAGGCCTGGGCCATGACGGTACGCGCATATCTGGAATCCGAGGATTGTTGGTCTGTGGTCGAGACTGGACCCGACAATAGTGAAGAGGTTTGTAACTAACTGCGCATTTTAAATTTAATTGTTCGTAATAGTAGTTTCGATTTCACAACAGTCCATAATGAAGGATAAACGAGCCAAATTTGTCATACTTTGTCTGATTGAGCAGAAGCTGTGCCAGTTCATGGTGAGCATACGCACGGCTAGGGATCTCTGGAACTACTTGCGGACGCAGCATTCCTTGAGCTGAAATAATTTCATAAACCGATACAACTTCAGAAATAAATAAAATATAAATGATCCCAAAATGTTGAAATTCATTAGACTCAACCAAGTATGTTAATAGTACGAATTTATTCTTATTTTTGTTTAAAATACGTTATTATTAGCATTATTACGACATTGTATAAATTGTAATTATTGTCTCTTTTGAAATTAGTATTGTAAGCTTCTCTTTGTGCCAATGTCATCAAGTATTTGCCGTAACTCTTCATCCTCAAACCGTCCTTCAAGAGATGGTATCAGCGCCTTGGCTTCTTCAGGTGCCTCTGGACAAAGGTTGCCCAAGGCGGCCAATTCGAATTTGTGCAATTTCTTTTGCATGAGCAGGCTGAACGTAAACACACGCAATCGATATGAAAATATAAGAGATGCGAACATTACAATTTACCTTCGAACAGCAGCGATTGTCTCCTTGTTCTTGAATTTGCGAAAACTGTCTGTGTACGCATAGGTTTTCATAAAGACTTCCGAGAATTCTTGTTCCTCATCAGCAGACTCATTTTGACGTTTTCTGTGATCGAGCAACATGTGAACTTCGGAAATCAGTAATGTTTCGGCATTTTCGAATTCTGAATAAAATAAATCAAGACAAAGGAATTAACAACGGAATACAAGTAGAATCATTAACATTTGAATAAAACCAAAGGAAACAATAAATGAGCATTACCACTAAATACATTTCTGGATTGTTTGTAAAGGTTTTTAATAAATAGGAAATAAACTATATTACTGAATCTATGTTGGTTTATTAATATGGCCATGCTCAATAAGAAAGTCATAAATTTGTCTCGTCTTATTGACATCAATTTTTATAAGGCGACGAGCATCTGCCAATCGTAGGTGTCCAATTTTGCTGTTCTCGGCTATAAGTATAATTTTATAGTCCAAGAAGTTTTGAGGTACGATACGTGCAACGCTACAGAGTGTTCGCTCATCATCAGTTAACTTGGCGTAGCCGGGTAATCCTAGAAACAAGGAAATTTTGAAAAAAAGCTCTAAGAGCATGAGACTTGAACAAACCAATTATATCCATGGGCCCAGCTTTCTTCCTCGTATTAAGAGGGATATTTGCAGATAACGCCAACGAAGTTAACGAGTTTTGTTTAGAACTGGGAACCAGCTTGCGCCAATCGTACATTTGACGATAACGATCATTCTTTGACCGTTCACGTTGCTCCATAAGACGTTTCTTCTTCCACTTAAAATAGAGCGCACCGCCTGCTAAAGTACGGACACCATTTCGACGCAGTTCATATAATCTGGAAGTTACATGTGTCTGAGTTTCTGCTAAATTCAATTTAAGCATTTAAAAGTATTACCGAAATAATGACTTCTGCAATTCGGTGAAGTATTTCATAGACTCGACTAGTTTATCAAATTCAACAGGGTCGCAAATTTGAAGAAATGCCAAAAAACGTGTGCAATTCGCTTCGGAGCCCAAGGCCTCGGCATATTTGGATATCCAGCCATGGGTGCGATTCGTCATGATGAGCCCGTTATCGCGCATTATTTTGTAACGCCGTTGACGCTCTCTGGAAGACAGTTAATTTAATTACATTCAAATTCCATCATAAACATCTGTCCAACGTACTTCAAACGATGATTATAGGCGCGTACCAAGGCACATTGCAATTGCTCGATAATATTGCGGCTTTCTTCGTCGACATCGAGCGAACTAACGTCTTCCTGTATGACGCTCAGTATACTCTCGGCCGACATATCGTATGGAGTGTCGAAATCGCCTCGCGCACACCGATAGCCGGCCATTATTTTGAACTGAATGGATGATATATCATCGTGACGTGGCGGATCAACCGAACGCATTTTCATAACGTACGGCATGCGTTCGGGAAAATACGTTTCTGAGGCATGTGTCAGACCGAGCACACGCTCAAAAATACCGCCGAAGTAACAATCGTGGTAGTGCTGACGGCATTCCTCCGGTGAGCGTTGCCAACGCAAAGCTTTTGCCGCCGCCTCCCAATTGCCGTAGCCCGAGGTCTCGAGGGAATTCAACAATAGTCTCTCCTCTCGAGCCGTCCATCCTCCGGCACCAGGGAACACTTGAATATCGTCGCGCACAACAATGTAAGCGTGTGTGTTGCGATGTGGAGTCTTTTCTCGACCCTGTGCGAAACAATGGACACAGAGCAACACCTGGCAGTCGGGACATTTGATATAGGGCTCCTTCAGATCGCTCCGACAGATTTCACACACCTCGGCTGACGAAGTCACTGACGTGCTTTGATCTGTAGAAAGTTTGGTGGCTTTTTCCAGCGCACATGGATTGTAGTATGCAGTCACATATTTAGTTTTAGAGTTAGGTTTCACAATAACAACATCAGAAGAATTCGATTGACGATCTAGGGACGGTGTAGATCTAGAGGCGGATAAGTGGGATTCTTCATCTGTTGATAATGATGGCGAAGAGGTTGTTGACTGGGGAGGATCTGGAAGGCCAACTGTAAGTTTTCAGAAACTATATATGGATTATGGTATTGAAGCGCATTCCCCAAATACATTGAGGGAATTCCTATAATTAGTTTGGCCGTATTGTTATTGCTCATTCATTGTTTTACCTTTTTCTTTAAACAAACAAATGTACAAGTATCTTACTTACCTTTTGGAAACTGCAGGTCGGCCGCGTCCTCCTCCACCATGTCTACTGGATTCATGAAAGACATTTTGATGGTTTTACACTCAAACTTTTAACTATAAGATTGTTGAGAACGATATATAACTTAATTAATATGTAAAATTGAGGTATTTTTGAATATTTTATTTATTTTATAAACAGTCGGCGACCTCAAGCTGCTGCCGATGTTTTCCAAAAAGACACAACTCTCCAATTGCCGTTTATGGTGGAAACACAAGAAGGGGAATGTAGTGATGCCATTGTCTTTAAATACTACGACTTTTTACGTTGATTACGGATGATGGTTCTATGCTAATTATAAATAAAAGTAAATGACAATTTTCTCATTATTCAGCAATTAGTTACGCAATACATAATTTATTTTAGAAAAAAAAACTTTCTAGATGTTGATAACGTGATATTGTGGATATGTTGAAGAATATTGGAAATGTCAACACTAACAGTTTGAGGATCTGTCAAAATCGCTTGGCGGGGAATTTTCACTGAGTGTTATTAAATTTCAATAACGTACAACAAAGCCATGGTCAGGATCAGACTCCCATAGTTGTTGGATATCCTTAAAGGAAGACAAAAATACTTTAAATATTCCCGTCTTTCTGTAGGAGTATAGGAGGAATCTATGAGAATCCTTCAGTTAGACAGGAGTGATTAATTAACGTTTCAGAGTTTCTTTTATTTACCTTTTTGTGACCATCCCTGTTTTCAGTCGATTCATTCAAGATCCATTTACTTTCAATGTTTTGTAATTTAACGTGACTTTGTGAATATATTAAAGAATATTTAAAATTTTCTATTGTAATGATATTATGTCCAGTGAGGGATTAATATCCAATGATCAAGAGTCGCTAAATTTGTCGGTGGTGGAAGATATCCCAGATTTGTCCAAATATTGCGAGTTCTTCAAATTCTTCTTGGTTGAGGAATTGGCCCTCGAACCAGATTATAGCGAGCTGCACTACGGGAAGTGCTCAGTAATTGGAAAGCTCAAAGAAACTGAAGATGGGGATTTCTTTCTGGAGAACATAAAATTGCCGAATTTAGAAAGGTGAGAAATTTTCATTGTTCTAATGCGGTTTTCATAAGCATTGAACATTTTTACAGCGAGTATTCCTTGCCAGAAGGATCGGTCAACATACGTTTGCTGCGTTTAAACTACTTCGGTACTCGACTACGCGACGGAAAATTCTGCGAAGTATGTGGCGAAGTCGTGCTACTTGATGTTAACAATCCAATTAAAAATAGAAATCCACTTACTTCGCGCGGTGTTCAGGAACGCCTGCACACGTTGCCAAACAAAATCGAAAGAGATACCTATTTGGAACAATTAAAGAAAACCCACAGACCTGCCCTCAAAGTTTTGTATGTCGATGAGGTACCACAACCGGGAGAACTAGCTGAGCTGAATTTGGAAATAAGGTTACTCATCCCAGAAAGAAAAGAGTCTTTCGACATTCGCTTGAAACAGAAATGAAGCAGCATTTCGTAGAATCTGCAGTACAGCCACAATTATTTGTTTTTACACAAAGTTTGGTTTACGATGAGAGTGACGTAGATTTCAGTAAGTTTGTATGTAAGTTTGAAAGAGATTTCTCGGAAAAGCAGGAAAAGAATTGGTACGAGTATTGGACACAATATGGTGAGAACTACGTTTTGGAACAGTGGCAATTGAAGTACAAGGAATTTCTAGCAGACACATCAATATCGACAGATGTGGCAGATGTTGAAGCAAATACGGAGGAGGCAAATTTTATATACCTATTTTTTTATAAGTTCCCATATAATTATTATTCTTACAGACGTTAAAAATCGAAACTCCTACAACAGTGGAACAAGTGACTGATATCAATCACGACTCTTCAGGTTGGGAAGAGCTTTGGCAGCAACACTCAGAGGCGATATACTATGAACAATATATTTTATACACATCGATATACTACAACTACTTTTTGGATTTAAAGAAATCTCTAGAAACAAAAATTGAAAGTCCTACTGCTCTTGAGGAGGACGCAGAGGACCACATAGAAGGAGACGCGCATGATCATATTGTGTCGGAGTTAGAGCAACTACAGCTTTTGGGATTACCTACTGCGTTCGGAGGCAGGCCACTGGCAAATAGCAAAAAGCATACAAAAAATAACGACTACGCAAACTCCAGCGCATTTTTTTCCGACAACGAAGAAGAGTTAGAAGATAGTGATTCGGAAATGGATCCTTCATCTCCTTCATCCAATGTTGAGGATGAAATCTCACTTCACCAAGGTGATAACATAAAGCTACCAAAAGACCGCAATAAGAAGAAGAAGAGAAATCGCAAATTACGAAAAGTGCCTTCCTTTATCCAGGAAGACAAGACATTGCTTAAATATTGGAGGAAACGTTTCTCGCTCTTCTCCCGCTTCGATGAGGGAATTCGATTAGATCGTGAAAGCTGGTTTTCGGTGACTCCGGAAAAGGTTGCTGCGCATTTGGCAGACCGGCTCTCATGTGATATTCTAATTGATGGGTTCTGTGGGAGTGGAGGAAATACGATACAGTTCGCCAAAACGTGTAGACAGGTGATCGCCATCGATATTGATCCACAGAAGATCGAAATGGCCAAACATAATGCCACGATATATGGTGTAGCAGATAAAATAGAGTTCATTGTTGGTGACTTCTTCCAACTCTCATCCCGTTTGCGAGGTGATGTAGTATTTCTGAGTCCCCCATGGGGCGGCCCCAAGTACAAAAACAAACAGGACTACGATGTGGAAAAGTTCCTATTACCCGTTGGAGCTTCGGAGTTGGTAGATCAAGCACGAAAAATTTCTAATAATGTGGCTCTATTTCTACCACGAAATTCTAACATGCAACAAATTATCAAAATTGCCGGTATTGGGAATCGTTGCGAGGTGGAGCACAATTACTTAGACACACGTCTTGTTGCCATTACTGCTCTCTACGGCGATGATATACTGCGCAAGGAGTAGTAATTATGGTTTTAAAATTAAATTTAAGTACGCTAATAAAATAATATCAATTTATTATAGATTCGTTATTAGTTTTTTCAAGGAATATGTTTGAATTGTTTTATATTAGAAGTACTGGAAAATGTTTAGGCTTGGACGTTGCTGTTTCATACAAAAATTTCAAGGAGGTATTTCTGGGTTCTGGCAACTCCATGTGTATACGTTAATGGGGATAAAGTTGCTGGCAACATTAAACAAGTTGCCAGAAATTGTTTACATTTTTTTTCATATTCAATACCTGGCGAATACGTACACTACCTCATTCTCCATGGCAACCTGTTTCGATGCGGATAAGAGCAAACAAACAAAACATAAACTCTGCTAAATGTCAGATATAAGGGAAATGACAAAAAGGGCAAAATGGCGTTTTTTATGTAGTAGTTATGTGGTGCATGTAGTTGTGATGTTGTCAAGGCATAATAGAATTTCAGAAAGTGAATTCTTTCGTCGAAAAACCTATTAAAAATCGATTTAAAACCAATAAAAGCATTGAAAATGCATTTCAGACGGAAGCGGTGCTAAAAATATTCGCGAAAATTAGAAAGAAAAGCGACTAGAAGATATGCAGTTGGGAAAGATTAACCCAAATTCGTTCGTACCAAGAGAGAGAATTTTTCTGTTCCATTCTCCATTCTTCTCACGACCGTGCGTGAACCAAGAGCTCCGAGTCACACTTTGTTCCAGGAAATCGCGACCAATTAAGGAGGAATAAGTGCAAGTGAACCACGAAGCATGTAGACAAGAGAGGAAATACCAATTGAAAGAAAAAGTCAATAAATAAATTGCAACAAAAAGTTGCTGCGGCAGCATCCCCAAGAGCAGTGCAGTGTAACGTAGTCCCCCTCAGTAGCAGAACTCGAGTCAGTCGCGAAACAATTTCGTCAGATCCCCATGGAAATGGGGCGCTCGGAACGATCCATTTATATAGGTGCATTGGTCGCCGCCGAGTGCGGCTGAGTGAGGCTGAGGTCTATTCAGTTTATTTCGTGCTTTGAATTGTGAAAAACGCGACGCAGGAAACCATTTTCGAACCTTCTGATTGCGATCCCGCTCTACTCCCCTTCGTGTTGCGTGCGACGCGGCTCAGTGAATTCGGGTTTGGCCATCACAGCGACTCCCATGCAGTGCACTTGTGGAGGGGGAGTCGTGTGTGTTGCTGTGTGCTCTCTGGCCTCACCAAAACTGGAATTTATTGAAAATAAACAAGAGATACAAAAAACGCACCGCACCACACACACACTCACACACACGCTGTCCCAGAGGCCGAGGTATTCCTTTTGTTAAAATGCAACAAAAGATTGTTGGGTTTTAGTATTTCCGTATTCAAATTTGCAACCTAAAATCGAACATCGACTAAGGGAGCGGCCACGTTTAGCGCATTTAATTTGATTCTCGCGAAGCCCTGCAGTGCAATGGAATTGAAAGTTTGGGTGGAGGGCATCCAGCGGATTGTGTGTGGTGTCACGGTGAACACGACTTGTCAGGTGCGTAACTCACTACATTCAGTCATTATATTGTAAGAATAATTGAATAAAATTATGAATTTCCATTTATTAGTATGTGCCCGGAGAGAAACCGGCACACTTTTGTGGTCCATGCATCATTTATGGACCATTTAATTGTATTTTATTTGACTAGCGATTGATGCTAATCTTTCCTGCTTTTCTCATTACTAGGATGTGGTTTTCGCCTTGGCGCATGCCACGGGCAAAGTGGGTCGCTTCACGCTCATCGAACGCTGGCGGAATAATGAGCGTCTCTTGGCGCCGAACGAAAATCCGCTAAAGCTGCTGCTGAAGTGGGGCGAGTATGCGAACGATGTGCAGTTTATTTTGCAGCGTTCGGAGCAAAATGGTCAGAAATCGCATCAGCAAACACAACAACAACAACAATCGCAGCAACATACTCCCCAGAGTATGCAACAACAGCAACGCATTGAAGCCACAAGCAGCAACAGCAATACCAATAATATTAATAATCATAATAATAACAATAACAACAATAACAGTATCAATAATGATAGGAATTCCCAAATGAATGCTGTGATGAAGAAGCCTTTGGGTTTAAGCAATACCAATAACAACAATAATAATAGTAATAGTAACATTATGAATAATAATAATAATAGTAACATAATTGAGAACGCTACAAGTGCACAACATAATCGTCACCAACAAAAGTCTGGTGTTGAACTTAATTCTCCACCCTCTAAAGAACTGCGGAAAAGTTTCGGGTGAGTTTGATAAATAAGGATTCCTTTAATTCTAATTAAATGTTAATTTTATTTGTAGTGCTCACGATGTGAAACACATTGAAAATGTTGGAATCGTAAAAGGAATTCCTCAACGTCAGCCCAATATACAAAAATCAACCACTATGCTTGCCAATTCTTCGCAGCAGCAGCGACCGTGCTCTCCAGAAATTGTCCCAAGACATGAGAAATCCCATTCGAATCCCATACACATGCCTACCACGCAGAATTCTCTGATATCAAACAACAATAATAATAACAACGAAAACAACAATAATATAATTTACTCTCAAATCGGTCCGAAAAGTAAATCCACAAACGAAATCAATTTGGCTGACGTACGTCATTCACTCGACCGGCGAACCGGTGGAAGCCCGGAAATTATGTTCACAAACAGTAATGAAAACCTGTTAGATATATTCAACGGCAATTACAACAACTCACCCGACCAACAATTGTACAAGAATGTGACTCCCACCATATCAGCGAATGGAGCCCTGGTACCACCTCCATACCGCGATCCACCGCCACCACGAAACAGTCCGTTGGATTATAAGTCGCATAATCCAGACACATGTCAGAACTCATCGCTGTGTCAGATTTGCAACGGTTCCACAATGAATGACATCGGTTCTCAAAATTCCGGTGTTTGCTCGAATCCATTTATAAATGATTACAACGAATTCGATTTGGATTTACAAAATAGTGGTATGGTTGAAGAGAGTGAGAGCATCTTCCAGGCCACACAGTACAATGATCTTCTAGCTCTAATTAAATTTCAACGTGAGAAGATTTCCATGCAGCAGTCAGAGTTGAGCAAGGTCAGTCAACAGGTTTTGCCATATAATAATGCGTAATAATGTATATAATTCATCATTAGTATGATGCCGAAATTGTTTATTTGGAGAACAAGGAACGTGACCAAGCACAGGAGCTGGAAGCCATATCGCGGGAGATAACGAAAGCTGATCAGATATTTAGACAGGGAAGCGAACAGGTATGTTTATTAAATGTCGATAAGAAATAATGATGCATTTGCAAATTTTAAATTCGAACAGTTACAGACACTCCAGTATGTCGAGGAAGAAAATGAGCTCGTGAAACAACAGGAAAAAACGCTCAAATCCGAAATTGCTCTACTGCGGTCTAAGCTAGCAAATTGCGAAACGGAGCTGTTGCAATGTAAAAATAAGATTCGTATTCTAATGGATGACATCGAAGTGGAACAACGGGCAATATCCAATAAACAAAAGAGTAATCGGTACGTATTTGGTCTAACAGAATATAATATAAATACTTATTATGACTTTAATCTCTCAGGCAAAATGTCGAACGTGATTTTCTCATCGAAATGGAACGAATCCAAAGCGAAATCGACCAGGCAATCCACAATACAGATACATCGAATAAAACAACGGAAAATTTGAAAAAAGAAATTCTACTAATCGAGAATGCTATTGCAGAGAAGAAGCGACAGGTAAGAAGCTTTAATATTATGACTATAATGGATGTTTCAATTTATATCGCTTCGTCTGAAGGTCGAACAATTAGTCAACGAAATGAAGGAAGTAAATTTGCAGAGTCTAACAGTGACCACATCTGAGGAAATTAAGCATTTACTTGAAGGTTTGTGCACTCAATATAAACAGTATTAATATTTTATAAATAAAAACAAAATTCTTTAGGTTCGAATAAACCTGGCAGCAGTCGACGAATTATTGGCTCACCACGGCAATTGGAAAATGCAGTGCCCACAAGCAAAAATCCCCACGGCGTGTGGGTATAGATTGAAGCATCGAAGGAATAAAACCAACCCGTTATGAAATATTCATCAAACAACGTAAATGATTGTATACAAAAGACAGAAATATTTAAATATTCAGAAACCAATTTTTTGAAAATAGTGTTGTTTCATCTACAAACATAGAAATATTAACGAACTTAACTTTGGGAACAAATTAGGAAATGATTTACATATCTCTCAATGCACATGGCATTACATACAATATTGAAACAATAGATGGAAAGTGAAAACATTTTGAAACGTGAAAACATATAAGATCTCTATTTTAAAAATAATGTCCTTTTATTATAAATAACAAAATATTTCATATCACAAAATTATGACGAAAAAAAAATGTTTAAGAAACAAGCAATTTATGCTTAGCATACAAACAATCTTACTCCTTGCAATATATGTTCTTAAATACTTATTAGAAATAATATACGTTATTACATTCCAACAAACATTTCGAAAATGGTACTTAAAAGACATTGTATTATTTAGCTACTGCCTTTTTACTGCGTATTATGTTTTATTTAAATTAATGTTTATTGCCTCGAAGTGCAAATCTACCCACACATACATACACCAACTCTACGTTGCCTTGTTATTAAATTAAATTACTTAAAATAAGTATTTAAATGATTGTATTGTGTTTACAACCCATGGGTTGTGAAACAAATCTATGTGAATCGATTGTACTTAAATTTAAGCCTCTAATTAGGTACGTTAGCAAGTTTATTGATTTAATTAAATAATTTTGTATTAGTTATATTCGTACTTTGTGAGAAGTGAAACTGCATTTAGTTAAAATCGTTTATATAAATTAAAAACAAAAAACACACAAATCTAGTCTATAATTTCCAGCGCAAGCAAATACATTCAACACATTCTTTCGCAAATTGATTATTTTTCCCATTTGTCGAACTTGAGTTTTTCTTTGTCATTCGATATAAAACTTTAATTACTGCTTATAGTAATCTTTGCGAAACACTAAAGACCACGCCTTTTAAATCCTAAGTAGAATTTTAGAAATTTTGTAGCCTTAACGATTAGTATTGCTTTTCAAAATGTTGAATTATTAAAGAGTATTCGAAGGAATTGTATTGGAAGATGATTGAAACACTAGTTCGGCTCTAAATGTTAGCGCATAGTTTTTAGGCTTTTTGCTATTAGATCGAGTGAAACTTAGTATTTTTATTAATATTTACTACAAAGCATCGTTTGCATTAGAAGTTGCTTTCTCCACACAAATAAATGCGAATGCGTAAACTTTTTTAACTCACATATTAATTGCAAATGTATACAAATATATTAGGCGTGAAGAAACGCCACAACAAAAACATGAAACAAAACAAAATCAAAATACGCCTAAAACACCAACACCACCAACTATAAAAATATTGAAAATTAAAATAAACACATGTAGAACAAATTATTTTAGAAAATATATATGCAAATTATTTGAAGTCATCAAAACGTGTTCTTATTCTTATTCTGATTTTCCCTCACAAGTTGTTCCTGGACATGGGAGAGGGAAGGAGATTGTCCTAATGTCCTGGTGTCCTTGACCGTAACACTGCATACGGCGGGACAAAAGGGCCTACGGCTTCCCGGATAATTAAGGTGTCCCCGATACAGTCGGACTTGAGATCGAGACCACGATGAAAGTGGAGAAAATGGACAAATTACGATGCCTGCTGCATGCCGAGCGGCAATCCCAGGATCCCCACTGCCACCCACTCACATCCACCCACCCAACCATCCGCGTGCCTCCGATGATGACGATGTCGATGACAATGGCAATGGCGTGGCCGATAACAAAGGCAACGACGATGCCGACCACGACGTCGACGCTGATGACGACGCCGACGTCGCTGACTACGAAGACGATGACGATGATGATGAGCATCAAGCATGGCGCCCAAATCGCCAGCAATGATCCTTGTGTCATTCCGCCTTCAGTGTTTGTTGCTGCTGCTGCGCGCAAAAGGATGAACATCAATATCAGACGAGAATCAGCAACAGAAACGACGTCGGGAATCACATCAGGGTTTCGGCGCTCGACGCTCGACGCTCGCCACTCGCCATTCGGTGTCGATGTCGGCGACGGCGATGGCAACGGTTTCGCTTTCAGTTGAATGCCGGGCGCGTCAACGCGAGGATGTGATGTCCGAAACACCACGGACTTTGACTTCAGACTTCGACGACGACGACGGCGACGAGGCCCCGAAGCCTCGGATTCGGGTAGGGCGGATTGCAAGAAGCCCGAACGACTCGATTAACTAACGGCTGCTGCTGCTGCTGCCGCTTGTTGTTGTTGTGGTTGATGTTATTGTTGCTGCTGTTGATGGTGTTGGTGTTGGTGCTGGTGTTGGTCGCCCAAATCGTGGTCGGTTCCGCGCTGGACACTCGTGCGTGTGTGTGTTGAGTGTGTGCGTGTGTGTTTGCGTTTGCCCAAATTTCCTTCTGGGTGTCTATGGTCGAACATCCGAGTTCGCTGCGATTTCCTTCGACTGTTTTGTTTCGTTTTGCGTAGTTTTTTCGGTTTTGTTTGCTTTGCCTTTTAAATGAAACCCCTGGCCACTTGGCCATAACGAGCCGAGGGCCAGTGTGGACGCGTGTTGGCCGAAAAACAGAAGAAGAGGAAGAAGAAGAAGGACCAGAAGAAGTCCCAGGCCGCAACGGCAATGAAGATGAGCGTAAATAATAATAATTGCAACAACAACAAGACGAACCGGGCAGCAGCACCAACAACAACAAAGCCAATGATAACAAAAACAATAATTGGAAAAATAACAACAACAATACAAAAACCCGTAGCAACAATAACAAGAACAACAACAACAATAACAGCAACACTTTGTTTACGACACTTTTAGCAAATTGTCCTCGGCCGCGATAACGAGACACGAAGCCTCCCAAGCCAGGCCCAGGGTCTGACCGAGCGAGGACCATTCATAATTTCATAGATTTCCAGAGGCACGGCGTGACGAGGGGTGAAACCCCAAGGGGGATTTATTAACATTCATTAAATTGTTCGCGACCCACGACGATCCGAAAATAACGACGAGAAACGGCCGCAAATCGCAATCAAGGCGAATTCTACAACGAATTCCACGGTGGATTCTGCGGCGAATTCACAGACGAATCGCCCGGCGAAGTCACGGCGTTCCAGGGACGGCGAGTTTAAGTGAGAAGTGCTTAAGAAATGACTGCGAAATCGGCGCGCAGGAAGTGAAAAGTCACGGACCAAAAGTCTAAATATAATCGCGCCCTAAACAAACTCCAACTTAACTAATGCTAATCGCGCCATTAACAGTCCGAATCAGTTGCGAATTTGAAATGCAAATTTCCGGTCGCGAAAGAAACACCAGTCGAAAACAAACGAAGAGACACGAGTTAAATTAAAATACGAGCGTGTCGTTAAGTGCAGCGAGCAGCGAGCAGCGAAGGAGGGAGAATTGGGAGAGGGGGGAAGACAGAGAAACAGCCAAAAGAGCTTAATTGAAGCCCATCGGGGAGGAGGTTCCACAACAACAAGATCTCGCCGGTGACGGAGGAAACGGAAGCGACGTGAAAGGACTTCACATCGTTCTGGGAGACGTCGTCGATGTCCGGCGTCGTTGGACGCCAGAGCGAGACAACAACAATGATTAATCGGTGAACGATTGGCAAGCGCATTAACACCATTTCTGCCGGAGCTCCTCCAGTGTCGGGCGTTCATTTTTCACGCCCCCACCCCGCCAGCACTGCCCGCGGGAACAAAGGCGGCGACAACAACAAACAATAAAATAAAATAAAAAAACATGGTCTACGGACGGAGCATCGCGATCGGGGGCTGCCTCCTGGCCGCGGTCGTCGCGCTGTCCGGCGTCATCTTCTTCTTGAGTCTGGGTGAGTGCCACGGCTCCTTCTCCTTCTCCTTCTCCTCCTCTTCCTGATCCTCCTTCTGTCCTCCCCCCTTTCCGCCCTCCTCCTCCTGCTCATTGTTCCGTGCTTCTCCTCCCCTTTTTCTCCTCCTCTGGTCCACGACTTGTTCAAATTTTTATCGCTTTATTGCTGTTGTAAAAGCGCCGGCACCACCACCACCACCACCACCACAAACAACAACAACAACAACAATAATAACAACAGCGAGTGTTAATAAAAGCCTGGCCGTCCGGCGAACTTTATATTTTCTTAATAATAATATTTCGCCGCCTCCGAGTTGGGGGATTTTTTGTGCCTTTGTTCCAGAAATGCCCATAATATGTCGCTTATTTATTTCCACTCGATTTTCAGTTTGCTTCTCATGGCATTGCATAAATAAAAACATTTTGTTTCGTCACTTCGGCTAAAATTCATAGTCGCAGATAAAGTTTTTGGATATGAATTTGACGCTATTGTATTCTATTTGTTTCTATTATTTCTAAGGCCTACGTGGATGTGGATTTGCATTAACTGGGGACCGGCCGCGATTAATGGGGAAAAGTTTTCGCCCAGCGCCGCCGAGTTTTCAATGAATTCGTTTCGCCGGGCCGCCTTCGCCGCCCGCCGTTCGCGAGTCCTGCCGAGCCGCCTGCGAGGTCGCGCCCGAATTCGTAATGAACTCGGCTCAGACGCGTATCCAGCGAGTCCTCTTCCTCCGCCGCCCACTGGCCCGACGCTTCCCCCCTGCCCCCTGACCGATGACCACTGACCACGCTCGATGCTCACTGTCCGCTGCCCCGTCTCATTGGAATCGAGTCCTGCGATTAGGGCCACATGTTGTCATCGAAGTGCGATCTCGATCTCCATCCCCGCGTCCGGCACAGACACAGGGCGGCCTGGCGAAATGGGGAACGGACTTCAACTCCGGGCCCGACTCCTCCACCTCCCTGAGCTGCTCCACGCTGCGCCCCGACACGGCCCGGTCTCCGGCCCAGGGCGTCGGTGGCTACAGGACTAATTGTGTCATAACTCGGGGCAAATTAATTTATTTATGAAAAGATGCCGTTTCTGCCCACTGTTGTCTTTGTCTATGCGGCTCGGACGCGGACTCGCCGCACGCTGGCCCAATGTCTGTCCAACCGGCGGCCCGTCTGTCCCTCCGTCCGTCCTCCAGTTCATGCCCCAGTCCACCCGGCCGTTGGTCCGTGGCCACGCCGGCCGAGGGGATTCCGGCACTGCGGTCGCCCCACATGCTCGGGTCTGAATTATGAGTCCTCTCCTCACCTTGGGTTATTACTTCCACTTTGCGGTTATTTGTATTTGTATTTGCTTATGATTTGTATTAAAGCCGGCATTTGGCGTTCGCCGGCCGGCCTTGTCATGAGCGAGATAAAGACAGGCAGGCAGGCAGAGGCAGTGAGAGTGTGTGAGAGTGAAGGCAAAGGGCCTGGTGTTGTTGTTGTTGCCGCCCGCCCCTCGCTCGCGCTGATTTATGATTTCAATTCGACTCGGCATCGCATTCAATGGAAGCCCCGGACCCTAAACGGCGATCATCGTTTCGGCGACTCCGTCTAATGATTACATTCAAATAACAATAAAACATGCGACAAACATGGCCATGCTTCGAGGCCTCTTGTTGTTGTTGTTCTTCTTCTTCTTCCAAAACCTCCCCGACCGTCATCCCGGAGGACTTCGCGAGTCCCGGCTCCACTATTTATTGAAACGAGCCCATTATAATCCGTTGTCTACTTATGTTCCATTTATTGCTAATGCCATTAAAAATGCCATCGACTTTTACAGCCAAATGAACAAACACATAAAAGGGCTCACACACACACACATGACTTTTCGCGAAGTTCCCGCGACTCGGCGGATGCACGGCGGAGTTCGGGCCACGTCCACGTCCGACCGGCCAGGACCAGGGCCATCTGTCCGAGAATCCAATCGCAACTGTCGTAAAACGCCCTCAAAACTATCTGGAAACTATCGGTGTGTTAGTGTTAGTGTTGGTGGTGTGGGCGTCGTCCTATTGTTGTTGTTGTGGATCCTGGTCCACGCGATTTACGACTTCGCTCGGCGGCTCTTCATTTGCCTTCACTTCGCAGCTGCTGCTGCTGGTGTTTTGTTTACGACGCCTTTGTTTCATCGCCTTTGGTTTCAGTGGTTTTCATTGCGATTTCTTTTGTTGAGTTTGGTTGCGGTCATTTCGGGGCCGTGTCTGATCGGCGATGGTCGTCCCCTGATCGACTCCTGATCCATTACTTACCGACGTCGGATCCGTGTTTGATTGACTGGCCGACGTCTGATCCCTGCTTGATCCATTTCTGATAGTCTTCTGAGCCGTTTCTGATCGCCGTCGGATTCCTTTCTGATTGTCATCAGATCCGTCCTTAATCGGCGTCGGATCTCTTAATGATCAATGTGGATTCTTTGTTGATCTTCAGATCCTCTTTTGATCGATTCCTGATCCCTCTCTGACTCGTTTCTGATCGACTTCTAATGCATTTCTTCCCCTCTCTTGATCCCTCCTGATCGGAATATCATCGGTGAATCCACTCGTCTGCTCCGCCTCCCCCGCACGCCCCTCCAGGCCCCTGCCCGCGCGGCACCTTCGCCTGCGACAACGGCCAGCTCTGCGTGCCCCAGCGGCAGATCTGCGACAAGCGCGCCGACTGCGCCGACGGCAGCGACGAGCACCCGGTCGAGTGCGGGCTGCTGTTCGGCAGCAAGGAGCTGACCGACAAGCTCGTCGGCAACGCCATCGAGAAGCAGCGCAAGCAGCAGCAGCAGCAGCAACTGCAGAAGGGCCCACCTGTGGCGGGCGCCAACGGGGGGCCGGCAGCGGGGGCCGCAGCAGGAGCGACGGGAGGCCCCAGGAACAGCAGCCGGACAACTGGCACTTGTGGTGAGAACAGACCGTGGTCCTAGAAGACGACTGCACAATATTTGTATACGTTGTGAATTTGAATCGCTTTCCAATTGACAGAAATCGTTACATATCCCAAACTGTGTACCTGTCGCCAGCGCACGATCCTCTACTGCGGCAGCCGCTCCCGCCTGGCCCGCGCGCCCCGCCTCAGCCCCGAGGTAAGACGGAGGCCCGCCATCGGAGTCGAAACCCTTACAATCGAGCTCTTGCAGGTCACCAACCTGATGATCAGCCGCAACAACCTGGCGCTGGCCGCGGACGCGTTCGTCGGACTGCGGCGCCTGCAGCAACTGTGAGCACACTTTCGGGCGCCTCCTGCCCTTCCCCATGTCCACGTCTTCCCATGTCCGACTGACTCTAGTGACTCTTTTTGCTTCTCTCTCTCTCTCTCTCTCTGGCAGGCGCCTCAAGTACAACAACATATCGGACCTGCCGCTGGGCACCTTCAACGGCCTGGCCACCCTCGAGCGGCTCGACTTCAGCTACAACAACAACGCCAGCCACTTGCCCGTCGGCATATTTCGCGGCCTCTCCGCGCTCCAGTGGCTCTTCCTCATCTCGAACCGGCTGAGCAACTTCTCGCTGGACGCGAACCTCGCCGACCTGCCGCGCCTGGAGTGGCTGGTGCTGCGCGATAATCGGCTGACCCTGCAGGACGACCGCTTCCCGCGCCTCGAGTTCCTCTGCGAGATGTAAGGACCAAGACCAAACAGGCCGGAGCGTGCTCGGGCTGCCTTCGTCCATCGGCCATCCGTTCGTTCACCCGTCCGTCCGTCCGTCCCTCCCTCCGTCTCTCCTCCGTTCTCGGCGCCCCTCCCTGCCACGATCTTTGATTGGAAATTTTTCGTATTCCGTCTAAAATTGTCCACGACGCCCCCTCGTCGCCGTTTCCGTTTCCGCCACCGTCATCGCCGTCGCCTTCGCCGTCGTCTTCTTCGCCATCAACGCCATTGCCTTCCTCATCATCGCCTTCGTCACTTGATCATCGGCTTGGAGTTCGCCTGGGCCTGTGCGAAAACTATTGATGCGTAAATTTACATTATTTGCCACATAAACAACTGATTTTCAGCCCATTTTGTCAGGCATTTTTCGCTCGCTCGCTGTGTTATTTGGCGATGCTGCTGCTTCGTCTTCTTGTTCTTCCTCTGCTTCTTCATCTTCTCCTTGATCTTCCTCTTCATCGTCTTCGCTTCTTGGAAACTCCCTCGAGTTCCCTCGCCGGGCCTCGCGACGTGCCGTCCGTCCATCCACCATCGGGACGACGAATTAATGAAGAACACTCGAGATGAGGACGGAGAGGGCGAGAGAGAGACAGACACAGGGAGAGAGATGAAGAGGGGGAGAGTGATGCATGTTTTCGACATATTTTCGCAGATATCTGGACTCCAACCGCATCGAGAGCATCGGCGAGGAGACTTTTGCCCAGCTGGAGAACCTACAGCTCCTGTAAGTACGGCGAGTAGAGGCAGAGGCCTGTGTGTGTGCGTGCGGGGGTGTGTGTGAGGAGGGAGGGGTTGGTGTCTGGGGTTTCGGGGGTTCGTGGTCGAGATTTCGGGGCCGCGGTCGAGATTCCGGGATTCACTCGCCATTTAATTCGATTTTAATTGGTCTAATTAGGGGAAATTGCGTGTATAATTCACCCGTTTTCATCCGCCCAGAGCCGGGCAAGGGTCCGGGGCGTATGAGCGACTGCCAGGCGAAGGACGAACGTAGGCTCTTAATGTCCTTTCACGCCATTTCCGAAATGTGTCCCGCCTCATATCGGGCCGTTCCATGTTTAAGTTCATGTTCATGTCGATGTCGTTCGCTTCGTGGCCACAGTTGTGCACTCGACTCTCCACCCGGAGCTGCCTCGGCGTTGCGGGAGCGGCCCCGGACCCTCCTGCAGCGTCCCTGGACCGCCCTGGACCGCCCTGGACCTCCTCGACCCCCTGGATCCCCGGACCACGCTCGGTCGTTGAATTAATTCCGCTCACACGCCCGGCCGAGCGAAATAAATGCCGTCAGTTTTCGCTCAATTACTGCACATCCTCGAGGACTTCATAATGCCAGAAGAACGACCACAACAACAACACCAACATCCTCAACAACAGTATCACACACGCCAATTAGAACAACAACAACAACGACATCCAGCTCGCCACATGGAATATGCAAATGCCCAGAGCAAATGCCCGGAATGTGCGGGCGAACCACAATCAAGTCGAAAACTAATCAAAATCTTATCTGGCCGGCCGAGCTCGAGCCGTCGAGTCCATGCACCCTACGCACGCCCACTCGCCCGACGGCCAAGGGGGAGGACAGAGAAGGAGGAGGAGGAAAATCGAATGTGAAGAAGACGACTTTTTGAGACGGAGCCCTGGTGTCAAGGTGGAGGCGACTCGATCAAATAAACGGCAGCAACAACACCGACAACAACAACAATGGTAGCTCCAAGTGATACTCGATCAATTTGAGAGCCAATAATGCCGTCAATCAGCTCATCACTCTTGACCACATTAGTTGTGTTGGACCAAGTGCGTGTGTGTGTGTGTCTGTCTGTGTTTGTATTTGTGTTTATCTATAAATCTTCTCCGCACTTTCGCACGCAAACACTAAAGGATGCAAATTCGGAACTGGGAGTGGGCTGGTGGTGGTATCAGGACCGTGTGTGTGTGTGTGCATGGGCTGGTAATAGAGAAGAGGCATTTCAGTTAGACAAATAGATTTATGCTTCATTAATTCCCAATAAAATATCCCCGCAGTCGAATAAATCTCTCATTCATTATTGAAACCATAAAACATTTCCCTCAGTTCTCTCACAAAACATTCGCCTCACTTCTCCCATAAAGCATTTCCTCACTTCTGTCACGAAACATTTCCCTCGCTTCTCTCATGTAACATTTCTCATGCTCGCTTCTTTCATAAAACGCTTAACACACCTCTCCAATTAAATATTCGATAATTTCTCGCATACAACATTTATCTCATACAACATTCCCCTTTTTTATCACATAGAACACTCCCTCACTTTTCTCATGCAACAATTTCCTCACTGCTCATAAAACATTTCTCTCACTTTAAATTGGCTCTCACTCACAATTCTTCTCTCACTCCCTTTTTCCCCACTCCCAATTTGTTCCCCGCGCTCTGTCTCTCCCTCTCCCTCTCCCTCTCTCTTTCTATGTCTCTCCCAGGGACCTAAATGGAAACCTCATCAGCCACATCCACGCCAGAGCCTTCTGGGCCCTGAAGAACATCCGAGACATGTGAGTATGTGAATGGAAATATATGTGCATGTGTGCGTGCGTCACATTGATGAGACGATTGGTTGAAACACGTTGTCTATTTGCAATCGCTAGGATTTTATGCTTTTTCGTTTGTTTGTTTGTTTGTTTTGTTTCTTCTTATAAAATCACCGATAGTAGTTTTCATTTCATTGGATCGTAAAAATCGCCGCGATCGCTCCGATTCCGCCAAGCAATTTGGCCGCCGTCCAAGTCGTTCGCCCGACTCGTTATAAAGGCATAAAGTCGACCGGCTTCCATCGGTTCTGAAAGTAGTCCCGGAGTCGCGGAGTCGCGGAGTCGATTCGGTGTTTATTTAGTGGAGTTGAGTTGAGATAACTACAATGCCATCTATGGCGGGAGTAGTAAAAGCGAGCAATAACAACAATAACAACAACAACAACAACAGAGGAAGAACAAGAAGGAGAGCAACAACGAGAACGCGAAGAAGAAAATCAGTTGAAACAACATCAGCTCATATTGTCCGCAGCCGGAACGTTGATTGACCAGACAAGTGGCTGCAATCACATCAGAGCCATTATGTGCACCGACTGACGACGTCTTCGCAATAAAGGAACCCTCACCCACACACACACACAAACACACCCACACCCACACCGACACCGTCGCCGTTGTCTCGTCGTCGCCTCCCTCGTGGGCCGTGGGGAAGCCAGAGGGAAGCGAAGCAAACACACACACACACACGCTCACGACGTCGCCAACGCCATCTGGTGGCATTCCCGCGACTGTTGTTCTTGTTGGTGGAGCCGTGTCGGCGGTGTCGCTGGTCCGAAGACTGACGGGAGCCCTGACGGATGGCTTCCAAATAAAGAGTTAGGAGCTGCTTGACTTTTATCATCGCCCTCCGGTGATTGGCAGAGCGGAGGTTGGGAAGTTGGCGGAGGGGGCAGAAGAGAGAGGGGAATGGAGGTGAGAAAGCGGGAGGTTGGAAGTTAGCGGCGAGGAAGTGGGAGCAGAGCACGTGGAGGGAGAATAAGTTGGGGGACAAGAAGTTGGGGGAGATGAAGTCGGGTGCGATGAATTGAAAGTGAAAGGAGTGGACGTTGGAGGTTCTCCCGAAGCCCCAGATTGGGAAGTGCATGACGCAGTTTCCTCCGCCATCCACGGCGCCGTCGTTAATCTTGCACTAAGCTAGTAATTTGCGACGCGTGGGCGGGGGCGGGGGCGTGGACGAGGGCGTGGACGAGGGCGAGTGGATGCCAGTCACTCATACGCCCCGAGCACGCCGCCTCGATGTTGCTGTACGAGGATTGGCCGCCCATTGAAACGCCATTATTTCTTTAATCGTGCGTCATTTTTACTACCATTGTTACTGTCGTCTTGTTTCTCATTACTGGCCACGTCTCCGTCATTACGCGAATCTTCTTCGTGGGCTTCTCCGCCCTCGCCACCAGCGCCGTCTCCCGTCCTCCCGCAATACTAGAGCCGTCCTCGTCCGCCCTACTGGGATCGTCTGCTCCGCCGAATTGAGAGCTTATGAAGGACGGGCATAAAATATGCAATCGGTGGAATGGAAACAATCCGCAAATCTATCGAGAGCACAATCGATATTGAAATCCAAGTGCGAAATCAATCGATATGGGGCGAAATATTATTATTTGATAAACACAAACACCGAAGAGACAGCAAAGCTCCGTCCATCCGTCCGTCCCTCTGGCTCTCCGTCCGGCCGTCCGTCCGTCCGTCCGTCCGTCCGCCTTTCAGCGCGTGTGTTTGTTTATATGGAAATCAATCTCGGCAAGCGTAAATAACATTGCAACACTTTTCTCTTTCGCTTTCCGACGCCGGAGTAGAAAAAATATGACGAGCAAATAAAAATGCAAATGAATTAACTTTTATGATGATCCCGAAATTTATTTCGCCTTGTTGCTTTCCTCGCCGAAAACCCAGACCAGGACCAGGACCAGGACCAAGGCCCAGACCCAGGGACGAGAGAGAGACGGGAGCGGACCAAGGTCCAAAGGCCGAAAAAACAACAAGCGGAAAGGAAAAAACACACACGTGACACACACACACACTCTCACACAGATTGCCAGAAAAAACGCCACGAAAGCTTATTTAAAAACACTCGCCTTCTCCCTCGCCCCCCACTCACTCACTCCCGCACAAACACGATCACACACACACTGTCATGGAGAAATGATACGAACTTCGAAATATTGCTAAGGAACTCCGTGTTGTTTATGGGTGGTTGATATGGGCATTGTTGTTGTTGCTATGGGCTTTGTTGTTGTTGGTATGGGCTTTGTTGCTGTTGTTGTTGTTGACATAGACATTGTTGTTTTTGTTGTTGATGTTGCCCCTGTTGTTTTTGTTGTTGATGTTGCGGCCTTCAATGAGACAAATCCTTCAATCGAAAAATTCATGCGTGGGCGTTTGTGTATGAGTGTGTGAGTGTGTGTGAGCGTGTTTTAGGACAACCATGCAAGCATGCAAATTCGAAGAAGACAAAAACGATAACAATACAACAACAACCACGACAACAACAAGGCCGACATCAGAAGCAACAACAAGAAATCGACGTGATTGGAATTTATGAACAGGAGGCTCTAGTTAATAGCAAGAAAAATAAGAAGACCAAGACGAAGGCGAAGAAGAAGAAGAAGAGGCACACGATTCACACGAAGAAAGGGAAATAATGAGGGTCGGCGGGACGGGGAACGGAAGAAGAAGAAGAAGAAGAAGAAGCCCAACGGACGACCGAGATCCCTGACAACAGACGCAGCCCCAACTGCTGGCGCCCCCAGCTCGAGACATCGTAATTGGATCGTCCACAGTCGGACATGCGAAGGCTCATGAGCCATCGGAATCCAGATCCCGGCCCGATAGGCGGAGACGGAACCGAGGAACCGAAAAACCAATTGGCGGTCGAAGCAGCCCGAGATTTGCCACGCAGTCAGATCGACGGACGACGGACAGACGGAGGTGGGGAGGCCGAATGGGAGGAAGGACGGGAGACGGGGCCGGGCGGGATTCGTGTGGCCATTAATACTGCTTACACATGGCTGGCGGCCGGGCCTCGAACCGGGACTGGGTCCGGGATTCGCGTTGTTGCATTAATTTGTTTACTTCGCGCCATCCCAACACGTGGCGTGACAAATCGTGCTCGGCACACGGTCGGCATTTTAATTGGCCTTCGGGCGGTCGGGCGGTCGGCCGGTTTTGAAAACCCCGAAGCCACGCGAATGTGTCGTGGCATTAATTGGCCACGAGGAGGGGGCGGAGGCGGAGGCGTAGGCGGCAGGGCCAGGTTCAGGTTCAGGGGCTGAGGAAGACATCGCTGACCCACCTAAGTCCGGTTCCTCAAACCGCGATCGATGCGACTCGAAACCCCTTCATTTGCATCCCTCGGCTCCCTCCCCGGGACATCCAATCAATCGGCGTCCTCCGCCATCAACCGGTGCCCTCGGCCTTCGCCTCCTTCCCCCCCCCCCCCGCGCCACCCCGTTGTTGGCTCAAGCGATCCCGGCGCTGGGGCTTACGTGGCCCCGACTCCAGCTGGCCGAGATGCTGTGCAAACAGCGAGCCCGACATTCGGCCAATCGTGGCCGGGACGCATTCTCGATGATTCGATGGAACGTGTCATTTGGTCAAATTATTGCCGCCAAGTAATTGTTGTTGCTGCCGCTGTCGTCATTGTTGCCGTTGTTCTTGTTGTTGCTGTGGGCCTTTAGGCGACCCGGTGCTGCGGGCGCGTGTCGTCCGGCCGAGTCGGGCGGCCTTTGATCGGATTTGCCTCGGCTCGCATTCCCTTAATTTCGTCAATTATTGAATTAGTGCCGTTTGCCCACTGACCCGAACCCCCGTCTCGCCCTCGCCCGCAGCCGCCTCATCGGGAACCCGCTCAAGGAGCTGCCCGACGAAACCTTCGCCGGAGCCGTGCACTTGGAGGCGCTGTGAGTACGAGACCGAAACCCCCGAACACCCGACTCCAACTCTTCCCACTCTTCTTCACCACTCTTCCTCCCGCTTGGCGACCTCGGCCGCAGCTCCCTGGCCCACACCCCGCTGCACATCCGGCACAGCCTGCTGCGGCCGCTGCGCAACGTCCTGTACCTGAACCTCACCGGCATCCGGTTCGACCGCATCGAGTTCGAGGCCATCGCGGCGCTGACGTCGCTCCGCTACATCGTCTTCGACCGCTTCTACTTCTGCTCGATGACGCCCCAGGTGCGCATGTGCAAGCCGAACACCGACGGCGTCTCCTCGTTCCGGGACCTGCTCAGCAAGCCCGTGCTCCGCTACTCGGCCTGGATCATGGCCTCGATCACGCTCGCGGGCAACGTCCTGGTGCTCTGGGGCCGCTGCACCTACCGGGACGAGAACGTCGCGGTCACGATGGTCATCCGCAACCTGGCGCTGGCCGACATGATGATGGGCTTCTACCTGCTGGCCATCGGCGTCCAGGACTTTCGCTACCGCAACGTCTACCACAAGTGAGTCCCTCGTCCGTCCATCTTGACCCTCTTGACTCGGGTCTGTCCTGCAGGGTCGCCCTCGACTGGATCACGTCGTGGCAGTGCGCGGCCGTGGGCTCCCTGGCGGTCACCTCGTCGGAGGTCTCGATGCTCATCCTGGCCTTCATGTCGCTGGAGCGCTTCCTCCTCATCGCCGACCCCTTCCGCGGGCACCACCGCATCAGCGTCCGGCACATCCTCGTCTCGCTGCTGGCCATCTGGCTGCTGGGCGTGGGCATCGCCGTCGCCCCGGTGATCCTCTGGCGCTCGAGCACCAAGTTCTACGGCACCTACTCGGGCACCTGCTTCCCGCTGCACATCCAGGAGCCGTACCCGCTGGGCTGGCAGTACTCGGCCTTCATGTTCCTCGGCGTCAACCTGCTGCTGCTCCTGATGATCGCCCTGCTCTACACCGCCCTCCTGATCTCCATCTGGCGGACGCGCCAGGCGACGCCGCTCTCGCTGCTCGACTGCGAGTTCGCCGTCCGCTTCTTCTTCATCGTCCTCACCGACGCCCTCTGCTGGGCGCCCATCATCGTCGTCAAGATCTGGGTCTTCTTCAACTACAACATTTCCGGTAAGAACTTCACCAACTTCCACTCGCCCATCGCCCATCGGCCATTGGTTTGTGCTTTTCCTCCCCCCAGACGACATCTACGCCTGGCTGGTGGTCTTCATCCTGCCGCTGAACTCCGCGGTGAACCCCCTGCTCTACACCTTCACCACCCCCAAGTACCGGAACCAGATCCTGCTGCGCGGCTGGAAGAAGATCACCTCGCGCCGCCGGGCCGAGCCCTCCAACGGGATGGCGACGACCATCGCCACGGCCACGGCGTCCTCGAACCCGGGTAAGTGTTCCGAGTCCTGTGGTCCTCTTTCGTGACCCCGTGCCACGAAAGCTGCACCCGGAGAGCCAGGGCGCGGTCACCGGGCCGACCCACCGCCGAGCACCGACCTTTTCATTTGCAAATTCCTCCTTGAATTGCTGAATTATTCATAAAACATAAATGTCTCCCCATTTCGCCCCCATCTCATTTGCCCCCTGCCCCTCTCTCTCTCGCTCTCCCTCCCTCTCTCCTCCATTGCAGACGAATCCTCCGGCCGGGCGATTCCACTTGTGGCAGCGGTCCATTAATGTGTGTGTTTTATCGCGTGCGTGCGTGCGTGTGTGCGTGCGACGACCCCAGCGGACGCGGCTCCAAGCAAGTCTTCTCATCGCCCCACACGTGCAGAAGAACTCCCTCGTATCCGACTTTGCATTTATATATACTCACATATATTTATCGTATTGTGGTCTGTTTGAACCCAACTATGTACAAGAGGCAACTGCATTGTTAGTTAGTCAGAATTTACCACATTCCAGTGACGTCAGCACTACTATTTACTACTGTATCTTAAGCCAATTGCCAAACAAAAAACAATGCATTTTTAAACTATAAGTAAATCTTGTTAATGTGATACGTGAACAAAAGAACAAAAAGAAAAACCAAAAAAACTAAAAACCAAATGAGCAAAAATAAATAAAATTCCTGTGTATTTCTATTATATTTGTATATATAAATTAAGTATTTGTTTACTTTTTAAATTACAAAAACAATTACTATGGGAGCATAAGTCGTCATTTCATCAGTTCATCAACAATCATGGATAATTTCTATTTATTGGCTATTCTACAAAATTGCTCTTATAGGCATTTTTCACTGGTCGGTCGCGACGATTTCCTCGACGGCCGCGACCTCCTCCCGGTCCAGCGACTCCTCCTCCGTGTGAACCTTCATGAAGGAGTAGCGCGTGCGGGACTCCTGGAAGCGCCGCATCGACTCCAGCTCGTCGTAGGACACGTTCTTGTTGTGCTTGCTGATTACGTGCGCCTTGAGCCTGCAAAGACAACGAGAGCTTTGTGAGAAAAGATGTTGCTGAAAATGCCTTCGTCGACCTACTTCGATTTCTGCGGGTAGCCCTTGTCGCAGTAGGAGCAGCGGAAGGGCATCTCGGTGTGCGTGAACCGGTGGTTCCGCAGCGACATGCTGTTCTTGAAGACCTTCATGCAGCCGGGCTCCGGGCAGAAGTAGCGCAGGTTGTTGTGCTTCACCTGCATGTGCGTCGTCAGGTGGCCCTTCTGGCCGTACCGCTTGCCGCACACCTCGCACGAGTAGGGGAACTCGCCGGTGTGGTAGCGCATGTGCACCTCGAGGCTCTGCGGCACGATGAAGATCTTGTTGCACACCGGGCACACGAGGCCCTCGACGAGGTGGGTCTGCTTGAAGTGGACGTCGCAGGCCTGCTTCGTCGCGTAGACGCGCTTGCAGTCCGGCTCGGGGCACGGGTACTTGGTGCGGTTCTTGTCGTGGATGCGCCGGTGGTACAGCATCCGGCTCTTGTTCGTGAAGGTCTTGCCGCAGATGTCGCAGTCCACGGGCGTCGCCTGGCCGCTCGCCGTCGTCGTCTTCCTGTACTTGCGGTGCTCCTGCGGCTTGTCGTGGCCAGGACCCTTGGCGTGGACGGGGACGAGGAGGCCCTTGGACGCATGGCCGCTGCTCTCGTCCGTGCAGCTTCCCTGGCTGTCGTCGTAGTAGGTCTCCTGGAACGGCGCCTCCGCGTTGGCTGCCGTCGTCTGCTCCACGAGGTCGACCGACTCCTCCTGTGGATGCGACGTGGTTGTCGTTTCCTCTATGAACACGTACTCCACATTCTCTGAAAGCAGAAAAGAACGGAAGGAGTCGTTAGTGTTGCGAATAAATTTTCTGCTCGAGCGGATTCAATTACATAGGCTTATTTTAAATTCACAACGATTCCGGAACCAACACCGGAGCCGACCCTCGACTACCAGAGCCACGAGGGCAACCAGCTTATTGACCAGCTTATGGCCGAATTAGAGTTCAATTTGTGGCCGATTCGACGGCCTTCGCACTTGGCATCTTCTGGAGAAAATGACTCTGCGGCAGTTTCTTCCGCTTGAACCGTTGCATCCCATTCAAATCATCCTCGCTGGGGTAGATTTTGTGCTTCTTGACAACATGGGTCCGACAGCTGCAAGCAAGGGAAGGAATGGTTTGGTTAAATTCTTCGGTTCGGGTTCTCCCAAAGTAGTTTCCCGTTCAACTGCCACTCACTTGTACTTGGTGCCCAGGCCCTTGCCGCAGTGCACGCAGACGAAGGGCCAGCTGTTGTCGTGCTCGTAGCCGTGGTTGCGCAGGGCCCGATCGCTCTCGAAGATCTTGGCGCAGCCGGGCCGATCGCATGTGAAGCGAAACTGCTGGTGCTTGATCCGCACATGCTGCTGCAGGTGACCCTTGTCCGAGAATCGCTTGCCGCAGGTCGCACACGTGCAGGCCAATTGGCCGGTGTGGAAGCCCAAATGCACGTCGAGCGCGTACTTGGAGCGAAAGTACTTGTCACAGAACCGACAACGTTGTTGCTTGTCCTTATCCTTGTCCTTCTCCTTGTCCTGGGCGTCGTGGGACGCGTGGCTCAGCTCGATGTGGAGCTCCAGGGCGGCGAGGCGCGGAAACACGCATTGGCATCGCCCGCACTTATACACGGCGTCGAGATTGTGCGTGGCCAGGTGGGCGTTGAAGTGTCGAAAGGCCACAAATCGTCGGTCGCATATTCCGCACACATGCTCCGGCCTCGCGTCCACTTGAATGAGGCTCGCTTCCTGTCCTTCCATCGCTTGGCCCTCAGTGTCTTCCCTGGGTTCTCTAGCTGTCTCTGATACGATGAAGTGCTCAACAGTTTCGAACTTTTGTTCTTCCTGACCTCCAACAGGTTCCGACCCGACCACTTCTTCCTCGGTGAATTCCTCCACTAAACTCACCGGTTCAAATTTTCCGCCAGTTTGTCCATCTACCCTCCAATACTTTTTCGCTTTCGGAGTCATTTTTTCCGGCAAGGCCAACAGAGAATCCCCGCCACATGGCGGAAGTTCTGACAATGCTTCTGGATCTGTAAGTTTTTATGGCGGTATGTGTTTAATGATTGCAGAATTAGGAAATCTCCAACTAACTCCAGAAATTTGTTTCCAATTTCGAGGCTTATAAAATATGTATGCTGAAAATATTTCTGTGGTTGCCCATTTCAGATGTTTACTCATCGTTCACAAACGATTCAAAAATATATAAACATTTATAGTTTCGTCATATTGTGCTTTATTTATTTAGTAGTGGTAAGTAGGAATATTTACATAACATAGTCGACAGTAAATATAGGATCTGATGAAGCTCTGAGCAGTCACTGTGGCTTAACCACGGTCTTCGGCAGCTTCTCAGTAACCTGCATACTGTCCAGTTCGTCTATTGAGTGATCGATTCCATGTGACTTCTTACAGTGGAAACGCAGTCTAAAAACAAGAAAACATCAAGGTTCGTGAGAAAACGAAACACTATCGAACTGTCGGTAAACTCACCTTGATTTCGAAGCATAGCCGCGTTTGCAGTACGTACATTCGTAAGGCATGACCCCCGCATGTCGATAGCTGTGATTGTACAGGGAGTTGCGAGTCTGAAACAGCTTCCCACAGCCCGGATACTCGCACGGGTATCGCTTGTTCTCGTGCTTCACCAGCACGTGCTCGTTCAGATGGACACACATCATGAATTTCTTTCCGCACAGGTGGCACACGAACGGATATTGGCGTTTGTGAAACCGCAGGTGAATGTTGTAGTTGCTCAGGCCAATGCACTTCTTGCCGCAGTGCTCACAGTCGAACTGTGGATAGGCGTCGCATGTCGGCCGCCGCATGTGCCGCTGCAAGGCCTGTTTGGAGACGAAGAAACGATCGCATTTCGTGCACGGAAACTGGGGATCCTCTGGCGGCCGGTGCTTGCGAAACCGATGGGAGTTGAGGAGAGCGCGTGACTTGCATGTGGTGTGGCAAATCTCACATTCGAACGGGGGTCCATCGTTCGTGTATTTCGATGGTGCACCACGTTTTCGTTTCACTGCGGGCTGAGTTTGTGCCGAATCCGATTCGGTATCCACAGATGATGCTTTCATATTCTCTGCTTGCTCTTTCTGTTTTTGCTCCCGGCGTTCATACTTTTGCAATTCATCGAGCAAAAAGTCGGGATCGTCATCGTCGTCAGCGGGCTTCTGTCGTGGTCTGCCTCGGCGACGTTTGGTCGTCAGAGTTTCCATAATTTTTTCAATAGGTTTATCGCTATCCGCTTGCTCGGTTTTAACATCTTCAAATACCTTTTCGTATAAAACGTCGAAATTCACCTCCTCATCATCAGCTTCATTTTCCGAATCGGATAATTTCTCCACGACTTCTTGTTTTAATTCAACATTCTGCTCTTCATATTTTTCATTGACTTCCTCAGCTACATTATCAATTACAAATTCCTTATAAATTGACTCTCCGTCCTCCACCAATTCTTCGACCTCCCCCTCCTGTTCATCCTCTTCTTTTATATAAATCTCCGACTTGTAGTCCAGTTCTGTAAATTTTTGTAATGGTTTAAAGTCGTTTAGTGACTGTTCAAACACGGTTGATTTTATTTTTTCTGCTGAAAAATCTGTTCATGTACTTTCATACATTTTTTTAAGAAATAAGAAGCTGCGCAAACCGAAGTAAAGAATCTGAAATATTTCATATTTTCACCTTATACTTCGAGTAATTTACGGAACCGAAATCAAACAATGAGCTAAATAAAGAAACGTTTCCTGGAAGCACTCAACAATCAACGGCCTTGAATAGGAACCAAGTTTTACAATTCTTTTTAATTTATTTACATATTGAGGTTTTTTATTTGAAACATTTGATGGGCGGAAATAAAGAACTCGACTCCCAAAGCAACGCTAGTCCTCGCACTCCACCACTTTAACCAAACTCAATTTAGATCGGGATATTTTGAACTTGCGCATAGGTTCCAGTTGTTCGAGTGTTAGTTCCAAGTCGTGCTTGCGACGTATATGCACCTTCAGTCTAAATCAAACAGATATAATGCGAAATGATTACAATCTAGGAGAAAAGTTGTGAACAAATCTTTCAACTCACTTTGACTTCGACGGGTAGCCCTTATCACAGTGCGAACACTGAAACGGCATCTCACCATGCGAGAATTCGTGGTTTCTCAGCGATGTACTGGACGTAAAGAACTTCCCACAATTTGGAAATTCGCAAGAGAAGCGCACATTGTTATGCTTGACATTTCTATGTGTATTCAAATGGCCGATCTGGGCAAATTTCTTCCCGCATAAATCGCAAACATATGGGAAGTCGCCAGTGTGATAACGCATATGCACCTCTAGGCTCTTCTTTATCACATACAGTTTGGAGCATATGGGGCAGACGAATCCATTTTTTATGTGAACTGCTCGCATGTGAACCTCCATGGCTTGCTTAGTTGCGTATACCCGATCGCATTGAGGACATGGAAACTTGGGGCGGTCTGTCTGATGTGAACGACGATGTAGCATCATCCGGGAATGACTAGGAAATGTCTTTTGACAGTAATCACAATCGAATTTCCCACTATAGTGTGTTCGTGTACGTTTCGTTTGCACCTCATATGTAGTGGGAATCTTTGGTTTCTCATCACGATCGACACCTTCTTCGACCTCCTCAAGTATCTCCTCGTCCTCGTACACGTTAGGATTCTCGTAGGCATCATCTAGTTCAATATTAGGCTCCGTTTTGATTGTCGTGCTTTCAGTCTTAACTGGCAAATGTTGTTCATTGGCTACCGCCACTACAGCATCTTCCCATGTCATTTGCTCCTGTAATCTAATCGCCGTTTCTTCCATTTCGTCGTCGTCGGCCAAGGTAATGGCTTCGATAACGTATTCCTCCCCGTCAGATTTTTCATCGATTTTTATTTGTATCGTTTCCGAATCTGTATATTTAACAAATTTTCAAAATATGTATTTTCTTTTTACATCAGTTTGTACAGCTCATTGAAGAACGAATGTGAAGTTGATGATTAACTTTAAAATTTTAAACGATATTTCAATTTAGACCTTTTAAAAATTTGCTAAATAAACCTTTTGGAAACATTACAAATTTGCTTTTCATATTTTTATATTTGTTATTTTTTTTTTTTTTTGTTTTTTTGTTTATTTTTAATATTTTCATTAAAATTTTAAAGTTTTTACAAACACCTCACAACACAAAAAATAACAACAAATGGAAAACGTTATTCAAATCGTAAAGAAGTAATCCGTGTTATTAAAAAACGTAGTTTATATGAGACAGACCGTAGAGACCACATTATCTCATAATGTGTTTTGCATTATTGTAATTATTTAATTCCTCTTGCGCAAGAAGAAATATATAATTTATTTCAGAATAAGTTTAGGGATATCACAGTCAACTTTAAGGTAAATATAATCGTGTAGTACCAACCTTCATCGTCCAGTTGTTCCACAGCCTGATAATCTTCTAGTTCCAGATGTTCTTCTACCTCCTCCTCATCTTCTGGATCGCATTCTTGTGTTGTCGCAGAGACTGAATCTGCTGTTGCCACTGCCGCCTCGGCATGTTGGTCTTGTAATTGTGCTAAAAAACGCTTTGATTCTTCCACTTTTTTATAGAAATCATAGGCCATTTGCAGTTCCAAACAACAACGTCTGCAGAGGTTTTGAGGCAGGCCGTCATCGTCGGTCAGGTTTATTTGCGTGCACATGGTGAAACATTCGTAATACGAAAGTTGCTCCTCCTCATCGTAGATTAGGTTCAAGTCGAGTATATCCTGGTCCTCTGGTATTTGAAGACAGACACGACAAAACATCGTCAGGTCCTCCACTTCGGTGATGCTCATTTTTATTCTTGCTCACAACTCTTGAGCACCTTGTATTTTCTCCGATTTGTTGTTTATTGTCGGTGTTTATTTTTTGTTAGATCTTAAATAATTTATAATTTTTCACTTCGAACGCACGCTAAATAAACGCGTCTCTTAAATTTTCACTTAACAATTGTCATAGAAGCATTGCCAGGCATACATTTCCACATAATTATTCCCGCCACAAAAAGTGGGCATTGTTTTTTGCTTACAAACTGCAAATGGCTGGTATATGCATTTTAATTATATTTGAAGTGTTAAATAATGAATATAGATATTATACGAACAAAATAAGTCTATCACGTAGATATGTAGATATATATATATATATATATAATGTACAATCACAACGAATCACAGTCGAAATACATACTGTGGCAACTCTAGATGAAACTATATAAATAAAACGACGTCAGTCACAAAACACAATGTCAGAATTTTAATGTAAATATAAACAAGAGAGGGTGGAAATTTTTCCACAGGAAGGTTTTGTGCAGCTTGTAATAATACATTTTCCAGTGCAAGGAAATGTCCATGAATAAAACGCATACAACAGTATTGAAATTGAAAGAAATCTATACGTCATTCAATTCTAGTGGATTAGTCTATAATGGAAATAATAAAACTGAAGATAAATTCATCCAATCATCCTCTTTATATCCACCGGTTGCTCCTGATATATTGCGGGATGACAGTCTGCGCTTCATATTGGTACCACTAGCAGTATTGTTTGGAATTATTGCCCTATCAGCATTGGTTGGCTAATGTTAAAATTTTTAAAAAAGTCTATATTTAACTGTGTCCCTGTGATAGGTTTATCTGATGGCACGTAATCGACGTCGTTTCGTACATATTTCTTGGATGTATAGGCGTTCGCCAGATATCATATTCGACGATTCTGACACAGATATGGAGAATCTGGTAGATGATGATTATGATGGCTTAAATGATCCGACAGAAAGCTTATTGAATGGAAAATTGCAAATCGATAATCGAGCTGTGAGTACATTTTTATTCTAGTGACTTTAGCTTATGAAATTCATTTTTAGTCTTATGGAAATTATCAGACAACACAAGTAACTATTAATGGCTTTGGGAAAAGCGATCTATTCACCTAAGCGATGTTTATCCCAAAACTAATGTAGTAGAACTCGTATCACCAGTATAGATAAATGTACCAAAAAGTATTTTTTAAAGGCTTCCAATGTTATAGAAAACATTCCACTTTTCTAATAAATTATTTACCAAAAAACACTTATACTAATATATAACAATTAATTTGCACTAAGTGTTAAATTTTTGATTATTAGAGTCTAAAAGACGCGTTGTTAAATCGTAGAAACCAAAGAAGAAGGCTCCACCTAATGTAATCCACAGTACTCGTGGAACAAAACCAGCAAACAGTCTAGAAAGAGAATTAAATGGTTATTTACTATAAATGTATATTTTTCTTTTTTTTACAAACCCTTTAAATCCGCGGTCTCGGTACACGACTCTCAACATAGAAGCCACTCCTAGTTTTCGTGTCGCCGTTCCTTCTTCAGCCAACATTATTCGCGTTTTAGCCACATCCAATGGAGTAGTTAAACCTGCGGAAATGCCGCCCGCTACGGCTCCACATAGAGCAACTGTGAAAGGGGTCGATTCCAATCCTGTCATCGGTGTCCACTGTAGTTTGAAAAACTCCCATAGTGGAAACTGAATCAAACTAAATGGTATCTCTCTCGATACTGTCGAACCAAAACCTCGATATATTCCTCGTCGTAGGCCCTCCGTTTTATAAGCCTTCCATAATATCTGCAACGCAGTTAGTTGCTGTTTGTTACCCAAGGCCTGTCGTCGCTGTTTTGCAATTTCGACAGGCACACGTATCAGACAAGCTAGCTATAGATAACTATGACATTGATTTGATGATCTTTTATTCAAATTGGAGACATTTCTTACAACTTCGGCAAGTGACGCTGACATCATGTGGACGTACGGTGAGTTTTTCGTGCCAGTGGCTGTACTCAAATACTTTTTAAAGCTTTCGTAGGCACAAAAAAATAATGCTGCCGTAGGAGCACTACCTGCTGCCGCTGGGGCCAGACCTTTATAAATGCCACGAAACCCTCCAGAACGCCAGAATCCCAGTTCACTTTGAAGACGCGTTTTGACCGTGTCAATTGGAAAGAGTGCTATGTCCACAACAACCCCTGCCACACCACCGGCCTTTAGAATAACGTTGAATAAATGTGTTTATTACGAAACAAATTACTTCACAAACTCACCACTAATGAATTAAGTAAATTATACTGATTAGGTACTCCACCTGACATTATAGTGGTTGGTACTGCCGGCAGTAATTCTGTGTCCATAGTATGTGATTATCACCTCCAAAAAGTGACTTGGCATAACCTTAAAATTAAGCTATTAATTATGAAATTCAGTATTATTTCTTAAACGATTTCAGTCACCTCATTTAATTTAGACCAAAGTAAGTCCTGGTAACCAATTTGGTTATAAACGTAATATTTGCAAACCATATGATTTTGACATGTGAACTGACATTCATTCATGGCAATAGCCACCCTGTTACCATCTGCATTTGTTTTGGCAGATAGACTACATAAGTATTTTTGTTGTTCTATTTGGCGCGTTCCACCCCAACTGCATTACAAAGGTTATCATAACTACTGTAACATTTGGAACATCTAACAACATCTAAAGTGACGTAAACGGGTGGGTCCAAAATTAGAAGTACTAAAATGGCAGCAGCAACAGCGTCCAGGAGAATTGTATGAGATTCCCAAAAACTAATCACACATGTATTAATTGTATAATTCCTATTTTTAATAGAACAAAATTCGATCCTTGGTTTTGGTGAGTACGGGAGCAGGGATATTTTTCTCTGGTTTAAATATCTACAATGGAAATGAGAAATTTTACACCGAATGGCTGATGCCTGCGATAAGGCAACTGCCTGCCGAGATGAGCCATAATTTGGCAGTGCTTGCATGCAAATACAAAGTTTTTCCCAAACCCAAAGTGGAGGATGCCCAGAATTTGGTAAGTAACAAAAACCAGGCCGTAATAACGTAGTGCTAATTATGTATCTATTATTTTCAAGTCAACAAAGTTTTTCAACAAGTCTATATCGAATCCTATTGGCATTGCTGCCGGGTTTGATAAGCAGGGTGAAGCTATTGAAGGTCTAGAAAAAATCGGCTTTGGTTTTGTTGAAATTGGATCGGTTACCCCCGAGCCACAACCGGGCAACCCATCTCCTCGAGTATTTCGCCTCCTGGCAGATGAGGCAATAATCAATCGTTACGGCTTTAACAGCGAGGGACACAAAGTGGTATTTGAAAGATTGAATGCGTTGAAAAAAAACAACAAATTCAATGGTGTCCTTGGAGTCAATTTGGGCAAGAACAAAACTTCAGAGTCTGCCCTTGCCGATTATGTACAAGGAGTGCAACTGTTTGGACCCATTGCCGACTACTTAGTAATCAATGTAAGTAGTCCAAATACGCCTGGTTTACGTGATTTGCAAGGGAAGAAGGATCTTGAACAATTGCTCCAAGGCGTTATAGATGCTCGTCAAACGTTACCAGTAAACAACGAAGTCCCAATTCTCCTGAAGCTTTCGCCGGATTTGAGCAAACAAGATATTAAGGATATTGCCTCTGTTATTGGAAAAAAATCATGTAGAGTTGATGGTCTAATTGTCTCAAATACGACTGTTTCACGCGAAAATCTGAAAGAGTCAACACTAGCTGGTGAAACAGGAGGCCTAAGTGGCGTACCCTTGCGCTCGAAGTCAACGCAGTTGATTGCTGACATGTACTATCAGACTAGCGGTAAGATCCCGATTATTGGTGTAGGCGGCATTAATTCTGGAGCTGATGCGTTTGAGAAATTGGAGGCTGGTGCTTCGTATTTGCAATTCTATACGGCATTTATCTACCACGGACCGCCGATCGTAAATCGCATCAAGGCCGAATTATCAGCGATATTGGAAGAAAAGGGATACAAAAACGTGCATGATGTTGTTGGAAAGAATTTCAAAAAATATTATAGCAAGTAAATTTTCTATTTGTGATTTTAATTAAAGCAGAACTTATACTTATAAAAATAATGTTTAATAGATTACAATACATTTATTTTATTATAATTATAACGAGACCCCGTTGAATTTCTCTTGAAATATGTATGTTAGATTTAATGGTTCTGTGGAGAAGTCGTTCGGATTAGTTGCTTCGTCGTGTAACTTACAAATGCATCGATATATCCATTCCTTGATTTTTTTTAAATTTAATAACTAATTTCAAAACCAAAAAAAAAAAACTAAAATGACCTATGTTCATTTTGGCAGCGGGGGGTTATGAGCTGCGGTGTCCGAGTGGTTAAGGAGATGGACTTGAAATCCATTGGGTTCTACCCGCACAGGTTCGAATCCTGTCCGCAGCGGAAATTTTTTAAACATATTTTGTAAGCTAATCTATCAGTAAAACAAGAATTGTTCATATATCAATAATATTTTATTGCATTGGTAAAGAATAGTTTTTAAAACTATGAGTTGGCTTTCTGAACATTAAGTACACGACCATCCAAAGTATGAATATTCTGATTTGAGGCGCTGTTGTATGCATCACGATTACTAAATGTAACAAACCCATAGCTCTTGGAGAACCCCTGTTGTTTATCGAAGGCCACAAATGCAGAGGCTACATGGCCGAACTTAGAGAAATACAACTGTAATTCTTTTTGCCCAATGGTCCAGGGCAAATTGCCCACAAACAACTTGTACGAATTGCGTATTCCGGAGGACATTATTTACAAAATTATTTATAAATCCTAATACGTAATATTTGTAAGACACAACTAAATATCGCGGGTTATTTCGATCAGATGAATAGTGTGACCGCCCATTAACTCAAGGAGATCTACGCCGGATAATTTTCCCAAGTCGTCGATGTTCACTTGTGCTGCTGTGAGTTTCCACTTCTTCAATAACGCCTCAATCGACCAATCAGCACTGCGCTCTTGATAGGTAAAGAAAAACTTGGCACCTGGATTGCGCTCTAGTAGAAATGAAATTGTCACAATGATGTCTTCAAATACCGAAGGGTCGTAAAAGCAATCAGCTGCTATTATTAAATCCAATGGTCCCAAGTTGAAAACACTATTCAAAAGCAGTCCCCAACTTAATCCAATGACATCGATATCTTGTCCAGGAACTAGGTTGTTGGCCAAACACGATTTTCGTGTATGAGCCAAGGATTTCGGGAGAATGCAATTATCGCTAAGAACCACGTGCGCGCCGCACTTTGCAGCCAAGATACCGGGCAGTGCAGTACCTGCCCCTATCTCGAGAATACGTTTTCCTACCAACGCGGGTCGTCGCTCCCACAAAAACCAAGCAAGGACTGGAGCACAAGGCCAAGTGTAAAAGGAGTATCCTCCCTGCAGCAACTGTGAACGACAAATCCTAAATATTGGAACACATTTTTTTTAGGATTTTCAATCTATACCTCTGGTATTTTTATTTCCAATTTCTCTACTATATCCGCAGACGCTGCTCCCAGTTGACCACCGCTGATTCGATTCCCACCAATGCTATCTTCGCTAGTAGGGCTCGTGAAGACAAACTTTCGAATGTGTTCTGCTACTGTGGAGGTTCCTGCACCGGCACCACTTGTGCCGTTTTCAAGTGTATTTGATGAGGTAGCCGTTGGCGAGGCAGTTGTTGCTGTGGCTGAAGATGTTGAATTCACGTCTGTGTTCGGACTGCTATCGGAGTTCGACTGAAAACGTCCGCTTGTCATTTTCCACAAAATTAAAAAAACGAACTGTCAAAAAAGTTTTATGTAATATTTACAAAAACAATTTACTTTTTAATATGTTTATTTTCGTTGTTGAGTTTGATATCAAACCTTTCTCTTTGCGCAGACGCTATTGAGATAAAATATTATTTTAGCAAAGTTGCCAGCGTCAAATATCTTAATTTTTATGGATTGTCGAAAATAGATATTCATTACAAGATGGAATTTAATTATTTTCCCAAAATAATGTTATGTTCAATTCTTTGTTTTCGGAATATCTACATGTGAAACAATGTTTAATAATTATTATTTAGAATTATTATTCTTGAAACTTTGAACCACCATGTATCTAACCTATAACATCCAATAATTTGCTCTAAATCGAGTGTTTTAATTCTAGTGCAAAAGTGGCAACGCTTCATCACATTTGTTGTTGAACGTAAAGTTGATTGCAGCAAAGTTTCTTTGAAATACATTTGGGCAATTTTATTTATCTATAAGCGTTTTAATCGCGTTTTAAATTTAAGTACATTTGGAAAGTATTAGTTTGTAAGTTAAATGGAATGGATTTCAACAATGCAAGATTTGAGGAGCACATGAGTTTCATTTGCCCCGAATGCGGAGTAGAGCTTCCAACACAGATTAGTTGGCGAAAACATTTGAACAACTCTCATGAGTACAACAAAAAATCAGTAGATGTTTTCAATTTCAAGGAGATAAATGAACGTTATCACGAATGCAATGAGTGCCACAAATGGGTCGCAAATGGGAATCAATCGATTACAACTTTGCAGTACCATCGCATATCTCATCTGCCTTTTAACCTAACCTTCAAGTGCCGGCACTGCGAAATGGCTTATGCACGCAAACGAGCCCTTTGTGAGCATCTCGTCAGTGAGCACAAAAAACTATTGAATGTAGATAATCAGGTCCACGAGGGCCAGTCAGAAAGTAATAATAATAAGTCCAATTCTGGTAGTTTAGATCAGATGATTATGAGTGACTTGGAAAAAAATAAGAAAGATCCCGGGGACCTCATACAAAAGGCTTTACTGGATAGTTTAATAGATTTGGAGAACGAGACGTTAGCAGAGTACACGAAAAGTAACAATGATGTTAATGAGTTTGCCCTTAATCAGAGCCTCAACGATTTAGAAGCCATATTGAAAAGCGATTTGGAACAACAAAACATCGTTGAGCAGTTTTTGCAACAGCCGCAAAATAATAATCTTCAGAATTATATCATCAATCCAGTAGAAATTGAGGATAACGAATTGTTAGAGCAAATATGCGCAGACATATTCGAGGAAGTAGAAGAACCAGCTCAAATACAAACCATTGACAATGTACAGAAGACACCATCGTCCTACGAAAAGACTTTTTTAACAGAAAAGGAAATGGCAGAAGAATCGGATGAAAAAATAATTAGTATAGAAATAAAAGCCGTAAACGAAACTGAAAGAAGTGAAATGTTTTCTTCGCCCAAAAGGAAACGTCTTAAAATAGATGATGATTCAAATCATTCCTTGGAGCCTAAAACAAAATTAAAAATAATGCTTGAAACGTACATAATCTTCCTGTGTCCAGAATGTGGTAGAGAATTCAAGACACAATCGCTGTGGAGAGATCATGTGTTTAAAGTGCATGATTTAACCAATACAATGTATGCAAAGTTTAAACCGATTCACAGACGCACATCTCACATATGCTTGGATTGCCGGCAAGTTTTGTATACTTCCAATATCCATGAATTGCAACGCCATCGCTTCACGCACATGCCATTCCAATCCTATTTAAAATGTACATTTTGCGGGAAAACTAAATCAAGTAAACCAAAAATGATCCAACATCTACAAAACTATCATGCTAATTTACTGGTAACAAAGCCGGAAAAGAAAGAGACAGTTCATTTGAAGTGTTTAAATTGTTCTAAATCATTCCAAACACGAATACAATGGCAGAACCATCGTCAGAATTGTCCGCGCAGTAAACCTCATATAAGAAGTACAAATGATTCAGTTATTTCGAATAATCTGAGCCTAATAACACATTTAAAAAAGATGCGGGCAAGAATGAGATCTTTGGTTAGTGCTGAGAATGCAGACAATCACATCCCATAAGTTTTGTATGTCATCAATAAGTGTTTTGAATAAGGTCTTTGTTACAATTTGTGTCGTTAAATAAGAGGCAAATGAATGATAATTAAAAAAATAAATAAATAAAAAACAACCGTGATTGCTCGTCAACTTTCCTTTTGATAATAATAAAGAAAACTGCAACTAATTCCAAATATATATTTATTTATTAGAAATTAAAATTTGTAGAAAATTACTTGAATTACATGATTATAACATTTAACTTAACTAGATACTAAAATAATACGTTAGCAATAATATGAAAAATTGTCCAACATTTAATTGTTCAATTCAAAGAGAATATGTGAGATTGTTGCACTCGATTCTACATTACTCAATGCCACATTCGCCAGATGAGCCTCATAACGACGCAAGTTACGCTTGGCGTTCGTAGTGTACGTTACCAAGTTACGCAGAATTAAGGCAGCGGTTAAACGAATACTTTTAGTGACTGGGCCTTCATTCTCGTCCATCAACTCTTTCGGATTGACAAAGTCTGCAGTGTGACGCTTTATAGCGTGGATCGCTGAGCTGCCCGTGGATGGCAACGAGCTAGATGATGATGTTGATAGTGCTGGAGAAGCAGTACTTCCCCGCTGGGATGCATCCACATTACGTACGATCGTGACTGGTGGCTGCGTTGGTTGCGCATTATTCGCACCAGTTTGAATGCGTCTTTGTACGGCAGCTCGAAGATTTTCAGGCGTTAAATGACGGTCGAGGATATGTGTCATAAGCGAAAAGCGTTTGCGAGGGATTCCATCACAAAGGCCTGGACCCGGTCCCCATTGACAAAATATTTCAGCTCCCGCTTCCAAATGATCTGGACAATGCGCTAAACATGCATGATGATGTAGGTCTTGAATTGATTTAAATTTGCGTCGTGGGCAGTTTCGCCAATCACAAATGTACAGCCAGTTGGGATCAATCACAGGTTGCACAGGATGTGGTGCAGTAGATGATACATTTGACTTTGGAATGACTGGGCTTTTCTCGTCATGTTTTGTATCTGTATTGGCCTTTTGTGTATTCTGATGTTGTTGCTGTTGAGATTCACTGCCTGCTGTAGATGCTGTGGCAGAAGAAGAATTTGCTTCAATCTGAGCCGTAGTCACAGCACTACTGGGCGTTGTAGGTCGTGATGTTATAAACGGTTTTGCCGGTGTTTGAGCGATATTCTGTGTTTGGATATTACCTTGCACCGGCAGCTGCTGTTGCTTTGCAATCATTGTAGCTTGTTGGAGTTGAGTAGTGGGTTTCTTTATTGTAGTTACTGTTGCTTGAGTTGGAGCTTGAAGTGTGATTTGTGTCGGTTGTTGAGGTTGGGTCGAATATTTTACTGTGGATTGAATTAATGATGGCATTGATTCACTGACCTATAATAAGAAAGTCTTATTTAAATTCACATTATAAATATAAATTTATATTTTTACCTTTGGTACTGCCATTAATTGAGGTTGCTGTACAGGAACTGTAATTTTCTGTTGAATGATGGATGGATGATGTGGCTGTTGTTGTTGTGAAATCGAACGTATTTGTTGCTGCTGCTGTGCAGGAGGCTGAGTTGTTATAATTGTTTGCGAATTAAGTTGACTATGTTGTGGAGGTGGTTGTGTTTGTGTTATAACTGTTTCTTTGATTTCAATTGTTCGTCCTCCTACTATCACTTGACGTTTTTCCGTTGGTCCAGAAACAATGTGCTGTTGAATAATTGACTGATGCTGCTGCAATTGTGGTATTTGGATAGAACCTGCTGGTGGAAGAGATGGTGTTGTTTGTACAATTGAAACTGACTTTCCTAAGCGTGATAGCGTCGCCGTGTTCAACTGGTGTTGCTGACCTGTAGTTTGCACATTCGACGAAGCCATTTGCACATTAGGATTATGAATTTTTATTGTGGCTGGTATATGATTTAATTGTGAGAGCAATGATGGTGAAATTTGTCCTGTTTGTTGGGGTGTACAAGATGAAGTTTGAATCAACTGTCTTTGTAACAGAGCAGCATTTGTTTGCTGAATGCTTGTGTTAACAGTGCTAACTGGAACATGCTGAATATGAGTAGCAGCCCCAGTTTGAGGATTAATAAAAATTTGCTGTTGCGTTTGAGATGAAATCGTTGTTGGCTGTCGTTGGGTCACCAGTACTTGTTGTCCCTGTGGTGTAGTCATTATCATTTTTTGACCCCCGCCAGATGTCGATGCTATAATTTGTTGTTGTGTCGATGGAACAGTTTGCTGTTGCAAAATAATGATTGTTTTTGTACCCGCCGACTGTTGTTGTGGTGTTTGTGTTACCAGCACTGTCTGCGTAGGCTGAGGAGGTGGTGTTGGTGCTTGAGACTGTTGTGCTACCAAGTATGTTTGACCTTGTGGATTTGTTGCTAAAACGTATTGAGTTTGTTGTTGTTGTTGAGGAACTTGTGTCTGAAAATATAATGTATTGTTTTAACATGAAGAGAAGTGATGAGAGGTGTTTTTACAAACCTGTATTACTTGTTGAATGAGTTGCGGTTGTTGCTGCTCAATAGGTTTCTGCTGTAGGATGACAGGAACTGTTTGTAGTCCTTGATCTGTTTTGATAGTTGCCATAGCAGTCGGGATATGCTGTGTAGTTCCTGTAATGTTACCCGCCTGTGTCAATTTTAGTTGAGGTCCTTGATTCGATTGAAAAAGAAGTTGCCTTTGCACGTTTTGAATTGGAGCTGCCTGAATTTTTGCTGGTATCATTAGAGGTTGTTGTGTAATTTCTGGTTGTTTGATTGTAGGCATGAGTGGTATATCTTCCAGATCTTCATCTTCAAGAATAGATGCTGCCATTTCAGCATATAAATTCGCAGCATTTTTAGAAGGTGTAACTTGGGCTTCATCCTTTGCGTTTATGTCAATAGCTATGCGCTTTGATGTATCACCACTGCTTACATATGAGTCATCAAGTTTCCTCTTGACAATTCCACTTGACATGGTAGGATCTGTAGACTTCTTATCTAAAATTTCCACTAACATTTGATTGGCAATAATGACTGGACGTCCACTAGTATCCTTAGACATAGAAGCATTTCCACCACTCAGTGGTGCTAAAGGTGGAGGGGCCGATTCCATCATGTGTTTTTTGTCCATAGTCGCTTGTGCATTCAAAGGTTTTATTGTTGTCTGACCCACTTTTAGTGGTGTATTTTGCATAAGAGGGTTATTTACCAAAGCGCTTATTGATGTGCTAGCAACTTTTATTGGTGACGGTTGGGCTGTTGTGGCTACTACATTCGGTCTGGCAATTGTTTGCACAGATGTAGTCGATGCAATTAACTCTTTTTGCTTTTGTTGCCGCTGTGTTACCTTGTTTGCTAGTAAGCTTTTGATAAGCGATGAAGATGGCTGCGAAGCATTGGAGGAAGCAACAAGTTGTGGAGCTAAAGTTTGATTTGTCGTATGCATTGTTGATGTGGGATCGGAAGTTGCAGGAGTTACATTCACCTGGGCGACTAAAATAAAAACATATTTCATTTTCAACAACATATGCAAACATAATAAACATGTTTACTCACCACTTGATGCTTCTTCAGTGGAATTTGAAAAATTTTCTACCTGAGTTTCCGAAATTTGTTGTTCATTGGTTTTCGTCGAATCAACTACGCTGACAGAAGGATTTTGAGGATTTGTAGTTGTAATGGGGTTTGTGACGTTTTCTTGAACCTGATTGCTCGTAGTCCCAATAACCGCCGGACTATTTTCTGTGTCTTGTTTTGCTAAAACGGTCGATAACTCAGCGTGTGGCCTTTGGTCTAGTGAATCCGGCTTCAATTTTTTCTTTAACTTTCGACCAGAAACTATTTCAACCTTAGCTAGTTTCCCATCCACACATTTTTGGGGAGTTTGGCTAATTTTGACTTGCACTGGTAGCGGTTGTGCACGTAACCGAATGGCCACATAGTAATAACCAGGAAGTTCAGTACCGTCAGTACGTTTGACAACAACGGGACCAACATTGTTGCTGAATATTAAACGCACCAAACGAGGAAATTGATTGTGAGTGACCACAGAATGCTTTCCCGATTTTTGGCAATGGGATAAATACATTCGGTATAGTTCCTGCTGTTCTACACGACTATCCATGGTACTTGCGCGCTCAAAGGTAGCACCTAACCAAGATAGAGCATATTGTTCATCCTCCTGAGTGCTGGTTTGAAGAGGAACCGATTGATGCGGAAGTTGCTGTTGCGTGTCGACTACTGGAAGTTGTGGTTGCTCATGGTGCTGCGTGGCAGAAACGTTTGGGATATGCTGCTGCTTTTGAATTACAGCAACATTTTGTAAATTTGCAATGTTTTGTGCAACCATTGGTAGCATATTGCCTGGTACGGTTTCCACTACACGCATAAGTATGCATCCATCAGGGCCATAAGATTGTGCTTCCACGGTGATCAATGAAACCAGTTGATCAACCACACCTCTAACCTGCATTATCAAGTGGCAAGAGCGTGCACCCATTGAACTAAGCGCATAAATAGCTTCCAGTGTGTAGATGAGAAGCATAATGTCGTTAAGTGATAAAAACATACAAATTGTTTGGTAAAACTTCAAACTAAGACACTTATGAATATGATCTTCATTGCTATCCTTATTGGAGAGTTTGTATAAAATTTCTAAACTGTTAATAATAACAGCACGATCTAGACCTTCGACACCATCGCAAAGGGTAGCCATTAGACTGCGAGAAAGCTCATCTGATGTTGGATCTTGTAATTCCAACTCAGAGGCTACATTGCCAGCAATGTCAAGCGCTTGATTATGGATGTTTCCTAAAAATGAATAAATGGTAATAACAATACTATCAAATGAAATATATTTTAAGAACAGCATTACTTACCCCAACGAATATTTGCGCTCATAACAATGAAGCGAAGAAAGGTTCGATTTTTACTTAAAACTTGTATGTTTTCATCGAAAAAACTAAGATTGTGTAATATTGCGAGAATCTGTTGCACTCGCTGTCCTATATAATCTTGAGTCCCTTCTCCACGACCAAGATTCAAAAAATCCATATCTAGACATTCTTTCAACTCTGAACTCGATTTTTCCATATCAATATCTTCGACATCGTCCGTTATATTGGTAATATCATCTTGAAACATCTGGTCACTATTAAATAGCTCCAATATCTGTGGTTTATCATAAAGTAAATCCCGCCAAAAACTCAACAGAGAATGTCTTCGCACGTTCTTATAAACATCTTGAACGAGTTTCCGCAACGAAACGTCGGAAAAAACCCCGGCATGAGACAGCAGGACGTCTAACAGTTTTGGACATTCATTGAGTCTAAGTGTGTGTTTGTTCTCATTGGCCATTAATGTGCATACGTTAATGGCAAAATCTTGTTCGTTTGGTAGTGGAGACAATAGAGATAATATCAGCTTCTCATAAGGTGATGCTTTATGAAGATCCAATGACATTTTATACATTCGTCTTCGATCCGTATTAACGATATGTTGTCTATAGTTGTATGACATTGGAACTGCATTAAGGCTACTGCCACCGGATAAAACAGATGGAAAAAATCGCCGCGACCGACCACCATCGTTGGAATCGCTAACATCAGCAGCGTCAACTTTATCCGGGTCCTCTCCAAAGAAGTATAAACGCTCATATTTGTCAAGATATCGTCTATAGAAATGTTTAATAGCTGCAGATGCATTTACACATTTGTCCTTAAGTCCTAAAGAAGGTAAAATTTCATCCCATTCATCCCGTATGTTTACTTTGGCGAATCCTCCACGCTCAGTAACTTCGCTATAAAGTTTATGTAGGTCAATTACACGACCACTGATCTTGGGTAAATGTGTGCATGGTGTTCTGAAAACATTACCAAAATAAAATATATATATATTACATTCCGAAATCTAAATAGGACTTACCCCCTCCTCTCGTGAAATTGCTGCAGATCCTTATAAAATTCCTCGGGGCACTTGGGTAGTATTTTACCTTTTAGCAAACTCAGTTCATTATTAGTAACTCCTGGAGTTCCCGGCGGCGCTTGAGAGTTTCTAGCACGTAGCGGAGTTATTGAATTTGTGGATTTTATGGGGGTTCCATTACTGACGGTGTTGGCAAAATTCAGCTCACTCTGAGGGGCACTAAGAGGTAGTGCAGTCTTTATCAACTCACTCACTGACATATCTTTCTTTATATTTAAACAATTTTAAAGTATTACTTGCATAAGTACAATTGTTTAATTTTAATCAAATTCTCTAATAACGAGAATAACGCGGAAAACATAAGCCAACCCAGACAACACAGCGTTGCGTTTCATGAGTTATACCTACTCACGTACATTAAAAAAAGTAGTTTCATCGGTTTGTTTTATAAGCGTATTTTTGATCTTCTATCCACAGTTATATATACTCATTAACATATGTACAAAACTAATATTAATGACTTTCAATTCATGTTTATGTATCAGTAACTAAAATCAAAAAAATGATTGACAAATATTTTTAACTCTTAATTAAAGTACACAACTTCGTAGTTAAATTGAATGAATACCACCATAAATTGCAAACGTTGACATTTGTAAAGGAAGTTGACAACACTAGCTAACTTTAACCAGATTCATTTTATCGAAAAGTGTTTTGGATTTATTTTGAAATATTTCATTTTTAATTAAAAAAGACTAAAGACGGGCGATGTACACATACGGTTTGTAAAAATGAATAAACCAACAAATAATATATATAACTTTTGTATATTAGAAGTCCTTTATATGCATATATTTGTTGTTGCGACTTGCAAGGCTTAAGTCGGTCTTGAAAAGAACGCTATTTTTGCCAATAATTTAATCCTGAGACTATTATGAACAAGCAATACTTATGATTTCAATGGATTTCTGTGAAACGCGACTCCTTTTAGCTCTCTAGATAACCAGTATGTGTGCTTGATGTAGACTTAAAGTTGTGTGTATAATCAAGAAAGACTTGGACGTAAACGTTAATTGTATTTTGTTTTCTTCTTTTTTATTATTTTGTTTATTCTAAAGTGTTCCAAAAATAAACTATAAAATATAAAATATACGAAAACAACATTACACACAAATCACTACTTTCAACACCAAACAACCACAACCACTGCCAAGCGAGAACTAACCTTTTCCATCCGTTATGGCCAAAATGTATGGAAAGGGTAAGAGTAAGTAATTTCAATTTTTAATTTTCATTTAAAAAATTAATGTCAAAAAATAATGAATAGTATTCATTTCAAAATTATAAATAATCATATATTTTCCTTCTCATTCTGACAGCTGCGATCGAATCAGAAGATCAGCAGAAACTACGATGGCAGGTTGAACTTGAGTTTGTACAGTGCTTGGCCAATCCAAATTATTTAAACTGTAAATTCAATTATATATTTATTCTGGTGCAGTTAACATAATAATGCTCTTATAGTTCTAGCACAACGGGGCTACTTTAAGGATCAAGCATTTGTCAACTATTTAAAATACTTACAATATTGGAAGCAACCAGAGTATGCCAAATACTTAATGTATCCGATGTGTTTATATTTTCTTGACCTGCTACAATATGAGCATTTTAGACGTGAAATTGTTAATGCCCAATGTTGCAAATTTATTGATGATCAAGCCATTCTTCAGTGGCAACATTACACGAGAAAAAGAACGAAACTATTTAATAGTGTGAATAATGCTGGCCAACTAAATATGCCTGCAGCTGGGGGTGAAACTGCAAATGATTCACAGGGACTCGGTAATAATACAGTCGTAGGAAGTATGCAAAACGGCATTGCAAATAACACAAACCAGCAGCAACAACTTCCAATGCAGCAAGCTCAACAGCCTGTACAACAGCAACAGTTCAATGGGGTATCTACAGCTGGCACTGGAACAACAGCACAGAAAAGTCAATAGTTAATCACTACTATTATTTATTTTCGAGGATTGAATATCAATCATTTGTATAAATATTAAAATTATAACAATATAAGGATCATAGCTAGTAATAAACTAAACTTTATATAAATTTTTAATAAATTGTTTTATTTATTTTACTTTATATCTACATTTAATTTTTATTTCCAATAGAGATTGATGTTACATTCTGTTAAAAACTATTTTAAATTATGTTTGCAGGAATCTTTTAATTAACAACTAAAAAGTGATGGAAAGTCAAACGGATCAGATAGGTGGAAACTTCTACGGAGTATATCTTCTTTGTAGTGAAAGTGAAGAGAGCAAACACCGTGGTAAATGCTATATTGGATTCACCGTTGACCCGAATCGCCGTATTAATCAACACAATCGTGGTAAAGACTTTGGAGGCGCAAAAAAAACACACAACAGAGGTCCATGGAAAATGGTGATGATAGTTCATGGATTTCCTAATAATATTGCGGCATTACAGGTATCTTTTAGGTAAATACTTGTATAGCTTTTAACTAATTACCTCATTCACAGTTTGAGTGGACATGGCAGAACCCTGCACGATCTAATCGAATAAAAATGTATTTCAAGCGCAAGAGTCCCAAGGAAAGTTATTTTGATTATAACTTTCGAATTCTAAGCCGCATGTTACAAGTGGGTCCATGGTATAGATTGCCCCTAACGGTACAGTGGCTTGAGAACGAGTATAAGCAAGATTTCCAGGTAAAGAATAATAATAATTCTTTGACATCCTCGAATAATTTATTGTTGTTTTGGTTTTTAGTCTTTGCCTCCATTACATATGAAAATTTTAAGTGGGAAAATTGAACTTCCTAAACGCAGTACAAAGTCAAAAGCAAACAGTGATGCAATTGAAATTTCAGGACAAACTTGTGCACGAGAATGCCATTTGTGTATGGAAAAAATCGAATCAGAACGATCAAAAATAGGATGTGCGAACAATTTGTGCAAACTAACGTGTCATATTATTTGCTTAGCCAATCATTTCATTTCGTCTGATATCAGTAATCGTGGTCATTATATTCCAATCAACGGTGAATGTCCAATATGTGAAACACAACTAACTTGGGCTGAGATTCTTCAGCAAAAGCATAGACCAAATCTAAGCATCGATAATGAAGATTATAACTGTGGTTTTGATGATGATGAAATTTATATATCTGATTAAAATAAAAAGTGTAAATTAAAGTAATATGTAAACACAGAATCAAGTAATCTAACTTTCGTTAACTTAAATCTAATATATCCACATTTTGTTTTATAGTTTTGAGAACTTTTTCATATTTTAAAATTTTGTGCAAAAGTTTACTTTTTTCTCTAAGATAATATTTTTTCGACATCCGCACGCATTCTTCTCCTTTATATATAAATGTTGCGATATGTTGCGGGTCCATCAATGTCTCCTGGTCAAACTCCACTGAATTTCCATTCGCATCGTTGTGGACAGAAATGTCCTGTAATATGAATTTCGGGGATGTATGTGTGTTGAAAATAGATCTTGGCTTGCTTTGTTCTTTTACTTCTCTTCCTTCAGTTGAAATATTAGATACTTCTAATATTTTTCTTTTTCTGCTGGGAGTTTGTGGTTTCTCGTAAACTTTATATCCATCATCAGAAGATATTCGAAACACTTGTTTAGAAACTTCAGAGTTCACATTTTTATTTACAACAACTGAAAATATGCAAATAGTGTATGGAAATCGGTTATTATTATTCTGTTTTTGTTTTGATTATTACCATTTCCAATTTCTTCACTTTCTGAACAATTTCCCGCTATGTCTATCGAGACTTCTTTATATGTTATCATATTGTCTGTATCGTCATCTTCTATGGAAAATTCAACAGGATATTGATCTTCTTCTTGGTCTTCATCTGGTTCCGCAATGTCGGGAACGTCGGCATCTTCATTATCCTCCTCGTAATACACAAATGATGCGTTGTGTGGATCACCGTCAGATGCATCAACTGTATCTTGCACTGATTCTATTGTGTCGTTAGAAGTCTCATCACAGACATTTTTACTGCAGTAGGGATATGGCACTGCAGCTCCCACGAGCATGGTCCTTCGCGGGTTCACAGACATATACTTGGACCGATCGAAATGATCAGAACACATGAGTAAAGCGTTTGGTGCAGTTGCAGGATCCACTTGTCCAAGTTCCATCCATTGTTTGCGTCGTACGGGATCTTTTGGAAATTGGAAAAGTGTAAATGAACCATTAGGTATATTGTTGATGTTAAAGTTTCCACAATCCTTGTAGCAACAGCTCTTTATACTCATTTCGAATTATTCAGATTCGCCTCATGACACAAACACAAACAATAGTAGTCGAGCTTGTTGTTTATCCTATAAAATAAATCAGTAAATATGAAATTTCCCATCAACACTGAAATTGATTGAATCAAACGATCAACAGCCCGAAAAAGAAATGCGGAAAACAGGGAAGGTTAAGAATGGAATAAACGAAAAATATTGTTTTTGACGATTTTTTTTTCTAATTTCTACGATTTTTTGTTTACTTTTGGCCATTCTTGTTTCTATTTTCTTTCAATACACCAATTCTCATCTGTGTTTGGTAGATTTAAAATAATAGAAATGAAAAGCTTATAAAAGACAAGGCAATCCTTAAAATATCGTTGAAACAGGGAAGGTAAATAAAAACATACTTTTTTTTCAATGGTAAAACTGGGTATTTCAGTAGGTATATTTGACTTAACAATGGGAACTTCTTTAATTGGCAACTTTGTTCTTAAACGTCAAAAATTTCCCATTATGCTTATTCACTCATACAGTTGACATTGAGCACTTGTATTTTTCATTTGGCAGAGGGGAATATTATATTAAAAAATATCTTATTTTCTACGAAAGGAAGTGAAGCTCTTGCTTTTTTGAAACAGTGACGGGATATGTCGAGCAAGTTAAAATGTTTGTAATAAACAAACAGCAAAAAGGAATTTAACAAACTTGCTTTAAACCAAAAAACAGTCGATATTAAGCCAGAGAGTTAACGAGAGTTTAAAAACAAAAACGCAAAAAAAAGCGAAAGAGGGAGGAATACAAAGGCGAAGAACGTGAGAAGGAATATTCGATTAAAATATGTAAGCTTTTAATTGAAAATTCCTACAAATGAAAACGTTTTCTCCAAATTTTATCATACGAATTCCAAATTCAATTGCAAGTGTTTTTTTATAATTCGTTTTAAGTAGAAAATTGGGGTTTCACTACCCCCTGGAGGGTGAAGTCTTTTATTTCCTAATTGTTTAAAAATCTCCGATGAGTTTCCTTGCACTGTTATTATTGTGTTTCCAATTGGTTTTAAATTGTTCCTGTTAGTAGGTGTGGCTGGACCCTTGATGAGTATATAGTAGATGCATGAGACAGCTTCTGGCAGCTAGGGAAAATGTCAATATTCTACATGTTTACAGCAATGTTCTACTATCTATGTAGGATTCTCATATATAAATAAAGATGGTATATGTATACTTTGTATTTTTTAATAATGTCGGAGCAGCTCAAATATATATTCAATCATCACCATTCTTATCAATTTGGACTTATCTGCGCCTAAGAGAAATAGGTATCGTTGATGTTATCATCATAGGAAACTGAAACAATTACGATCTTACATGCAACGTTCATAGTCGTCAGTAATAAGCTGTTGTTGCAGACCTTAAATTAGTCACAGTATAGGTTGAATGTTTTAATTAATGCATACGATTTCATTCACCGATTCTTATGCCACATAATTGTTATTAATAAACTAACAATAATAATCTATTTAACTTTCGCTTTTAGAGAATTTCATAGGTTCTTCCTTAAAATGTTCACGGCCGCCTAAAGTGAACTGGAAAACAATCCTCCCTTCTCTAGTTGGTAACCATATAGAAATATCGATCTGGCAGAGGTCATCTGATTAATACTGAAGAAAAACTGCAGTCGAGTTGTGGAACCAGCTATATGAAGTTCAAAATCATGTGCTCGTTGTCGAATGCTCCTAAAAAATGGACAATGTTGGAGATGACATTTTTGGGCTTATGTATTCTAATAAAAAGTTCGGCATCCAATATTCTGGTTTATCGGTATCAGACGAACGATGTTAGTTCAAATACAGTGGATATTTGTTTTAGATACTAATGCAATTTCCCATAGTTAATGGAGGAATACAATGATCTCCCAGCCCAGTTTGGTCCAAGCCTACCACCAAATGGTTTAAGAGTGTTTTCAATATTGGCGCAGCCAACAGTTGAAGGATGTACTGACATACACCCACCTCCTATATCCTCCTATCCTAATAAAGCAAAATACGTTGCATTGATAAAAAGGTACTTGTTGCAGCGTATTGAAATTATGGAAATCAATATTTTAATTATATTTTTGCAGGGGCGGAGAAAACTGTTCGTTTGAATTGAAAGTTCGGAATGCCCAAAAAGCTGGATTCAAGGCAGTTATTGTGTATAATAATATGGGTGATGATTTAGGTGAGCTTAACGATTAAGATTACACTATTTTACTATCAAAATAAATTAATGAAATATCTTTTGCTTAAAAAGAACAAATGTCTGCAAAGAATTCTTCCGGTATTAACATACCTGCTGTATTCGTTGGGCAAACGACTGGATTGAACTTGATATCATATAGTACTAGCGAAATATTTCTCGTGATCAATGATGAACTGCCATTTAATATAAATACACAATTGATTTTACCGTTTTCTATTTTAATTGGACTTTGCTTTTTGATAATGGTAAATTGAAATTGAAAAATTCAACCATAGTTATATTTATTAAATATATTTTTGTAGATTTTTTATATGATATACAAATGTATTCGCGAAGAGCGGCGTTTACGTCGACATCGATTGCCAAAAAATATGCTGAAAAAGTTACCTATTACGAAATTTACAAAAACAAACGATTTGTCTTATGACACGTGTGTCATTTGCATAGATGAATTCATCGAGGGTGATAAATTGCGTGTTCTACCTTGCAAGCATGGTATGTCCTGCATAAATGATATTGATCATAATTATTTCACCTCGCCCATTAGCTTATCATAGTCATTGCATTGATCCCTGGCTAACGGAGAACCGTCGCGTCTGCCCCATTTGTAAGCGAAAGGTTTTTACGAAAGGCGAAGTGAGGACAAATCGGAATCGACAGTCTTCGTTGGATAGTGTGACGGACACAGACGATGACACGACTCCTCTACTGCGCCCTGTAAGTAGTACGGATACGACAGCGCCGGCAGTAGCGACGACACGACACGGTACATTCACACACCGGGCTGAAGATGATGCGAATCCAACATCTGATGATGAAAACGGTATCAAACATAGTGGAAATTCCATTGTAAAAATATTTATAAACCTATATATATATATTTTTTTTTAGTTTTGCTAGCCGATGAAACGACAGAACGAACTCCACAGCGAGTTAACCCTTTCAATCTTCCGCCTAGTGTGGGACCACAGCAGAATGAAATTCGAAATGTGTTTTCGTTTTTAAGGTATGTGAAGAGTTTGTTCTACAGTTGTAAATAGTTTTCTTAATTTTCTGTGATTCATTACAGATTTTTCCAACGACGTCAACCTATTAGTATTGCTGCACCACCATTCATGGATGAAGTTTATACAAACAACGATCGTGCTCTTAATCCAACCGCAATGGCAGCTTCAGCTCCAGCAATAGCAATAGCTACCGCAGCTACATCTGTTCCATCTTCAAATAATTTATTAAACCCGAATTTAAGTGGTTCATTTAAGGATGACGATGAGACACCACCACATTCGATATATGAACCAGAAGCACCTGCCGACACAGTTATAACAGATCTAGATTCAGTGTTTGTACAAACTCCATCACAGGGCGGAATCGGTGTAGTCGCTCTTCCTAATACAAATCGAGGTCCTAATCAGCCCCTCCACAATTCAAACAGAGATCATCAGTTTCACATTTGAATGAAGAGGTCAATATTTGCACCATTAGAGTGTAGTGAATTCCTGTTGTGCTTAAGTGAAAAATGAAAATGCATCAGTACAGTACATGGTGTACGGTTTCGTTTTTAAAATATGTCACAAAATCACATCAAAGATAATTCAACTCGGGCCTAGAACCTGCTTAATGTCGACTTTTGAGCAAAACGGTTACATGTAATTGATACACATTCATTGGAAAATTGATTGATTCGTTTCGTTCTTGTAAAATATGAATATAAAATGTGATTTATTTAATAGAAATTATAACAATTAATATATATATATTTTAATATCAATGCACATATATATACAATCATATATATGTATATATATATATATATTTGTATGTATGTGTGAAAAGTGCTGCGCTCAGGGCAGACTATAATCAACTACAATTTTTCGTATATTACTAAATTTAGTATAAATATTTTTACTTATTGATGTTTTTATTTTAAAAATTTCTTTCATGTCAAAATTTAATTGAAATCCATTCGGAGTATTGAAAGTATATAACCGGAAGTCTTCTCATTGGCTTAAGTCTGTATAGCTGAGAAATTGCAATGCTAATTTACTGTTTTATTATATTTGATTGTTTCATTTTTGTTTTGTTCAAGTTTTGTAAAATAAATAAAAATCATGGATCCCAAATAATGCACTGTTTTCAAGGAAATGCAATGACGGTTTATACATCCATTAAATCGAAAAAAAAATACTGGTTAAAGCTGTACACAAGTTGGAAAATATTTTAGTAACAAAAATGCTGTACATTTAAATAAAACAGATATATATATAAATAATGAAAATTCGTTTGTTTATCTTTATTTTTCAAGAAGCCTATATATTTTCAAAAAGTTATTTTTAAAATTTATTAAGTATTCAAAATAAATGAAAAATATAAAATTTTAAAGTGTTTTTTATCAAGCGGTCACAACATTATATTTCAGTGCTCATTCCTCCTCCTATGATTCCCAGTGAACAGTTTCACTAAGTTCACTGTTTCTCCGTCTTGTATCCACAAACCTGGAATTCATCAATGGATTAAAAATAAAAATGCAAATTTTCACTTCACATTCCTCAATACGTCGTTTTTTATTTCTAATAAAATATTTGTATATAAGTCATTCATAATTATTACGGAACATATAGCTTAGTACTCAAAGCAAGATTTTACATCGCAAGCTTATTAAAAGGTCAACTTCTTATCCGCCAAAGAACCATTTAGCTAGAACTTAAACTTGGGCAATCGCTTAGATTAGTCTACTACCGAGCATTTTACATAATCTATGTAAATATAACGATTTGTATAAAAAGAAATAAATTTCACTAAATACATAATTATATATATTTATATATATATATATATATATATATATATATAAATATAACTTGCGTATGTACAATTTTATAGTTTTTCAATTAACCAATTTTCTAAATTCAAATTTGTAGACGTAGTTTTATTCAATATCTTACGCTCTTCAAAGCATTTAAAATTCCTCTTTAAACTGAAACAGATCACTTTGAAGTCCCTTTCCTAAGGATTGTGCTACTGTAATAAACGATACATGATTCCTATATATCGCATATATGAGGCCACAAATTCAATTGCTTAATTTAATTTATACTTATTTTATTTTTAAGATAGAAGTATACATTGGATTCGATAAAATGTTTTCAACCATAAATCTTATTATTTGCTATTTATCCATAATTAATACGTAATATGTGTAAATGGTAACAATTTAATTCAAAATGCACATTTATTAATTGGCTGCAGTAATCTTTCTAATTTATCATTATTGAACTAGGATAGGAAATTTATGAATCTATTTCGTTGGTAGAGTTATTTACTTATTTTCAAAATAAAACAACATATATTATTTTGAAAGATTTCTAATATATTTGTCATTTGCAAAAAGTACTAGCGATATATAGAATAGTTCTTGAAGTTAGCCAAATACTGGCTGACAGATTTGAAGGAAAATAGAAGAATTTGCATTCAATGAAATATGTTCAAATGTATATATTTAGTTATGAGTGAGCATTGCTTTACTTCATCTAATATAATGTGATGCTTTAATAACTTATACTGAAAATCAAAATCTTATTTCAATACATATATATATATATATATACTTAAGTATAGAAATTTAGTATGTACAGCTCTATTTAACAACCAACGACTCTTTTAAATGCCGCACCAGTCCAGAGCCAATGTCCTGCACATCAGGCCATTGTCGTATCACAAATATTATGACGAATATCGAGAAGAAAGTCGTCAACACCCGTACTCTGTAAAGATTAACAGTCATCGATCTGTTCTGGAAGTTGATTGTTTTGTTTGCCGTTGCTTGATAAATACCTCGTTTTCAAAAATGGCATTATAATGCCAGCTGCCGTTGCTACCAGAAGCAAAACCACTTGCAATATTGTTAGAACAACATTTATAAGTTTCACCACTAGCGCCCGAGCATTTGAATTGTCGATGCCCTCTACGGTTACGTATTGTTGTTGCGACAAGTGTTCCATTTTAGATATCTAAATAGAGAAATTCTTATTATGTGCCACTTAATTTACTTAGCAACTTGGACAGTACTCGTGTCTGACAATTTTCCAAGACTTCATTCACGTCTCTCAGCCTCTCGTCACTTTGATACTGCACCTTCTCCTCCATGTCGGCTATAGCTTGCTTCAAGTTTTCAATTTCATTCTGATGAAAAAAAAAAAAAAAAAAAAAAAACACACACACATTTTGCAAATGCAAATAAAAGGAAATAAGATTTGAAACCTACTTGATGCAATTCCGTCAAATCGTTTATTTGTTCCTCCAGTCCCTCCGCACGGTAGCGTTCACTTTCCAAAGTAGAAGTCAAATTATTAAATTCTTTCTGAGTAGTCTGCAAGAGTAATTTTTTATTATTCGTTTATTGTTTTATGTGATTTCATAATCACATACTTCTAGGCGCTCAACTCGCTCTTTCAACTTTTCAATCTCGTCCTTGCGTTCGGCCAATTCAGTTAGCAGAGATTTCAGCACAATATGATATTGACTGGCTCCAGACTGACTCTTCCCAGAACTAAACAGAGACAGATGGATGGAATGGAAGATGAAGGAAACGAAAGGAAATCAATTTGGTCATTGTACGCACCCTGCTGGAATACTCTCGCTTGTCACGCTGCTACATTCGCTTCCGTTGTCACTATTGAACTTTCCACTTCCGGCGCCGCCCGTATGTCCGGACCCGGTCGATGTCGGAGGGATCGCATTGTTCGGCATTGCGTTCCCGATAACATCCGATGCATTTACAGACATGTTGATGGTATTGATTTCCGATTCTAAACACCGAGAATGTAAGACGGTGAAAGTCATTGTTGAATAATGGAAAATCTTTTACCTGTCATTTGGTTGATGTTGTCCGCACTGCCGAACTTGTTCTTGATTAAATGCGCGAATTCTCTGGGTTTCGACATGACCGATCCCGAAAATCCGGTTATGCCGTCGCGAATGTTCCCTCCAACATTCCTGAAATAATACATTTCATATTCATATTCATATTCATATTTGGATTAAGCATATATTGCGATGTATTACCTTAGGCCTTGCCCCACGTCCCGGAGCACCTCGCGCGGTTGTCGATGTTGGCTCTTGTTGTGAAACTGATGAGTCTGCAGGTCCTTCGCCCGCTTCGTGTAGTTGTCCAGTTTCTTTTGCAATTGGGAAATGGTGTGCGCGCTCTTCTGGTTCTTCTTCTCAAAGACAGCCTGAAATGGTTTCGATTAAGATGGACCTATGGGCATACGAAGGACTCACGCACCTTTATTCGTTGCAGTTGCTGCTTGTCGGCACTAGCTGCTAGTTTAAGGTATTCGTTAACATTGTCTACAAAGCAGAAGAGCGAAAATGATATTCAGAGTCAAAATTAATGGGCCGGAAGTTGTCGGCGCTCACCATCTCTGGAGGTTTGTTCCTTTCGGATGGATTCCTTTGTACATTGGATTTTCGTGTTCAGTCGATCGAGAGCCTGCACGCTGGACGTGCGCTCATGGCGGCGATGGTGCTTTTTGCTGCTGTCGGTCAACAACGACGGAGGATTCCCGTCCAGATCGTCCGATGCGAACGACTGGTAGCAGAGATCTTCGTTTCCTAGTGACAGACAGGATTTCAGACAGTCAAACAGAGCGCTCAACGAGGACTGAAGACGACCTACCGGACAAGCGCGAATCCTCCATGCCGTCCATGGGAATCAGGTCGCCGACCAGACCACCCGACATCCCGCCATAGGCCAGCAGGCCGCCCTGGTCAGAGCCGTGGGTGCGGTTGAACTCGCGCCGGTTGCGCTCGCGGCTGCGCCGACTCGACGGGCTCTGGCTGCGGAAGCCCCGAAACGTGGACGCCGTCACGATGCCGCTGCCGACGCTACCGCCGACGCTGCCGCCCACGACGACGGCCGCGCCGCCGCCACTGCCTCCGCTGCCGGTCACCGTGTTGCTGCCGCTGCTGGTCGTGGCGCCTCCGGAGGGCGACAGGATCGCCTCGATGCTGTCGCCGCGTTGATCCCGTTCACGGTCCCGCTCCCTCGACACTATCGAGAATTTCATTGGACAATGGGAAGGCGGGCGAGGACGACGAAGTTGGCAGCAGATTGGGGAAGGAGCACAATTGGCAGTAGGTTAGTTTTTCGTCCCTTTCTTCGTTTGTAACAGTGTGTGTTCTTTTTCTGATTCAACGTGTGCTCGGTTTCGCGCACAAACAAATGACGGACAAATGAATTGAAATCAAGCTATTGGTGCATCATCCACGCTACGTCACGTTCATTCAGGCAAATATGATTCGTGTGTTCGTGATTTGAATCGAGCTTCGAATTGAAACAAAAACTACAGCGAATGCATGGAAATTAAAATACAAATCAAAAGCGATCAAAAAGGACGTCGATAAAAACGATAGACATTCACAAGGCCGAGAGACAGAGACAGAGAGAGAGAGAGAGTGGGAACAATAGCGAAGGATCCCACAGACAGAGGATCCTTTTGGGGAATTTTCTTATGGGAAATTATTTTTCTGTCGAAAAGAAAAGAAAATAAAAAAACACATTTAGCGAAGTGTAGAACAGTGCTTGTGAGAGAGAGAGAGAGACATAGAGAGAGTGATGTGTATGAATATGTACATGTGAGTAGCTGAGCGTGTGTGAGTGGGCGTGTGAGTGGACATGTTGATGGACTCGGGTGAGAATGCAACAGATAACAATTAATTTAAATAGGTTAATCTGCCTACATAGAGCGAGCGAACTCAAGAAGCACAACAACAACAATAATAATAATAACATTAACATTAACAATGACAATAATAATCGCAACAATACAAAAGCCCAAATAATATTAACAATAAAATAAACATCTGTTCATATTTATATGTACTACATTTATTTATATATATTTGTATTTACTCTGTTCACTGCTCCGCGATGCCGATGGAGATCTGCTTGTGCGCAAACTGGTGCCTCCCACTCTGGTGTGCTGATGATCTTTCGACAATTGGCCGCCGACGTGCAGGGAATCCATTTTCAAACCATAATCGATCCACGGGGCGATTTCAAATTCGTTGCTCGCTCTGGCTCGCGGCGACTGCTTCACATCCGCAGTTGGTCGAGTCGAGCTCTGGACCCACACAGGAAGTAGTGATAGGGACAAGAGAGAGAGAGGGAGAGATAGAGGAACACATTAGAACTGACATAAGGCGAACGACAGAGACAGACTGAGAGGTCATGGGTACAAAGTCCACGGAACCGACAAGGCGACCACTCAAGACGATCCGATCCGACCCGATTGAGTGGGATCAAATTCCAAAGGTGAATCACCCACGGGCTGGGACCAACTGGTGATAAGCGATTGGGTGACAATCATTGGGAATTCTGTCGCTAATCGGTGTATTCGCGGCAATCGATCGGCTCGCCTGGGCGTACGACATGTGCATGAATATTTTATTATTTATATTTTCTATTCACTTGAAGACGAGTAGCGAAAACAACCGAAATTCTCCCTCTGAACACATGTGTGTAGGAAGCCGAGGGTTTGTGGAGTGAGCAACGCCAATCGATCTAGTTCCATTGAGGTTACAACACGCCCCGTGCCTTATCGGGCCATGGGTTGTTACCTCGTTCCCACCCCTGGACCCCCCGGCCGACAACACCTTGGTGCTGTGTGGTCAACGCCGCCAAGCTGAGAATACCACGAACGGGTTCGATGATTCATTCACAACTCCTGACCATTCCAGGAAGACCCTTCAGTCCACGCTATCGACCTTCCCAATTCGATTCTATTTTGCTGTTAATTACTTGAAATTGAAATTCAAATGAACATTTTCAATCCCATATAATTTCGGGGAAATAATTTAATGATCGTCATATAAATATAAATTTATCATATAAAATCAATATTTTTGTAATTCGCATGAAATAGTTGTTTTCGGGATCAGAATACATAAAAATAAAAATGTTGATTTCATGAAAATACGAATAAATAAAATCAAGCAATCAAATCCCAAAAAATTTTTAAAAAAATTCACAAAAATAATAAAAATGAGTGGGTGAAAATTGTTTAATTTTATTAATAAAAAATATTTTTAAATAAATTTTTTTGGATGATAATTTTTTCATCAAAGAAAAAAACAGAAAACATAAAAATAAAAATGTCGATTTCATGAAAAACAAACAACTAAAATCAAGTAATCAAAAAAAAAAAATTTTGAAAGTGAAAGTGTTTAATTTTGTTAATAAAAAATATTTTTAAATAAATTTTTTTTGGATGCAAATTTTTTCATGAAAGAAAAATGTTTAAAAAATTATAAAAAGTTAAAACTTTTTTAATCAAAAACATGAAAATTTTCAAAAATAAAAAAATTTTTATAAATCAGTAATGTTGTATTTCTACCATTCACAATTAAAAGAAATTTTAGATCATAAAAATTCAAATTTAAGAAATCTCTAAAAATTAAATTAAATTGACATTATTAAAACCTTTTTCGCAACTCGGCGATAGAGGGCAGAAATTATTGAAAGGCGGCCCGAGTTTCGTGAGAAAACTCGGCATATGAATGGAATATGGGTTTTCTGTATATTTTCGGAGTATCACGAACTACTTCGCGACACGGCGGAAGAATCAGGTGTCACGAGTGAATCACATTTTCCTAGGAGCGGCCGGAGTTCATTTCATATTTGCCAAGGGCTGCGTGTTGTTCCTCAATAACATCGCGCGGAGCCACAAGTTGGAGGTGCTGTGGTGGAACCCAATTAAGCCGCCAGTGGCTATAATCTCCGACATGACGATAAGGAGGGAACTCGGACATTGTGGATGTGTACACAAATGGGCGGGGGTTTAAGTTATACGAATATCAGTCGATGGGGTTGATTAAACGACATGGTTCCATGCAGTAATCGTCGTGAACTCTGCCTCGAAACTGAAAATCTCAACCAGGAAATGTTTTTTCCCCGGGTCAATGCCACGACACGACACGACACAGAAACATCGCGAAAAATAATGTGCAAATTTCAACTCTATTGCTCTAATAATCGCTCTCGTCTCAATGTATTAGTCACTAATCTGCCTGGCTATTAGTTCGAGCTATACTTCTACGAAAAACAAGCAACAGAAACAAATGAGCTTATTTCATTTTCGCAATCGGAATCTGTCGATCGGCGTTTTCGCACAATTTCCGCCGCCACTCGTCGCTCTGTCCGTCCGTCTGGTATCGCATTCAATTAGGGCGTCAAAGATCGCTCGGATAGCAGTGAATCGGAGTGAATCAGAGAATCGGGCTCGCATGGGAGACAACAACAACAACAACGAGCGAATCAGTGTATTCGGTTACTGACCCGTGTAGTCAGCGCTAGCGACTGACACGATGACATGATAATCATGTTATGTTGGAACAATGCGAGTGCGAGACAGCGAGACGGACAGACAGACGTCGCTTGTGTTTGCCATTGTGCGAAGTTATGCAACGGCTCTTCACGTAAAGTTGGGCAACGGCCATCATTGTGTTATCTGCATATTTATGCACGAGGTTTGTGAGGAGGGCTCGTTGGGCAAAACCAACACGGGCCGTCGAAGGCAACCCGACCAAACCGAGCCAGTTGTTGGCCAACGCCTCGGGTCAACTCCTGACCTGGTGATCGGGCAAAAAAGGCCTCCAGCTCCCTTACATGAAGCCTGACAGCGACTACCACGATGGATTCGTTCGACCAGTAGCCAATTGGAGCAACAAAGAGAAATTTCCGATAGCCCAAAGCACTCGAGCTCAATGGAAATAAAAAGTGAAAATTATCAACGCCTTCTCAACCATCAATGGCGGCGTGTTTATTACGACTAACGGAAACGATTAACGACGGAACGCTGAATGGCGCAGTTTTAGGTGTTGTAAGCGCAAACTCAGTTTTCGAAACACTCGGGAATGGGGCGAAATCGAACAGCGAATGTGCTTCACTTATGTCTCATCACCTCGTAGTAGTAATTAAACCAAGAAAACTAAGCGCACGTAAACAGATTCCTTTCACACAAACAGAGACACAGACAGAGGCAGACCCAAAGACCTCACTCCATGCAGACGAGCGAACAGAGGGACGGACGGAGGGAGGCACGCCACGAACACGTGCTGGCTGGGGCTTCCAATGCTGAATCACAGCGCTTCACTTCCCGGTTCCACCGATGCGCGGAAGACGTAAACAACGGAGAGCTGAGCGAGGCGAGACGAGACGAGCCGAGACGAGACTCGTGTTTGACATGCATTCGTGGTCGCCTAATAGATTTTAAATGGGAGACAGCCTCACGAATATACACACACATATGCATGTTCATGTGTGGAGCGAGCGAGCGAAAGAGCCCAAAAGACCCAGCCCAAGACGCTCCGATAGCCGGCGTAGGAGCAGCCACCAGTCACCAGTCACCAGGCAGGTCGGCAGCTGATGCCGCGGCCTAGGAGCAATGTCAATGCCATGCTGAGGCCTCGCCAATCAATGGCCGAAACAGAGAGCAGAGCAAGGCAAGTGAGGGGGCGAGTGAGCGAGGAGGAGTAAACCGGAAAATGAAATTCATACTTAATTGGGTTTTGTTTTGGTTTTGATTTTGTGCTCGAAACCGACGACGCTCGCTCGCCGCTGGCCGGCCACGCCGTGAGTCATCGACGCGGGCCGCGCGAAACAGTGAAAGCGCCACTCGTTCAATGAAATACGGTTTCTGGGAAGCGGCGATGGATTACGCGGTGGCCGCTGAATTGGTTTAAATAAATTGCCACAAAAATCAGAGCGTATTCCATGGTCCGCTTGGTTCGCTTGGCTTCGGTACTCTTTTGGCCTGCCACAAGGCGTGCTTTCAATTTAAATACACACGGCGTTAACATGAAATGAAAACAAACAGATAAAAAATTAATTCTAATAAACAAACAGCACGTGTTCCTCCGCAAGTTCATCGGTTTTATACTCGAATTTGTTGTTGGGCCAATTCCCATTCGCTAATAAGTGGTTTTGGCAGCCTCGTCAAGTTCTGTAAATCGAATTCGAACTCGGGAAATATTTTCGGAACTATGGAAGCTCTAAATTAGTGGTTTCTACACACACAGTAAGTAATCGCGAGCACATTTATTGATTCAATAAAAGCGGTCAGTGCTAGCATCTAATCTAGCAGGAATGTGCCTAATCACAGGAAGGGGGCGCCTGGAGGGCGGTCGGAAGAGTTCGCCCTGAACAAAGAAGAATAGGTTATCGGTCAGAAGCACTGCTGTTGCTGATCGGGCTGCTGAGGCTGAGACTGAGACCGTTGCTGTTGCCGTGTCCGCTGGGAAGCGTTTTCCATTGAACATTCTATTGCGAATTGATTAGGAGTTCGAGCGCTTGTAGCGACTTGTTTACCGGGCTGCTTCCACAGGCACACGGGCGAGCGTGTTATTTGATATTGGGCATACAATCTGCTCCCCCAGAATATAAATAAGTCATAACGTAAGTCATCTGCTCCCAAGCGAACGTGAGCGTGGAGAAGCATCGGATATAAACAAAAGCAATTCGTGGAAACGAACGACAATCAGAGTTTGTCATAGAGATGAGTCGTCGCCAACAATGCGAATGTTCCGCCGGTGAGACGGTGTGGCGAGGCTTCTCAGTCGTCGGCTGCAGGAATAGAGATTGCTTGCAGGAAACGCATTCGACGTTTAATCGCCATCGAGCACGTCGTGAACGCCTCCGACCGCACTGGGAGCGAGTGGCTGACGACAATGGCTGCCAACAAGTGCGACAATTGTTGACTGTCACTGTCAGTGCCGTCAAGCAGCAACAGCAGCATTAGTAGCAGCAGCGGCAGCGGCAACAACAATAGCATACACTTGCTCTGGCATTTTCACTTTTGCGCACACTTGCCGAGTTTGTCGAGGGCCAGCAAAGCTCCGAGCCGAGGAAGCATAGCATACCATTTATTTTTATGCATAATTCCCGATTCGAGGCATTAACGACTGCGTCAATTGCGACCATTGTAGTCCAAGAGTACGACGTCGGCGCTGCAGGGCATTACAATGCGGACAATGGCATGGGATTTGCAGTTGGAATCCGCGATATCGCGAGTGGAGCAAATGATTTGAAGCCTCGACCGGTCACCGCAGCACAATGGATAGGATACAATGGAAGAAAGAAAGCTAAACTGTTTATGAATTAAATTCAATTAAATTAAATGGAATGAACTCATATCTGTGGAAGTGCTCGTGAAGCGAAGCCGTGGCCACTGATGATTGCGCTCGCACACTGGCGGCCTCGTCCACCAGCAGCAACGACAGCCAAGCCTTTGTGTGCGAGTCAATGGACGAACGGACGCTCGCTCGGTGGCTCCGAATGCGGGACTATTTTTAGCATTTAGATTGCGTCTTATTGAATTATGGTTCAATAGGGCTTTAATTGTCTGCCGCATGCGATCGCGTTTACATGATCCAAAGCCAACTGCTGCCAAGTGATTTGAACTTTGCGACTTTGCGACGGGGACAGCAAATGACAGAGGGCAAAGGCTGTCATTCCAGCATGATCCCCAAACATGGAGGCGCGGCTCTGATTGCACGAAGACCACAGGGCGAGTTCTTTCGAGTGGAATTCCGCGGGTCTTGAGGAGATTGGAGAAAACTTCACGGACGCGCCGTCGAGTGCTTCCGCCGATATGGAGGACCGATTTAATTGTTTTTTATATACAAATTAACACCGTTTATTGCGACCGCGTTCGAGGTCCTTCAGCCAGTTACAGGTTGGGTGGTGGTGGGCGTTTCCTTCCACAGTCACGGCCCGATCAACCTTGCGACGGCGAAAATCACGGCCGACTCTTCGCACTCAGGGAGAACGAAACAAAGAGCTTGAGATCGTTTCAATTACCTTTGAATGTATGATATTTTTATTCAATAAACGAAGGAAAACGTCGAAGCCCTGCCAAAAAAATTATTCCTGTGCACAGCTTTTCATCGTTCGCTCCCGCTCTCTCGCACGCTCTTTCACTGCCGCCGTTTGCTTGTTTCTCACTCGCAACAGATCTTGAATATGTTTGAACGTTTGCACTTCGAAATTCACTGAACTTAGTACGTTTTCATTATTTTCGGAAAACAGAAAAATTCCTCTTGTATTTTTTATAATCGCCTGATTGACGTGTGCGCAGCCCGAACAGATTTTCTTGAACTATTCCTTTCACACCCGAGCACAAAACGAAAAGAAATCGAGTCTCTCTTCAGCTTAATTAGATGGAAGAAAGTTGTTTCCTTTGGAAACCATCAATAATTCACAGTGGGAAAATGATTGGCTATACGCGTTGCTTTATTTTTCAATCAATTTTTAGTGTAATCTTCTTTCTTCGAGCTTTTCCACTATATATTTTCGCTTCAATTTTCCTTGTGGAGACGAGGAAGAAAACGTAATGAAAACACGGCGTAACACAACCGCACGTAAGAGACACAAACCACCGAATAAATTGAGTACAAAGCAGAGAGCGAGCATCGAGTTTTCAGGGAAGGTTAAAACACAACCAAAAACAAAAACAAATAACCCTATAGACAACTAAACAGGGAAGATCAAAATTTACGAATGGACAAAGGTTTAGACCTTTCGTATGAATCGTATGAATATTCGCATTTATGCCTCTTCTGGGTTGCAGGTAGAATCATCATATGTAGTGGAAATATATGGGACTCAATTAAAAAGTTTACTCTCATAATTTATTTATATGACATAACGGCTCTTATATTTACTACACTCTATTTTATATATAGGCATTAGTACCTATCTCAATTTATATGCCACTTTATTAATAAGTAACAACGAGTTGTGAAAGCTGCGAAAACAGGGGTGGTCAACGAGTTCAAGTTTGTTCATCTCAGGAAATCCCGAGAAAATCCGGAGTTATTCTTTTTTAGTACCGTTCATATGGATACTGCGATTTGCACGCACGAAAGGAACTGTCAGTTAGGTACTGTCAAATTGGACTATTCAAAATGGCCGACACCCAATTCAGCGTCGCCAAGGCGCATGTAAGCAAATTCAGCCAGCGGACGGAACGGCATGGGAACGAGACGAGACGAACTGATTTTTCTCTCGCAGACGTCGGCCATTGTTGTGGGGAAAAATTCAGTTCCTTTTTCAACTGCAAGCGAACGAGTTGTCTCGAGGGGGCGAATGATGGCGCTGAGAAGAACGCGTGCATCAATTAATAATATAATAATAATAATTACTCAATAAAAAAACCAATAAAACGAATACATGAAAAAGATTGTGCAAAGCGAAATCGAATTGTCTCGTGTGAGTTGCGGTTTGTTAAAGGCAAAGTGTATTCGAAGAATTTAATGAAAAGCAAGTGATTGCGAAAATCAAATAGAGTGAAATAAAATTTGAATGATTTGGAAGGAGAATCGAGTCGGATGAGCAGCACAGACAGATTGTGAGAACGGCAGACGGAGAATCGGTAGAGAAAAGAACGAAGAAACGAATTTCGGGAAAAAATCAAATCGAGTGAAATAAAATAAAATTCGTTACACAATGGGCGAAAAATTTGCTGCAACACAAAGAAGTGTAATAATTTTAAGTGATTAATTTTAAGGAGAAAATTTGTCTACATTAAGAAAAGGTTTGTTAATTTCGAAGAGAGCGAAGAAAATAAGAAAAATATGTGAAAAGAGAAGGAAAATCTAAGGTGTGTGCGTGCGTGTGAGTTGATAGAATACATCGGCAACTGCAGCCGTTGAAGCGCGGAGGGGAGCAAAGCAAAGCAAAGCAAAGCAGAGCGTAGCAGAAAAGACGGCAACAGCAGCCGCAGCCGCAGCAGCGAAGAATAGAAAATAAGTGGTAGAAGAAAACGAAGAACGAAGAAATAGCGGAAGGAGACGGAAGAAGAAGAATAAGTGGCAAAGTGTAGTGAAATGAAATGAAATGAAATGAAGTGATGTGTTGTGAAGTGCGGGAGCGGGAAGTACGAAGTATTGATAAAGTGGTGAAGCTTCTGCACGAAGCGAAGATTCAGCGAGACCCCAACAAATGGAACAAGAATAAGCACAGGCCGAATTAGAAGAGAAGAGAGAGATAGAAGAATTATAAGCAGCAAAAGCAAAGAAGAGAAGAAAAAAAAAATCAATGCGCTCGGGTGATAGATAGAGCGAGCAGGCGAGGGAAAGAGAAGGCCGGGGAGTATGTGAGGAGTGAGTGAGTGAGTGAGAGGGACGAGCTAAGGAAGAGGGAGAAGAGATCACGACATCCGAATCTTGACTCGTCCGTTGCGCCTGCTGCTGCTGGTCTCTCGCATGTGTGAGTGCGAATGTTTGTGTGTGCGTACTCGAAGAAGCTGCAGCGCGGAGGAAAAGCAGGAAATTCAATTCAGCTTTTCCAATAGCCACGGAGCTTACGGTTTGTGGTTTGCGTGCGAATGTTTGTGTCTGCGAGAATGTATTTGTCCGAACATGCATTTCTGTGTGTTTGGGTGTGTGTGTGTGTGTCTGTGATTGTGTGTGTAGTTTGTGGCACGAAACAATGCACAACAAAAATGAAGTCTGAAAAGAAAAGTTTCGACGCTTCCCCTCCCTCCCGTTCCGCCCCGTCGAGCAAAGAGCAAATGTGAAGTGATCAAACGAGTGAAAATAGAAATTGAGTCTAAAGCGAGCCACAAATAATTCACTCCATAACAACAACCACAACAAGTAAAAAGTCTAATTTATCATTATGTTTCCCCTTTCGCCATCCCAAGGAAATTCAGCCGAAAGTGAATCAATGAAAAACGTGGCAACAGCCGCAAAGCTCTGCCAATAGAAGTAAAAAGTCGACGAAATTATTACACATAAAACGCGAGGCGCAGAGAAGGGGAGGAGAAACAAAGAAAGAAATTCATAGCAATTGCGGTTTCAACCAACGGATGTCTTCCCAACCTCAACCACAACAACCACAACAGCAGCAGTAACAGCAACACAAATAAAACAAAACAACAACAGCAACAACTGTAGCGTTTCTGTGCCAGCAACAACCACCACCACGGCGACAGCAGCATTTGTAATAAATTGAGCAACAATTTGCAAAAATGTGCGTGTTAAGTATAAAAAATCAAAAACTAATTTCAATTCAAAAACAAATTAATTAATTTTTGTTTGAAACGAACGAAGATAAATCAATTTATCCGTATATGTTTTGCCTTATGTTTAATTTTATTTACCAAAACGTTAACATAACGTCACATAAGCGTTGCCATATCATTTCGCTCAGTCGATATGCAACATCTCAATCCCTCGCAGTGATTGTGCATTTATTTACTTCTTTATTTATTCGGGCAGCAAGTGGAAAATAATAAATTTCAGGGTTGCCACCCCTTCCAGTCGACATTTGCGCCTTTGCCACCCTCGGTCGTTTTCGCGCTAAATTTCACAGTAAACTCGATTGCATGTGGCCGAAAATCTGTGGTGAAAACTCGTCATGTGAAAAATATTTCGATTTCTCTACGAATACAAAAATAGATGCGAAAAATCAATTATCGCAAAAAAAAAAACGAGCACCGCGAATAAGAGCGAAAATAATAGATTTTACTTTATTTAAAAATTTCCTCGGTGGAAGAAATGCAGCGGTTCCCAATCGTGTCGGCGGCGTCGCCTTTGCCGCCTCAGCTGCTGTCGTGCTCGCTGTCTAACGTGGCTCCTGACACGTCTGTCGGTCTCGCTCTCTCACGGGATCTCTCTCTCCCTCTCTGTCCCTCTCCCTCTTTTTCTGTTTTTGCCGCACTGCCGGTCTGTCTATCAGTCTGTCAGTCAGTTTGTCTGTCTTGTTTTGCGGCCAGAGTCTGTCAATTATTTAATTTGATTTTCTCGTCCGCTTTAAACGAGCTTCGCGTCTGCAACCGCCGACAGCGCACTCGTAATGCGTTTTCCTTCGTTGCTTCTCCGCTTCTTCGTTTGTTTTTCTCCTCCTCGCGTCTTCCTCTGCCCACTTTATTTTTCTCTCTGTCTTCGTTTTTGACGTGTCTGCCTCGTTCACTTGGGGTATGCTTTTTTTAGTCGTAGTTGTTGTTGTTGTTGTTGTTGTAGTTGTTGTTGTGTTGTTTCATTTGTCCCTGTGCATTGCATTCCAATTTCTGAAGTGAAATCAAACAGCAACAATAGCAATGACAACAACAACACCGACAACGGCGGTTATCATTGAACCAACAACAACGACCACAGAATACATAAAAGACGCGGCGACGTCGGCGGCGACGTCGGCGGCAACATCGGCTTCGGCTTCGGCTTCGCCAGCGGAGCAAAGGAAAAACTAAACAAAAATAAACGATACCCCACCGTCCGCGCCTCGGGTCCCACGTGAGCGGGTCGGCGTTGCCTGCACGAGGGCAGCAACAACAAACGTCCCGAATGAGCACACGGCCCACCCCCCGCCGACGAGCAACGAGCCGACGAGCGAACGACGAACACCTTCCGTCTCGCCTCCTCCCCCGCGTCGCCGCGAAGCCGACTCCGACTCCGATTCCGACTGCGGCGAGCGATCGAACACGCCACCGGTTTAATGGGCTCGTCCCCCGCCTCCGCCTCCCCTTCCGCCCCAGCACGCCACACACAGCGAGGCAAATGCAACGCTGCTGCGCCGGGCCGGGCTGTGCATGGCCGTGCGTGCGTGTGTGTGTGTGTGTGTATGCACACAGGCACGCCTCCATATGCCGAGGCTACATTGTTGCAGCCAGTGTTGTTTACATTCGGCTTCGCTTGAATTTCGCACAATATTTTTGTGCAATTCTCTATCTCTCTGTCTCTCTTGAGAGGTTCTTTCAAAGTCTCTTTTTGCCTTCCTCCGCTTCGCGTCATTAAAATGCACTTCCGTTACTTCTGCTAAAGGAATTTCCAGTTGAGACAAACGAAAGAATTATGGAAGAAATGTGGAGATTAGTGGACGTGATTAGATTAGAATTCTCTACTGATATTATTATTTATTTGTCTGAAATGAGCGGTCTTTTGGCAAAGGAACTTCCACAAAGAAATGATAAGTTATTTTCTGTATTTGTTTTTGTTGCTCATATCAATTTCGAGTTGGTTCAAAGGCAATGACGAGTCTAAAATAATCGTCAATTTAATAAATCATGAACATTTTATGAACGAAATTTACTGCTTTTACTGTTTCGACCGCAGGAACTTCAAATTGAATCCTTTTGAAATTGATCAAAAAAATGACTTTCATGCATGGAAAATCTCCCATGCTGCTATTTTTGTGCCTGTCATGTCTTCTCCTTGTTCTTCTTCATCGATCTGCGCGAGCGAGAGAGAGAGAGAGTGACGGAGAGAAATCAAAATAAAGGCTAAAATCGGGGAAAAACTTGAATGACAAGTTCAATGATCAACATTGCCGCTGTTCAGAAATGTCTTCTCGCCGACGAGGCATTATCAACAGCAACAACAACAACAACAGCAACAGCAACAGCAAACAATAACAACACTAATGAGAAGAGCAGCAATAAATAATAAAAGTGAGTGAGCAGCAAAAGTCGACGAAGAAAGAATTAAAAATAACTTGAATTTCATAAATAATTGTTTGCTCGAATGTTTTGTTTTTTATTTCGAATTCATTTTCTTGGTCTATTTTTGAAACAGTTTCCTCTTATTATCATCATCAAAGCGAGCGATGCCAGATTGTTGTAATTCTCTATCTCGCTCTTTCTCGCTTGCCATACGCATTCACTCTCTTTTCGACATTTTCCGCTCCCTCGCTCGTTCGTTCGTTCGTTCGTTCAGTCGCTGGTTCGTCGCTTGGGGCTGTCTGAATATTTGTTCTTGTTGTTGTTGTTCTTGACTCACAGATTTTGTTGGAGCCGTCACTTGTTGTTGTTGTTGTTGGTGGTGTTTATATTTCCCGTTCGGTTTTTTCGTAAATTTAGAATTAAACATTTAGGCGCAGACAAACACCGACACATACATATGAACACGAACACACACACGCCAGGCCGAAGACTTCTTTCGAACCCGTTCGCGGGAGCCCACGACGTGAGCCAGCGAGCGAGCGAGCGAGTTGCGATAGACGAAAGCGGCGATAGACGATCGGGGACGGGACGGGACGGAACGAAATGGAATGGATCGGACGAAAGAGAGAGTGGGACGTAGGCAGGGAGATAGAAGGGAACGAACGAATATTCATGCGAACAAACTCAAATTATTTTTCGGTTTCGACAGTTGAATGAACTTTTGACTGCTGCCTGCCGCCGCCGACGAAGATAATGATGATGATGATGATGATGAGGATTGGGATGGCGATGATGATGTTGTTATTGTTGTATCTGGCGGCTCGCGTTCACAAACTTGAGTCGGAAATTTATCACTAAACAGATACAAAAACAACAGCAACAACAGCAGGACTGCGTCGAAGGGAACGAACGACGACCGAACGAACGACGAACGAACGACGAACGTGCAAACAATAAGAAATCAAAATCGCCTCTTTTTATTCGTAAACTCATGCTTTGTTATTTGGTTGGATTTTTTCCTTTTCTATTTCCTTTGGTCGATTAAATGTATCTCACGGATAGGTCGCTCTCGGTCCGTCCGTCCGTCCGTCTGTTCGTCTGTTGGACGAGCGATCGATCGCTCGTTGGTCGCTCGATCGTGTCTGATTTTCGTTTATTTGCTTTTCTCTGCTTGTTACTGTTGTTGTTGTGTTGCTGTGTCGTGGTCGCTCGACGGCAGTGCAGTTGTTGTTGCTGTCATTGTTGTTGTTGTTGTTGTTGTTGTTGTTGTTGTTGTTGTCGTCGCTGGTCTATGTTTCTAAAAACAATCAATACATCCGTGAGATACAAAAGTCGGACTCCGAAACACGAGCAAGTTTTAGCCCATTCTTCTTCTTCTTCTTCTTCTTCTTCTGTTTCAACTTCTCCTTTTAATAGCCGTTTGTTCTGGTCGTGTTGTTGTTGTTGCTGCTGCTGCTGCTGCTGGAAGTTCTTTTCTGCTTCTTCTTCTTCTTCTTGCCCCTAACCATTTCCTTTTGTAGTCAACATTTGGCCCCCTCCCTCGCCCCCCTCCTCTGCTGCTGCTGCTGCTGCTTCTTCTTCTCCCCGTCTCGTCGACTCGTCGTGTGTTGTGTTGGCTTCTTCTTCTTCGCCTCCTGGTGCTCGTGGTCGTGCTTGTTCTTGCTGGTGTTCTTCTTCTTCTATTTCTCGCTGCGGAGCCGACGTCTGAAGAGGAAGGAAAACGACGATGATGATGACGATGATGATGATGATGATGGGAGAAAAACAACAATGAGAACAGCAGCAAGAACAAGCACAAGAACACGACCAAGACTGCGGTGGGAAAGAGACGGAAAAGTGAAAAGTTTCATCTCGCTTGCGTCTGCGCCGTTCGCAGCAGGCGTCGCACGACGTCTCCTCTTCTTCTTCTTCTTCTTCTTCTTGCTCCCCCCTCCACCTCCTGGTCGTTTCGCAGCCACCTCGTCTTGTGTTGTATCTAAATGCATTTTATTTCGTCTCATTTCATTTTATTTCATTTTCCTTCGCGTTTTCTTTTGTTTTCCGTCTGTGTTTTCATCTCCTGCTTCGGTCCGCTTCCCTCGGCTTCGCTTGGATGCGGTTTGTTTTTCATGTTTTTTTGTTTGTTTTCTTTTATTTTTTCTATGCGCTGCAGTCGTCGTCGTCGTTGTCGTCGTCGTCGTTGTTGCTATTGCTATTGTTGTTGCTGCAATCCATCCAGCCCACTCAGCCGCCCCTACTCTGGGAAGAATGCCTCGAAATATTTCTCTTAAACAGCATTCGCTATTTGTTTCCCAACTGGAATCCTGCGCCAGGACGAGGGACCTGCTGGAGCTTGAAGACCGTTGGCTTCGGGAACCTTGCTTTGGTTCTTTCCGCATCTTCAGTCCGACCGGCTGCCCTCGCTTGTCCTTCTCTTCATCTTGCGGCCTCGTTCTCGTCCTCGTCCTCGTCCTCGCCTCCCTGCGTCGTCTTCTCGACCTCCCGGGTGCCGCCTCGCCCTCTGCCGTCCCCTTGTCGGCCCCCTCGGTCCCTGCTTTGTGTGCACATTCATTCAAATTTTCCACGCGAATAAAACAAAGCGCCTGGGAAATTGCTTTTAGGCCACCGTCGGCCGTCGTCCACGCCCTTCCCAACCTCCCTCGCCCACCCCACCCCCCCCCCCCCCGTTGTCCTCGATGAAGATTCAGAAAAACTTAAGTTACTGCCGCCCATTTTGTTGTTGCTGCCGTCGTAGTTTTGTGTGTGTGTCTGGGTTTTTTTTATCCTTTTTAGTTTTGGCTTCCCACTCCCCCCTTCTCCGTTGTCTCTCGCTCTCGCTCGCCCTCGCCTCCCCCCGGGACGTCGATCAAGGGCCGGAGTTTAATTTCAACGCCGCCCGGCGACGAGAGGCGGCGGAGGCGGGGCGACGACGGCGACGACGACTAACGTCGAAAGTAATAACAGTGAATTTGCAACAACAACAACTATGATGGAAGAAAAAATAAATATGAGAACTGAAAATGTACAGCGGCAACAACAACAACCACATGTACCACAATAACAACAACAACAACAACAGCATTAGCAACAGCAAGGATGAGGATGAAATTCTAATATTTCGTTTGAGGATGTTAACAACAACAAGAAGAGGGGGAGCAGGGAGGGAGAGAGAAGGAGAGAGAAGGGAATGGAATGGGAACGGCGGGAGGAGGGGGGGGGGGAGCCTTAGAGACGAAATGATGAACGGACGAACGACGGAACGACCGAATGAACGTCGGAATGAATTTTCTTGCAGTGGATTTGCGGGTGTGTGTGTGTGTGTGTGTGTGTGAACATGGGTTTGTATGCGTGTTCTCATGTGTCCTTATGTCAAATGTGTCAATGGTCGGCTTCTCATGTGCAGCTATGTTGATATTTATTCCTTGTTGTTGTTGTTGTCGTTGTTGTTTGCTTGCTCTCATCGTTATTATTGTTATTATTATTATTATTATTATATTATATTATACATCGTGCGATGCTCACGTAGCCAGAAGGTGAGGTACACGAATATGAAGCAACAACAACAACAACAGCAACAGCAACAACGACGACGACAACTGAAACACCATCCAGAACAAGAGTGAATTTAGCAACAACAACAACAACATCAGTATCAACAACAACAATGAGGTTCAGCGTTCAGACACCGTCACAGCAGCCGCTGCACGGAAAATCGATAATAATGTCTTTCGCCCCATGTAAAAACAGAATCACAAACCCACACACACACATAGAGCGAGACTCACGGCTCACACGCACACGCACACGCACTTATTTACTTTTCGCTCGGCACAAACTCGACCCAAGTCCCCTCTCCGTCCCTCGCCCTGGGGCCCGGCCGGCTCCGAACCGTTAGAGCTCGCCATGGAGAGAGCGAGAGGGGGGGGGGGGCGAGAGAGGGCAAAGCTTTGCGCCCAAGCCCGCTCCCCGAAGCCCCCTCGGAACCCCTCCGACCCCGCCCTGCCGGCGAACGACAGCCTACATCCTGACAGACCGTCATTATTTCTTTTGCTGTTGTTGTTGTCGTTGTCGTCGTTTTGTTGTAACTTGCTTCTCCCCCGCGCTCTTCGGCTCTTTCGTGTTTTTCCCTCGCATTATTCATTCGCATTTCCCCTCGTTCCGCTCTCCGGCGACCCCATTTCCCGGCCGTTCCCTGCGTTACTGTTAGTCGTCGTCGTCGTCGTCGTCGACCTCTCTCTCGCTCTCTTCCAGGCGATTCCTCTCTCGCTGTCTCTCCGTCCCTGCTTCTCCCTCGCGAGCATGCTCTGAAGATCTCTCGCCCACCTCCTCCCTCCACCTGTCCAGCGCTCTCTCTCGCTCCTCTCTCTCTTGCTCTTTCCCTCTCCACCTTCCGCTCTTGCTTTCGCGTTTTGATAACGGAGATAATAAGTTGTCTCTGCCGTCGTCGGCGGCGCCGTCGCGTCGGGCGTCAGCGTCGTCGTGGTCGATGTCGATGTCGATGCCGCTGATGTGGACGACGGCGGCGGGGTTGTCGTCATTGTTGTTGTTGCTGTTGTTGTTGACGTCGCCGCCCGGCCCTGCCGACGCCGCGTGCCAGGGGTGGCTGACGACGGGCCGGGCTGGGTCGGGTCGTTGGCATGTGGGAGGTCGAGGGGTGGGCGAGAGTCGGAGCACGGAAACGGGCAGAAGTGGGTGGTGGCGAGGCAAGAGCCGCACACAAACGCACACACACACACACACAAACGCACACACAGACACAAATACCCACAGTTTTTGGGAGGACCGGCCGACCGACGGACGGACGGCCAGGACGAGGAGCGACGTGACTCGAATATTAAATTAGGTTCGGAAATTGTTTCGTCTTCTTCTTCTTCTTCGTCTTCCTCTTCGCCTTCGTCTCCTCTTCTTCTTCTCCTTCTTTTCATCCTGGTTATTGCTCTTGTTTTCTCCCAGTGCGATGGCTCGGACTTTGATGTTTGTCTTCTTATGGTTGTTGTTGTTATTGTTGTGTTATTGTTGTTGCTCCTGTCTCTATTGCTGCCGTTTTTGGTTTCGTTTCGACGGCATGCGCGACGGGTTGGGGCCGTTGTTGTTGTTGGTTCTACCTCGAATGATTAACTCGTCTATTTTTACATTTTATTTTGATTTCTAATTTATTCATCCTTCGTATTTAGTTCTCTCTCTCCCTCTCCCTCTCGCTCTCTCCCTTGTTCCACATATAATGACTTTGTGTATTAAAATGTGTCTGGTGATTTCGTCTGCGCTCTCGTTGCTCTCTCTTTTGCTCTCTCCCCATTCTCCCCTTCTCCCGTCCTTCTCTCACTCGCGTGCCTGTTTTATTGCCGTCGGCGTTGATGATGATGATGTTGTTGTTGTTGTTGTTGTTGTTGTTGTCGCCATAAGAGCATCCCTTTAATGCCACTTAAAGCGATGCCAGATAATTGCGTTCGCCATATTCGCGAATTTGTGGCTCGTTCAATCGGAAGCCGGAGTCAGAAGGCATTGCAAATTATAATTTATGGCATGGCCTTAAAATCAACACTTATTAGGGCAATTTTTTGTTTTCAATTACTCCGTCGAAACCTGTTGGAAACATTTAAATAATAAATTATTTAAAATAATTCCTCCTTTAAACTAATGATTCCTTTGATAAGCCGCAGTCTCGGAATTTTAATTCGACTTCGATTCGATAATCGTTCGTCGGATTTTTGTGAGCAGTTTTTTCGATCAGGTGGATCGCGGGTCCTTTCGAAGGAGCCAAAAAAATGATGAATTGATCAATTGAAAGAATTCCCTCAATGCCTATTGTAGAAGCAAATACATTAATGCTCTTTTCCACATGAATCGTTTGCCTTTGGTACGAAATTGAATAGAACAAAAGGAGAGAAGAACAGAAGGGAGAAAACATGAAAAAGAAAGAAGAACAATAAGAAAAATAACAAAATGAAAACAATAACAGAGAAAAGAACAAAAAGAGAAAAGAACAAAAAGAATAACGAACAGAGAGAGAATGAAAAAACAAAATGAAAAAAACGAACAGAGCAAAAAAGAACAACGAGAAAAACGACAGAGAGAAAAAGGAACAAAATGCAAAAAGAGAACAGGGAAATACGAGCAAAATGTAAAACGAACAGAGAGAAAAATTGCAATGGAAAAACGAACAGAGCGACGAAAATATTTTCTCTATTTTCCCTCAAATTAAACACGATACACTGAAACAGTCGAGATCCCTTCGCTAAATTCCGAAAGCACTTTAACGCCCGCCCCACGTCCTGCCCGCCCTCTCGTCCTTTGGCCCCCTCTCACCCCTGCCGCCATTATGGTTTCCATCTAAATACGACACAGGAAACCCGAGGAGAAAAGGGAATAAATAACAAACACAAAAAATGAGCAAAGCAGGAGGAGGAGGCGGGAGGAAAAATCATTCAAATCCCACCAGCTTCGCAAAAGCTGAGCGAAATAATAGCGAACGAGATGAAAATAATGTGAACAAAGCTTCGGGCCTGACAGCGACAGGCACAGCCTCCCGCACCCCACCCCGCAGCCTCCCTCGGCCCCTCCTCGCCCTCGCCCTCGCCATCGCCCTCGCTCCCTTTTCGCTGGCCGCCAACACTACAGTGGAACGAATGATTATTTTGAAATTCCTCCTCGTTTTCTTCGCTCGGTCGTGCGCCGACCACCCCCGACCACTCCCGACCACCCGCTTTTCAGGTCGTTCATCGTTTTTTCGCTCTCTTTCCCTTTTTCTGTTCCTTTTCCTTTTCCTTCTTTTTTTTCTGTGCATTTTCGCTCTTAGAAAATTTCCTGCTGCCGCTGATGGTTTTCCAACGTCGTTTGCAATAAAATGTTCTAACGCTTTTGTTGTTGTTGTCGTTGTTGTTGTTGTTGTTGTCGGTTCTGTTGCTGCCGTTGTTGTTGCTGGTTGCTGGTTCTGTTGTTACTGCAGCATTAACGGTTCTTATGCTAACGCCCGACAACTCCCACATTTTATGTATGTCTATCTCTCTTCCTCCCCCTCTCCATGTAGTACATGTACACAGTGGGTGTGTGTGTGCGTGCGTCTGTGGCTGTGTGCGAAAAGCGCCTTGCCGTCGACGAGAACGTGAACAGCAACAACAACAACATGAACACCACAAACCACCCCCACCCTCCCCACGTGCGCTGGCTTCACATTCATTGTCTGCCCTTGATTTTATCGATTTTTTCCCTTTCCATTCCGTTCCTTCGCCCCTCGTTCCTCCTCGCTCTCGCTCTCGCTCTGCCGCGACCGTCGTTGCTGCGGCTGCTGCTCTCGCTCTCTCGCGCAACTCGGGTACATAGTGTACAGCCCAGGCGGTGTGTGTGTGCGTTTGTCTGCGGGCGCACGTCTGTGTGTGTGTGTTTTCGCATACACTCTCGTGCTGTACCAGGCCAGAACGACGAGCAGCGTCTCCTGGCAGCAGCCGAGCTGCCTTCGTCCCTTCATTCCTGCCAGCCGGCCGGCCGGCCCCGTCTCGCTCTCGGCTCGTCTGTTTTGCTCCGGTCGTCTCTGGCATTACATAAGCGGGATGCCGAACTCTCGTTGGCATTTCGTGCCCCCCTCCTCATCATCATCAGCAGGGCTTCCCACACCCTGTCCGCCCATCGCCCTTCGTCCCACAGCCCACGTTCCGACCGCCCCAACCCCCTGCATTCCGCAATTCCATCCATCCTCCACGTCGCCTCCTCCCCGGGACGGTCGTTTGCGCCGCCGGGAAGCGATTTAAAATTCACTCAATTTTAAAGTTCGCTCTCGAATAATTCGGCCGACTTTCGGGCCTGACACGAGTCCTTAAATTTATCGCTTAAACGGGTGACTCATCTGGAAATACTCGGTTTGGTTTTATTCTGATTGGGTTTTAACCCAGTTTTTTGTACTCTTTTCGTTTTTCTGGCCACTCTTTTTTTCCCCTAAATTCCTCCGATCTGTCGCTGTCGCTGTCGTCGTCGAGTTGGGCCGAATCACGAAGTTTGATTTTGTTTTGGCTCCGATCTGATAAGAACGAGCGGGAATTAGGCCAAGCAAACGCACTGCATGTCGAGTGCACGTTTCTCAGTTTTTCATTCTTGCTTTTTGTTATTTTTTTCTTCTTCGCCTTTGTCCACGCCTGTGCCACATTTGACCCCATGCGGGCTGACGTTGGCCATCAAGTTCAAACAGAAATTAAAAATTGCGTGCCAAGGCTCGATTAGCATCGAAAATAGCACGGGAAAACTCGACCAGAGGAGACGTAAAAATGTTTCCACTTGTCGTTCGTTCGTTCTTTCGCGCCGTTTCGTCTCGAACGCGTGTCGCGGGACGATCGGGAACGGAACACGGGGCGTTCCTCCTACTCCTCCTCCTCCTCCTACTGCTGCTGCTGCAACGTGCGTGCAGCGAACGTCGCGAGCGAAGACGGCGACAACGACAACGACGAGGACGAGGACGAGGACGGCGACCAACTGTTGTTTTGTATGCTGGCAATAACGGTATATGATTATAATAAATGCATTTTGGTTGTAACCACGAGCCGCGAAATGGACACAAAGGCAACCGGCGATAAATAACCATAATAATGGCACGAGTGGAGGAGAGAGCGAGGGAAAATAATGCTAAAAGGCCATGCGGCCAGACAGGAGACAATAATAAAAACACGAGAACCCCGCTCGCTCTCAGACGGCGATAAAGTTGTACGGGCACAAACACACGAACACGCGTTTGTGTGTGTGTAGCTCTATGCGTGCCGGCTGACGGACACACCCAAAGTCACGTATGACTGTCAGCCGGTATCTTTTCGACGTCTCTTCCTTGTTGTTGTCGCTCCGTCATAACCCGAGTTGAAATTTCTTAAGGCCTTCGAATGAATTTACATGCCCTGGTTCGTTCGTTCGCTCGTCCGTTGGTTCGTTCGTACTTTGGAAGGCAATAAAAGAAAGGTCGTTGGCCATTGTATGACGACTTTGGCAGCAATGCAAACAACAACAACAAGTCATAGCGAGCCATGACGCATCGAGGCAACAGCGGCAACAAAGTCGAAAATCAAAAATCAGAAACACGTTCATGGAAGGAGAAGAAGAGGAAGGGAAGGCGATGAAGAAGAAACTTGATCAGTCCGTGGAAAAGAAACCGACAATGTTTTGATATTTTTCTGGACGCCGTTGTCGTTGTCGTTGTTGTTGTCATTGTAGTTTTTGTTGTTGTTGAATGAAAGCTCTTTTTGAGGTTTCTCGTGTTTATTTTCGCCTCTTTCGCCGATTGACTCCGAATGCGATTTGCCGAATTCCATCGTTTGTTCGTGTTTTAATGAGTTTTATAAATATCTCACTGGGTTATTGCTTATTGCTACCTGTTGAAATGCGATTGTCGAAATATAGTTTATGATCTGATCTTTGTTGTTGTTGCACTGAAATCCCGAAGCGAACGAGGCTTATTGGAATTTTTAATGATTTGTGATTTGGTTTTGATATACGATCTAATTGCGAATTTCAAGCGAACTTCTCTCGATCAATTACTCGATATTAAATTCCCATGGGAGCAAACTGGAAATCAAATCGAATCCAATTCACAATAGACAACATTTGCTTCCTTTGCACCGGCTGCTGATTCATTCAATTATCGACGATGTTCCGCAAGTTCCGGACGAAGGTGAAAACCCTCGTCTATGGGAAATTCATTCAGTGAAATGCTTCTCGTTTATATTAGTAGAAGGTTATTAGTAATGCAAATACCGAATCCTATTTGCAGCTAAAAGGAATTCCCGCTAATTTAACCAAGTCGACTACGCGGCTCCCACCTTAAATTTCCGAATAGATTGCATTCATTAAACTGAGAAATAACAGCTCTTCATGCAAATTAAATGTTGCTGAACGAGCGAATGTGAGAGTGAGCGAATGAGTGAGTGAGTCAGTGAGTGAGCGAATGAGTGAATGAACGTTGGCAGCCGACCAACCTGTCCATTTCCCAGAGCCTCTTCTCCGTCCCCTCGTTGCGGTGGAGTCGTTGATTGTTGTCGTCATCAAGTGTGGGTTGGAAAACCGAACCGAACCGAACCGAACTGAAGCCAACCGCACCGCACTTGAAAGCTAATAAATTATTAAAATTTCAATGTTCGTCGTTTGTGCAACCCTGCGCTTCTTGGCTTCGTCGCCGCCGTCATCGTTTTTGTTGCTTTCCAGTGCTTCCAGTTCTTCCTTCCTCCTCGTTCACTGCGAAATCTCCACCAGAGGTCATACAACTCGTTCGTTCGTTCGGCCGCCGCTCGCTGCCCCTTCGTGTGATCAACGTCCGACCGCTCGCTCGTTCTCACTCGTGTCTGCTCACACGCTGCTTGTCGTGTTTTATTTGAAGTCTTCTTGTCTTTGAATGCATTTGCCTTGTGGCATGTTTTTATTAGAGCTATTTCGCCTTTGTTCTATTTGTTTTTTATTGTGTTATTTTTTCATTTTTTATTTTTGTTTTCCTCACCTCGCATTTGGCAATTCATGACCTACCCCGTTGTTGCTGTGACTTCGCTATCTTCCGCCCTGCGTTCTTCTTCTTATCTCCGCACGATGTGGTGCCATTTTGGCAAAATGTCCGCGAATGCACGTTGCCACATTATCGTCTACCCCAAGCGAATGAATTTCCGCCTCGTCAAGGTGAAATCTAATCGTCCAACCTTCGGTTTTGCAATTTAGCGAAAATAATAAAGCGCAAAAATAAAGATTATACTTTAAGACTACAAGGAAATAATTAATTTTATTAGACAATTTTATTGCTCAGAACTTAGAAATACTCGAAGGAAAATATGGGAGGAAATGCAAGCAGCACAAAACACAACAACAACAGCAAGAGTTTACATTCGTTTGAAATGTCAGTGAATTGCAAAGGAAATTTATTTTCGTACTCGGTTCACGCAGCTCGAGGCGGCGAGTGTTGCCACCCGGTTATGTAAAGCTTATGTATGTGTGTGTGGAAAGCAATTGTTTTCTGGTTTTGCTCGCGTTTCCCTTCGGGCTGTTTATTTTGCGGTAATTAAATATAGCAGAAACAACAACAACAACTGGTCCTATTGAAAATACACACATGCATAAATAATACTTGGAGTGCAACAACATTTGCCGACGTTCCCAGCGAGATGTTGTTGTTGGTGTTCTGGATGTCGTCACCGACGTCATCTTTGCAGTTCAAATGTCGACGCCGTCATGCGATTTCGGTATTTTTGTTGCTGTTGCTCTTGGTTTCGTTTCTTTAAGGGCCGACAGCACTTGTGGTGTTTTTGTTGTTTTTGTTCTTGTCGTTCTTGTTGTTGGCTTCTGTAGGATTTCCTAAAATAAACAAAACGGGTTTCCTCGACCGACGTCGCCGTCGTCGCCGTCGTCCCTGTCGTTGTCGTCGTCGTCATCGTCGTCGCAATCGTTGTCGTCACCGGAGCGTGTGTCGTCATTTGACAACTAAGTTGAAGGACATTTTAGCACGTTTATTTATGGCGGCGAAGCACGCGACGAGCCGCCCCTCCCTCCCGGCGAAGGGAACGGCACGGGATGGTGGGCCGAAATCGAATCCGGGAACATGAAGAAAGAGAAGAGGAGTTGATTGCGAGAAAATGGATATCGTCGTTGGGAGCGGCTCCCGAAGTACTTCCTCGATTTAATCACTTGATCACGTGCTCCGTCTCTTTCGTCCACTTTTTCGCTCTCTTTCTCTCTCTTGCTCCTCTCTTCAGGGAGGTGTTGTAAAATTGGAAATCCTGTCTGGTTTCGTGGAAAGAGATTCTAAAAATATAGAAATTTGTGCGTCGAGATCGACTCGAGTCCCATGGAGTCGTCCGATGATCCGATGTCTCCGGGACTTTTTCTCCCGATCTAATTCTGGACTCTTCGCTCGTCGTGTCCCGTTAGAAACAGTGTTGAAGTAGTCTTTCAAATTTCCTCTCGACATATTTTCCCCTTATTTCCCACCATAACAAGGTTTTCAATGCTTGTTCTTGCCCTCGCCCGTAGATTTTTCTGCGTTCTCTGTGTTGAGTTTTCCAATCGAACGCCGGACGCAGCCTACGCGCGTCGATCGGCGTCGGCGTCGACGTCAGCGTCAGCGCATTGCATAATCTTCTAAACAGATTCGTCAGCCCCTGCGCATGTGTGCGTGTGAAACAGGTTTCGAACATTTTCCTTTAGAAACAAAACTCATTAGAAAACTCAATGCAAACACTAACACACACACACACACATGCTAGCGACTCACGTACACACACCCCGACGCCCTCGCTCACGCACGGAGACGACGGCGACGACGGCGACGACACCGGGCCCGAAACCGGTTCCGAATTTGTTGCGTTCCTCAAATCCGAGCCGAGCAGAGCCGAGCCGAGCCGAGTTCTTTCACGCCATCATCCCGAGATGCGGTGCAATTAAAATTTATGCGCTCACCTGTCTGTCGGTCTGTCTGTCTCGCCAGCTGTCTGTCAGGTAGGCACCAGTCGACCATTCAACTGTTCACGTGCTTATCTCACGTCTATCGGCGGTCGTTCCTTCAATCGGTCCCTCTCGCTCTCTCCGTTCGGGTGCCTCCTCGCTTGAGACCGTCCCTCGCTCGGCCCCCTCGCTCGTCCCCGCCCCCGCCCCCGGCTCGAGCGCGAACCACCTGTTCGTCCACAAAGGTGAGTCCAACTGAGCCGATGGATTTTTGTTCTCGCATTGTTCCCATTGAACCATTCGAAAGTGGCCGCTTCGGGTTCCCACCCCAAGGCCAGTCGCTGGCCGATGACCGACCGACCTCCCTCCAACTCTCCCTCCAACCCTCCCTCCAACCCTCCCTCCAAACAATAGCCTGGTTCCCGCCCATTCGCCATGGCTCGAGGGCTCGAATTTAAATCGCAAATGAACATTGATTTTTCAATTATCTGAATATTTCATTTTCCAAATTGCACCTAAACGGTCCCGTCGTTAGAGCCCTTCGGACGTTGGACGATGTTCTTTTTTTAATTTTCGTTTTTGTTTTTGTTTTTGATTTTCTACTCCATCCACTGGGGGAAATAAATAAACATTAGCGTCGTCTAAGTTTGAACGGTTGATGATTTCCTTGGCTCGAGGGATCGCGAACTCCGCGCCCTGCTGCTTTTGAGCCCCGGAGGGTGGTCGGCGCAAAAACAAAAAAAGCGGCTAAATCGATACTCGTTGTTGTTGTTGGCTGTCCGTCCCGGGCCGGCCGGGGTCGTCGGCGGCTGTCTTGAATGGTCGTGAATCCTTCCTCGAGTTCTGCATTGACTTTTCCACCACCGCCGGGTTCGCAGGGTGCGCGATCAGGGCTGCCAGGCAAAATAATTCAATTAAAAACCTGTAATTAAAATACAATAATAAAATTTCTTTAATTTTTGTATCATTATTTCTTCTTGTCGCATTATGGACGACATGAACATGTTTAGTTTTGTATTAAAACAAATTGTCTTCTTATGACACAAATTATCGATTGATTTCTATATTTTTTATTTAATTTCACTTCACATTTTTGCCCCTCTTTTTGGCTGACTGCACTGCGAGTCCCGAATGAAGTGCAGGGCAGTGGATTTGAATAAAGTGAAGTGAAATGATTAAAGTGCAGCGGGGAAATTGAGCAGAGTAGTGAAGTGATGATGAAATTGCGTAAAGTGCAGGGAGGCGAAAAATTTACAACGACAACCCCGGTTCGCCCTGGTGCCATCGCGAGGGTGTTGAAAGGTGAAATTGAATTCCGGCTGGAGTTCAGCGTGGTGGAAAATTAGGACCGAGCGAGGCTAATGCAATTGCCACACACTCACACACACATACATAGATAGCGGTACTTGACTCGCTCATCGCCAGCTCCCGTTACCCACAACACCCTGTTGTCGTAGGTCTGGAAGCCAATGTCTATAAATTCTGAAAGAACCCTTCTCTTTATTTAAGTACTCAATTATTTTTTTTATTTATTATTTATTCCTCTTCCCCCTCGCCCTCAGTGTGGGGTTTTCGCAGTCTTGTGTTTCGTGTTTTCGCGTGTGTTTGTGTCTCTCTCTCTCTCTCCCCCTCGGTGTTTGTTTGTTGTACATGGGCGTGTGGTTTATTGTGTTCGGCGTTGCCAGAGGAGTCGATGCTCGCCCTCTTCTCCTCTTCCCATCTGGCCCTCCTCACCTCCGCAGGAAACATGTTTCAGTTTCTCAACCTTCTTCTTGTCCGCCTTCTCTCTCTGATTCTCGTTTGTTTGCCGCTCCACCCCTGCCATTGTTCGGCGTGGTTCTGGTTGCCTTGTGTTGTTGTTGTTGAATTCCAATAACATTTGATTTCAAAGGACTCCCTCGGCCCTCGTCGCCGCCGTCGCCGCAGGGGTGGATCGGAAGCGAGTCGAGGCGAGGCGAGGCGAGTTTGGTCGAGTCGAATCGCGGCGAATCGCGGCGAGACGGCTCTGGGGTGAGGCTGGAGTACGTGACATTAATCACGAGCGCCGCCGCCGGCAGGGTCTGCTGCGAGTCCCGACCGGCCGATTCGATTCATCAAATCAGGACGTCGTCGTCGTCGTCGTCGTCCTGGCGTCCCCTGGGGATGCTGAAACTTCTTCCCACCAAATCCGGCTTTGCACATGGACTCGATGTGTGGGAACCTCCTCCACCTCCTCCTCTTTCATTGAGATCGCGATCGAACTGTCGGTGGAAAATGAAATGGAAGCCCCAACCCCCAACCTCCAGACCCAAGCAATTGAAACCTTGCAGCTCGAGAGGTTTGCTTCCATTGTTTCCTCCTCCAAAACTCTTCCGCACCTTTCGGTCCCGCTCCCTCCTCTCCCGTCGCTGCCCCTCCTTCCCCCGTTGGCATTAATTGCGATATCGATTTTTCCCCCTGGCTCTCGAGGGGAGCCGCCGTTTCTGGCACAAGGACGAGTCGGAGAACGAAACGAAGGCAACGCCGAGTTATTATTTTTGCTCTCCACTTCCTTCGTTATGATGTATTTTTCTGTGTTCTCAGGGCGGGCCGAGGGAGGTGGGGTTGATGGGGTTGATGGGGGGAGGAGGAGGGCCCTTGTGTTACATGCCTGCATCGCAACTCTTGTTGTACGGAATTCCCAGATGCTTAACGCGATGCATTAACAACCGGAGCACACGAATGTGGAGCTCCGGGGGCTGGCGGGCGCTGCTGGGGATGCTGGGGGCTTGGCAGCGAGGCGAGGGCTCTCGGCGATGAAAGGACTCGCTCTGGGTGGTGGGGCTTGGCCAGAAATGAGGTCAACTAATGGAGAGAACAAAAAAAACCGGGGGAAAATGAAACAAATTTAAAAAAAAGACAAAATTTTTCACATTTTTTCCAGTTTCCAAGTTTGAAAAAAACCATGAAAAAAAGGTATGAAAAAAATACGAAATAAATGTATGAAAAAAATTTGAACAAAAATATGAAAAATAATAAATAAATAAAAGCAAACAAAAAACGTGCAGCGATGGTGAAGCGTGGCATAGTTTTTGGCATTCAATCTCCGACTTGAATAAATATATATATATTTTTCCCCCTGTCGCTGCCTGGTCCAGGGCCGGGGGCCCGCAGGATTATGAGTTGCCAACTCGGCTTTCGCTCAATGTATGTCAGTTACGTACGTCTACAGTCGGTCTTTTCTTTCCTCTGTCTCTGTCGTCGTCTCTGTTGCCCTCGCGTACTCAGTTAATGTTCCCAATTCAGCACCTTCACTCACTCTCTCGTCCCACTCCCTTCGACTCTCTCTCCCACTCCCTTTGACTCTCGCTCCCATTCCGTTCCCTTTGACTCTCTCTCCCATTTTCTACAGCCCGCCACCCCACGCAACCATCCTGCTGTCAAAAACTTTTGTCATTTCATTCGGAACTGGCAACACTGCCGTCGCCGTCGCCATCGCCGTCGTCGTCGCCCGGTCTGCGTTGCCGACACCATTATCGTTGCCACCACCTCCCGCCCGCCCTTCGGCCGCCGTCTGCACCCCACCAGCACCCTTTTGAGAGGAAGGAGACGACGTTCCCTCTCTTCCGACGTTACCGCTTCCTCTCCATCATCTTCCGACGTTCCCCCCTCCTCTTCGGCGTTAGTTTTCAGCAATTTTTCCACGTTCCTACGTTGTGTTTCCTTCCTCCACTCGAGGCTCGGGCTCTCGACGAGCTCTGCCTGCCTGCCGAACCGAACCTGCCTGCGAACCCAGCTCAACTCAACCCAACCCAACCCAGCCTCAGCCCAAACTCAACCCCAGCTCGTCCCGGCTCGTGTTCGCCGCACCCCGGCCGCCTCCCGTCCACGGGGATGGAAGGGATGGCTGAGAGCCTTAGAGTACATAAGGGGGCGGCGGCGGCGGCGTCGGCCGAGGCTGCTCTGCCGCTGCGACGCCTCTGCTGCGGCCTCTGCTTCGGCCTCTGCTTCGGTCCCTGCTGCTGTTCCTGCTTCAGCTCCTGCTTCTGCCGGTCGCAGCATAAAAACTTCCACAGAATTGGGAACACGCGCGACGTCGAAGTCTGTTTTTTCCCCTCTCCTTTCCTTCTGCTTTTCATATCACGGACGGACGGACGGACGGACGGAGCGAGGACGGAATGCGCCCTGCTTTAATGTTCTGGGTTCCCGAGGGTGGTTTCTTCCCTCCATGGGGCCTCGTGTTGGGCTGGGTTCATCTATCTTCGCTCTTCCCACCCCCCTCCCACCCTTCTACGCGGGAGCAGGAGGAGGTTCGGGTAATGGCCTTAAAGTCTGTGGCAATTTTCGCCTGAATTTCCATTCAACCCGGGGAGAAGCGACGAGTTTTCGACGAGACAATGCGACGCGACAATGCGACGCGACAATGATTGGGAAAGGACGACACATGCGGCTCAGGGTGGAGAGAGGGAAAGTGGTTTTGTCAGATGGCATCAAAAAGGATTTCCACACATTCGCCGGTTATCCGGCTAGGCACCGTGACATCGGTGCGAGTTCGCAGATCGAGAGATCGCAAAAAGACCTGCTCGGTGCTTCCACGACGTCTGCTCCGTTCGGGCACATGTTTCAGAGCCCGTGCTGAAGTTCAGTCAGCCGCCTGCTGTCGCCTCCTCTTCCACTTCCCACTCCTCGTCCCATCTCGTTCGGCTCATTCTTCGAGTTCCTCCGGTTTGCTCACCTTTGCAAGCCGTTTTTTCACGTTTTCTTCTCGTTTTTTGATTTTTTTCGTTTTTTGCGGCCTTTCGCCGAGGCAGCAGATGTTTGCGGCCACGACCTTAAGTGAAGTTTATGCATTTATTTATTTATTTATCCACGTTCCAAAGTGGAATTCAAAGGAACCGTCGTCGTAGTCGTCGTCGACGTCTGCCGTTGCTGCTCATTTCGAGCTGTAAATTTTTTACTCCTGTTGCTGTTGCTGTCGCTGCCGCTGCTGCAGGTGTTTGACTGGCGACCGAACCTCGAAATTTATTCCCCTTTGTACTTCTGTCTGTCTGACTGCCTTCCTTTATCCCTTCCCTCTATCTCTCCCCCCACCTTTATCTCCCTCGCTCGCCCTCTCTCGCACTCTCTGTCTGCCTGTCTGCCGGTCCATCTGGCTGTCACTCAGTGATCCATTATCCTCGGTGGCTTCTGGCAATATTTGCGGTCAATATCAATATTTCTCCCTTCCCCTCTCGACATTTACATTTACACAACTCCAGCCCACTCCAGAGTCGAAAAGAGTCAGAGTCAGAGCCAGAGCCAGAGCCAGAGCCAGAGCCAGAGCCAGATCCCGGGGTTCAAATATTTAATGTTGCTGCGCTGCAGTGCGGCGAGCAGATGCTAATCGATAGATCGATTTGCGAAACACCATTCAGAGGAAGAGCCCGGTTTGTGGTCGAATTTCATGTCATGTCGTCCACCCTCTGGCGCGTTCCCCTGGCCAGATAAATAGTAATTATTTGGGTCGCCCTCCAAACGTCCAACACCTGTGGTCGCTCGGTCGATGGTGGTCGTTCCTCAAGCCTTCGGCAAGTCTTCCGCCTTTGTCGTTGTGCCGCTACTTGTTGGTCCCTCTCTCACCTCGTGTCTTATCTCTCGGCCTCTTCCCTTCCCTTCCCTTCCCCTCCCCCAAACACTGTATTATATTTCGCCTTTGTGCTTCGGGACTCATGAACTTATCGCCGTCTCGTCCGACTATTATCTTGTGTAAATCAAAACCCGTCAATCAAACCCTAGTTGGTTCGGCGGCTGGCGTTTTTCTAATTCAAAGTGCTGTTTTTGTGCTTATTGAATTTCTATTGATATCTATATTTTTTATCAAGGAAAAACACTTTTTTTACTTTTCTTAATGACTTACTTTATTGTTGTCATTTTCTTCTTATTTTTTAATTTTTTTGTTTTTTAAATTTATCTTTTTTTATTTTTATTTGTTTTGCCTTTATTATTTGTTTCTTACTTTAATGTGTTTATATAATTTATTTACGAAATTTATGTTTTTTTATTTGTTTTTATTTTAAAGATTTATGTGTTTATTTTTGTTATTTATTTTCATTTATTTATTAATCTTACTAATTTTTATTTAATTATTGGTGTTCTTTTTTTTCTTTATTTATTTATAATATTTATTTATTATTTTTGTTATTATTTTATCATTTATGTTTATTATTCATTTTATTATTTATTTTTATTATTTAATTTCACTTATTTATTGTTTTTATTGACATATGTTTTTCTTGAACAGACGCAAATATTTGCGACTTCGTTTGCATTGTATTTTTTGCATATATATTTTTTGCAATCCCCAGTTCCCTTGTCCGTCGATTTATCGGCCTTTTCGGGCCTCCCACGTGCAAACGAGATGTGTCTGCGGTCAGCCGATCTGTACGTCCGAAATAATTTCCTCCGCATTAAATTCAATCACAAATTATACTCAAATTACGCCCGACTCGAATAATGGACTGTGATCATTTCGAAACTGGGACAAACGTAATTCCTCTTCCTCTTCTTCTTCTTCTTGCTCTGCCTTATATTCATGTTTGATAGTTTATTTATTTGTTGTTTTTGTTTTGTCTGTTGGTTTATGTTGGTTTTGTGTTTGTTTTTCAATCCGTGAAAAGGTTACAAAAGGTCTTTAATAGACGAAGTTCTGTACTCGGAGCGGAGCCGAGGGAAGGAAAATGTGCTAAATAAAATAAACGTTCTGACTTTGAATGCCTGGCTGCTGGCTGCTGGCTGTTGGTTGTTGGCAGGCCTGCATTCGATCTCGCTCGCACAGCACTAAATTCACTCCGAACTACTGTGTCTACTGTACAGACGTCTGTCTGTCTGTCTGTCCGGCCGCCCCACCGTCCGTCCGTCCCTCTATCTATCCCTCGCCTTTAATCTCGGAAATGTGGGACACGTTTGTTTATTTTAATGCAACCCACATTCCAATTGGTCCAGTGCATTCTCTGCGTTACCAACACACGCACGCACTCACACAATCCCATGTGCACGAGCGAGTAAACTATATGCTAATGTTTATATTTCCCTCTAATTCTGCGATGTTTATCAGTGGAATGGAATCCAATGGGAATTTCTGTGTAATTTTGTTCTCGGCCATTGATTTCTTTAAATTTAATTCCCTCCCCCTCCCTCTCTCTCTATTTGGCTTCGAGTAGAGCAAAACTAGAGGTCGTCGAATTTGTTGATATTTGTTTTTCTTCTCCTGTTCCCGCTCACGTCTTTCGACAGGGGTCTCGTTCCATTGAGCTTTATTTGTTTTTCCTCTTCACATTCCGCGGCCGTGCATTTTGTTATCACTTCCGGGTTTCGCTTTGGTTCGAGGCTGAGGGCAAGGGGAAGGAAATTGTCGAGAGAATAGAATTATTTCTCCGAAGTAGCCACAGCTTGCAGGAAGTTAAATCGACACATGGGGAAAGCGAGGGAATCGCCTGAAGTTGTTTGTGTTTGCTATTAAATTCCTATTTGTTTTGTTATTTCAAGTGGCGGAAATTGCAGGAAAATGTGTGAAAAATCACCTGCAGATGTTTTGTGTTCTTCCCCTACTTCCAACCAGAGCTGATGGTATATATGCATGGCTATTGTGACGTCATTTAACCTATATATACATTTCCCGCTCTCCCTCCCAGCCTGCTGAGAGAAATTGATGCTGAATATTAATGTCTCCCGATTTCATCACGCGCGACGGGTTCCTTCGCCGATGGCGCTGATTTATAGATATCTGCCAGACAGCCTGTCTGTCTGTCTCGAAGGCGCCTCCATCTATGTGCCTATCATCCATCTATCTGCCTATCCGTCTGCTCGGCGCTCTGACGTAAATCCTCTCACTTAAAATACCAGCCTTAATTGCTTTCCTATTGCCATTTTGTGCGGTTTCTTTGCCTTTATCTTTTTTATTTTTCCGCTCGGTTTCTCATTTCCAACCATTCTGTGTCAAGGTCGAGAGGTAAAAAAAATAAAAATAAAACAACATTATCAAAGATAAAATGTATACATCAAAGCGAGAATAGAAATAAATAAAAACGACAACAACAACAATGCGAAAATAATTAACACGTCCCGAGGTTTCCACACGCGTCGTCGTCATTGTCGTAGTATTTCTATTTCTCGCGATCTGGCAACGTCACACACAGACACACGTGACGAGACGTGACGTTTATTCAAATGCTTTTCTATTTCCAACTTGATTCATATGCAATCAGATCAATTATCGATAACAAATCTCCGCAAATCCTTGCACAGTGGGGAAGTCGGGCCGAAATCACGGCGATCGTGGGGATTTTCATCCGAGCCTCTCATCTCAATGCAGTGCCTGGTGTTTTATTCAAATGAATGAATTAATAAACTAATCTATTAGTCATCCAATGGCATTCTCGACTTCGCCATTCTCGTATGAGATGTTCTGGGAATGAAAGAAGAACCTTATCATACATTTCCATATAAATTAACTCAAATATTCTTCGTTGTATCGCGTTCTTTTATTCATTCGCGTAGTAGATAAAAATATATATTTCAGCTCGAATTCAAATTTCTGAGATTTGTGCTTTAAGTTGGAGGAATTGCATACAATTTTGGCTCAGTCGAACTGTAAAGGCGGGAAGAGCGAGTCTTTATGTGTTTTTTCTTTTATCGCATTAGCAAACATTAAATTTCATGTCTGACAGCGCAGTGAAGAAAATCGATATCACCCCCATTTTCCACTTCCCCGCACTCGCACTCGCATTCGCTGTCGCTCTCTCCCTCTACCTCTCCCTCTCCCCCTCTCGCTCGCGTCCGCCGCTGGTTCTGGTTCTGACTCTGGCTGTCCGTGTACATAGAGGCGAACTTTGGAAATTAAATTGAACAACAAGAACAACGACGACGGCGATGATAGAACAAAGAGGGCGGGGAGGAGGAGGAGGCACCAAATCCACAACAACAACAAGAACAACAACAAGAACAACAACATGGCGAACCACCCCACGCCGTCGTCGGCGCCGAGCGCCCCCGGTGCCAGCGACGGTGTCATTGCACCACTCCCAGAGACGCGCGCATCAGCTCTCAGCACATAGGCGGATAGACAGGCGGGCAGACGGGCGGCCCGATGGATGGGACATAGAGATAGACAGCCAGACAGGCAGGCGGACAGACGGACAGACAGGCAATAGCCTGCGGCAGGATAACTATCGAAGGAAGCGACCGTCAGACAGGCAGGAAGGAAGGAAGCGGAATACATAGAATCTGCAACAAAAGCGGAAATTCCTGAAATTGCAAAGCAGAACTCTGTTGGACGCCGCCTTCCTTCCCTCCTTCCCTCCCTCCCTTCGCCCGCGCGCCCGCCGTACCACGGGTCGACGGACGTGATGGAACGAAACGGAAAGGAACGAAACCGTTTTCGGCGTGGCCCGGCCCGGCCCGGCGACAGCCCGGGTTGAGGTTCAGTTACATCGTGTATAACAGTATAACAGTTGGCATTGCCCGAGTGATGCCCACGATGATTTCTGGCGATGAATTCTCCTGGCCAGAAATTCTTCCCGTAAACAAGCATGAGTGGAGGGCGTGGCAATCATATGTCGATTTATTATCGACGATATTTACGGAAATATTATTTTTACAACTCACACCTCTACATATGTGTAATAAATGTATTTGTTTATTACAATCGCATGATTTCAATGATTTATTATATTTCATTCCACATTATCGTTTTCAATTACGATTATTTTCCGAATCGTTTTCTTATTTTTCCTTCTGTTTCTTTCTTTTGCAGACTGCTTATAAACACATTTATATATATATATATATATATATCCGCATAAATATATATATAAAAATAGCATATTCATATATGTATCAGAAACGTACACTCTCGTTTTGGATTAAGCTCGGCTCGATTCTGTCTATTATTATGATATTGTTGCTTTAGTAATTTCCACATAAATTATATTAATGAGCAACTACAACAACAACAATAATCGATCGAACGAACGAACCAAATCGTAAAAGCAAAAGCAAACGTAAACGTAAACTTGAACGTAAACGTAGACGTAGACGTGAGCGTGAACGTGAACGCAATCGGAATAAGAAGACGAGAAATATTTGCTTGCGCGCAAATTCGCCGGAGAAACCGGAGCCGTGTCGAAGTCGAAGTCGTTTGTCGCCGTTGTCGACTTTGGAAAATGTTTCGCTTTAAAAATGAATCGTTTTCTTAACGTTCAGCAAAATATTAAATTACGCAACCATCATCAGTTGTTATTTTATTTTGTTGTTGTAACTGCGACATCGTCATCGTCATCATTCTGTCATCTCGAGCATAATCACCATTGTCATTGCCATCGTCATCAGTACACTTCATCATCGTCGTCATTCTCGGCCCTCGCCCTCGCCGCTCGCCACAAAAAGCTCCGAACCCACGCCGAAACGCGGTCGGCCTCACCGCCGTCATCATCGCCATCGTCATCGTCATCGTCAACATCGTCATCCCTTGCTACATCATCACCAGCAGCAACATAAGCATCAATCGCAACATCAACATCACCATCGATATCGATAGCAAAAGCTTCAGCAGAGCCGCCGGTTCTCCCTCGTTGTTTCTCTAAAACTGTTTCATTCATTGCGAAATCATCTACCAACACAAGTACACATAAACAAATACTGCAACAACAACAAAACGACAACAATAACAATAACAATAACAATAAGAACAACAATCAACGGACGCTGAGGAACCAGCCGAAACAGCCGAAATATATCGTAAATATATATCGTAAATTGAAGATTGAACTCGCACCGACCGAAGGATCCGCTCTGTACACCACCGGGACGGACCAGCGGTTTAAGGTGACGACGCAAGGTGGCAACGACGGCGTTGGTTGGCGGCGACGACTGCACAACCAACGCACAATATGGCAACACCGCAAGTCAAGGACTTGGTGTTGCGCTCGCCGGCCGGCTCATCCGAGGTCGTAACGTTTTCGTGGCCCCTGCAAGTTGGCTCCGGCCAAGACAAGCACGACAATGGGATCGACATCATCGACACGATCAAGTTCGTGTGCGAGGAGCTGCCTGGAATCTCGTCCGCATTCGAAGAGATCAATCTCAACCAAATCGACACTGCCTGCTACAAGACTATGACGAATCTTGTCGATAGATTTAATAAAGCTGTAGATAGTATTGTTGCATTGGTAAGTATCGAGTTTCCCGCCTCCGTCTTCCCACCAAATAAATTCCCACCAAGCCACCGGTGTTGTCAAAACGATGTTAATTCTCTCATTATCTTTGTAGGAAAAAGGAACATCACTGCCCGCGGAACGGCTGAATAAATTCGCCCATCCCAGCCTTTTAAGACACATTCTACAATTAGTTTACAATGCTGCCGTCTTGGACCCCGACAAACTCAACAACTACGAGCCCTTCTCCCCCGAAGTGTACGGCGAGACGTCGTACGAGCTGGTCCAGCAGATGATCAAGCACGTCCACGTGACCAACGATGACACCTTCATCGACCTGGGCTCCGGCGTCGGGCAGGTCGTGCTGCAGATGGCCGGCTCGTTTCCGCTCAAGACCTGCATCGGCATCGAGAAGGCCGACACGCCGGCCCGATACGCCGAGCGCATGGACGCCTACTTCCGGCAGTTCATGGCGTGGTTCGGCAAGCGCTACTGCGACTACAAACTGCTCAAGGGCGACTTCCTCGTCGACGAGCACCGCGAGAAGATCACCTCGTCCTCGCTGGTCTTCGTCAATAACTTCGCGTTCGGGCCGAACGTGGACCACCAGTTGAAGGAGCGGTTCGCCGACTTGCGCGACGGGGCGCGCATCGTGTCCTCGAAGTCCTTCTGCCCGCTGAACTTTCGGATCACCGACAGGTACGTTTCCATCCCTCACCATCAACTCACCACGACGCGTTCATTCATTCATTCTTTCTGTGCTTCTCTCGGCAGGAACCTGAGTGATATTGGCACCATAATGCACGTCAGCGAAATCCCGCCGCTGAAGGGATCGGTCTCGTGGACTTGCAAGCCCGTCTCGTACTATTTGCACGTCATCGACCGAACCATACTCGAGCGTTACTTCCAACGACTAAAAACCCAAAAAGGTGCTGAACACGAACATGTTGGTAAGTATTCCGTTGGAAGCGCTCGATCTACTCTGCAGAAGCACTCGCCATACGAGCTGTGGAGCCAAAAGACTTGAGAGGCGCTAAATTAAGAACCAAAGAAACTCAAATCAATCAATCAAATTCAAATCGACGTCCACCAATTCCGAACACTCACAAAATTGATCATCTCAGTCATACAAAGTGCATTGAATCGACCATTTCCAAATTTATACTTTCTTACTTTATTCGAAATTCTGTTTGGTTCTACGTTTCAAATGAGTTTTTGTGTGTTGTTTTTGGTTTTGGTTTTCACCTTGTTTTAGATTTTACGGTTTATATCTGTTGGTATTGTTTATGTTTGATGTCTGTAACTAACTTGTATTAAGCAACGCAATAATCTGGGTTTCCTCCTTGTCGCTCCAGGATCCACTCGTACCACGCGAGATCGTGCCAAACGTGAAGCGAACAACCACGCTGCCATGAACCAAAACTCCAACTCGAACTCAGTTGTGAATCGTACAAACTCACCGGCGACGGTCAACAACCACGCCACTGCCAACAGCAACAGCAACAGCAGCACCAAGACGCGCCAGCAGCAGCACATGCAGCAGCAGCAGCAGCAGCGCAGCCTGGACATGGACTCCTCCTCGGAGAGCGATGGCGATGGCACCACTGCCAATGGCAGCAACTCGACCGGCGGCCACACCAACGGCAGCGGCGGCCCGACAACGCGCAAGGTGTGGTCGGACTGGTGCAGCTCGAAGGGCAAGAGCTCGCAGTCCGACGACGAGGAGAACAACAACTTCAGCAGCACGACCAACTCGCGCAACGCCCGGGCCACCACCCAGAAGAAGCGAAAGAAGCTGACGCGCAAGGCGGCGATCGCCAGCAAGAGCGCGGCCGCCGCCCAGCGAGAGGCTGCGGCCAGGGAGCGCGAGGCGGCGTCGGTGGCAAACAGCAAGGAGTCGTCGTCGAAGGAGGACGGAGCCACTGGCGGGCAGTCGACCGGGCCCGGCAAGGGCCGCAAGGGGCGCCTGAAGAAGGGCCCTGGCCGGGGCAAGAAGTCCCTGAAGATCGTCGGCCTGGACGTGCTGCACAAGCAGACGCTGCTGAGCACCTCGGTGGAGGTGATGAGCAAGAAGCTACCGGCGGCCCCGGGCTGCGTCGACCAGCAGCTGACGTCCCTGCTGACCGGCGACATGTCGCACACTGAGCTGGAGATCCCGATAGCGCCGCAGAACACGCCGTATGCCCTGCAAATCCTGCTCGACGTCTTCCGCACCCAGTACATGTCGATGATCGAGCAGATGAAGTCGAAGTCGTTCGTGCCGAACATAAAGCGGCAGATCCAGATCGAGCAGGAGCGCAAGCAGCGCATCAAGAACCGCGCCAGCCAGCTGGACAAGCAGATCAAGGTGCTGATCGACGACAGCGTGGCCCTGCTGAAGGTGCGCATGAACGAGCTGGGCATCAACGTGTCGTCGCCGAACGATCTGATCGCAAAGGCCAAGGAGATCGTGGGCAGGCACAAGGAGCTGCAGGGCATAGCGAAGAAAATCCAAAGCCAGGTCACCGCATGCGAACTGGAGGAGAAGCGTCTGCTGAAGAAGAACCTGCAGCATTTGCCCGAGTATCAGAAACTGTACGGGAACGGCAAGACCAAGCCGGACTTACCCGGCTCGAATGGCCACGATCTCTCGGAGGCCGCTGCGCACGAGCTCATCCTGAAGGAAATCGCGAACACTCTGGCGCAGCGCAAGAAGCTGTACGCGCAGGTGTCGAATATCGAGAAGGAGGCGACCGCCTTGGAGAAGGCGGCGGAGGAGCGGCGCACGGCGGCCGCTCTGCTCGCCCAGGGCACCAACATGACGGTGGCGAATCTGGCCACGACCCCGGCGGCCCACGCCCCGGTCCACCCGAGCATCCCGGCTACGATCACGCCCGCAGCGCAGCCCCTGCAGCTGACCTCGGGCGCGTCGATTTCGGTGGCCCCCAGCGCAGCAGCCGGAGCAGCGTCGACGAAGCCGAACAATCATGCGAAGGCGTCGCGCCGGAGTCGAGACCACCGCACGCGCTCCCAAGAATGGCCCGACGTGCCGGACGTGGGCAAGATCGAGGAGAGCAACCCGGAGGTGTTGGCCCAGAAGATCCTTGAGACGGGACGGCAAATCGAGGCTGGCAAATTCACGGCAACAACGAACTACAACAACAACAATAATAACAACAACAACAAGCAGCCGCCCCTCCACTGCAGCCAGCCGCCGCAGGCCGAGGAGAAGCGGCACAAGCACCACCGCAGCTCCAGCAGCGAGTCGGTGTCGAGTGCAGTCGGTGCCGGTGGGGCTTCGCTGATGGGACCCCACGACAGCGCCCTGATGCCGGCGCCCCCGGCGGCCAAGAACCAGAGCGTGGCGCAGCCGTCGGCGATCGCCTCGAACCCGGCGACAGCGCTGCAGCCGACCTCGATGCGGGGCTCCTCGAGCATTTTGCCCAAGTGCGAGCTGCCCGGCAGCCGGAAGGCGGGCGCGAGCAACATTCAGGAGTCGCCCAAGGTGGCCAACTTCGAGGATCGTCTGAAGAGCATCATCACGTCGGCCCTGAACGAGGACCAGGAGCATCGCAAGGCCCAACACCAGCTGCCGGCGTCTGGCCTGCTGCCCGAGGCCACTCCGCCCTCGCCCCAGCAGTCGCCGGCACCGAAGAGGAGCAAGCACGCCGCTGCATCGGCGGCGGCAGCTGCAGCTGCAGCTGCGGGCTCGACGCAGCACCTGCCACCACCACCACCACAAGCGCCAAACAATCTAAGCAATATTATCACCGTAGCAACTCAGGGTCTGACGCATCTCAACGCGACCACCACGATATCCCCAATCACCCCACCTCTACCCCTGCCGCCCACCGCCGCCGCCGCGGGCCCGTACGCCGTGAACGCGCCCCAGCACTACGGCAAGTACGGCAAGCCATCGTCTTCCTCGGCGTCGTCTGCATCCGCCCAAAAGTACGCCCAGTCGAACGCGACGGCCGCGACGCTGGCCCTGGAGTCGGCCAAGTACCACCACCACCAAGGGCCGCCGCCGCCCGGCCCGGCGCAGCAGCAGCAGCAGCAGCAACAGCATCAGCACCTCAACCACATGCAGCAGATGCACCAGTCGATCTACGCCGCCGCCGCCGGGGTGCCGGCCGACCTGGCCTTCCACCGGCGCCGCAGCTCGATCAGCGCCGCCAGCAGCTACGAACACTTTGCCGCCCAGCAGCAGCAGCACCAGCAGGCGCTCATGATGGCAGCGGCGGCGGCGGCCGCCCAACACCAGCAGCCGCTGCAGTCGTCGGCCTCGTCATCGTCGCTGATCGCGCCGCACTCGACGCACCCCGGCCTGCTGCCGCTCGAGTTCAAGGCGCCGAACGTGGCCGAGAACCTGATGTCGTCGTCATCGACATCGCAGCGTTCCAGCAGTCGCGAGCTGCTGGACGAGCCGATCGCCGCGCCACGCTCCAGCTCGGCGAACTCCGACTCGGCCGTGATGTACTTCCCGCCCACGCGGGACCGGCTGATGTCGCTGGAGCGGAGCACGAGTCGCGAGTCGGCCGTCTCGCAGCCGCTGCCGCCCCACCAGCAGCCGCCGCAGCCCAGTCGACCCAGCTCGAACTCCTCGCAGCCCGACTACACGCAGGTTTCGCCGGCCAAGATGGCCCTGCGACGCCACCTGTCGCAGGAGAAACTGAACCAGCAGCACCCGGCGGCCTCGGCAGGGCTGCCGCTGTCCAAGACGATTGGCGACCTGGTGAACGGCGAAATCGAGCGGTCGCTCGAGCGCACCCTCGAGATATCGCATCAGAGCATCATCAATGCGGTCGTCAACATGAGCACCGTCGGCTCTGTGTCCGGGGCGAAGGTCGGCGGTGGCGGCGGCGTCGGCGGCGCCATGATCGAGCGCAGCAGCTACGGCGAGCGGGCAGCAGGAGGCGGTGGCGGAGTCGGAGTCTATGGAGAGCGCGACGGAGGCCGAGACCGGGAGCGAACGCAGTCGAGCGAGCGGCCACACGAGCGCCTGCTCATCAACCCCAACGCGCAGCGTCCGGAGCGTGTGCACGTCCGCGTCCTGGACGAGCACGGGCCAGGCGGTCAGCACGGTGGCAACAACTACCCGGCCATGGAGATCTCGCCGCGTTGCGCCAGCGGTTCGGGCCGCAAGTCGCCGGGAGCCCACAACTTGAGCACGCTGGCGCACGTGGCGTACAACCACAAGGCCCCCAGCGGCGGAGTCGTGGCCCACGACATGGGCGGCGGCGCCATCAGCCTGAAGATGTCCGCGGCCAGTTCGCCAGCGAATGGAGGTGCGCGAGGCAACCCCTCGGTGAACAACTACAATCACCAGCACCGTGACTCGTCAGCACCATATCATCATCATCTGCCTTCATCGTCCACGCCCTCGTCGACGTCCTCGGCCACGGTCTCGGCGGCTTCCGCGACGATAGCTTTGAATAGAGGTCCGGCTGCCGCTCCTTCGCGACGCGAGTACCAAGCAGTCGCCCTGCCACGGGCGGAAATGAAGGGCTGCATCGAGGCCTACTTCAACGAGGAGCAGCAGCACCAACACCAACACCATCAGCCGCAGCAGCAGCAGCAGCCAAAGTCGGCGAAGGAGCGCCCGACAGCGCGCAACGGACGCATCAACGGCGGCAACGCCCCACTAGAAGGTAATGTTGTGATCTCTATAGGATGGAATGCGTTCCTCTGAAGAGAGTGCAGAGGAAGCCATTAAGTGTGACTTACCTTAGGAGTTGTAGGACTTAACAATAATGCTCTCATTTCTTTACTTGTAACAAATCACCACAAAAGAGCACAGTTTAGATCATCATCCACGCCAAGATGTTCTAAAATTAGTATAAAATATGTCTATAAGAAGATAATGCAGAGATGCTAAAGAAGTTCAGGATTTTCATGGACACTCATCACATTAAATCCTAATTATTATTATTTAATTTCATAAAATTCACGATATTATTGTTCACATTCGGGCGTTACTTTTATTTTATTATTGCCCAGTAGTGACGATTGTTTTGTTAGAGGCGATACAAACGTTCGTATACTTGCATATATTATGAAATCTATACTAAGACTCGTCTCAGTAGGCAGTTTCTGTTATTAATTCCTGCATTTGTATTGTGCTTTCTACACGTAGGCTTGGCCGCATCGTTGCAAGATCACGTCATGGCATCGCGGAAATTCAAGGAGGAGAACGAGGAGCGCCAACGTCGCGCAGCGGTTGCAGCCTCCACCACGAGCGATCACTACCCTCATCAACACTTGAGCTCCTCTGGCAGTGCTGCGGCTGCCCATCAGAGCTACCAATCGCTGGCTGCTGCGGCTCAGGCGGCGACCCCGACCAGCTCGACGATGAACCACAACGGGTCCCCGATTAAGGTGGAAAGTGAGTAGAGAGTGCGATCGTGAGATCGTGGTATGGGTCTTTAATCTCAAATTCGATTCCTTGCAGTTGGCCACAAGCGGACCTCCCCGGTCGTAGCCCAACATCCCCGTCCCTCGAAAATAGCCCACTATTCGCACGAGGCCATGCAGCAACATCCGACTAGTGGCTCCTCGGCTCCGCCACACCATCCACATCCATTGCAGCACCAGCAAAGTCTTTCACACAATGCCCTCCACGGCCTCCATGCGGCGACATCATCCACCACAGGAACCTCGCACCTGATGATGCCCTCGGGCAATCCCTATGCGAATGTCAATGGCAACTCGCTTGTCCACTCGTCCACCGCAAACCCGACCACTCCCATCACGGGTCGACGCGCGAAAATGCCCATGGAACCGCTGCTGATGAGCCCCGAGATCAACTCGATCATGGGCGACGAACCGCGTCCGCTGCAGCTTTCCTCTCGCCAGCAGCACCAGACAACGCCGATTGTCGGCGGCCGGACAGGCGATGACGGTAAGAACGCTGCCCATAGCAGTTCAAATTCAACTTCTAGTTCTACCTACACCACTATCATAACTTCTTCCCCAACTACCGCCACAAGCTCTTCCAAATAATCAACCCTCTGCTTTAATTAATCACCCACGCTCTGATCATTTGAACCGTACTCTTATTGATAATTATATATTTACTATTATTTTTATATACGTTAGTTTCTAGAGAGATAAGTTAAAGTCATTTCTGTTTTTGAATTTACTATATCATCTGTAAAACATATGTATTAGTAACAAGCTAGTTGTTATCAAATTATGTGATATCTAACTCGATTTTAATATCTTTTGGAATCAGTGCTACACATTGTTCAGTTTGAATAATTCCTAGGTTATTAGCTTAATTTCAAATTCCGCAAGAGATGTGTTCTTAAACATGGTTTATCCGAAGAAGATTTCGATATTTGATATTGCTCGGAAACAAAAGAAAAAAATCCTGTTTCTTTCTATATTTTTATTTAACATGAACTTTTCAAATGTATTTTGGACAACATGTAATTTGTTTATTTCAGTTATTGCACTATTCATTTACGAATTATTATCCATTTGACATGCATCTTAGTTTTAAACAAGAACAATTGTTGTTTCACTCACGGCCTTTTCTTTTATCGAACGTATTTTTAACTTAAGTTTAATTTTTAATAGTTTAATAGCCGATTTATTGTAATGAATGGTGTTGTAAAACCTATATATTAATAATATATGTATACGATTCCTGCCTATATGTAAACATTGGAGATAATTAAAAGAAAGAAGAGAATGAAAGAAACACAACTACAAACCAATATGTGTGCAGCTTTTTTTATTTGTTTTATGTTTTGCTTAAATGTCAACACTAATCAATGTCTCGTTGTCGTCCATCAATGTGAATGGGGCAAGCAGCTGTTGCTCCACATAACCTTTATATCGCAATAACCAGCAGACACAGTAGTAAAGAAAAGAGCAACCAATCAAATTAGTCATTAATTCATTACAATAAACAATCGGTCTGGTTACGGGTAAAATACACTATGCTAGACTAAGTATCAGTTTAATCGAATCGTGGAGAGGAATTATTGACGTATATTTGCGTTCCACATGCAAGTAATTGGTGAATTAGAGGACACGGCTACACTTCATCTAACCATAGACTAAACTCGTCACCACTAATCCGAACTACTAGCAAACCCCAACTCCCGAATCCACAGTCGTCAATCACGACCCGACCTGACCCGACCCGACCCGACCCGACCACCATAATTCACCATTCGTTTCATTCATGTTCGCAAATAAAATCAACTATATCAATATAAAATTGTTGAGCAAAATTTAAAACAACTCCCGTATCCCTCCTTCCCATACAGTTGTCGAATTGGATCGTCGTACGTTTTCCCACTACGATCCAAGACGCCGTCGCTCGCGCCATCTTCGATCCGTAAACCGAACGCAATCGCAATCGCGGTCGCGATCGCGGTCTCGATCTCGATCTCAGTCTCCCAACCCACAAATTGGATTTGTAGCCGATAGTTGTAGTCCGCACAGTACAAATTCCAATACCTATATGCATAGAAACTAACTTAGAGTCCCGTTCACACAGAAATTCACTTCGAATTGTTCTTCCGATTGATGCACAGGCAATGATTAAACGATGATATACAAAAATTTCAATTGCATTAAGTAATATTACAAATTGTCGAGGTAAGTTTTGCAAAATTCGATTTTTTGTTTCATTTTGTTTTGTTTGATTTATCCTTTATTTATATTAATTATATCCTATCAATACTTATGTAATATACAACATATTCTTAAATTTTACCTTCATAAATTTTTTTATTTTCGTTAATCACATTTCACTTGGTTCTTAGTTAGGAAATTTCACTAGACAACTAATACTATTTTAAGCTAGAGCCGGTTCGTCCGATGCGATTCCGAGATTGATTATGTAAATACATTAAAGTGCAAATAGGTTTTAATATTAGTTGTTTTCACTGATCTGAGAAAGACGACGGCGGTTTGTTTAGTTTTCGGCTAGAGCAGGCAACTCATAGGTGGAACAGGTGGAATAGGTGAGACAGCCATTGGAAATGCTTAGGTCTGAGCTCCGTGTTTCTATCGATAGCGCGCCTCATTTTGCATCGGCCTGTGGCCTGTATGTGTATTAACAACGACTTGCTTTGAATATGTTTTTCTCCTAACACTGTTTATTGCTTTGCGGTACCTCTCAACCTCCTCAACCCCCACCCCCTGTACATACACCTAATCCGTAGCTTTCCGCATAACGCGCACGCACGAACCATGCAATGAATGTTAAATAATCCATTATATCATTCTTCTTCTTCGATTGTTTTCTCTCCGACTGCTTCTGGCCGCTAGATGACGTGATCCCCGACGACGAGTCGCACTGGCAGCACCGCGTCAGCTCGGGCTTCGACCGCCTGGTGGCCTTCGCCTCGACCGAACTGGACAAGACGCGCCGCTCCATCGACACCGACACCGTGCCCTCGTCGATCAGCTGCAACACCTCGCCGGACTCGGGCATTACGCACAGCAGCAGCAACTCGGACGCGGCCCGCACGTTCCTCTCCACCTCGTCGACGTCCTCCCAGATGGACATGCCGATCGGAGGCGGCGGCGGCGGCGTCGGCGTCGGCGGCAGTTTCGGCAGCTACAACAGCCACCATCACCACGTGGGCCACGCCAGCGACCACCTGAGCGACAGCAGCATCAAGTCGTCCCACTCGGCGGACTCGGCTTCGCTGGCCATCACCTTGAAGACGACGACGTCGTCGCCGGCGGACGCCAGCGCCATCGAGAGTCCGTCGCTCTCGGACATCGGCCTGCCGCGCACGCCCAGTCCCAATGCGGCCGTGGCGACGCCTCCGCTGGCCGCGGCAACCATCGCGGCGAGCAAGAGCTCGGTTGCAGCCGATGCGGGCGACTCGCAGACGGCCACGACAACAACGGCGAGCCTCGAGGGTGCCAGCAGCATCGGCAGCAACACGCTCAAGATTCCGCTGAAGTACCAGCGGAAGTCGAAGTCCTCGTCCGAGAAGCACTACAAGAAGAAGTTCTGCGAGCGCAACTGGGAGTACGATTGCGACGAGCTGATGGCCTATTCTTCGTCGTCGTCGGCCACAGCCGCGGACGCGGCGGGCACGACGAACGGCGGTGTCGTGGCCTTGGAGCAGGAGCAGTTGAAAGCCAAATCGCCGAAGGTGATGAGCGGACTGATCGAGTCCGACGTGGGCGGTAACAGCAACAGTGGAGGCTCCACGGGCGGTGGCGGCGGCGGCGGGGCTGTGACGGAGGGAGCCGGCCTCGCGCCCAGTAGCGAAACAACGAATCTGGTAAACCACAATCACCACCACTCGTCGAACTCATCCTCGTCCAATTCGAATTCCTCGTCCTCGCATCATCATCACCATCACCATCACAAGTCGTCGAAGTTCCGGCCGAAGGGCAAGGATTGGGACTGGTCCCATGACAGCGGCAGCAAGAACAAGGCGAGTGTGACGACCGCGGAGTCAGCAACGACAAACGTTAATTAAGTAAAGACACACACAAAACATGAACCAGATCTTAACAACAACCGCGTGTTAAATACAATGTTAATTTGATTAATTCATTGATTTTCAACTATTTGACCATGTATATGTATATTTTTGTTATACTTTATTTTTACTAATTGTTTGTTTTCCTACCACCTTTGTTCTCAAATATTTATATTTTACTTTCGTATAAGGATCAAAATGAAACCACTTCACTGCTCAACACTTGTACGATATTAAGTTCAAAAGTAACGAAAGATTTCTGCCTGTGGCGCAGATGTTTTGCGTTTTATTGCATAATTTTAGGCTTTATTGAATATTTAAAAGTGTATTCGTAAGCTGTCTTTGATTGTTTATAATCCCAATTGAATTCCCCCTATGTCGTAATTGAAAAGTTGTATATATTAATATTTATTTCTGTTGAACTTTATTTACTGTTGCGTTACTGTTTACTTGATTGAGGAAATGAACAACAATCAATAAGACACACTTGAAGTGAATGGGACCAACTATTGTTAACAAATCGCAAATCGCTGCAACTCCCGACCCCGCGAGACGACCGTATTTTCGCATGAATATACGATAATATATATTTTATTTTTATTTGTCACTCGATACCGGACAAATCCCAACACACCGAGATATAGATAGACAGACTGACGGACGGAGGGACCGATGTACGGACCCTGGCTCTGATGGAGTCCGGCGCCTCGATCGAGCACGTGTTTAGGAGGAGGTGGAACTTACTGCCAAGTCAGCCATGGCCCCATTATTTGGCTTATTTACATACATAAACATAGACATACAAGTACATACAAATGCATACATACATACATACGTATAAATCCTTTTGAAGATAGTACAATTTTTCTTTTGTTAATAATGAACAACATCAACAATGAAACATTAAATGTTATTTTCTTGATACGTGTATTTTATTTGATTCTGACGTGTTTTATTTGAAATGAAATTTTAACCAATTGTTTTATTTCCTAAATGCAAATTATTAAACTATATTGAACATGTTAATTTCTCTACATATATATTTATTTATTTGAAACACACACTTGAGCTTAGAATTAATTCAAAATGAAATTAATAATAATAGCGGTAAGTTTAGTTTGATTTGTAACATAATTTAAAGAATGAATTGCGAACTGATTTAGTTGAATTTTTTGGAAAATCTAATTTTACAAAAGCAAAACGAAGATAAACAAAACCTAAAATATGTAGGAGAGTAAGAAAGCTTGAACGACGTATATAGTGTGAATATATAATGATAATGAAATATCGAAGAACATCCAAATCTAAGGGTTTCGGATAGAATGCATACGAACACTTGTACTGAATATAGTGGAAAATTAAATAATGCAAGAACGAATGAAATGCAATTTTAAATAGTATTTGTTAAGTAATTAAATAAGTAATAAATGCATCTACTACTATCACAAAATCAAACACAACTTTTATTCCCACTCTTAATTTCCGTTGCATTGGCGGCGATGCCTGATGAAGCAGAACTTTGGTGTTCAAACAAACAGAGATAAGAGAGATAGAAATGACAATAATCCGCGTATCATGAGTTGGTTGATTTTCACACAATTTTAGTTACCGTTATCAGTTGCCCCGATCATTTCTGCGCCTTGGTTGTTTTGGTTTCGTTCCTCCTCTCCCTCGCCCTCTCTGCTACGCCGAATAGTGTTGTCATTTAACAATTGGCCTTGCTCCACAGATTCTAAATAGTGGGGTTTTCCGAGTTCAAGGAACCCCGACACAATTCTCACAATGATATTATTTACACAGTGAAATAGGAAAAGCATTGAACCAGAGTTTCAAGATATATGCATACGATATATATATATATATATATATGTATATTCTTTCTTACTACCCTCAGTATTGATGAACTGTACGTAAACATGACACTTGTAGTAATTAGTAGATGTTTTGTGTTTCGCGTTACATGCATTTGCCACCTCAGAGAGAACCCGAAACGTTTTCAACATACGACAACTTCAAATCAGGAACAACATTTTGCAAACAAACAAACAAAAGGGAAATCATATATGAAAATGTAAAAACAATTAACAAATACGTATCTAGTTTAAATAGAGATGAACGAAGTACTTCGTTTGTACACATTATCGAGGTCTACATATGGTAGACGAATATATTGAATATATATATATAGTATATTATTATAAACAGACAATTTTTAATACAGCAACAACGTTACGAAACATTTCTTTACGATTACTATCGGGAATATTGTATTTGGCGTTAATTTGAAAATGTAACAAATATTGAAACAATTGCAGTTGTAGATATCATCGTTTGTAGCAAGTGCAAGCCCGGTGCAAATAAATGAACTTTGTCAATGGGAAGCGTATTAGCACAAATCACTTTGGAATTAGTTTATTGAAACCCTGTTTTATAGGCAAACCCTCAAAGTAATGATTGTACTTAAGTCGAGTAAATGAATGTCAGGCGTGAAGTATTTGATATGTATAAAGTAAAATCACAGAGATTTGTTCGTTTAGCAAATTCATGCGTATAAATACAAATAATTAATAAAATAATATGGCTTGCATCAGTTTGTAATTAGAAGAGGGATCTGAAGATATATGATAAATAAATATATATATATACATACTTTATGTAAGCATGAACAAGGATTCAGTTTTATTTGTATTCAGATCTTGAGAACTCGAGTAACTTGATTGCAAGCAAATTAAAAGTTAAATTTAATATGAAAAATGAATTAAGGATTATACAACTATTTTATCGTAATTATAAATAGTTCAATTTACCACATAATAACAGAAAATACAAACCAATACAATTATTAAAATTGCATACATAAAATGTAAAAAATATATATATTACAATATTTTAATGGTTCAATAAATGATTATATATAACAAGAAGAAATCGCCCGTCTCTTGTTTTCACTTTTAAGAGCAATATTTTCATGGAGGACAGTTGCAGAGTATATCAAGACAGCCTCAATTGGGAATGGAGCACATTTGGATACCGTTGGATTTCGTTTGGTCCACAACTCGATATTTGTGGCATCCCTGAAGCCTCTGGCAGCACCGAGGTGGATTCTCTGGACCTTGGTTTCTTGTCGCAATCCCTCGAAATACGTCTCTGAGAGTGGCCAAATTTAACGTAAGTATTTTTGAGCAAAATGTGGGTGGTCGTTTATGGCTAGATGTGTCTACATATAGAGATGGCGTTGGCGTTATCAAAATATAAACAATTCACCAGCTAATCACGGGCGACGATAAAGAACTGGATGAGACGGCCAAGGTACATCGATCGGTACGCATGGCTCTTTGTTCGATAGTGGAGATTTCCTCATCGCGTGGTTATTTTTATCACGGCGGGTCGATTTTCTAATCTCCTATTTACAACTTACCCCAGCGGCAGCATCGAGTGGAAATGAAAACAACATTCACATTATTTTATTTGTTTTTCTTACAAATTTAAACGCACATGTTTATTGAAATATCTTATCAAGGTTCGGTTTTACTTGTTTTAATGGTCTATGGTGTTATTGTTTGAAGTTGTTGGTTGTCTATGTATAAGTGTGTAGGTATTAGGTATATTATGTAAAATGTTAGTTTATGTTCTTGTCTGCAATTTACGTATATATCATTGATTATTCATTGTATTCAATGTATGAATTGTGGTTTCTATCTTGGATTTCCTACAAATTTCAATAGTAAAATTTTTAGACTACGCTTCGTTTGTCACTTGTATATATAATAAATATATATATATGTTTGTATGTTTGTATATATATAAGATGTATATAAACTATGTATATAATTGTTGTTTACAATAAGCCTGAGGCACATGTTTTAATTAAATTTTAATTGTTTTACAATGAAATTAATGTTGAACATTTTATGCGTTTAAAAATACATTTACATTTCATTCACAACATATACGATCTAATTTGTTTTACTTTTAAGTTATTGAATATTTCATTTGATGATTAGTTGTAAATTTGTATTGTATTATTTGTAAATGGTTTAAGCAAAGTTTTGTGTAATTATTGATGTAAAAGGTTAAAAAGACTATTTAATGTATATATTTTTTGTTATCCTATATTTGGACAATGAAAGAAACCTTCAATGATTTTATTAAAGGAGTTTTTTATTATTGTAACAACTACGCATGACTAAGAAGAAGTTAAAAGATTTATTAAAACTGTAAAGAGCAAACTAAACACTGTGCTAAGCACTATTTCAAATTATATGGAAAATCCCATAAGTTGTATGTGCTATTTCATATTAATTATATTTAGGGTTATTTGATTCAGAAACAATGTTGAAAGTACAAGAAAATTATTTACAGCTTTACCTTTCGGTACGTTTCCTTTAAATCCATTGTATTTATCATATAAATACTAAACATTAATAAACGATTAACTTAAACGCTATTTCAAAACATTGATCATCTAAATAAAAAAAAAAGATAATAATAATAAAAAACAAATAATTCCCATCTCAATCTACGATCATCAACAAAGTTTTGAATCGAAAAGAAAAAAATTATAAATAAAACAAAGTATTGTTTGGTAGAAACAGATCTCGTGATTTTGCCCTCAGGATCAGAAATCTCGTAAAATAATCAAATGAATCTTGAAGTAATTTACATTTCGGAATGTTCGATGCAACTGTCATGTAAATTTCATTAGAAATTTAAATGCTTCGTTGCAAAACAATATTTTGTTTTTTTTGAAAACATCATTCGAAAATCAAAACAAAAAAAGTACAAAAACACGTTGGAAATCCTAAGGGCTCAATGGTTATGCAATGTAACAACAATTGGACTTCACTACAGCAAACAACAAAATTGGTAACCAAAAATACGAAAATATAATAAAAATATAAAACTTCAAGACTTTCATTGTGTTAATTAATTTCCTCGCAGGATCAGACTTTTTTGAATATAATTCATTTATAACTTTTAATTATTAAAAGTTGTATTTCTTTCCACTGGATGATTTTGTAAGTTAGTGCTCAACAAAGACAACATTTTTTTAGATATATAACGTCGATATTGTGGTCAATAGTCAATGGTATACATATATATACATATTTCCATTGTGTTAAGTCAAACATTAGACTATTTTTAGGTATAAAATTAAAAAACATAACAAATAAGAAGCAATTTAGATATGAATACGGTACAGAAACAAGAAAGTTTATATGTTAATTTCAATTACGGAAGAGTAAGTTAGAACTGGCGGACCCCATGCACATTAGGATATAAAACGTTATACGTTTACTAATCTAACAACATGTGCTTCAACCTGAGAGCTCAAAGAAACAGCGTTGACACAATTTCCAATCATTGGACATTCACAATTAAACCCCTGCAATACAAAATCTCGACACTAGAGTTTGCCAACTTGTTCCAATAGGAGTCCAATGTCGCCGTTTGTCGTGCTCTCGCCAGCCACCGGCTTGGTCAGACCATCAGCTCCAACTTCCTCTTCGGGCAAATTCTACAAATTATTTAAAATATCCGAACCTACCATAATCGAATCCGCATCAGCTGATGTTGCAAAGGCGTCGGTCGATGTTCCTTCAACAATAAGTGAATCGTTGTTCAAGGCATTGATGTCCACATGTGCGCTGCTTATGAAATTCTCATTGCCCATGGCATTTATGGTCGACAACGAAGTAATGCTATCTAATGTATTGCCATTTATGAGGAAATCGCGTTGGAATTCAGCGGGGCTGTACCGAAAACAGGGCGTTGTGATCGGGGTGGTTGGCATTGATTTGGATATATCGTAGGCACGCGATGATTGTGAGGCGCCGTATTTGGACCCGGCAAACAAGGAAGCTGGACCAGCAGCTGTGGGGGACAGGTGGATCTCATCGATGGCGCGGCGTCTTCCGTAGAACTTGGAACCGCCAAAGGGATTCTGTTGGTGGTGCGGCAGCGGAGTGGAGGGCACCGAACGCGAAACGATTCCACCCATCGAGTTTGAGGCTCCGAATGTGGTGCATGCACTACTGCTGTAACCCGACGATGAACCCGCCGAGGAGCAAGTTGTGGTGGCCGCATTCGATTGTGCCACACTGGAAAACTTGGCCACAAAGTCAGACGAGGACAGGATATCGTTCACATCAACTTCGTCCAAGATCGCCGCTGTGTCGGACGTCAATACGCCCGTCGATTGCAATTTCATTGAATGGTTCTGGTTACTGATACTGGGCTGACTGTTTTCTGAGAAAATGTTGAAATCATTGAATTCTGCCGGCACTGGCGTTTGTGCCACTGATGTACATGTGGAGAAATTCGTTTGGAAATTTCGATTGAAAGTGGGCGAATGATTGCGCTGCAGCTGCGAGAGGGGCACCGATTGCGAGCGTTGGGTCTCCGATAAGGGCACAAGATTACACTCTCCAGCCGCGTCGAGGGCGAGTGTGTGCTGTTCGAAGTTGTTGCCTCCAGCAGCGTCAAATAAATCTAAATCTAGAGAATTCTGATCCGTCAATAGAGACGACGAATTCTGTGGAATCTCGTTGTATCCTGCGCCCGTGGATGTTAACTGCCATTGATTGGACAACGACTGTTGTACCCCGAAGAGTTGCTGCTGTTGCTGCAATGCCGAAGGGCTGGGTGGAGCCGAGGCAGATGTCGAGCTTGCAGAAGAAATACAGTAAGCACTTTTACGCCTGCGACTGGCGCCTATCATTGGGTCGCTGTTTGAGCTATCACAGTCCAAAGATTGCTGTTTGCTCAATGCGGCCTTCGGGCGAAACTTCGTCAGACCGGGACTTGCAAAGAGACCTCCATTCGTTGTATTTATGGAGGATGAGCTCAATGTGTTGTTAATGTTAGGTGATATAGGTAGAAAAATGCAATTCTTTCGTGTTGTCACGGTGTTTATATTACTAATTGTCATTGCATTCAAATTGATTTTGCGTTTGTTTTGTTGTTGATGCTTTTGTGACATTAAAGCCAGAGACGCTGAGGCAGATCCAACAGCGGGTGTTGATGTTGGCGGTGCTTCGGTAACCACGTAGGCATCAGTTTGATCATTACTGCCTGCTGTAACTACTGTCGAACCACTATCATTTGCAACGGCCTGTGTTGGGTCCGTTGAAAATTCTTTGATAAAATTTGATTGCCCTACGGTACGATAATTGTTCGAATCTACTGAATCTTCTAATTTCTTATCGTGCGACGGCAATTCTGTTGCTGTTGGATTGTTCGTTTTTGCAGCATCTAAGGAATTTGATTTTTCCTCAGCGTCTCCCGTCTGAAAATATTGAAGCAGCTCGGCTTCTTGTTCTTGTGAGTTTTCCTCCTGTCCCGGTAAAAAATAGTCATCTAATTCATGCTTATCCATGTTACATATGCTGATCATACGTTCACGAGGTAAACCTAAATTTTCGGGCAAATCAACATCCTTGTCATCACCTAGATCTGATCCGTCTCCTGAATTTTGACCATTTCCATGGGCAGCCTTATTTGCGTTGATGAGACTTTGGACATAGCGGAGTTTCTTTGCACGCAACTGCAGCATATTTCGTGATGCAACTTTGGGTGTAGCACTTCCCTCCATGGACGATGTTGATGGACTAGTTGAAGTGGTTATTTGTGCTGGAGGACCCATCAAATAATTTGAAACTTGCGGATCAACTTCTTGACCCGGCGCCGTAGATCCCGTTACTGATATTGTTGCGCTTGTTGTTATTACTGAAATCGGCGGGGACACTTCTCCAATCGTGATCGTTGTAACAGGACCGTTTGCAACAGAAGTTGGTGAATTTGCCCAGAAGCCCTTCGTTTGTTGAGCTTTGCGTACCTTTTTACAGAAAATATTTGTTGGATTGTAATCATCTACTACTTCTTCTTTTATGGGTTGTTCGCTGACTGCAGGTGCTGCCGCAGTTGATGCTGCCGAGGATAGATCCATTATCTTGGGAGTTAAGTTCTTCACAGCAGTCGAAGTACTGGGTATTGACCCTAATGGACCCATAATGGTCGCAGATGGTGGTGCACGAGTCAATACGGTTCTTTGTTCAGTTGCCAGATTCATTGGCATTAATTGTTGTTGCACGTGATGTTGAGAGGGATGCACTGGTGGTTGATAAATCTGAGGTTGCTTATCGGTCGAATAATTTTTGGTAAGAGCAGCCATTTGAACTTTCGGAGATGTCAAATGTTGCACACGTTGAAAGCTAGGTGATTCAATTATTTCTTGCTTGACCTCTACCAACTGAATTGACTTCTTTTCATCTTCCGATGGTGCACTAATTGAAGGAGTATAATTAGAATCAGCAGGTGACAACATTTTATTAATGTCTTCAAGTTTTGGTTGTAACGGTTGACTGCAGCTGGACTCCGATGAAGATGATCCTTTACGTTTTTTTTTTCGACGTTTTTTAAGTGGTCCCAAATCCTGAAAATTCTAAAATTAATAATGTGTGCTTCAAATATATTTAAGATTGTTCGTTACCCCAGTCAGACGCTTTTCCTTAGTATCACGTTGTGCGAATTTCTTCTGCGTTACCTGTGTATTGGAAGTGTTGCCAGCATTGATCAAGTTGTTTGATTTGATGTGTGCAGCTAAGTTTTTCATGTTTTCCACTTTTATATTCAGCATACTCTCTGCCCACGTTTTTATTATGAGCCAAGAATCCATGTCACTCTCAGAAGATGAACCACTTTGTAATGGAAAAGTTTCTTCATTGCACTGCGCCAGACGATTCACTCCCAAATGAGGCAGTTCAGGTGGATTTAATTTTGTGGTCTTTCGCATTGCTGCATAACAATAGCGCGAATGACCTCGCGTGCCTAATCGTCTAGGGCGTATCTCAGGAAATACCTGCTTCATTACTTTTCCAAAATCCGCAGTGGAGAGTGGTTTAATCGCCAAACGTTCACAATACGTACTGGAATACATAGTAGAAATTAGATCTTTATTAAATTAATATAATTTGTATTGCTTACATGTATTCATTGTACACATCCTGTTTTGGTATTGATACTTGTGGATCATGTTCTAAGTGGGAACGTACCCAGTTGATTGTATGATTGATTTCGGAACGGGTACCTAATGGATTCTGAGGATGACGCAAGGGGTCTAAATAATATACGAGATAGTAGTGAACATTTTAAGCCGTTCATTGTGTTAACGAAATTTACCAGTTTCTGGTGCTTCGCCAGGCATACGCAAATATAATAGCAACTTTTCCACTGGTTTCAATGTTGATATTCGATCTAAAATCTGAACAATTTGTTGTTTTGATTGAGTACTGAAAAATGAAATGAAAATAAATAATCGCAGTCTTTCTTATTTATCCGTGAAGGAAATAAATTACCTAATTCCCGATTCAACCACATGTTGAATTCTACGCATTTTTTCATCGTCCGGAACTTTTACTCCCATATTTGGTTTGGAGTTGTTTCCCACTGCAGTATCTGAGCAAACGCTTATAGCGTTTAGAACATTTTCAGCAATTGTACTGGTAATGGCACCACTGGAAGTGGCCAGCTCTAAATGATGCCTGCCTCCGGACTGTTGTGATATCACACTGGTTGAAAGCGCTGCGTTGTTTGCTGTGGAGGCAGTAACAGATGCCATTGTAACTGCTGCTGTGTTCATGGCCGTCATTATTTTTGTAAACTCGAATTGTTGAGCATTCAAGTGCTGAAACTGTTCTAGACCGAAGGGCACATTACTACCACTGTGAACAGAATACGGATTTGGAGTCAGCACTGAAGTGACTGCACTCGTAGGGCCAACAGCTGTTGATGCAGCAAATGGTGGCGGCACAAAACCGCTTGGGGCAGGTACATTGGAGCCACCAGCTCCCAAAGGCATTAAAACTGTGGAGGGAGTAGGGGGTGGGTGCGCGGCGGTGGCATGGTGTAGTGATGCCTGAGGCGGAAAGCGAATATTCCCGAAAGTTTGCAAGCTATCGGGTGGTTGCGGAGGAATTTCAGCAACTCCCGCGGCGCCGCCATAGATTGAAGCGGGAATACTACCTCCTAAACCTGCTACGGAACCAGATGTATCATAGTTGTGCTTCTGTGCTGTCGATTTCGTCCATTGCGATCCGTGCACATTCTTCTCTGACATGTTATGCAAACTGATTCTACTCTGGCCAAAGCAGGCTGAGGCGTTGTGCAGGCGATATCACGCCGTGCTATTAGCAACCGTAGATGAGGTTTCAAATGTACGTGTTTGAATTTTGTAGGGATATTTAGAACTCGTTAATGACGACTGACGACCGAACTGCGAGATAAGCCCTCGTCGATGAACTGCGCGGCGCTGGGCTGCGACGCAACCTACGTTTCGTTAGGCGATTGACGAGACACCCGCAGCCAAGACTAGCGATATCAATCTGGCTGCAGTACGAAAAAAAGCTACCAATTATGGATCACTTAAAAGATGGCAATTGTAAGACGTATACGTTGAGGATGGGGACTTCAATGGCCACATAATTAAACATTTTGAATTTTCATTTCACATTTTCTCCGACGTCTTCACATTTGAAAGTACTATTTCTTCTTTGATCCGAATTGTTTACGAGCTTGCTACACTTTTCAATGAGTTTAACACAAATAACTATGGCCTAGGACCCATTATTCTCGAAAAATTTGAAAATGAGCAATTAAATTAAATTAAAAATTGCCATTTTACGCGTGTCCTTTTTCTTATTTTCTTCGTCTGAATGGTGAATGGCTGATGTGTGTGATAGATAGACTGCGAATGACATTTGCTCATTCGTTCTATTTTCGTTAATTTTATTGTCGGTATAACAGTCTGCATTACTCTGGATTTTTATTATTATTCAATATAGAAAAGCTATTCACTTGATTTATATCAAAAACCTTGAAAATAAATCTAATAAGATCACAGATCAGATTTTATGATTGAGAAATTCCGATGGAGGTTTTAAAATAGTAGTTTGACAGCTTTATCGACAGACATTGTGAAATTATTTTCTGTGTACTTTTAACGAATTGTGAACTAGTGTACGAAAATAGAGGAAAAACAAACAATTGAATGACGTTTAATTTTTTTTAATCGTCGTACAGGCAGAGAAGAATGGGTGAAACTTTTTTGATGAAATTGTGCAAATAAAAGTTCGTTACGGAGAAATGACTATAATTTGTACTAAATTAAATTATAAATATTAGAAGTTCTTATAGAGTTGAAAAAGAAGACACAAAAATGGACACGAGTATAACGACGGGGCCAACTCAAGGGGTAAGAATCGAAAATTAAGCCACGTAAAACAGACGTAAATTTTGATTTTTTTGCGTTTCTATCAATATACACATATTTACAATTTTTCAGAAAAATCCTATTGAATCACTTAGTAAAGAGGAACTTATAATCAAATACAAAGGACTAATTGGAATTGCCAAAAAGGCTAAACAAGCAAAAGATGGTAAAACTAATTCTATCTACTACTTAGATTCTTATAAGTATATTTTTTGTTGTAATTAAATAGAATTGGCTGAGGAAAATAAGAATCTGAAGGACGCCTTATCTCGATGTGAAACGCAGAAAGAAGCTGATAAAAACGCACTTTTGACGATGAAGGAAATGGTAGATGAGTTTACTCGAAATAAGTTAGAGCTGACAACGCAATTAAGCGAACTACAGAAAAAGAATAAATCAGATGAAGATTCTTTGTCACAACTTCACATTGAAAATGAGTCGCTAAAGCGGCAACTGGACAGGTTAAATGAGGATAATGATTCGTTGCTTATGGACATCGACCGTATGGAGCAGCAATTGAAGCAGGTGATTTAAATACGCTTTGCCTAATATTGTCTCTTTATCTCCAATTATATTGTATAGGTGAATCTACTTGGCATCGAACAAAAGCAACACCTTTCTTTGTTGGAACTCGAAGTTAATAAACTCAAAGAAGCAGAAAGTCTAAAGAATAGTCTTCAAAATGAGATGGGGATAATCAGAATTGAAAATAAGGAGTTGAAAGAAAGAGAAAATGATACTAAAAAAGCTTTAAGTGAACTGAAAGAAAAATATAATAGTCTGAAGGAAATGAATTCGGAACAGCGGAAAAAGTTTAATGCACTTAAGGATCGTTTTGTTGAAGTTTATAGGAAGCTAAAAAAACTTAAGGAGTGTAAACGAGTTCTTCTTGAAACACAACATGAATATTCAGAAGCCGTGTCCCACTGGCAGAGAGAAATAATAGAAGCTTCTAAACGTCTGTGTTCTCAAATGAATGCATTGAGAAAAGAAAATCTCGAATTACTTGACAAATTGAAAGAACATGATTTAAATCGAAATGAAAACAGTGAAGCTAGATTAGTTGAAAAGTTTTTACAGAAAATAAGGGAATTACAAAAACTTGTAAACAAAGCTACTGAAGAACAAAATCAACAGAATTCGCTATTGATCGCATTAGAACATGAAAATAAAGTTCTCAAAGAATGTGTTAGTACATCGAATAAATTAGAGAGTACAGATTCAATGCAAACTCAAAAACTTGTCAATGATGATACTTTAAGGACACATCAAGATTCAAATAATGAAATTCAATCATTAAAAGACCAACTTACAGAGTATAAAGAACATTTGGAAAAATTCAGAACGTCTAAGATAAATGAAATCGATAATTTATCAACTCTTTTAGCAAATAATGTAGAACGGATTAAGGAATTAGAAAATGAAAGGAAGAACCTATTAGAAGAACTGTCGGCAACTAAGGATGAATCGCAAAGAAGTAACCATTTGTTGCAGCAAAATATGGAAATGTTAGAAAAGGAAAATAGGAACTTGTCGAATAATATGTGTAAACTCGAACAGATAGAAGCAGAAAATAGGCGACTTCAAGAAGAATTATCTGATTTGGTGGAGGAAAATAGAAAACTACGCGATGATATTCAACAAACACGCGATGTTCTTAAGACAATGGAACAAGAAAAAACTGATTTGCTTAATCAGTTAAGAAATGATGCGGAAGATGATAATAAAATAAACAAACACGATGAGTCGCACGAACTTAAGGCTCAAATAGACAATTATGTGCAAACTATTGAAGACCTGCAATCAAACTATGAACGGAAAGAACGTGAACATACCGATCTCCTCTGTGAAATGCGTGAATTGAATGAAGCTCTAAAGGCACGTGGCGATGTGATCTCCCGACAACAGGAAGCTCATATGGAACTGGTTGCAGAAATCAAGCAAACGACAGCGAAATTGAATCAAATGGAACGCGAGCTTGAGGACAAGGAAAAAGCCATTGATGAGAAAGATTCGCAAGTTCATGAAATAAGTAATGAAATTGAAAAAGCTCGAACAAAAATTATTGAACTAGAGGAGATGTGCACGAAAAATGAGGACAAAATAAAGAGCCTAACAGAAGAGTTGCAGAGCTCGCGCCCTAATGAGGACGGTGCAGGAGATACCCAAAGCGAGATTATGTCAACATCGACTATTTCTCGAGCCGAGGAAATGAGTAGGCTACGTGAAGTGGACGAAAGCTTCGAAGAGAAATATAATAAGTTACGTGGTTTAGCCGTGAAGCTAAAGAAGAAACTTCAGGAACAGACGGCATATGTCGCTGAAATGGAAAATCAATTGATTTCTAGCAACACATTACGGGCAGACTTGGAAGAATCACAGAAAAATCTTGAACTGTTGAAAACTGAATTGGAGCAAAGTAAAAATCAAATTGCATCTCAGAAGAATGAAATACAAAAATTAAAATCATCTCGAAAACAAGCCAACGTTTTGAATTTGGAGATCGAGGCTGCTGAAAAATCTCTCAGTGAAGTATCGGCAAAATTGGCCTTGAAAATTAATGAAATTGAAACGTTAACGGAATCCCTTGCTTCGAGGGATAGCACAATTGTGCAATTACGAGAGGAAATTCAATTATTAGAATCTACAAAAGAAGCTGAGTGTTTGCACTCGAAAGACTTAAAGGAACAAATTGATCGGTTACAGAAACAAATTAAGGACGTCGTTCACAACAAGCAGCAGGTTTTAGAGACTAATAAGGAAATTGAAAAGTCGCGTGAAAGCTTAAAACTAGAATTGGAGGAAGTACGTTTGCAGTTGGCCAACATAGCGAGTAAACATGAAACAGAGATTTCACTCGCAAATGCAGAGAAACAGAAAGTTGAGGACCAACTCCGGCAACTCCAAGAGGAACATAGGGTCATTCAAGCAAGTCATAAAACATGCGAACGAACATTGGAAGATTTGCGCGTAGAGTATCTGGACTATAAAGTAAAGGCTCAAGCGGTTTTGCGTAAGAATCAAAGTAAAGATTCGACAAAACAGCGTGAACAGGACGAAGAACTGTTGATGTTGAGAGCCAGTGAGAAGCAGTTACAAACGAGTATCGATACATATAAAAAACGTGTAGAAGAAAGTGAAAGGGAAATAGAAATCATCAAAGAGAACAATGTCAGTATGCAACGAAGAAGTAAAGAATTGATGGATTTAATTAATGAATTGAAGCAACAGAACGAAAATTTGGCTAGTGAAAATCGACAACAAATTCAAATTCACCAGGAATCACTTAAAAATCATCGTTTGCAAATCGAAAACTTAGACGCCTGTCACAAGGAGCAAGTTAGGGAGCTTGAAGTAAGTTATGAACGAAAGGTTGAAGAATTAAGATCTGGAAATCGAAACTTAGTCCGACAAGCGCCTGTCGTTGGAGCTACGAAAATAATACAAGCACCACATACAAACATGTTCTCTGGAACTGATCAAAGTAAAATTGATTTTCTTCTGATGGAACGTGAAGATGCCGAAGGTTCTGAAGAAGCTGAAGCACTTGCGACTATCGCTGCAAATCGCAAAATATCGACTGCCTCCCGGCGATCCCAACATGACTTTATGCCATTAGACGAACTGCTGAACTCACCAATGAATTTAATCAGTGACACTGTAACCACAGTTACCTCGACGAGCTTGGGTCGTACCGATGATGGCAAAAGCAATGACGAAAGCATTCATTTGGAATTGCAAGTTACAAAAGAACGTCTCCAGAAGCAGGAGAGTCGGATGCGACACCTTACTGCTTTATTAGCTGAAAATGAACAGGATTTGGCGAAATTGACGCAGATGAATGATATGTTGAAAGAAGAATTAAGACGGCAAGAACGCGGCGTAGAACGTGAAAAGCATATGCATAATTCGGAGTATCTTAAGAATGTTATCGTAAAGGTTAATAGTGATTATTCATTTATAAAAGTGTTTCTAATTTTAATGCAATTACATTTTTGCAGTTTTTAACTCTTAATAACGGCGACGAAAAGACTCGTTTAGTACCAGTGCTAAACACCATTTTAAAGTTAAGTCGCAGTGAGTCGGAAATGTTAACGTGTGTCGCCAAAGGACAAAAAGGTAGTATGATTTTCACTGTATGCTCGAAATACATAAAATGTTTCTAATTGCAGTAAGCACGGAATCCAATAATCGTGGTTGGGGAAACTTCTTACCGTCGTGGGGTAATAATAATTAAAAAAAAAATTATTATAGAGGTGCATCGAAAAATCAATAAACTTTGCATCTATAGTAAATATTATCACTTTATGTTATATATATTCTTTATACTGTGGACTATAATTCCATTTAAATTTTTCTTTTGTATAAATTCAAAATTATATTCTATAGTCTAACGTTTAATAATATTCATGAGTGTGTCTGAAAATGTATTGTATATAAAATTTAAATTATTATTGTAAAATATTAAACATTATTATTAATGAAATGTACATGTATTATTTTCCTCTCGTAAAATATGCAAATTTAGTAATAAAAGAAAATAATTTTATATGCTAATAATTAAAATTTTACTTAACATTAGAAAAATATAAATATAAATCACAAATCTAAGGAGATAATAAATTATTCAATACATCTTACAACTATATTTCACTTGATCTCAATATTAATATTTATTCATTAATATTAATCATAACTGTTTAGTTCGTGTTCAGTTTATTAAATTTTTCTAAATTCATACATTAATTACCATCGAAACCCAGAAGTATAATATCATCATACAGATATACTATTGCCATACTCCCGCATAATTACCTACCAATGTGGCCGGCAAAGGTCCGCCAGCTGCAAAAAGTCGCATTCCGGTGCTGTCATAACAATGGGTGTAGATGGCCGGCACGTACTTAACCTGTTGAAATCCATCCATTTCGTCTTCCGGGTACTAATAGAAAATCCAAACCACATACGTTAACTGCAGAAATTCTCTTCCATTCATCTTAACTTACCACAATTCCTTTGCTGCATTTTAAAGCGACTGTTCGCGATGCATTCACACTGCTTTCCAGATATTTTCCAGCACGTATGTCATAGAACAACAACATCCCCAACCCTGTACCTACAGTTAGTAGATTTCCTTCAAAGGTAGTTGCACGAATACCGCAACCACTGTATCGAGAAGTTATTTTTTTTATTGTCTGCAAGATTAGATTACCAAATAAAATAATATAATACAGATGTCAGCCAAACAACAAACTTGTAATGTACGTGCATCCAGTAGAATCGTATAGGACCGACATCCGACAGCATATAGTCCATCACTGTGGTAAGCGATGCTAACATTGTCTTGGCAATTCGGTAGCTTTCTGGACAACTTCTGTTTAAAAGTTTCTGCATTAAATATGTGTATGTATCCATTTAACGACAAGGCAGCAATCTCTTTAAATTCTTTGTTGAAACATAGTGACCGAATCTAGTATTAAGTAGTATTAGATAGTAGTTTTGTAGAACTGCATTTATATGCATTATAGATTCTCACCCTTTGTGCTGTGCGACAATCCTTTACACATAACGGATTAATTGTAGCAAATGTTGGGCAAGCCTCTTTGCCTCCATCTGGAAAGTCCATTAAATCTTCATTAATCCTCCAAAGAGCCAAGCGGGAATCCTTTGACCCTGATACTAAAAACTGATCGTCTAACCAACACATTCCCATGATGAGATCACGATGTCCATTCTCTCCGACACATACTGGGTCCAATGTCGGTAAACGATATACGGCGATGTCTGCTGAATTTCTAGCTCCGGTGGCGAGAAATGAACGACTTGGATTTATTTCAATTGCATGCAAACCACCCTGCACTTCAGGTTGATTTGCACGACTATTTGACAGTGTTGGAATAGCATCCACTCGACGCATATTAACGTCGTAAACAAGTAACTAAAATATAGCAATATTTCATTCATTGTATAGCACTTAAATTCAATAATTTACCTTGTTGCATTTAGTGCCAAACACAACCTGGCGATTGCTTAACCATTTCGAACAGAAAACCTTATTGATATAGCCCAGGTTGATTTGGGTTTCGCGTAACATATCATGGGTAAGCACATAGCGACTAGTGTGCTCAAAGTTAACATTTCGTTGCTAAAATTATTATATTATATTATATTTCGTTTAAAACCCTATAATAGTAAGACAAGTTACATCTCTAAGACCGCTTTCCCTACTTCGCAAATAGTCGCATAAGTTAAACGAAGTATTTAGCACTTCCTCCTGTTGCTGTGGTGTCTCTTCATCACTACCAGAGTCATCGTATGTAACAAAATCATCTGGTTTGTCAGGCTTCCTGCGCCGTTCTTGTCTGAACATGGGATACAAATCCATTATTTTTCAGTTCACCACATTATTAGCAATTTTACCTCAACGCTCTTGCTTTGGCCCTTCGCTCTTCCAGACGTGTCGATATATGGCATGATGGATACGTACCGACGACACTGTTCCTGATTGTCTTTACCATCGAATTAAACACCACCGAGTTCTTATTTCTAATTTCAAACATATTGTAGGAACGATAGTATACTTCTTTTACTGTTTCGAACTCTCTTACGTTTACTAGTAGAAAATATTTTACTTTTCGTACAAATTAAATGCATTTATCTAAAATTGTACAGAAAATTACGATTTTTCATTGTTTACGAGGAGAATAAAATTTTCATTTACTCACAAAGCAAATGAAAGAAAATACGAAAATGGCGTAAAATGAAATTCAAGAATGAGGTGGGAGCTGCCACTTCACAGACGGTCGATATTGCAGCTCAAAAATTTATATGCATTTTATGATATATAAAATGTAAAAAATTACAAATATTTTTATTATTCTAAAGAAAATTGTGGTTATAAAAGAAATCAGTTCGGTATAGTTATATACAAAAAGTCCTAGAATAGAAATAGAACAAAGATATGGCAACATCCGTAAAGCACAGCTGATCCTGATACGATTTCGTTTGATTTTATTTGTATATAAACATAATTCTGGATAATGAATTATAATCCGAAACGTGCATCTCGTCAGAATTCTAACGTTGGTCCCGTCGTAGTAGCAGAAACTCAATGTATGCCAACAGCTAATCTACATATTCAACAGCCGCCCCAGCTGCAGCACCAAATATCCACAGGAAGTACTGCCTCAGGATCAGGAGCACCACCCGTTGCCACGAATGGAGAGGAGACACCTGTGTCTCTTTTATCTGAAATTTCCGACATAATGCGTAGCTTCGGTGACTGCGACCAACCACGTCTTGAAAGTGTTAAGTTAGTGGAACATATTCTGCAACAACAACTCCGTGGAATGTTCAACGAAGCCTCGATTGTAGCTATGAAACGCAAGAACTCTCCATGTCCCTCACAAGCGGACTTTGAGTTTTTGATGCGCAATCATCCAGTTAAAATCGCTCGTATGCGAAAGCACCTCAAGGACATGCGAATTCTAAAAAAGTTCCTCAGCATTCGCACTGGACGTCCACAAGATTTTATGGACGAGTTCGACAACCAGGAATCAGATGATGAGTTAAGCATTGATGTTCCTGAAAAGTTCGATGAAGAACGCACACGCCGCCTCTTCCGAGCTGACCGTATATCACAAATCCTTACAGGACAACAGTACCACGAATTTAATGAGGCTCGTAAAACCTCGTTCTACTGTCGTCATGGGGAAAAAATCAAAAATAAATTTCGTAAATTTCTGGACCTTCCAACGGAAATGAAAATCCCAACTACTACAATGAATATTTTGGCATACTTTGCACATGAAACAATAGCAGTGATTGTGGACTATGCAATTTTAACACGTCTCAATTCGGAAAATCGTGTTACTGACCCATACAGTCGTGTAACTTCAACAGGGGCATCACCTGCCATGCTACATATCTGTCCAGAGGTAACTCAGGGGCGTGGTATGGAAGTAGTACGACCAATTAGTGTGCAGGAGATACACGAAGGCATGCGTCGATTCCGACAAATGACTACTAAGAGAATGGGAACATTTCGGAGCTCTTGTGACGCAGATTTTAAGCGATCCTTCCTAGCAATTTAAGATATTAAAAAATATATTTCGAAAATCTCATTAAATCTAAGTTATATTCAAAAGAATCACTAAAAATAAAATTCAAATGCATTTTACATATGTCTGTGACTTTTTCTTAAATATTAAAAAACTATGTACACGTCCATAAATTAAATTATTTCCGTTGTTTCTGCTCTCGAGGCTTCTACTGATTTTACGGCATTCTGGTGCATCTTAGTTTCTTCATGCTGCTTCATATGATGCTGCAATCTGAAGTCTTTGTCACAATATTCGCAGTGATATAGTTTGATGTCTGCGTGTATCAGTTTATGCTTTTTCAAAGCATGAGAATAGGCAAACGCTTTATTGCAAATCTCACAAACATACGGTTTTACACCTTGGTGCACACTAAAAATCAAAAAGAACTTTAATATCTTTAATTTAGTTGAGTTTATAGTACTTACGCTTCATGAGCCTTTTTCACGCTTTCATAGAAAAAGGATCGACTGCAGAAAGAGCATTGGAAGGGTTTCCCTCCGCTGTGTGAGAACATATGTTTCCTTAGTTTTTCACGCAGATGAAATCTCTTATCGCATAATCTTCAAAATATGTAAGATGAAATATCAAGTTATGCAACTGGGTTAAAAAACTTACTCGCAGGCAAATCGAAGCTCTTTATCATGCCGCCGACGGTGCTCCATCATTCTTCCTCGCTTTGCGTATATATTACCACAGATATCACATATGTGTGATGTTTCATTATTAATTTTCGGTCTGCCAGTCTTCTTCTTAACCGATTTCAGCGATGAACTTGTGTCGGGCTCATCATTTTTCATATCATTGAGACTAAATTTTTCGGAGCAAATTAGTCTTTGTTTTAACTCGTCGATATTGTACTTTGGTTTTCGTCCTCTCCTAACACTGCTTTGCTTCTTGACTTCTTGCGCATCCTTGTCTTGTAACTTATATTCCGATTCTTTTGAATTTAAAAGTGTTTCCAAGGAATTCAATTCTCTATTCAAATCTTCAACATTTTCAAGTTTTTTTGTACATGATCTGGTTTGTAATTGATCAGAATCTGCCAATGATTTGTTCTCATCTAGCAGAATATCCAAAGGTTCTTCATCGGCTGAACTATATATCGCATCGAATTCGTCATACGAGTCTTCTTCTAAATATTCAATTTTAGCATCTTCTGAAAACGGCATTTCAAGATCTTCGACCTTCATTTCATTTGATGAATTAATATGTTCCTCTCCAATCAAACTCGTATCCGGGTCTAGTAATTTCAGTGAATCTTCTTGCTTAACATCTGGTAAGTTTATTTCGTTTTTGAGAACTCTGAATGGATCGGTGGGAGTTACAATATTTTCGTTTTTGAAGCTACGATGGTTGCAAAATATCTCTATTATTCTTTGTGACTTCAGAGCCTTCGAACGGAACTGAAAGGCCATGTTGAGGGACAATTCACAAGCCTTGCAGATATTTTTCGGAAGCTCATTTGCATCTGTGGACTTAATAGAATGTCGAAATATTAATATATAGTATGTAGCAGTTTGAAATCACCAACCTCTTCCACCGTGATACCTGTTATGAGTCTCAGCATCTTATTGGGGGACTCATCACCATCCTCCAGTGGTTTATAAATAGAACGTAATTTTTTACACTTTCGCAAACAAATGCGACAACTGTTTGGTACGACTTCGTACTTCATTTTAAATTCTTAATAGTGCACAGATATATCAGATGTTATTGTATTCATATAAAAATGAATAATAATAATGATAAATAAATAGTTGAAGTAAGAGTTGATTGAAGTTCAAATATTGAACAAAAATTGTATTTGTTAAATGTGTTTAATATAAATTATCCTTCCTTCTCTCAAGGTTCGTTCAAAGGACAGGAAGACTTTTATGAACTTTATTTATTTATTAATACATGTAGACTAATTTTGTACTGGCCTATTCTCCGAAATAAATTAACTTAAGGCAAGCAAAGCTCATAATTAATAACTTCTTAACATCACCAAACCACAAAAATCGTTTTTTATATCTTAAGATATTTAAATAAATATCTTTTATTATAAAATTCAATCTGTCAATATTATCAGAGTGAAGTTATGATTTTTGACAAATAATAGCGTTGCCATATGCTTCAAAAATTTACCATATCATAGTTATATCTTCACTTTTTACTTCGTAAAGTTTATTGTCATTTTCTTTTGCATTTTTATTACATAAATTTATAAAGAAATAATAATGAAATATAATTTTTGAAAAAATTCTGAGAACTTGTAAGTGAAACCTGAGTTAACTGTTTTCTTCACCTCATTTTGTATCCCTGTTGCTAACGAAAATAGAATTCGATTTGTCAGATTTATCAGAATTAGATTTGTCACAACAATTTCGAGTAAATCGGTTTTTTTCCATCAAACGAAAACTTAGCGGAAAATCACTAGGGGCTGAGGAATATCCTCTAAAATCACACAACCAAGTCATGGATCTCACGGACAATGGTCTGGAGGATGAAAAGTTTGTAATATATAAACATGACGACTTGTTTGGGGAAAGTTTCCCACTAATGAAGGAAATCCGTCGACAAGGAAAACTGTGCGATGTAACCCTCAAGGTGTTTATTCTATGAAACCGAATGACCCAATTTAATCAACCTTATTAACCTTTGCGTATTTAAAAACAATAGGTGGAAGAACAGTCCTTCTCAGCTCACCGCATCGTACTCGCTGCAACTATTCCCTACTTCTATGCAATGTTCACCCATAATATGGCCGAGAGTCGGATAAAGGAGATCACCATGAAGGAAATCGAACCCAGTGCTCTGGAAAGTCTGATCAACTACGCCTACAGTGGGCAAGTGCGCATTGATAATCAGAATGTGCAGAGTCTGATGGTTGGCGCATCTTTCTTGCAGTTGACAAAAGTGCGAAATGCCTGCGCTGACTTTTTAATCTCAAGGTGTGTAAATATTACCAATTCACGTTCCTATTAAGTTTAAAATGTATTTCATTCCAGGTTTCATCCACACAATGTCCTGGGCATTCGTCATTTCGCTGACTCAATGGGTTGCACACATCTAATTGAAGCAGCTGACAAATATATCGATAAAAAATTCGTCGACGTATCTCAGTCCGAGGAGTTTCTCGCTTTGGATTTCAACGAATTGATCAATTGGATAAAGCGAGATGAGCTTATTGTGTTAACTGAAGAGACAATATTTGAGGCATGTTTGAAGTGGGTGAAGCATAACGAAGATAAGCGCGCAGCTCTGTTTCCAGAGGTGTTGTCCAATGTTCGGTTACCGCTATTGTCGCCACAGTTCTTAGCTGATCGGGTTGCCCGGGAGGAGCTGATACGTTCGTCTCTTCAGTGTAGGGATTTGTTGGATGAAGCAAAAGACTTTCATCTGATGCCCGAAAGACGAGGGCTGTTGCAAAGTTTTCGGTAAAGATAGATATAAAAAGTCCTCGAATAGTCTATTAGAATTGTAATTAACATTGTTGTAGAACACGTTATCGTTATGGGGAATTGGTAGTGGGACAAATTTATGCTGTTGGCGGCCTAGCAAGCAATGGCGAATCGGTTAGCACAGTGGAAATCTATGATCCCCTGGCGAAAAAATGGCGAATGGGTGAACAGATGTCAACAATGAGGTGAGCAAAATTAATTATTGTAGTCATGTGAATTTATTTCAAATCGAAATTTGTAGATCCCGCGTTGGTGTGGCAGTTATGGATGGAAAACTATATGCCTTTGGGGGTTTCAATGGTACCGAGAGGCTCTCAACGGTTGAAGTTTATGATCCAAAATTAAATAAGTGGACTGAAGGACGCGCCATGCAGTGCAAAAGAAGGTACCTTCTTATTTGAATATTTAGTTTTTTTAAAGTTCAATAAAGGCCTGCATCTTCAGTGCTGTTGGCGTTGCTACCCTCAAGGATTGCATTTACGTTTGTGGTGGTTACGATGGTGTGACATCTCTCAACACTGTCGAATGTTACTGTCCAAAGACTGACGTTTGGAAAACGGTAACTAATTTGGAATATTTAAGAAACATTTTTCTTACATCTCTTTATATACATCGCTTGCAGGTGGCTCCGATGATGAAATATCGTTCAGCAGGTGGTGTTGCGCCACTTGGGGGCTACGTTTATGCTCTAGGAGGACATGATGGCCTCTCGATTTTCGACTCGGTCGAACGCTACGATCCCATTCAAGATGTGTGGGTCAAGATGAAGTCGATGTTGAATCGACGCTGTCGATTAGGCGTAGCCGCATTGAATGGGCTTCTGTATGCTTGCGGCGGCTACGATGGGACCTCTTTCTTACGTTCAGTGGAAGTATACGATCCAATAGAGGATTCGTGGAAGCTAGTCACGTCAATGAATTGTAAACGCAGTCGAGTTGCATTGACGGCGAACATGGGAAAATTATGGGCCATTGGCGGTGAGTTGAAATGACTGACAGATGACAACAAAGAGCAGCAATGAAATTACTAATGAATTTTAGGCTACGATGGAGAATCGAACCTCTCCACAGTGGAAGTTTACGATCCGGAAACGGACTTGTGGTCGTTCGTACCTTCGATGTGCGCCCACAGCGGGGGCGTCGGAGCTGGAGTAATTCGAAATCATTTAGATAGTTGAATTGAAATTCACACGAATAAATATATCTGCTCATATTTACGCTCCCATAATGTAATTCGAAATTCATAGATTTTAATCATTCCAAGGGAAATATTCAAAATTCAAAAAGTAGTATTTGTCTAGTAAAGTAATTGTTTGCTTTTGAACAATTAGATATTTTTACTTTTCGGCTTAACTATTTATTAATTACTGTACCAATATTCTACCCTTAAAATTATATACAGTATGGATTAAAAAACAGATAAAAGGAAACCTAGTTATAATGATAATTTAATGTTTGAAATATTATAAATATTAATAAAACGTACTATAAATCAAATGTGATTTCGATTTGATTTGATAAACTAACAATAATTATGGAATTCGTTCCACAGGTGGCTTCGGCATCACCAGCCCCTATAACTTGGGCCCGAATTCAGACTATTTATTCTCGTTCGCTCATCCACGAGTTGCCGCCTGTAGAGCAACTACAATGCATTTCCATGACGTTTTGTTTGCTCAAGTGTTTGCCATTTGAATTGAAAATGCCGCGGAAAAAGGAGCGCTTTCGGATCGATTCGAACGGTGCATCGAGCCTGCTGAAACGCACACACGCACGTCGTTGGGCCGTGAAATGGACGAGTTTTCCATACAATCGCTACGTTTGCAATCACTCATATGTTTACATATTGATTGGGCATTGATTGGTATCTCTATGTTATCGTTATTTTTGTTATTGCTGTTGTTGGAGTTTTATTTGTGCCCGCATTGGTGCCAGCATTTAATTAAATTTATATATTTCCTCCCGACCCAGAGCCCCCGTTGCACCGTGAAGAGCATCCACTGTGGCCCTTAATCGTTGAAGTCTCCGCAGATTTAGATTCCTCGCTGAGGAGTTCCGTCTGTAAAAAAAGTCCCTCCACATACCTTACAATGGAGCCCTGAGAGCGAATGAGTCAACTTCCAACTCCAACTCCAGCGCCCCACCAAACGTGGCCAGGGTTAAGTTCGTTCCCCCGATTCCCTTCATTGGCATCGACTCCGGCACATCTGGGCGTGAATGTTTTATCTACAAACGATAAACGAAACGTTATAATTTCTCTTATTATATTGGGAAATAAAACGCTAATTAAATCCTGACTCGTCGAACCGACGATTACATTGCTCAGTTGATGAAATTGATTTGCGCTCTATTTATTGTCGCTCTATTGTTGTCGGTTCCAGCAAACATAAACGCATATCGGCTGTAATAAAACAGTGATTAAATAAATCACATATCGCGAATATTCCGAATTTTCGATTTCCATATTATTCCTTTGTCAATGAAGCCCACGAAGATTTGCTCGTGGATGATGATGATTTGATGATTGCGATTTCCAGCCTTCCATGGGTCTCATTGGACCGAGAGTAGGATGACCAACGGTATTTCTGGCTTAGCTGGAATTCGCAATTATAAATGCAGGCATCCGAAGTCTCATTTAAAATTGAGCTTAACTTCTTCTCTTGTTTTCGCATTGTTGTTGCTTTTCTTCTTGTTTTCCCCTCGGAAGCCCTCGTGGCGTGACGCGACGGGACGCGAAGTCAAAGACGAAGACGAAGTCGAATACGAGGGAGACGACCAGAACGACACCGAAGTGTTGGCCGAGCTTCGAAAGTTTCCCGCCTCTGTCCGGTCGCCTGCATTCGATTGTTGTTTCCTCTGCGTCGACGTCGGACGTCACGGACGCAGCGGAAGCGCGTCTTCATTTACGAGGCGAAAGCGCTCCGGGGAAAATTGGGCGCATGGAGTAACCTTAAAGAGCCAATGCAAAAAGAAGGGGGAAAACAGAAAACAGAAAAAGGAAAAATCGCTCCTTCACTTCCGGCGAAATGGTCCGCGAGCCAATAAAAATTATGGAAATGCTGCACGGAAATTTGCATTTAAATTGTTAATATTCAGTTCGGCTTCGTCTATTGCCTCCAATACCTTAAAGGTCCTCGATCGACTGGTTAATCCAAGCCAAGCCGAGCTAAACCCGTCTCGCGCTCTGCAAATGTTTCAATTTACATTGCTTTAAAAAAGAACTAAAACCCCAACAATTGAATTAGCGGGACATTCGTGGACACGGACGGCCGCAGTTTATAATAGAAGAGTTTGCAATATCTCTCGGCTTGAGTCCATCAACAGGTGTCCATCGGCCGGAAGCGGAACCGGAAGTGGAAGCGAAAGTGACCGCTCAAAGGCAGCCACAACTCAATTTCATTGACTCCGTGAACTATTCTAATCGAATATAACTATTTACACAATTTTCAGTCCTCTCTGGGGCACATGCGAAACAATGACCTACCCATGCATGCATACATATATATTTGTATTTCCATTTGAAATTTTTATTCAGCACGTCTCGGAACAAAATATTGTATTATTCACAAAACGACCAACGCTCCCCCCACCCACACTCCTGCATCCTCCGGCGCCGCACACCAACACACACAGACCGCCTGCTGCCGCGGCTCGCAGTGCATTCGCAACAGGCCCATGTGCGCCGACCGAGCGCTGGGCGCGCAAACCGACCGGACCCGAGCGCGCTTCCACTACGCATGACCCGCCAATTTCATTCATTGATAATGGCCCCGACTCCGCTGCCGACTGGAAGGGGTCGGGGTCGAGCAGAGGACGAGGACGAGGGCGAGGACGAGGCAGTCGTTAGCAGGTTGCCGCCTCGGCAATCGGCTCGAGCACGACGTCGCCTGCACTCGGTCGGGGCCAGTCTTGCTGAATTCCGCCGTTCCCTCGCCCTCTCTCTCGCTCCTCGTTGCCCACTTCGGTTCGGGTCGGCTCGAGTCGAGTCGGTTGTTGGAAGGCGCAACACGAACGCCGTTATTTACGGTGTGTTCGTGGCCCGGCCCTCGCCGTCGACGAGCGCCACCCACTCGTCGCGACGCGAGCAGCATCAGCTGCCGCCGGAGTGGCAGAGCAGCGAGGCTGGGCCGACACAGGCACAGGCAGCACACGATTTCGAGGATATTTAACATCCGGTTCCGCGCGATCCACCACTCAGTTGTTGCATACTTGCCGGCGCTTAAGCACTGTGCTCCAGCCCGCAGCCCCAGAAAGAGACGGAAGTAGCGATTGTTGAACGAGTGTTTCGTGGCCTTGACTTACGTCGATTTACCGAGAGCCCGTTATTTTCAAAGCGCGTTCAAAAAGTTTAAGTTTTAAATATTTTTCCTTCGTCAGGTTCGTCGATCGTGTGAATTAAATTAAGTGAATTCAAAGCAGAGCAGACTAATTAAAGGTATGTGATTTTTATACTCGATTTTTTTAAATCGGAAATTTCGAAATTTCTCCGATATTTGATGTAGTCATCGATTATGGTTTTATTAAAAATAATTTTGTACCGTTGTATTGAGAAAAAAAATTTTAATTGAAAAATTTAATTTGGATTTTCATGTCGAATTTTTTCACATTTAAAATTTTTACTAATATCGACTTTGTAAAAAAATTTCTTCGGAAGGGATAAAAGCATTCAATTAATTTACTAACATGAACTTAGTAAAAAAATTTCTTTGAAGGAATGAAATCATGCCCTAATTTTTACTAACGTCGACTTTATAAAATTATTGCTTTCGACGGAGGAAATCATTAAATTATTTTTACTGAAATTGACTTTGTAAAATGACTCCATTGTGAAATGACTCCTTGTTCAAAATTTAGGAAATTTTCCGACATCCCCGTAAAGTCTGCACTGTTAAATTAAATTGATTTAATACGCTGCCTTCGCCGCTGCCCCGGCCGTTACCACAGCCGCAAACGCGAGTCGAACGGCACATAAATAGCCGGAGGCCTTCGCTCATCTCCCGGATTTCATTCTTTAAAATGGGCCACAGCTCGTTATGGACAATCTCCATAGCCGTGGCCAGCGACAACGACTGCGACTGCGACAGGGGAACAAGAACTGGGCTCGGATGCCTACACAACGTCCTCGTTGCTCGTGGGTCCTGCCGCACCTTCTCTACACGTCCATTATTTTAGTCCTTAAACTTCTAATTAAATCCTAAGACGGAGGCACAAACGTATCTCCGCGTGTGTTTGTGTGCGTGTGTGTTGCAGTTTCCAAACACACACGCTCATTGGCTGCATGTGTAACGATGTCCATTTACGAGTGACGACTGTAGGCCATGCTGAGCCCCAGTGCAGCCAGGACCACGGCCTGGACTAATGAATCAAACGACGACCAGCCAACCAACAAATGGACGGACGGACGGACGGACGGCCGAGCGTTTTTCGTGTCGAATTGTTTGCGACCTGTTGCCCTTTGGAGTGTCGGATGTAATACAGGGGACTTATCATTAGCCAGCGCCGCAGCCACGACCACAGGCACATCCACAATTACAGTAGGCACCTCCGATAGTCAACGTGATAAGTTGTGATTTCAATTAGAAACACGACCAGAGCCCACCCCGGGCCAGGGCGAGGACGCTGCAGCACCTCGGCCTCCCATTAGAGCCCGGCTCGACACGTTCCACTCGTTTGTTTCGCTGGGTCCCTTTGTGTGTTGGCCGGGGCTTCCCAGAAATCTCACGTCTTCTCGCCTATTAATCCGTCGGGATTCGTCGTCGGTCGCCTCATTAGGGCCGCGTGAGAAGAGGGGACACGTCGCAGCTCCTGAGGGCGGGGCCCAAACAAAGGGCCGGGAACTCACTCCCACGTGGCGCTCCCTCGAAAAAGCCACATTTTGCATAATTTCGATAATCACTTGAAGGGAACCGAAACGAATCGAATCGACTCGACTCGAACCAGGTCCCGACGCCCCTCGAATTAAAAGGAAAGCACGCGGTTCCCATTTGCCAAGCCGGCTTTATTGAGCACACTTAGTTTGACAAGGTTTAAGCACCAGATTTAGCGAGGCTAGGACCACGACGCTCGATAGACACATGGCTACGATCAGGACGTTGGTCCGACGGCCGGCTCACTTGGGGCCGCTGAAGTCGGGGGCGTCGGTGAAGGCGACCTCGCCGGCGTCGGCCGCGCGCTGGTATTCGATCAGCAGGACGTGGTTCGCGCCCGTCTTAAGTACTTCCCGCGGCACGTAGAGCGTGACCTGGGGCCCGGCCACCGGCCAGTAGCGGCCCAGGTTCTCGCCGTTCACGAACACGACGCCCTTGCCCCAGCCACTCGTGTCCAGGTAGGTGTCGTGCGGCCCGTCGCCCTCGTCCTCGATGCGGAGCTCGCCGAAGAAGACCGTGGGCCCCGAGTGCATCGTGGAGCGCGTGTGGTGGACGCGGAAGCCCTGGTTCGGCGGCAGCTCGGCCTTCTCGATGAACTTGAGGAGGTCCTCGTAGGACTCCAGCGGGAACTTGGTAATGTTCCAGCCGCCGAGGACGCGCCGGTCGAGCACGACGTCGCCGACGATGCCCTTGAAGTCGTTCAGCTGGCCGTAGTTGATGCGGCCCTGGCTCTCGACCAGGATCTGCAGCCGCCGCTCGGAGCTGGCGCTGATCGGCAGCTGGAACGCGGACGCCTCGCGCGACAAAATCCCCGCCAGCAGGCCGTCCACGTAGACGTAGGCGCGATCGCGCACGCCGCCGACCTTCAGCACGGCCGGGTCGCGTCGCAGCCGCGGCAGCTCCGTCTCGTACAGCACCAGGCCGGCGAACTGGTCGAGGGCCTCGAACGTCAGCGGCTTCGCGGAGCGCACCGTGCCCGTCGACAGCATCCGGCGGCCGGCCTTCGAGAGGATCGAGCAGCAGGCCGTCAGCCGGACGCGGCCGTAGGCCTTCTTGGGCAGCGGGGCGGGCACCGGGAGGTCGGGCAGCGGCAGGTACCGGCTGACGATGTCGCGGATCTTGAAGTACTTGGGCGTGGGGTCGCCGGCCTCGTCCATGGGCGCGTCGTAGTCGTAGGAGGTGATGTCGGCCTGGTACCGGCCGGGGCCGCCGTCGTTGGCTCCGGCCGTGAAGCCGAAGTTGGTGCCGCCGTGGAACATATAGAAGTTCACGCTGGCCCCGTCGTCCAGCATCTCCCTGAGGACATGGACATCGGAGTCATCATCATCATCATCGTTGTTGTTGTTGCTTGACTCACTTGAAGGTGGGCGTGAAGGCGTCGGCCTGGACGCGCGCCATCGGCTCCATCCAGTGCGTCAGCCAGCCCGGGTAGAACTCGGCGTTGACCAGCGGCCCGCGCGGCTGGATCCTGCGCAGCCGGCTCCAGATGCCGGTCAGGTTGGTCGTCGCGCCGAAGTCCATCGTCGAGAGGACGCCGGGGATGTGGCCGCAGCGCAGGACGCTGGGGCCGTCGTTGGTGAAGAGGACGGCGCGGTCCTTCACGTGGGCCAAGGTCTCGTCGCGCAGCCACTCGCGGTACTTCTGGTCGCAGGCGAAGTACGAGCCATACTCGTTCTCCACCTGCACCATGATGATGGGGCCGCCGTTGCCGTACAGGTGGGGCGCGAGCCGCGTCATCAGCTGCGAGTACCAGAGCCGGACCTCGAACAGGTAGTCTGGGGGAGGGGAGAGCGAGAGCGAGAGGCACGTCAGGGTCAGGCCGGGGTCGGGAACTTGGAGAACTCACTGATGTCCGCGGTCCGCAGCACGATGCCCGGGTACTTGGTCAGCAGCCAGTAGGGGAAGCCGCCCTGGGAAGGGAGCATAAGAAGGAGGGGGAGGCGATCGGAGCATGAGTGGGAAGAGTTTGTTGCTGTTGTGGGGTTGTCGGCCTCACCATGTCCCGCTCGGCGCAGATGTAGGGCCCCGGGCGCAGGATCACCAGCAGGTCCTCGGCCACGGCCAGCCGGATGAAGCGCTCCAGGTCGGCGATGCCCTCCCACACGTAGACGCCCTGCTTGGGGTTGTGCAGCGACCACTCGACGTAGCTGCCAGCGAGGAGAAGGCGGAAGAGGAGGAGAAGAATCGGAGACGAGAAGATTGGAAGTGGGTTGGGTTCAAGTGGGACTGAGATGGTTTCAAGTATTTACGTGGTCACGGCGTTCAGGCCGGCCGCCCGCATCGTGCGCAGCTTGCGCTGCCAGGTGTCCGGGTGGGCGCGGAAGTAGTGGAACGAGCCGGCAATGAAACGGAACGGCTGCCCGTCCTTCAGGAACCCGTTGTTGTCCCAGTCAACGGCGAACGTTCGCCCGGCGACCGCCGCCACCGAGGCGTTCTGGGCCCGCAGCCCCGGGACGCCGACGACCAGCAACAGCAGGCCGCTGATCAACGCGGTCAACTTCATTTTCGCGTGCCTGCAATGAACGAAAAGCAAAAACACCAGCTAGCGAAATCAGTTCGTCAAGCACGACTTTGCTCGAGGGGCACGACTTTCGTTGCCTGTTTCCACAGACCGACGCCAGACCGACTCGGCTCCGAGCGAGTCTCGCTGTCGGTTTAATTGCCGTCACGTCCATCGCCGTGCAGTGTCGTCCACGATTACCGGGTTCCAGGGCGTCGTCCATGGAATGTGTTTCACTTCCGACGCTCCCAACCGACCGCCTGGAACGAGACGGTCGCGTGGCTTCCATGGTTGCGCGTGCCATCCGGAAGCGGCGGCATCCGAAGCGAGCCCCACGCGGAACTCGTTCGCGGCCCAATGAGAAATCACTTAGCCACTTACGGCAGGCGTCGGCCAGAGAATGATCTAATCTAATCTAATCCATGCCATCCCATCCCATCGCAATCCATGACATGTCGCGGAGATCCGGCGAATTCGACCGGCCTCTGGCCCCGTCAATTGAATTTGCATTTCCGCAACGGCGTCCGTCGGCTGTCGTCAGTCGAGATCGGTCTTGTGTTCTCAAGGGTTGGATTTCGATTCCTGGACGTCGATCGAATTGCTTTTAATTTCTTTAAATTGCCGATCTAATTCCGGTATTCGTATGCGCATAAATTTGCTGGGAATTAAAATTTCAGATTCCGAAATTTCCCCGAAAATTCCGAGAATTCCCTGAACTCTTGATCTCTACTGACCGAGCGATCGGAGCCCTGGAAATTGGGGGATTTCGACGGACATTTGGACGGTCTGGAGACACGGACGGATCGCATGCAAATGACGTTTGGACAGAATACATTTTTTTTTTTTGCGTCTTCGCCGTGAGCGAATGTCGTGGACGAACCCCAAACTCCTTGGGTCGACCGCGACCCGGAGCCGGCTCTTCCCGAGAAGTTGGCAACCTCCGGTGCGGAGCGCCTTCGACGCGTTGGAGTCGCGTCTAACGTGATGGCGTGATTGAGTGGGTGCGTGATTGGGAATAACCGTTACTTACAACTTCGTCCAATGCCAACAACAACGACAAAAACACAAACAACAAGAGACACCAGTAATGGAAGCTTCTGTCCGAAGTTATGATTGATCGATCGATCGGTCGGGCGCTCGTCGCCGGCGTTCGCCTGATCAATTGTTTTATTAATTTCACGTCGCGTCGATTGACAATCGGTCTTATTGCTGTTGTTGTTGTTGTTGTTGTGGAGTTTCGAGTCCGTGTTTAAAAGTAAATAAATATCCACGCTCAGATTTACGGGATTCTCCGTCTTCTCTCGCGCGCACGCACACACACACTAAGGCACAGACAGACAGAGACGACCGATCGCCGACCGAACGGTTCCACTTCAAGTCAACAACTGACACCGACCGAAGAAAGCCGCCTCTAGATATCGTCGCCAGTCGAGCCGGCTTCCAGTGGAACGGTTCACACGAGCCGTTTAATTGATCGCCCGCCGGCTCGGCTCGGCTCAGCCCGGCACACAATGCAAGTCGGGCGACGCTGACGGTGACGATCGACGTCGGGAGCGACTCTGGAAGACGCCTGGGGCCGTTCGCCCAGTCGCCAGACGAGCGCGCGATCCGTGCATTTCGAACGACGTCGGCCGAGCGCCTGCCGATCGTCCCGCCGTCGGTCTGCAGCTCGCCTGCTCGGGTCCGCTCACCCGGACCGAGGGCGCCGAGACGGTGAGAGCGGGGAACGGTGCGAATGGAATACGGAGAGAGCGAGAGCGGGGGCTCCTGGCCCCAGCGCTCTCAATCGAGTATCAATAAGGTCGACCGAAGTCGTTTCCGCGACGGAAGCCACTCTGCGCGCTCGCCCTAATTATGACTGACTGCGACCGCCACTTGGCGACGGCGGCCCCTCCTCCGCTCCCCCAACCGACGCGGGCTGGCTCCGTCTAATCAAATGGCGAACAACAAGCGTTACTCGGTCGGTCGCGGGCACCGCCGTCGGCGCTTCGGACGGACAGGCACGAAAGACTCGTCGTCGTAGGATGTGCAGACCCACTTCAGCAATTGGAGTTGTTGGCTCGTCTTTCTCTAGTTCGTCTCGCGCTCCGAATTCTCCAAGGTGTTGCTGACGAGCAGCGACGTTGACGCGGCTGATGATTGCGAGCAGCAGAAGCCATCGTCGCATCGCATCGCATCCAATTGGCAACGCGAATGCAAATACCGCAAACGTGCCTGCTGGCTGAATTAGCGGAAGAGCAGGAAGGAGTCGGATAAAGAGCAGAACAGAGGACTCCGGCGAGGGAACGGGATGAGAAGGGATGGGGCGGGATGGGAGCGAATGGGACGACCCGCAGATGTAACGAGGGAGATGGAAAAATTGTAAAATTGAAAATTGAATTCCTCGACCCTTCGATGTCTGTTTGTTTGTTCGCTTGTTTGTCGGGTTGTTGTTGCTCGGTCCGCAGTGCGAATCAATTGAACGCGTCAATTCGATTCAATTGAACTGAATTCAATCAACAGGTTGTCGCTTCGTGTCCCACTTGGCAGACGGCGCTCGCTCCGGAACGACTCCCGACTCCGACTCCCGATGGGACGAATTAGTTTGCAGTTTCAGGACGGATCATCATCGGCACAATGCCAGGAGGAGCCACGGAGGCCTCCCACCGCCCCGGGCCGCCGCCTCGCCAACCAATTAGTGCGTGCACCGAAATGATCCCTGCTAATCCACACAGCCAGTCGGACCTTCAACAAGTGTCACCACACTTAAGAATGTCAACAGATTGGGTTCTGAATTCTGAATTCAAAGGCGTTTTCTCGGGACCCGGGCCACGGGGCCTTGAGGGAAGCCGCCGATGGGTGAATCCCCGGCGACTGAGGACATTTATGAATAGTTAAACATGACGAGATGCCTGTGTGTGTGTGACATGCATATCAAATGCCAACGAATTGGTGCTGCGAGTCTGAAATGCAAATTAATAATAAAACATTACACATACATACACATATGAATAGGGGTTGTGTCTGTGTACAAACCCAAAGTCAACGGCGACATTAGGCCAATAAAAGGGACCAAGAAGAAGTCAAGCACACACACACGCACATACACATCGCAACGGCTCGGCAATCGGGGTCGGGATGAATTTTGGCAGGAACCCTTTTTGCCCGCGGCGCCCTGGTGCTGATTGACCAAATTGGCTGGTTAAGAAAACAAAACCAAACCACAGTCCCACAGTCACAGCCACGAGAGCGAGGACCACGAATCACGGAACACTTGACGCAATCATCGCCGCGCTGCGAGTCCAGGAGCCACCACCGACCGAGAACTTCATCCAGCCAATGCCCAGGAGATGTATTAGGATATTTGCTCGGGCAAACAGTTCCTTTCGCCGTTGCCTTGTGTGCATATAAATTTCTTTCTGTGTGTTTAGGATATGTCCATATTTCCACATGTCTGCCCGCCATTCAAATGTCGCCGAAATGTGCCGCATGTCAATGGATGGAATTCGCAAATATTAGTCCGACAATTTCCCGGCTCCGAAGAACAGGCTCTTGCCAATGACGTTTGACGTTTCAGTTATTTAAATTAAACAAAAGGCGACAGCCCTCCCTTCTTCCCCTTCTCTCCAACCGCCTTCACCAACCCTGCGAGCACTTTTCAATCACCGCAATCAGGTGGAATGGAACGGCGACGTTGGAACAACACATTAAAAGTTTCAAAGTCCACACAACGACTCTCGTCTCGTTTCCATCATCCTTCGTCCTCCCTGCCGGCGAACCCTTGTGTGGAGCGTGTCGTGGGCCGGTCTAAGTGGCAAAGAAAACACTCGTCCCCTAATGGGCCGGCCCTTCGATCGAATGCATCGCAAATCCCGGAGAAATGACAACAGCTGGTGGGAAACTATTCAAATTAGGCTCGACATTTCTTTTGCAGCCTTCCCCGCGCACCCGCTGGTGACCCGACACGAGCCGACCCGATCCGTGTAAATGGCCAAGCTTCTGGTGATCGTCTCGACGATATGCCTCGTGTCGATCGTGCTCCTGGGCGGCGCCGCTGGAGCCGGCAGCGACTTGGCCCCTGGAAGGCCGACGGTAAGTAACGAACTGCGGGCGCTCCCTACCAGTAACCACCCACTCCTCCCGCAGTCCCCTGGAAGGCCTAAGCGCGAGCTGCCCGACCACATGGAAGCCGATGCCGACGACAGCAGCGACCACTTGAAGGCCGGCGGTTGCGAGGAGAAAGACTTCGGAGCTGCCGCGGCCAATGCGATGTAAGCGACGGTCCCTTTCATTCGATCGTCCCCATGTTCGATCCACGATTCCTTTGCAGGGACCCCTCGACCGACCTCCGGGCGCTGACGCTGGTGAAGCGCGCCCCGAACGGCTTCACCGGGATGCGCGGCAAGAAGCAGTTCGAGTTCACCGACCTCTCGCCCAACTCGCTCGACTGGCTCGACTCCACCGAGGACCCGGGCGCCGACTCCGATTCCGACTGGGACACGGACACGGACTCGGAGTCGGACCCGGCGCCGGTTCCGTCGGGGGCCTGGCAGCTGGGAGGTGGCGGGCGACGCTTCAAGAAGGCGCCGTCGGCCTTCTACGGCGTCAGGGGGAAGAAGTTCGCCGACGGCGGAAGCAGCAGCGGCAGCAGCAGCAGCAGCAACTTCCTGAACGACCTGGTGCGGAAGCTGGAGGAGGACCACGTGCGCGAGATGCTGCTCCAGGACATCATCGAGCGCCTGGCCGTGCCGTCGGAGTACGCGGGCGAGGTCGAGAAGCGTGCGCCGGCGGGCTTCATGGGGATGAGGGGGAAGCGGACGCTGGACGAGCTCCCGCTGGAGGCTGAGGACAAGAGATCGCCGGGCAACGCCTTCGTCGGCGTGAGGGGGAAGAAGGAGGCGGCCGACCACCAGGCCCTGAAGCGATCGCCCCTGCAACAAGCGGTAGGTTCCAGCGCTCCACCCTGCTCGCCCAACGTCATCCCAACATTCTCCTTCTCTGTACCGCAGGCTTTCTACGGCACTCGCGGCAAGAAGCAACCCTTCGTCGACTTCCGGAACAAGTTCGTGGGGGTGCGCGGCAAGAAGAGCTTCGCCGAGCAGCCCGTCGCGCGGCCACTCACCAGGGACCAGGGCCTCGAATCGATGGCGGACGGGCCGAACAACGGGCTCAACGCCGTCTACGGTCGGCAGCCGCGGTATTTGGTGGACATCTTGCCGTTGTTCCTCGCCACGAGCGGTAAACGAGCCCCCAGCGGCTTCCTGGGAATGCGGGGAAAGCGAGCCGCCCCAAAGACCGGTGAGTTCCGCTCAAACAGCCTCTGATGCCGAGTGGTTGGTCGCTCACCGTTATCCGTTCACCGTCGTTCGACTGATGTTTCGTTCCACTCATTCCACACGTGATTCGTTCCATTCATTCCCTGCAGAAAAATCCGTCTTGTCGGCGCAAATGTTTGCACAGCATTTGAGTGCTCGGCTGTGTGCAATTGTTCTTCCATTGTTCTCCCCTTGTGCTCCCCCTCGAGGGTGGAGCACTACTTAACCTTCTTCTTCTTCCACCTCGGTCTCGTGTGTCGCTGTTGTGTCCAAAATGCAACGGAAGCCCTTCCCTTCCGCGTAGACATCTACGACTGGTCTTGACCGACTTGGGACACGGCCTTCGGCCACCTGGCGTCGGCAGCTGTTCTTCATTTATATCATAACTGGACTCTCGCCCATTGGGGTTGTTCTTGTTGTTCTCGTTGCAGACGCAGACTTCGACGAGGAGGCCGCCAACTAGACTCGACCCTGGGGACCGACGCCTGACGTCATTAAATGGTACATGTAAACGAGTGTTGTTCCTTTAAAGTTTAGCAGTGTCTTATATATTTGTTTGTATGTATGTATGTGTGTGCGACGATCTTGCCGTTGCATTTGTATGTTTAACCAATTAAAACTAAACGATCCTGGGCTGGAGGATCGTTTAGCTTTATATGCCATATAAGTGCAAATATTTACATAAAAACATTTTCCTTTGACTAAGTCGTGTAGTTCTCAAGCACCTCTATTATTACAACTAAGCTAGTTCGAAAAGACTAAATGCCACACTTGAATCAAACTACTTCTCCTAATAATGAATCACACGTTTAGTATTTTATTAGATATCTACCAATACTAACAAGGCACAAATATACTTCTAATTTGTAAATAATTCAAATGTACTTAATAAAATGTAACTATCACAATTTTCATTGTTGTTTTTCGATTGTTCGATGGGCAAGTGCAGGGACCACCGGCGCCGATGCACAGGCGGGATTTATAATTAGGTTGGAGCGGAACGAAAAAAGTGGAGCATGTTAATTTTACGGCAATTGAATCGGGGGCAATCATCGGCTGCATCTGCTCACAGGGACGGTTTTTAATTCCCGCACTCATTTAAACCTATCCAATGAACTTACTCAATAGGCGCAGAGTCCGAAAAGGGTTTAAGAACGATGTTGCCAATAATTAAATTCACACGAGGAAGAGTTATGGTCGGGCAATTCATGATATTAATTGTGACGGAGGGAAATTCTTCAAATATTTAACCACAATTTCCCAACTCAAACAAAAGGAATTCGTTCAATCGTTTCAATCATTTCACCCCATCCCCAATTCATTTCATCGTGAGCCCTGCCGGGAACAAAACAGTGTCAAGTGATAAGAAGGAAAGCCAAATGCCAACCGCGGACTGCTTTTGACTTCATTTTCAGCCAGGCAGGGGAAATTATTATTCAAGTCACGCGGAAGTGATTAGTTCAATGAGTGCTGTCCATTTATTGCCGCCATTTCGGTTCCGTAGGTTGTGTGGGAAGTTTCATTGACCTTGGCATTGGTTGCATTTTCTGTGATGTTCGTCGGATCAGCTGATGATAGCTGAATATGCATAGAATAAGTGACCATTTCGTCTTTCTATTCATGTTCAAAACGCTCTATAATGTGTTATTGTGCTTTTGAATTAATATAGATTGTGGGTAGCGTGGCCGAGCGGTCTAAGGCGCTGGTTTAAGGCACCAGTCTCCTCGGAGGCGTGGGTTCGAATCCCACCGCTGCCAATGGGTTTCTTTTTTAGACCAATTTTTACAAACAATAAAATTTTTTATTAAACCCTTAACTACAATATAATACAGATATAAACATTAGACTGTATATAGTAATGACGATTGCTTGAAATATTCAGAAATCTGCTTCAGATGTAAAGGACCAACGGATTTCGTCACATTGTGATTTAACTGTATGGGATCCTGCACCACAATGGGTTTCTTAAGCTGTAGACCCCGTTCGCCATATTCATCACCACCTTTCACGTATTCTATATAGCTGCAACATAGTTAATAAAGTAGTCAATTGAGCCATATGTTTAACTGCACATCATTATTACCGATTTGGCATTTCGATTTCAATTAGGTTAATCCCAATACGTCTACCAAAGAATGGACAAACTGCGTACTGACCAAAGTTAAACTCGGAGTAAAACACGAAGAATTTCTTCATAAAATCTGTAAAGTTTTCAGCTGTAAGAGCTATTTGATTGATATTCAACTCAACAAGTGTTTTATCAATAAAATTAGCAACCCAAGCTGCAATAGAAATAATTAAAATAATATCATTTGCGCAAATTTGTACATATATTACGTCCAACAAGCAACTGTTTATCCAAGCCAAACTGCAAGTGTTCAATGGAAGGTAAAAACTTATTAATTTGGAGAAAATATATAACCATCAAAGACATGGCATATGTTGATATTAAATCATTCAGTCTGGAACGCTCTAGCCACTTCTTCATAAAAATGCACATTCTACGAGCTGAATAATATTAATTCATAATAATAAATATATTAATTTATTAAATAAAAAATAAATATACCAATAGGCTGCAAGTTGAATAAGTACTCAAGTAACTTTGTGTTGCAGAATCCCAAACTGTTGGAGAAGCCAAAATCAATTTCAATGTCAGTTTTTGTGTGGAGAACCTTCAGAATAGGCACGCGCGCATTTTGAATAGCTACCAAATTTGACCATTCTTTGGGATGTTTTTTTAATGCATCGTGTACAGCAATAAGTTTGATTATTGTAGTCTGCGAGGCTCGGTTTTCAAAGGTATTGAATGAATTTCCTACAAAATAGTTTTATTCTAGAAATGTGTTTTCGAAAACTCCTAGTCATAAATACCAATGTCGATGAATATATCCAAGTCTGAATTCATCGTACCGGTGCCAGTTAAACGTGATCCAAATTTGTACATCTTTATTGGTTGACCTGAGAACGCAGGAGTGATCAATGCCAGAATATCCTTTTCAATAATATCATACTGAGGAATTTTTTTCAGTTTTTCTGCAACGGTTATAGCAGAGTCAAAGAACTTCGACAAATCATTAGATAATAAGGCCTTTGTTTCTGCAAGTTACAAAAATATTGTAATAAGTCTGAATGCAATGGATTCATTAATAAACTTACTTTTGGGAAGTTTTATTATTTCATTCGCCTTTTTTTGACGTTCTGATATGCGTTTCTCTTTACGCTGCATAACGGCCTTTTCTTTATTTTCCTTTTCCTGTTTCATTGTGTGTCTTTCCGATACATGAGCTGCTACCTTAAAAATATTTTTGCCCAGCTCTAACTGCAACCAGACAAATTATATTTCGGTAAGTTTATTAAAGAACAATGAAGATACGCACTTTGCATGTATTGCAGCAATAATGACGATCAATGCAGTCAAGTTCTTCTGAAGATATCAATCTGGTCCTTTCCGTTTGGACAATTGGGTGCAAATTTTGCTCCAAGAATATTTCAATAGAAACGATTACTTTCTCCAAAACATCACACAAAGTAGAGTCTACTTGTTTGAACGTTTTCCCATACTTCTCAAGGGAGTGTAAAAATATGTTCGATTCCACAGTCAATGGATGTATCTGAAATGACTCAAATAAGAATTCCAGCAATATAAAAATAAAAGAAACCTACATAGTTTTGTATTTTAATCGGAGTAGATTCACCCATTTTTACAAATAATATCGAATAAAACGAGAATCGTAACTCTAATCTACAATCAAATGTCATATAACCGACAAACCTGCATCAACATATTCTTCTTCAAATACAGGATGCTCTAGAATGAAATAAATTGTGCAGTTCCCCCCATCATAGTTTAATATTTATGGAAATCTATGTTCGACCTCTATGTTGTCTGTATTAGCTACGTAAATTAAACTACTTTCTGGCCTTTTGCAAATAATTTGAGATGGCAATATTTTAGAGTATACATATGGTATATACGTACTTTGTAAGCCTCTAGTAAAGAAAATTAAAAAACCATTCCATTTACGGAATTCCAAGGTGAATGTGGAAATACTCCGAAAGTGTGCGAATATAATAGTTTTGGTTCTTGCAGTTGGTAGTAGTGAGATGTCATATTTTACTTTTATCAGGTGGCAACGCTAGAAAATTATATTTATTTCTCGGTGTCGTCTGTGAATGATTGTAAAATATTCTTGTGCGATTAACTTGATATATAATTAGTATTTTGTGAAATTAGTGCAATTAACACTATGGACGCTGTTTCCGATGCAAATGAAAACAGCGAATTAAGTGCTCCTCCCAAAAATGGGTTCACTGAAGAAAATAGTGAAGAAGCCATGGGAGCTTCAGACGGTGCCTCGGCCATTAACGGCGGCGGCGATAACTCAATGCCGGAGAATATTGCAGAGAACGCCGTACAGCAAAATGTAATCGATTCAACGGACTGCAGAAACAATATCGACAATGATCAGAGGTACGTGAAATACGCCTACTTTTAGAAATAACAAATGAAATTTCCGTCGAATAATATGAATACTATATATGTTGCCATGACATTAGAATAAGTACATATACATATATGAAAAATCTATCTTCCTACTGTTAGGTCTCTAGAACATCGAGCACAAATTGGTAGCCGTTTTCGAGGCAAACCATTTAGTGTTCCCCCTCCACAACGGGGTCGTGGTGGTGGAAATCCAAACAATCCATTCACACGAGGTGGTGCTCGTGGCGGTGCATCTAATTTCGGCGGAAGGAGTCAAAGTGCATTCGATCAAAATTGGCAAAACCAAAATCAAAATCAAAATCGAGATTCAAATAGCGGATTTAGTCAAAATCCTCCACAAAACCAACAAATGAATGGTCCACCAATTGAGCTATGGGTGGAAGCCAAAACCGATGATGGGAAATCGTACTTCTATCATGCAATCACCAGGGAGACTACTTGGAACAAACCAGAAGGTAATAATGTGAAGATTATGTCACAGTTAGAAATAGAGGAGATGAACAAAAAACAACAACAACAAAATGCCGGTAGTGAGCCTGGTGGCAATGCGAACAATCCCGAACAAAATATTTCTGGCGAAGCTGGAGATGGTAATAAAGATTCAGCTGCAGTCGCAAATAACCAAGATCAGGTATTACAACATCCTCAGTCGAATATGCTAACACAACAACCGCCACCCAATGCCCAGCAAATGCAGCAACCACCACCAGGACTGGCACCACCCGTCACTCAGCAACCCCCTCCGGGTATGCATCAGCAACCCCCGCCATTTTTTCAAGGGGGCATGCATCCATCTGGTTTTCAACAACCACCATTCGGAATGCCACCTCCAGGATACGGAGGGTATCCCTCTGCTCCAACCCCATGGGGGATGCCTTGGAACCAGCATATGCATGCTCAAGCACAACAGGAAAAACCAGCTAAAAATTTAATTATAAAACCCGGCGTAATTGATCCTGCTGTAATCGCTAGAGCAGCTGAGTGGTCGGAACATCGCGCACCTGATGGTCGCCCGTACTATTACCATGCAGGGAGAAGTGAAAGTGTTTGGGAGAAGCCTCAGGCTATTCGTGATATGGAAGCGGCTCGTATGGCAGCACATTCTGGTGCGACACCACAACAAGCCACAGCATCTATCTCACAAACAATGCCTCATATCATGCCCAATCCACTTATGCACATGCCACCAGCGGTAGGTGCGTTTGATCCATCAATGGCATACAATGCTGCTGCTGCTGCTGCCGCTGCGGCCGCTGCTGCTGCGGCAGTGTCTGCTTCTAAAGCTCCAGATACTTCGAAAGCCGCTCAAGCAGCAGCATTGGAAAAAGAATCTAAGAAGGCTGCTGAAGAGAAACGAAAGAAAGAAGAAGAACAGAAGAAATCCGGGGGTAATGCTAGTAAACCTGTCGATAAGTCGCGTCCTATTTCAAGTACACCAATCGCTGGCACACCTTGGTGTGTTGTTTGGACTGGTGATGGTCGTGTGTTTTTCTACAACCCTTCAACTCGTACATCTGTTTGGGAAAGACCAGAAGAATTGCTCGATCGAGAAGATGTCGACAAAGCGGTTACTAATCCACCAGAGCAGCTCAAAAATGTAGTGACCCCAACGACAGAAAAGGAATCGGTTAAAGAAGATAAAGTAGAAGAAGTACTTATTGAAGAAGACCGGGATGACGATGAAGTTATTAAAATACGTACTGAATCGGAATCGAGTGTGGAGGAGGTGCCAGCTAAAAAATCAAAGATTAGTAAGTAATCTTAACTTTAGGGACATCATGCGGAGTATCTTATATAAATTTTTTGTGGCAACAGGCGGAAAATTATCCAAAAAGATGGATGCGAACGAAGCTGCTGTGGAGGCGGAGGTACGCGCTGCGAAAGAGCGTGCATTGGTTCCACTGGAAACCCGAGTCAAGCAATTTAAGGAAATGTTACGAGAGAAAGATGTGTGTAAATATGAATTAAAAAAATAGTCACTTGATTAAAGAGTTTAATTATATTTAGGTTTCTGCGTTCAGCACCTGGGAAAAGGAACTTCACAAAATTGTTTTTGATCCTCGGTATTTATTGCTGACTTCTAAGGAACGTAAACAAGTGTTTGAAAAGTACGTTAAAGATCGAGCCGAAGAGGAACGAAAAGAAAAACGTAATAAAATGCGACAAAAACGTGATGATTTCCGTAAATTAATGGAAGATGCAAAGCTCCATGGAAAGTGAGTGTCTTAAGCTAAAGAATCAAACGTGATTTTAATTTCTCTATATATAATCTATAGGTCATCGTTTAGTGATTTCTGTCAGCGATATGGCAAAGAGGAAAGGTACAAAGCAATTGAAAAAGTCAGGGAGCGCGAAAGTTTGTTCAACGAATACATTGTAGATGTCCGGAGAAAGGAGAAAGAAGAGAAACTTCAAAAGAAAGAACAGGTACGTAAAAGAAAAGTACATTTTGAATGGGTAAAGTTTATTTCAATATATAGTTTACCCATTTATATAGTAAAATGTATTGTTTATAGATTTTCAAATATTTGACATACAATATACAACCAAAAAACATATTTATATTCAATAATTTTGCATACTATATAATTATTCATAGTTATAATAATGCCAATTATGCATTTTTTAAATACATATATTTTTCAATATCCAACTATCCTTAAATATTCCAATACCTGAAGCATAGAAACAGCTCAATCTTCTGTATTTTGTGCATAGATTGTACTCAGTCATATATATGTTGTCGCAATGATTTGAAAAAATTGCACAATTTTCATGGATTTGTTTTACATTTAAACTACTGTCGTTTGTGGCGTCGTCTTAGAGAGGTTCTGCTGTAAAAGGTTTCCTCGGCATTCAGTGCACTAGCAAATTCAAACATATACACATCATAAATAGCGCCCTATGGAATGTGTTCCTATTTAAGTATTTCTCTCAGCATATTGTCCAGTGTGTGGTGAGTTATTTAAACAATTGAAAACAAAATAGAGATGAACGTTGACCTAAACCAAATCTTTTAAAACCAATCAACGTACTCAAACTTCCCATATTCGATGTCGTCAGGATCGGAATTAAACAAGCAGTCTGTCGTCATAGTCAATGATGGGTCATGGACGGGATGACTGGAAAGGCTGCAACCAAGCAAGCTGAAACGAGCAACGGCATTCGATTTGAGAGCAAACAGTATGAAAATTATACAAATATGTATTTTTAAAAATAAAACAAGAAAACAAAACCAAAACAAGAAACTAACAATATTTAACGTTTGCCTGAGAAAGTGAAGGTAACTGAGAGCTTCGAGACTGTTTAATTTATGGTTTAGTTATTGAAAATATACAATATTGCTTTTGTTTTTTAATGGTCCGAGGCTCTGAGCATCACCATCACAGGTAAATGTTTAATATTGCTAACATTCATCGTCCATCGTTCGTCTGAATTCAACAATACATAGTATGAGATGTATTCCATGCCGAACGCAATAATATTTTCAGCACATCAAGTGGTTCAGCCACATCGGCGATCTAAGAATATTAACTTGAAATTCTCTTTCAGCCTAATAGCTAATAATTAATATAACTTTATTTTTCAGCATCAGAAATGTAATTAGTTGATAAGCTATTTGAATTAAGTTAAGGTAGTCTAGAAGAAAATCCACCTTCTATTAAGTAAAATAATAATCATTTCTCGAAGTGTCTAATCTATTTCCATTTTCTATTTCCTTGCAATCGTGCTGAATACAGATACGGAAAGACTTTATTGAAATGTTGAGGGAACGTTCTGATGTTGACCGGCACACGAGGTGGCATGATATAAAGAAGAAGTTTGAGTCCGATTCCCGATATCGGGCCGTTGAGAACTCGATGTATCGCGAAGAGTACTTCTTAGATTTTCTCCGCATTGTTAAAGATGAAAAACGTAAGATCAAGGAACAAAAAGATCGAGAGCGAGAAAAAGAACGCGAACGAGAACGCGAGCGAGATCGAGAGCGAAGATCGGATCGCAAGGGAGATCGTAAGGACAAGGACCGTGGTCGAGACCGTAGCAAGGAAAGGGATCGCAGTGACAAGGATCAAAAGGAAAAAGATAAGGATAAGGAGAAAGAGAAAGAGAAAGAAAAGGAAAAAGACAAGGATAAGGACAAATCAAAAGAAAAGGAGAAAAATGGAGAAAAGAAGACCGAGACAGTACGATATTTAAACATAATCATTTGGCTAAGGAATAATTGTTTGTCTTTTAGGAGGAAGGTGTAATAAATGAGGATGAAGTGCATTCAACTAGTGAGGACGATGAAGCTGAGCGTCTCAAGAAGGAACGAGAACGTCAATTGCGTGCTGAGCAAAGTATACGTGAACGGGAGAAGGAGGTACACCGCACATTAGCCGGGCATTTGAGAGATCGCGACAAGGAGCGCGAACATCACAAAAGAGATGAAGCTACTAGACACTTCAATGCTCTCCTAACTGATTTAGTTCGAAATGCTGACTTGGCATGGAAGGAAGTGAAGAGACAACTGCGTAAGGATCATCGCTGGGAACTAGTGGAATTACTCGACCGTGATGAACGCGAAAAGTAGGTTGGATGCTGTTGTGCCTTATACATTATTAATATAATTGATTGCTTTTATAGATTATTCAATGAGCACATTGACTCCTTGATGAAGAAAAAGAGAGAAAAATTCCGTGAGATGTTGGATGAACTTTCAGTTCTGGAACTCACAAGTTCATGGAAGGATATTAAGAAATTAGTAAAAGAAGACCCACGTTATCTAAAGTATAACAATTCTGACAAATGCGAACGCGAATTCCGTGATTATATAAAGGATAAAACCATCAATGCTAAGACAGCACTGCGTGAGCTACTTCAAGAATGTAAACTAATTACACATAAAAGCAGTGAACTCGTCAAAGAAAATCCAAATCACTTGAAAGAAATAGAAGACATCCTGAAGAATGACAAACGGTAAGAATGCTTACGATGATGCTTCGGATTATTTCTCATTCACAATTTTACATAGATACTTGGTATTGAATCACATTTCTGAAGAACGCACATCAATAGTTGTAAACTATTTGGAAGAATTGCATAAGCGGGGACCTCCACCACCACCGACGGCGTCAGAGTCAACAAGAAGAAATAAATAACAAGACAAATTGTTCATATACAACACTCACAGTAAATCGCAAACATATTGAAATATGCTAATAAATGTAATAAGAAAATTGGATTGAATTTATGACTGGGCAGGTGTATATAACGTGGGAATACTGTACGACCATATAAGTGGACGCACCCGCGCAGTTTAAGAAATGCCGAACAAATACATTCACAATAGAACACCACCCGACAGCTGATGTGCCTCATTGTGAATAATTATTACTTCATGTCAGAATTTATGTGATTTTTGGGACGCATTAGAGTCAATTAGTTTTCCTTAAGTTATCTAATAAAAATGTCCTGGATTGTTAGTTCTATTAGAAGAGTAGTGGGACTACAGCAACCACTACTGCAACAAAGCTTCGCCGCTAGTGTAAGACACTTATCATTCGAGGAGAAGCGGGAACGTGGTCCATTATTGCGCCGATACGGGTACAAGGAGAAAATTTTCCGGGGTGGCCTACTCCCACATATCAACTATAATCAAAAGCTTCCCATGCCCGACTACCGTCCTAAGAATGTGTGGTCGGAAAAGCGAGCATTGTTTGGGCAAAATGATTATATTGACATTCTGGGCAATGATCGGCTTCATCCAACACGCGTACTGTATTCGGTGCCTTCTTGGATGCGTGGTGTCTCCGGCAATGAGTACCAGGTTCTGTTACGCAAACGCAAGATAATGATGAAGACGAAGTACCCAGTGGCTCGTCCTACCAAATGGAAGCATCTTCAGAAACGCATATTATATCTGTATAAATTCCTCAATCGCAAGACGAAGACGGGCTACTGCAAGCAATAATCATGCTGTATATTTTAAAATCAAACACCAAATACATATTTAAACCAAATATAAATTGTTTTTTTTTTTAGTTATTTTTACGTCGTATGCTTTTTGATATGGGTAACAGTTGAAGTAATAAGTTAGCAACATTCATGTTTATAGAAAAAAAAAAAAAACAATGCAATTCTATAAACTATATAAGTTTTTATTTTTTGTGTTTTATTAATTTTCTTTCTCAAATAATTTTGTTATAATAATTACAATTTAATAATACTTTTTAAATATATAATAAATCGCATAAATGTTTTATTAGTTCATATATATATATATTCATGTATCTATATACTTTTGTTGGTATCGTTTTTATAAAGTAATCAAGTTCTTGAATGAAGAAACAAATTCAAATCGCATGAATGGTGTTGGATTTAAATTATAGTTTATCGAATTTAACGTAGAATTCCATGATCCTTATGAAAGTACAAACAAAACATTTAAATTTAACTCATTAGACTTCTTAATTGTTTAATTGAATATAGATTTAAATTTAATTCTCAAATTCTAGTTTCATATTTGCTCTTACTGCAATTTTCTAACTGCGATTCTACATTTAAGTTCCTTCAACACTTCCTATATCAGACGTCTTGAGTCAACGGGTTTTTATGTTCTGCTTGTTATTGTTATTTTAATGTCTTTTACTACATGTTTTATTGGTTGGTTAGGCACAAAGTATGATTTTTATTATTTAGTTTTATCATTTAAACAAATTGTCACAATCAACTTATTGTATTTAGTAATTGGAAAAATATTTTACACTTAATGCTCATGTTGGTGTATCGTATATAGGTTTATGTTAGTGGATGTGTTTGTTTATTCTGTATGTGTGTGTATTGATTCAGTGTTGAGTATATATCCTGCGATTTATAAATATTTTTTAGCTCCTATTTTATAATCATATTCAAAAGCCACTCATTCATTTATACTTCGTAAGAATATTCATATTTCACGCATATCAAGATGAAATAAGAACATTTCCAGGTCAATGAAATGAGAAAATTATTTATATTCAAACTCATGTGTTTAGCAACTCTAGTTGTAATAAAAAAAAAAAACTCAAATGAGGCTTCACGCACAGTCTAATAACATATGTATAGATATTTGTTTCATATACAAATTGTTTATTCTTGAGTAAATAAATGTGTTCAGAATAATTTGTCAAAAAAACGACATTTTAAATAATGGACAAAAACACAATGTTCCCCTGACACTAAGCGAAACTTAAATGCAATATAAATAAACAAGAAATTTTTTAAATTATTTGATAAAATATGTATATATATATATATATTTTTCAATATATAATACCAACGCATATTATATGTTTATTACACTAAATATTTATGATCCAAAAAGTAACTGTGAAGTAATATGCTCACAGAAATTATCATAAAAAGTCTATAATCGAAGATCGCGTTGAATATAAGAAGCAAAACATTATTTTCAAAAATAGGTTCATGTAAAATGTTAGACGGCATTTAAAATGCAGTTATTTAGTTTATCTTAATGAACTTAAAAACAGAACATTAAATAAAAGCCTAATTTTAATTTCCAATGACAATTTGTCAACAATTTTGTGTATTTTTTTAAAACACGTTTTTTTGTTTGTTTGAACTAAACATTATGTTTTATAAATTATGTTCAATATACTATGTGTTTATTAACGTTTTCATCCTTGATAAATTGGTTAAATATGTAATTTGTTTAAAGTGTGGGAGCGTGTGTTTAATTGTTTGTGTGTAAGTGTGTGGGTTTAATTGTTTCAAATAATGAAATAGGTTTGTTTATTTCTTCTTAAATCAGTTTCCCTTGGTTGCTTCTTTAGCAGCCATGATAAGAGGCGTCAGGCTAGCTAATGGACGTGCTAATTTTAGGAAAGGATGCTGAGAAGATATATATATATGTTAATATTAACGACTAGTCATTTGACTTATTTAATCATGCTTACTTTCAACAACTCCAACGCGCTAGCTCGTCTATCGACTTCTACTTCCAGACATTGATCGAGAAAGTCTTGAAATACTGGCGATAGTTTCTCCTTCTCCTTAATTTCAGGTTTACCATTTGTCGCTATAAGGTACAAAGCTTTAAGCGGATTCTCATTCAAATAAGGCGGCTCCCCTTCGACCATCTCAATAGCCATGATACCGAGTGACCATAAATCAACCTAGACAAGTATGAATATTTTAATTGAATTACATCAAGTGCTATTGTCAAAGTCTTTAACTCACCTTTGGTCCATATTGCTTTCGTGTTACCACCTCTGGAGCCATCCAGTATGGTGTACCAACCATAGTTGTGCGCTTCGATTGCTCCGGTGAAATTTGTGCACAGAAACCAAAGTCTGTCAATTTTACAGATCCGTCGAGGCCAAGCAGAATGTTATCACTCTTAATGTCGCGATGTATAACCTGATTGGAGTGCAAAAACTCTAGGGCCTGCAGTACTTCACGACACACTGCGGCTATTTGACCCTCGTCCATGCACGTTTCCGTGACAACATCGGTCAGCGAACCACCAGGCAAATATTCCATAACAACCCACAATTCTTCCGATACCAGATAACTGTCTAAATAGTTAACCACGTTCGGATGTTTGTTCTCTCGCATCACCAAGATCTCATTTATGATTAGCTCCTTCTTCGGCTGCTGCGACAGATTCATTTGCTTAATGGCGACCTCCATGCCGGTCGAGGATTCAATCGCCGTATATACGGTGCCGGAAGCACCCTGTCCGATTTTTTCCATTTTGGTATATTTCCGATTGGGATCGCCCACCGAGACGATTGTGCGGAGCTTCTCAAGTATTTCTTCATCCGACATTTTCTTCTTTTTCGCCGTACCAGACCGCTGTTGTGCTGCTGGCGCCGCAACCACTTGCGGTGCTGCCTGAGTGGTCGCATTGGTGGAACTGGGAGGTGCTGGAGCAGCAATATTATTTGTCGTTGCGTCATGTGTAGGCGATGAAAATGCATCTGCGACATTTTCAAATGCGGCGAGTGGGGTTGCCGGAGTGATTGTAGTCGTCGTTGGCGTAGGAAGTGGTGGAGTTGGCAATACCGGCGGAATGGTGGCGCCAGAATCAACCATTGACGAGGTTGCCGAGGAGCAATAGATGGGGGGTAACATAGTGGAAGTTTCGTGGAACGAAGGAAACGATGAAAAGGAGGAAGTAGAAGAATCATGATTAGTCGTTGCATTACAGTCGATAAATTGCAAATTAGTAGAATTAGTAGTAGTAGTATCAGTTGTAGTTGTTGTATTACTATTGTTAGGTATGGTTGAAATGGAAGTTGCTGTTGCTGATGTACTTGAAACAACGACAACACTTGATGCTGAGGTTATGCATGATGCAGAAACACATAATATTAAATTTTCATTAGTACTTTCATTAGAATTGCAAATATTTAATTTATTCAAAAGGTTCTTACTTGCGTTGTTCTTGTTCTTGTCCAGCGTAGTTGCAGCGACGACCGTCGCGGCTGTTGTCTTATTGTAGAGCTGCTGATGTTGGGGCTGTGCAACATTATTATGTTGTTGCTGTAAGTTATGCGGTGTGGTTGGTGTCGTTGCTGGTGGTGCAGGAGGCGCCGGTAAATCTTCGATAGGTCTTGTGTAAATGGATTTCGTACGTTCCGGCCGTGAGGCTACAGGTGGTGGCGGCGGTTGCGGTGTCCCCAGAATGTCATCTTCATTTACCGAGGAATGCTGTGAGGACGACGAAGCAGTATTGCCGGTGAAATTATACGAATGCGATTGACTAAGAGTTGGCTGGTTGTATGTATGTGACAGATTGGCATTAGCAACGCCTCCAGTACTGGGCGATCCGATGGCTAAACTGCTCAGGTTGACACCTATCAAGTTGCCGCCACTATTAGATCCATGAATTTCAGAGTCAGTTGGCGTGCTACTCGGACTACTGCTGCTCACACGGCTCAGTGATGAGCCTAAAAAAAGGGACGATGTTGAGAATTATATTTGTTCCGAATAATAACTTTGTACTCACCCGAATGCGTCGTTATGGCATTGGTCATGTATTTCGAACTTGGCCTCTGTTTAGTTGTATTGTCGAACCACTTTAGCACATCCAGTACCGCTTGAGGATTCTTCTTCTGTTCCTGCTTGCTAATGTTCGAGTTCATCAGCAAACGCGCCCATGCCTCAGGCATTCCCTAAAATCATAAATATGGCTTTGTGAAATGCGAACTATATACAGTAACTATGTATGCACATGATTTCAGTCTGTGTGCATTGAAATTAGCTTTAGCGGATTGCCAAGATAATTGCCAACGTGTCTACCGAGTCAATTTGAAATTTTTGATTAGCATTCACCGAAATCTAATTGTTACGATTTTCTTTTGTGTTTTCAATTTGTATAATATTTACAAAAATAAAATCTTTATTTCAGTTTGGTTCTCAATACGAAGTTTAAACTTTTGCTTTGAATGTTACAAGATGCATAAATTAAGCCAAAGTAAAACCATTAAATGAAGCAAACTAAACTTATGTGAAAGCTCAATGCTTTAAATGTTTGTAAGTTTGAAATAAATAAAGATCTCAATATATGCTCTTATGCATCATTATAAAACTGGTCGTTGTTTTTCTAACTTAAGTAAGAAAAATACTTACTTTTATTGGCAGCTTGAAACAAAAGAAAAGAAAAGAACAGAAATAATGTACATAACAAATTTCCCCGCAATTTAAAAATCTCATAATGGAATATTATTGAAATGAAATCAATTGAATCAAAACGAACTGTACAGCGATCATTTTGGAAACATAACATTACACCAATATTGCGAAATTTCCGAACGTGTATACAACTAAATAGTCAGCGGAGCTAAGAATTTAAATAAATAAAGTTTTAAAAATGTATTATATCTCGGTCCTTCATTTCTAATGGAAAAAGAATTTTGAAAACTTATGGGGTTTACACATGCAGTAAAGCGGCATGCGAATGCTGGAGTATAAATAATTTCTTTATTATATTATTATTATATATAGCAATCTCATTTATTGTTACGATTTTAGGTTGATTTTGAAAATAGAAATGATGTAGGAAGGTGGGTGTCTCATCGACTAAAATTACAGATGTTAACACTGATAGATAACAAAATTCGGAAATTACATAAAAGTTGGAAAATAAAAAAAAAATAAGTGTAATAATGGTTCAAGCAAAGAAAAGTAAACCAAATAAACTTGTAAGTATTATACTGTATAAGCTAGTCTTCAGTAAATATAAAGTACAACTAATAGACCGTTAAACAAAACGCTGTCATCTGTTACCTACCGTAAATTCACCGGTTACAGCATCGAATCCAACATGCACAGTATGTTCGAAATTTGTCGGATACGAAATATTCGGTTTCGAGTCCGCATGTGATGGCTTTGATCCTTTTATTTTACTTTTCAGTGTTTTCTTCTTGCGGTCGGGGTCATCGGGTTCTGGAAAGTTTAGAGCTATGGGTTAACGATACACATAGTAAATAAATAGCAAAACGAAACCTTTCGGTAATGGTCGCATATCCACTGGCGGTCCATCTCCGCTGCCACCACCACCCCCTCGTTCACCACCCCGATTACTGGTCAGTCGAACCGGCGGTGCGGGTGGTTTATCCTCCTCACTAGACATGTCGGATCAGTTTCGGGTGCGCGGCGGTTGGTTGAGCTTAGGATCTATCTTAAGTCTGATGTGGTGTAGGGTTTAGTAGCGTCAGGAACATTTCTGAAAAACACGATAAGGAACATTATGGACGACCGAAACCGAAAAATACTTCATTCGATAACATGTCCTGTTCTGTTGTGCATGCCAACGTTATGGAATTCGATACACAAACTTGAACTTATTTACTGCATTCAAATGCGAAATTTTTCAATTCTTATATTGCGAAAAACATAACAAAATATAAGCAGAAAACATGAAAATCAGCCCACACATCTAAAAATATGTTCGACTGTAATTTCCTCTTTGCACTTCAAATCACAAGGCACGCAGGCAACTGATACAGAGCCGAACTAATCGTCGCCGCCGCCGCCACCGCCACCCAGTTTGGGTCTGATTACGCGAGCACAGCAAGCGATTGTCACTGTCACCATCGTCATCATCATCGCCTTCATCATCGTGGCCGGCGTCGCAGCCTTCGTTGCTGCTGTCACCATAATTCCAATAATTCTAATAGACTATCATAAATGCTCGACTTTTGATAAAAAGAACTGCGAAGCGTGAAGGAGGAAATACATATTTATTTATATAAATATGAAATGAAAACAAACGATAAAGCAGCAACAAGAGGAACAATGTAGAATAAAGAATGGAAATAATAAACTGCCTGCGGCGGTTATTCAACACTTTGCACCACAATAATTACCATCGAGCGAGGAATCGAGATGAGACTCATGAATGGCCGGCCTTTATGCGACAATTGAATGCACTGCGCCACACAAAGCATAAGGAGTATAATTATAAAATAAATCACAAATTGATTAATATTGTAAATACTGGACACGGACATCGAGACCAAAGCGCAAAGGAGAAGAACAAATATTTATCGGTGAGACTGGAAAACAAAAATAAATGTCGGAGTCACGAAGAACAGCGAACAGCGAACAGCTTGCTGGCGATAGAAAGCAGGGGAAGTGGGCAACGACGGAAGAACGGAGGCAGCAGAAGGAAGAGGAGGAGAGAGAATACAGCGTGTGTGCGAGGAGAGCGGCAGCAGCAGCAGCAAGGAGAAAATGAGTGATTCATGTGTCGGTGGCAGCTCAGGAAACACAACAGCAACAACAAATAACGTACCGTGGGCACAAACTCGTGGGGAGTCAAACTGCAGCGGGCAAATCTACTCGGCACTATCGCGATAACGAAGGAAAACACCGAAGAAGAAGCCGCGAGAGCTAAGAATGAAGCGTATCCAAAACTAAGTGTTCATGCAGCCAGGGGAGTCATTGGAGTCGCTACTGAATGGATGGCACTCAGGGACGCACACTCGTGCTCGCACACCAAACCACGCACTCGAGGAGATGCAGCGGCGAATGCTACTTTCAACAAGGCGGCGAGCAATAGCAACAACAAGAACACAAGACGACCGTGCGTAAAGCTCTTGGTGCGTTCATACTGGGCGCAGGGAGCAGGGTGCAGAGTGCAGCGGCTGGCTGGACGGATAAAGGCGAAAATACCTGCATAGAATTATAAAATTAATATCGCGCAAAATAGAATGAGCACTAGTCGGAGGAAACACTGAGCCCATTCAGGTTGGTTGGAAGGGATTCGCATTCGTCGTCTGGGTCGATGATTACGTCTGCTTTCATGGATCCCATTCGTTCTGCTGCCAGCCTGTCTGTCTGTCAGTCTGTCTGTCAGTCCGTCTGCCATTTACGGATTTTCACATGTTTATATGTGAAATTGGAGAAACAACCTTCGTGGCGCTGCCCATGTTTACGTCCGTCGAACTGTCGACCTGTCGACCAGTCGCCCGAGTGTCGGATGGAATGCTTGTTTTTCAGTCTTTTTATTCCTACTCTAAGTTCAAGGGTTTGCCCACTGCAGGAAATGTTGTTTTCCTTCGTTGTGCCAATCCGGAAAGTTGGAACGGAAATGTGAAGCCTGCAAAGGAAAGGAGGAAAGTCACCGACTACCGGAAAATGTTTATGGCAACGACACCATAAGTGGATGCCGAGCGTGCTGCGAATCCGCCGTGGCGCTGGACGGAGCGATTATTATTTTTAAAAGTTTTTAATGAAATCGTCATCAAACCGCTTCGAAACGAACTTAAATCGCCTGAGTGCGGATAACTCAAGCACTCGATTCACAGATAACTTTGTGGCTTTAGCTATGAATCATTGGCGGGCATGGATGGAGTGGCCAGCGGACGGTTACGATTAGAGGCGACCGTTAACCGTTCTGTGTGGGATCTGAAAACAACTATAGTATATCGACGGGCACAGTGGAACAAATTGCCGAGGCGTTTGAACCAGTTTCCATGGACAGCTTTTCGAAGTTCGGGAAAAATCAATGGGTATTCATGGATCGGCACAAGTTCTTCGGGCAAAAACTTACAAAAAATGAAATCAGAAATTTGTAGCCAATGTTCGCAGGCAGCTCCTGTCAGTCCCTGCAGCAAGTTGTCCCTCGGCCAGTAGAACTTCCAGCAGCACTTCCAAGAGCAGTGCGAGCAGCTGGAGTCCGAGTTGCGGCGAATGCGGCAGATAACATTCACCGAAGGCAAACTCTCTCGCTTTTCCACAATTTTCTTCACTTCGTTCACGTTACTTTTCAAGAGACATTTTTCATGTCTCCACGTCGAAGACCCTTCCGCGGCTACAACTCTCGGAAGCGGGGATAAATTTGGAAATCGTGCTGGAGTGCTTTTAGACGTTTTCTATTCTCACTGCTTCTACTTTTCTTTTACATATAATGGCGAATGTAGAGATAAAAAACACGACCGAGGATGTCCGCAGCAAGAGGATGGGGCGAAAACGTCACTCAATATGCGCAAAATGAGTAAAAAAAAACGAAAACCTCGGACTTCTGCGACAAACTGTTATCGAAACTCTTTGAATTTCGCGACGAAAACTCGAACACTACTCGGACGCAATTTAAATGATTCCGAAATATTCAGAATTTCTACGATTTTGCCATTAGTTGGAATTGCAGAGGCGACTGGCGAATGCAGCACAGCGAAGTTTTAACTTTCTGTCTGTCGGTCGGTCGTCGCCACTACTGGAAGTTCTTATTAAGTTCTATTACAATTTTCTGCCCGACTGTCGTTCCAAGAGTCTTGTTGGAAACGGAGCGGCATATGTTTATCTCCGTTTCCTATGCGGTTGAGAGACGCTGTGTGTGAGCGAGATGGCAGGCCGCCTGACATTTGCCTTATTGGATGAATTCCAATAATATGGCGTTACAGTGTTGAAAGCACTAGAGCTGAAAGCAACGGAGTTGTTCAGGAATGTAGAAAGTTGATCAGTATATTATATATCAGAATATTGAAACGTTTGTAAAAAAACACAAATTGTTAAATCGCGATGTACAATTTAAGAAATGCATCATTTGTCAAGTACATCAAATAGATATCTCTTTACCATAATTAGATAAAAGGAAAATATTGTGTTGTAGAATTCTCTGAATAATGTTAAAAATTAAAATAAATAGGGAACTGACGCTACGAATAGCGAACCGCCGGGTTCACGCTGATCGCACTGCAAAATCTCCAAGTCGTGGTCACACCCAGACCCACAGCGTTGTGCACAATAGAGCGCCTCGCCTCCGCACAAGAATTCGCCTAATTCGGTCAGAGAAATACCATCCTCCGTCCCGCCACGCCCCTTAATAACTCAACCTTAATATTTCCCAACATCACTGCTAAATTTGGCAGGGGACAACAAAATTAGCAGCAGAAAAATCAAAACAAAATCCAGCAAAAATGTATGCGTGTTTATTAAAGTTTTTATGATCGTCGGCGTTTAATCGCTATTCAAATATTTGGAGCCACTCGCGGCTTCAGCCCGCACTCCCAGCATTCCGGCCAATGTCGGGGCTGCGCTCTCCGGTGGCCGGCTGTGGCTGTGGCTGTGTCTGTTTGGAGCGCTTAATCCCCAGTCTCACGTCTCGTCGACCGGCCTCCGCGGACGACGGACGGCGGTGGCTGCGCGTCGGCGCAGAGCCGAGTCGCGTCTCTTGAATGCTTTCTTCGCTGCTCGCCTGCCGCCCGAACCCCACTCGGCGCCGGCTGACTCGGTTCGGCTCCATAGCTGTCTCGATCGTTGACCTACTTTTGGAGCGCTTCGTGTGTATTGGACGGCTTCGTTGTATCGTTTGGTACGAAGCTGACGTACAGATAGAGAGAGGCGCGTACAGTGGGTCGGAGCAACATAGACGTTGACTGTGGAGTTAGAAAAAAAAACATGTGTTTGTCTGGGTTGAAGTCGAAGCTAGATAGTAATCATATTGAAACGAAATCAACAAGTCAACCTGGCGTTGACCCTACAACCGATCTGACCCACTGTGCACTCAACAGCTCCAACAGGTTATGCTGGCTAGGCTTGGTATGTGTGTGTGTGAGTGTGAGTGAGCTTGTAGTTAGGCCACAAGATCCGCTCTGTCACTGGGCTGCAAGCGTGCGGAGCTTGAAACGAGAAACGAGCGCAGAGCCGAAGTCGAATCACAAGCCGCAGCCAGAGCCGAGCTGAGCCGAACCGAACCAGCGATGTGATGTGCTGTTGGGAAGGGAGAGGGGGAGCGAGCGCGGTGTGGAGAAGCCAAGCAATACAACTGTATTCGTAGTAAAAAGGGCCCTGACAGTGACACTTGGAGGCTAGAGTTGAAGTTTGAGGTTGCGCTCGGCCGCGACTTCGTCTTCGGGTTCGCGTTTGTGTTCGAGTTCGACTTCGCCGCCGGCCGTGGCCGCGGCTGCGACTCCGACTCCGGCTTCGAATGCAATGCGATCGGGTGCCACTCCTCAACCACCCCCCCCCCCCCCCCCTCTTCTTCCCCGCCTCGCCCAGCCGAGTGGAGCTCGATCTCGAACTCGGGGATCGGGTTTTGGTTGCCGTCGCTTTTCTTGTCGTTGTTGTTGTTGTTGTTGTTGTGAAATGAATTGCGTTTCGTTGCTCTTCGACTCGGAGTGGAATTTTTATTCTTTCGTTTTGGGGTTTAGTATACATTGTTGTTGTTGTTGTCGGCGTCGCCGCCTTCGTCGTTGTTGTAGTTGGATTTTTTCTTCAACGCGGTGAGAAGCACGAAATCTTGTCTTTGCTTTTGCTGATGCTATTGTTGTGTTGTTGTTGTTGTTGTTGGTGTTGGTGTTGCGATTGATGTTGTTGTATTGCACTGCACTCCGCTTGGGTGGAAGCATTCGTTGGCCCTGATAATGAACAAGGTCAGATGCGAATAACATAACGAGCGAGTCGGAGAGGGAGAGGGAGAGAGAGCGAAGAGGGTTGGGGAGGGGGTGGAGACATAGCGGGACGAGCGATGCTGAATGCAAAGGAGATGAAGTTGGCAACGATTTGAACCTGTCTGAATCCGTGAAGCAGTGAAGCCAAAGTTGTGGAGTCGTTGTTGTTGTTGTGTTGGCAGGGAGCGGGCCCTGGGCCCGTGGGCTCCGTGGGAATGCGAAGAAGATGTGGAAAAATCGTCTCCTTCTGCGGGCCAGTCGAGTTGAGTGGAATGGAGTCGAGTCGCCTTGGCCGTGGCCGTGGTCGGCTGCTTCCTTGGCCACGACCACGGCCAGACCACGAGAGACATTTGAATGCCCGCCGAACGACGGACGGACGGACGGACGGACGGACGGACGGGCGAACGATTCGTAACCTGATTGGCGTCCGGCCGAGTGGAAGAAGAAGAAGAACCTCGGCCACGAAGCCCGGGACCGAGAACGGGAACGCGACCGAGCACGAGCACGAACCACGAGACGAGTCGGGCCGAGTGGACGCATGTAACGCGTTACAACATTTGAAAAGTGAAAATCAAAGTAGACCATCGGAACTTGTTTCGGCCAAATTGAGGTCTGGCGGCCTATTAACAACAGCCACAGCCACAGCCACAGCAACAACATCGACGCAATCACCAACTACAACAAGAACAAGGTCTAACACGACAACGACAGACACCGCCACGAAGAACGCCGAAGACGACCACGACCACGACGACGACGACGGCGGCGGCGGCGGCCCCTCGAATAAAAACCCAAGTCGCGTCCCGTCGCAGGCCTAAAATAACTCCAGAGGCCGGTGGAGCCGACCGGGCGCGGGTCTGGGGCTCGTGAAATGCACCGTTCTTAACCTGTTTCCCAGCCACGCGCACGCCCGAATGTGTTACCAATTCCGATTGACCATTGACCGACCCGTGAGCCACATGCAGACGACGTCATCGCCATCGCCATCGCCATCGACGACGACGACGACGACGACGTCTCCGTGGCTGAGTTGGCCGCGGTGGGGCCGAGACGTGCCACGCCGGCGCCGGTTGGGCAAATGCACTTTCATTGGGCGCGGACAGACGGATCGATCGACAGAAAGACAGACCACAGTCAAGTGGACCGACCGACCGACCGACAGACAGACAGACAGCTGCGCCGTGGGCCTCCAGAGCGAGGCGCACCGAGGGCAGGGTGGCCAGCGGGGTCGGCGAGCGGGCGAGCGAGGGGGAGGAGGGCATGGGGATCCTTGGCCAGGGGCGGGCGGCCCGGTCCGCACCCGCGCCGGCCCGTGTTTTTCTGGGCCAAGTGGGCCGCCGTTTCGGGCCGCACTTGGCCATAACTTTCGAGGCCAGAGCGTGAGCGAAATTCCGAAGAGGCGCCGTCGCGGGGAGTCGCTCGGGGGGGCTGATGGGGGGCGGGGGGTTCGGTTCGGACGGCCGGTTGAGTCGGGAGTTCGGAGTTGCGGCGGTCGAAAGGAAAATGAAAACCGAGCCGGCGGCGGGGGGCGGCCGTCGGTGGGCGTGGCACGACGACGACGACGACCGTTGGTCGAAGGGGGAGAGAGGGGGAGGCGGGGGTCGTGTCTCAAAATGAACGGCTCGTCGTGAAAAAATGTCCACTGTTGGCTTCTTCGTTTTTCGTCTGCGCCATTTTATGTTCTGCGTTCGGCTCTTGGCTTTTTGCATTCGACTCTCTCTTTCTCGCTCCCACTCTCTCTCTCTCGCCAGACGATGACGATCGGTTTGTCTGGCGATTTATTTTGCTTTTCCTCGACGCACACATGCAGGGAGGCATCGATAAACACACACACACAAACTCAAGGCAACATGTGTGCGAAAACAAAATGAAACTTTTTGCAGGCGCGGCTGCCGTCGAAGCCATGACAATAATGGCAATTTGAACAGCAACAAAAACAACAACAATAACTATTACAACAACTACTACTACACCACCATCCACAACTACTACACACCACATCGGCAACACTGATTGGCAACAGAAACAACATCGAACATCGAAGCAGGAACAGCGACTACCAAACAACAACAACAACAACAACAACAACAACAACAACAACAACAACAACAACAACAACAATAGCAATAGCAATAAGCACAACAGCCACAGAAACTGGAATTGTGGAAAATAAATAAAATCATGAAAATTATTATCGTTGTTGTTGTGTTTTATTTGTGTTATTTTTTCTTTTGTTATTGTTGTTGTGCTCTTCGTCGACCCAGGCAGCAGCAGCAGCAGTAGAAACAGCAACAACAACAACGACAATATCAACAAATGGCACGAAGCGTCAAATGAAATGGAAACAACAACAAGAACAAGCGAGAAGAAAAAACGAAAGCAACAACAATAATAAATCACAGCAACAAGCGACAGCAACAGCAATAACTAAAATAATAACAATAAAATGATGAACAACAACAACAGTAGCACAATTGACAGCGACAGGAGGCACAACAGCAGACGGAGCCACAACAGTAGCAACAACAACAACGGTAGCAACAACAACAACGGTAGCAGCAGCAACAGTAGCAGCAGCAATAGCAATAACACCAATAGCAATAGCAATAGCAACGACTACACTAATAACAACAACAGCAGCTACAGCAGCAAGGGAGAAAAACATGCAGCAACAACAACAACAACACCATGGTGATCAAAAGCACACAAAATGGAGCCAGCGCATGAAGAAGAGCGCGGCGAAAAACTTTCACCCAAGGTCATTGTGTCTTTCGCTGCGCTGCCGGCGCCGACGACCAGCCCGACGACGGAGCCCGAGCCGAGCCGTAGCCGAGGCCGAGGCAGTGACAGTGGCGGTGGCAGCGTCGACCGCGACCGCGACCGCGAACCAATTGCGGCCGGACATGTGGACGGACGGCGAATGAGTTGCAGGCGGTCGGCGCCCGTTGCCCACCGATGGGAGGCGGGCGAGCGGTTGGCGAAACGGCCAAGGGAGGAGCAGAGGGGGCGGCAGGGCAACCGGCAGCGATGGCCGAGTCCGCACCCGGGACAGCCAGGCCCGGTTGGCGACGGCGACGGCGACGACGACGACGACTGGGTGGAACTCGTCCGTCCGTCGGTCCGTCCACATGTCCGGCTGCAATTGGCTCGTCTTCGGGCTCTGGGACTCGCGACCGGGTCTGGTCCGGCGACCTCCGCGGAGCGGCTCCGTCGTGAGGCGCCCGAAACGCGGCCGATTCCGGGTCGCCGGAGCCGCCACGAGGCCGCAGAACCGATTGCGTTACCGGCTTCACACTTGGCCGCCCGCTTCGGAGGGTCGGAGGGTGGGTGGCGGCGCTGCGACTGGGCCCGGGTGGCCTCGTTGGCGGCTGGTGCTGCCGCAGTTGGCTGCCAATTAAGTTCAAGTGGTTGCACAACGTTTGAGCAACACCAACCACAACAACAACAACAACACCAGCAGCCGCACCACCAACACCACGAGCAACAACACCAAAAAACGACGTTCGATCGAAAAAACAAAGCCAAAAATCGACACCGAAAGCAAAACCAACAACGAGACGAACCGGCAAAAACGCTCAGACAAAGTAAAGCAAGTGAATCAAGTAAAAACCTCGATAATTAAATTTGAGAGGAGGCCAAATCGAAGGAAACCAACAGAACAAAAACTAAAACAGCAACAAAAACAACGAAGACAAAAGCAAAAACCATTCCTGACTAAACGCACACAGGCGAACGCAAACATTCTGCAACGGAAAACCCAGCCGAAATCGACGTCAAATCGGAGTCGTTTATGCTCGCTGGCCTGCGCCGAACCGAGCCGAGCCAAACCGAGTCGCGTCGCGTCGCGTCGGGTTCTGGAGCCGTTGCACAGCAACAACACACCAGAAGCAACAACTATATTATCATTAGAACCATCGACGAGTTGAGCAGGGGGCTGGAGAGAGAGGGGGAGGGAGAGAAAAAAATTAATTATTTTCAAGAATAAGTAGAGCTCATCGAAGGAAATGTTACGAAATGTTTTATTGCCATTGTTTTGGCTCTAACGTTTCTCGTTGTTGTTGTTGTTGTTGTTGTTCTTGCTGCTGTAGTTCTTGCTGTTCTCGGTGTTGTTATTAGAGGTTCTTATTGTTGTTGTTGCTGTTCTAATGCTTTTTCTTTCAGCTTCGAGTGTTCGCGTAATAAAAAGAACAACAGCGGCAACAACAACAACAAACACTGCTATCTTGTTATGATTATGAAGCCCAAACGGATTTTTTATTTTCATTCGCAATTATCGTAAATGTATTATTTTTATGTTAATATGATTTCAAATTATACTTTTAATTACAAATTTTTTATTAAATCAAATATTGAATATTAAGAATAAAATATTGCATATTGAGAATCAATTCTTTGGAAACAAAAATTTATAAAAAAAATTTGTTTTTCTCAGAAAATTTCATAACAAAAAAAAATAGTTTTGTTAATTTTTTTATTTTCAGTGATTGACTAAATTATATTAGAAAAAATTGTGTTAAAAAAAACAAAATATTTTCTTGTTCGAAAAATAGAACATGAAAATGGGATTAATTTTTATGAAAATTGTATTTTTAAGTAATAACAAGAAATTGCGTCTGGTCGGAAACTTTTCGGTATTTCAAATTAAAAACAGAATTAAATTTTATTTGTCATGGAAAACAGAAAAACAGAACAGGGTTTTTAGAATATGTGGAATATATTCGTAGGCTACAACCTAGAGAAGGGATTTTTTCGGTTCCGATGACGTTCGACTGCCACGTCTTGGCCTCGGGTCCTCGGATGCCCAAACTCGGCGGACCAAACCTCGCTGGAGTCGACCGATGTCCTCGACATATCTGAATCAGTCCACGGCTGCCACCTGCCGGCTTCTGCCGTCCGTCCGGGGCCGGGGTTTTTTTTTTTATGGAAATTTCGGCGTCAATTCGCGAGTGCGAGTTTTTTCTGCGGATTTTCAAGACTCGTGTCTGGTCGAAGATATGCAAATGTTCAGATTTTTATGCACCATTCGTTCCATTGTTGTTGTGTTGTTGTTCCGACAAAAACAAATCGATGGCTCCGCTCCGAACAACAACAACAGCAAGAAAACTCACAGGTGAAAGTTTTTGTTTTTTCTCGCTGTCGTTTCTTTGTTTTTTTTTTTTTTTGTTCGTTTTTCGCTCGTTCGCTCGCTCGGCCGATCGATCGATCGCTCGGCGACCAAGAAATGTTCCTCGCAGTGCAAGTGGAGGTGCGAGCGAGACAGAGCGATGCGCGAGAGACAGGCGAGAGAGAGAGAGAGAGGGAGAGGGAGACGGCGGAAAATCGAAATTACTTTTAATTGGCGATCTTCTCACAAAGAACAGTTAGCTTTTAATGCGCTTTTAATGATGTAATTAAGATAAACTGAACGAAAAACCGAAAACTCGAATCGAAATCCACAATGGGACACCAGCAGCCACAGCAACAACAACAACAACGACAAGAGAGTATAGAAAATGAAAGAAATACGAAATGAAACGAGTGAACAAAGCAAAGAAAGACACGAGAGGGAGGCAGAGAAAGAGAGAGAGAGAGAGAGAGAAAATAAAAGCCGCATCGAAGTAGGTCTTGCTTATTAAATCTAGCAGCAGCAGCGGCGAAATTACTTCATTACCACAGCGGCAGCAGCAACAACACAAGAACAACAACAACAATGACTAGAGCCACAGCTGGCCAAGTGTTTCGGCCAGGTGCCGAGCTGGGCTTAGAAACCTCTGTACGCTGTTGGTTTCTTTAATTTCGATTTTGTCGTTGTTGGATTTTCGGCAGAAATCTGGGAGGCAGCGGAGCAGAAAAAATTTCACAGCATAACCCGCGACCGACGTCTTCTTCTTCTCCATCATAGTCGACGTCGTGGTCTTCTTCTTCCACATGGACTTCGGCTTCCCGTCGAGTTCGGCTTCCCGTCGACTTCGGCTTCGTCGCCGACATCGTTCTTCTGCTTCTCCCGAGTCGATTCCCGTCGGCTGCTGCGCTGGTGTCTGTGAGAATCAGTGGGTTCGATGCGTCTCGTGCCATCGGCGAAGGCGAAGGCGAGATCGACGATAGACGACGGACAGACAGACGGACGGCCAGACGGCCAGATGGATGGACGAATTGACAGTGGGCCAATTCACAGCGACTCGCCGCAGTCTCAGCCCGAGCTCGTGTGGGTCTCACTAAGAAGAGGAAGAAATGCTTTTACCCCAACACACACACACACACACACACACACACACGGACACGACGACGAATCGTTGTCTGAGCGAGTGCGAAAGAGCGAGCTAACGCAACAGCAGCAACAACAACAACAACAGCAACGGTTGGCTTTCGCGCGGCATCTGCGGCTCCGAACGTGGTTGAATGTGTGTGTTCGTGTACGTGTGCCTGTGGTAGTATGATGGTATGAAATTCTACAAACGAGAACGAATCTGGGTCAGTGGCACACGTTGATCTTTTTCCTCGTCCTCCTTCCCTTTCTTCTTCTACTTCTGCTGCTTTTTATGCTTTTTGCTGCTCGTTTCTGGTTCCTCGCCGTGCTCTTTCTTCGTGCTGAAGTCGTTGCTGAAGTGTTGTTGTTGCCGTGTTCGTGTCGCTATTCATGTTGCCATTGTTGTTTTTGTTGCCGCTGCCGTCGTCGTGGACAATAATAATTCCTGTTTTTATTGTTGGCAAATTTTCATTTTATTTCTCCTTCCTTTTGTTTGCCTCGCCTCAATAATTCACACAATGGACCACGGGAGGGGGAAAGAGAAGGAGAGAGAGAGGGAGGTAGTTAGAGAAAAAGCTCCAGACTCCGGAGTCAAAGAGAGACAAGGAGAGATCAAAGCCGAAGTCGGTTGTTTCTTTTTCTCCCGTTCCGCAATCCACTGCAGGATGTCGCCCGAGTTGTTGTTGTAATGGGGGGAGCGACGGAGGACGGACGGACGGACGGGATTCAGCTGCAAGCGATGGATGGATGGATTGATGGACAGATCGACAGCCGATGGCGGGACAAGGAGGGGGGGGGGGGGGGGGGCGTCGATCGATTGATGGCGACGACCACGGGCCGATGCTGACGATCATGATGATGATGATGATGATGATCCCGTCGGACGTCCCCTCGAAGCCCGATCGTCGTCGTCGTCGCCCCCGCTTCGGCCTCGTCCCCATGGGCTGGAAACGCGGCCTGGAACGCAAATGAAACGCCGCACAGTGGGTTCGTTTTGGAAAATTCATTGAAACAATTTAATTTAGTTTAATTTAATGACATATTGCGATATTTACAAATTACACACACTTTAATAAATAATTGCACGGATTAGTTGGAAATTGCTTTAACTTTAACACTAACGTAAGATACAATTAAACAATGTTTTCATATATATATATATATATCATTTAGTTAGAATATCGATTTACAAGTATTTTATTTATATCGATGCGTGGAAAGGAAATAATTTAATTTAGTTTAGTTTAAATTAATTTAATTAAGTTTAATTAACTACAAACTTAGACTAAACGAAGGCTAGTTCGGATATGTGGGGATATATTTGAAATATATGCTTGCATGTGTGTATGTATGTGTGTGTGTGCTGAGTCTCGACGCTGCGCTGAGCTGGGTCGTCGTCGACGTGGCTCAACGCAGGCAGCAACAACAACAAACAGTTACAACGACTCTCGACTTTATTTGAAACATGTACAGATTTCAATTATTCTATACCTATAACTATTTATATATATATATATATATGGATATATATGTATATTGCTTCCGACGATCTCTGATCGCGGACCCGGATCCAGATCCTACGCTATGTACGTCTATATATGTATATGTATGCATAACGGTAGACTTAACGCTAGGCTGATTCGTAACTAGGCGTGGATTTAATATTTATATGTAGTGGACACGTTCGTGAAATTCTCTGCCGAAAACCCTGCTTACGATCTACAGAAACGGTTTGTTTTTGCTTTGTACATTGAGCTGCGGCCCCGTCGAGGGACCTCCTTACCCTAATCACTTCATTAATTTAACTCGAAATTTCTAAATTTCAAACTATTTCATTTCACATTATCGAATGTCATACAATCGAATTTCATGCAATGGAATTTCATGCTATCGAATTTCAGGCAATTGAATTTCATATCATTTGCCGAAATACATTTGCTTCTCTTTAAGTTTGCTTAAGTTTGCTTAGGTTCATTATAAATCGATTTGTTGGAATTTTGCGGAATTTGCTTAAATTAAGTTCACTTTTGTTTTGTTGATTCGGTTTCTGCTAATCAATGAGGTAAATTTCTAGAAATATTTTACAATTTAGCGTTTGTTCGACGGCGCATCGAAGACCGGGGCTGTGGAACGAGGGGGTGGGAAAATGTGAATGGGAGATTGTGAATGGGACATTGTGAATGGGACATTCTGGATTGGGACTGCGAATGGGATTGTGAATGGGACATTGTGGATTGGGTTCGTGGATGGTGGACTCGTGTGGACTCCGTGCACAGTTGCATCAAGACGGAACAACAGTTGCAAAAAGACAATTGGACGCTCCGTTGTTCTTACATTGCTTGTGCTCCCTTCGAGGCCCGCGGCCTTCGGGGAACAAACCTCATCCCCCGCACCCTTGGTCAATGGGTCCCAGACCCCCAGACCCCCAGACCCCGTGGGAGGCACGTTGGCGACCGCCAGCCTCGGACAACCCAGTCTTCGCCCTCCTGACACCGATCAAGCTCTCGATTGCACCACTGGATTCGACGTCGACTTCGGTTTCGACTTCGTCTGGACCAACCGAAGCCACCCAGATCCAACCCAGCAGCCCGGACCAACCCACCTGGTGCGGCCCACGGAACCCTCGACTCCAGAGACCCAGACCCGGACCCGGACCCAGAACAAGACCTAGAGTCAGACCCCGGAGCACCAGAACCAGACCCCATTTCCAAAGACCGAGCCGGGGCCCGCGGTCGGGAGCCGGAAGGGACCAAAAGCAACCAACAACAACGAATTACAGGTCGTGTGCAGGGCTGCTCCTCGACTCGACGCGCCTGGGCCCGGCGCGGGCGCGGGCGCGGGCGCAGGCGAGGAGGACGCGAGCAGCGCTGCACACCGAGGGGCGCCGGGCGGGCGGGGCCGGCCGGGGATCACCTGGCGGCCCGCAGCCCGGCGCCCCCCGTCGGGGCGCGGCCCCGTCGGCGGCACCGGCGGCGGCGGCGACGACTACGACGACGACGTCGGCCAGGTGCGGACGACGCCGATGACGCCGATGACGCCGATGACGCCGATGACGCCGCCGACGGCGGGCGCTGGGCAGGGCCGGCGGCATCGCGGCCGCCGTGTCAATCACGCCCAATTCTCTTATGTATCTGTTGATGTTTGAGCAAGTGCGCCTTCTGCCGGAACGCCTTGGCGCAGACCTCGCAGCGGAAGGGCTTCTCGCCGGTGTGGGTCCGCAGGTGGACCTTGATGTTGCTCTTGTTCAGGAAGCCCCGGTTGCAGATGCTGCACCGGTGCACGGGCTTCTCCTTGCCGAGCAGGCCCGACAGGTCGCCGCCTCCGCCGTAGCTGACCGAGGAGGGCGAGATCGCGTTCATCTGCTGGGCCCCGGTGCCGGCGCCGGCCCCGGCCCCCGCCAGGTGCTGCTGCTGCTGCTGCTGGCCGCCCCCCTTCTTTTGGGAGCGCGAGCGCTTGGCCTTGGGCGCGCCGCCGGGGGGCGCGGCCGGGCCGGTGGTCGTGTGCGGGTAGTTGCCGAGCATGTCCGGGCTGCACAGGCCGTCCGCCTTCAGCGCCGAGCTCGAGGCGGCGCCGGCGCCGGCGGCGACCTGGTACGGCTGGGGCTGGGGCTGCGACTGGGGCTGGGGCTGGCCCAGGTAGCGGGCGCTCAGCTGGAGGCTGTCGGCCGTGGTCGAGACGACGGAGCCGGGCGGGCTCGAGGTCGACGTCAGCTCGCCGCAGTACGAGGTAGAACTGGGCGCCTCCCCCTTCAGCGCCCCCGACGCCGACACCGCCGAGGACGAGGAGGCGGGCCCCGAGCCGGACGCGGGGCCGCCCGCCTGTGGGGGCCCGTTCTGGAGCCGGTGGTGCAGCATCGGCATGTAGCCGTGGGTGAGGAGGCTCTGCAGGGTCGAGCTGCTGGAGTGGACCGGCGAGTGCGGCAGGATGAGGTCGCCGAAGGCGTCCTGCTGCGAGACGACCAGCTTCCCGTCCTGCTGGATGCAGTTGCCGTCGATCCACGCGTCCAGGTCCATCCAGGAGTCGCGCGTGTCGCCGCCCTCCTCGCCGTCCAGCTGGTTCGGCACCGTCGTGTCCGCGATCGCCGACCCGATGATCGCCGCGATGTCGTCGATCGAGTTCATGTCCACGTACTCGGACAGGTCCTTGGCGTCCGTGTAGATCCGCACGCCGGTCTGCACGGGGTCGACGCCGCCGCCGCCGCCGCCGCCGCCGCCACCGCCGCCACCGCCGTCGCCGCCCATCGCGCAGCTGTCGGCCACGACCGAGTACAGCTTGCCCTCCAGCTGGCCGTCGAAGAGCTTCACGTCGCCCAGGCAGGCGTCGGCCGGGCCCCCGCCGCCGCACCCGCCGCCGCCCTCGCCGCCCAGCACGCTCTCGGGCAGCCCGGTCGAGGACGAGACGAGGTTGTGGTCGGCGGCCGCCCCAGCCGCGCCCAGGTGGTGGCTCGCGGCCGAGGCCCCGCCGCCCGCGCCGCCCCCGCCGCCGGGTTGCGCGGGGTGGTGGCCGTGGGTGTGCGTGGGCTGCTGCTGCTGCTGCTGCTGCTGCTGGTGGTGGTTGTGCGTGTGCGTGTGCGTGTGCGTGTGCGCGTGCGAGTGGGCGTGGGTGTGCGTGTGGTAGGCGCTCTGCATGTAGTTGTTGTTGCTCTCGTCCGGCAGCCGCTGGGCGATGGCGTGGTAGTGGTGGCCGGAGATCCCGTTGATCGAGAGGTGCCCCGTGTAGCCGGTGAAGGGCGGCAGCGGCAGCGGCTTCAGCTCCGAGAGCAGCAGGTTGTCGAGCACGTCCAGCGACGAGCCCTTCGGCTCGGAGTCCGAGGCGCCGGGGCTGGGCAGGGAGTCGAGCTCGTGCTCGAGCAGCAGCTTGTGCCCGTCGAGCAGGTACTGGTCCTGGCCGCCCGCCTGGGGGGGGCCCCAGCAGGGGCTCAGCAGGAGGCTCTCGACTTCGGATTCGCTTGGCCCGTTCATTCTGCAATACTTCATCGTAGGCGCCGCCGGCCGCGAGCGATCGATGGCTCCCGCTTCCGTCGCCCTCTCGCTACCACCAACTGCCTCTTCTTCTTCTCCCTGTTCTCCTTGTTCTCCTTGTTCTCCCTGTTGTTGTTGTTGTTTGCGTCGAAAACCCTCTCAAGGCTCCGCCGGTTCGTCGCGCGCGCTCGACCTGAAAGCAGAAAAGCAGGCTCGTCAGTATGGGCTGGGGTTTTTCTCGATTTTCTCGGTTTTCCTCGGCTCCCTCTCCGCACCGAAAGGGACGAGAAAGAGACGAATTTCGTTTGGTATTCGTTTGTTTGCAAAGCTTGGGTCGTTCGCTCGGCCAAAGAGTCCGACTAGCGAAAGTAGAAAATTGGTATAAATTAATGAATTAAAACTTCTACGGCAGGAAATCGGAGACGCGCACGCACACACACACACACGGTCACAGGGGCAACGGGTTGATGCATCGCATGGTCAAGTGGGGTTTCAAGAAATTTCTATCGATCCGGAGATCGAGCGACCGACCGGTGGCTTCCTCTTCCTCTTCTTCTTCTTCTTCTTCTTCTCGGCGGAGACAAAACACGCACACACACACACACGCCGACCCCGCGCGACAGAGGTGGGAAACCAGTTGCAGCTCGTGTTGTTTTTGTTTCGGACCCGACGAGGGCGATCGGGAGAATCACGTCAAGAATCGTCAGCACAGCAGCAACAACAAGGAAACAACGAGAGAAACAACAAGAGCTACAACAACGACAACAACAAGAGCGACAGCAGCAGCAGCAACAACAAACGGTATTTGGGTCAATTCATTAATAATCGGTAAAATTAGCATACAAATTGTCTTGGAATATATTTCGAGTTGGTTGATTGGATCCCCGGCAACAACAACAACAACAACAACAACAGCGAGCATGAGAACAACGTCATTGCTGGGCCATGGGAAGAGGATGGCGAAGAAGAAGAACCCGGGGGGGGGGGGGAGGTGGGCGAAGAAGAACAAAACAAATCCACCAGCAACCAGACTCAAGTTGCAGGTGATCCGCATCGGAGCCGAGATCGAGACCGAGACCGAGCGCGAGCCCGAGCCCCAGACCCGACGACCGACCGACCGGCCGAGCGACCGACGACCCACCGACAGCGAGCTCGAGAGACGCGACGAACCCCAGCCCTCGACCACTCACGCCCTCTCCCTCCCGCCCTCCGCACGCTGCCTCGAAATGCAACCAAGTTCGGCCCTCGCTCGCAGCCGTCGTCGAGGGGGTTAGGCGAAGAAGAAGAAGAAGAAGAAGAAGAGGAAGGCGGAGATGGCGGACGGACATGTTGGATGACAACCTGCGGTTGGTGCTGCTGTTGTTGTTGTTCCTGCATCGCTGTCGTGTTCTACAAACGAGAGGCGACGACGACGTCGGACGCGTCGCGCTCGCCTGGAATGCGGAACCCGAGTCGCAGGAGTCGGGAGGCGGGTCGACGGAAGGGCGGTGGGCGTCGCGAGCCGAAATATTTTTCAATTCGCACGGAGCAGAAGACGGCAAAGCGGGGCGTGACGGAGGGAGAGGGAGGTGGGAAGAGGGAGAGCGAAAAAGCCCATCGTGAGAGTCGAGGCGGGAGGCGAGTGGGGCGAGAGAGAGTCGGGAGAGCGCCGGGAGCCTCCACGATAAATTTCGCTTTCAACAGGTTTCGGACTGAGGGGCGATGGGGGGGGGGGGGGGGCAGACCGAAAAACCCCCGAACCGACGGACGAGCGAACGACCATCGACCGACCGACTGGCCGAGCTCGGCCAACATGTTGCGTCCGCCATGTTGCGGCAACAAAGCTGCGGGCACTCGCGACGCAGCAGCGGCAGCGAGCGTCGAGCTGCTGAACGAAGGCAGCCGAGCGTTGCCGACGATGATGGCGAAGCGGACCGCGCCGAGCCGATCCGAGTCGCTGGCACACAGTGGTAAACATTTAAGCCAACAGTCACTCACACACACACGCTCGAGCTCGCGCTCACGCTCACGTAAACATAAAAACCCAGTAATATCAACAACAACAACAACAACAACGACGACGACGACAATGATGGCGGCCAGAGCCAGAGCAACACGAAGTTGAAAAAACCAAGCGAGCAGCAGCAGAGAAGGCGAAGAGAGGAAGAGGCGAAGGCGAGGGAGAAGAAGAAGCAGCATACATAACAAATGTACCGTTAATCAAAAGACCTGCTGACATACTTCCGCGATCAGCGGCAGCAGCAGCAACAACAACGACTGCGACGACGACGGCGGCGGCGGCTTCGTCGACAACGACAGCGACAACGACAGCACAGACGACGGAGACGACGACGACAACGAAGTCAACCTCGGCTCGGACTTCGGCTGGTCGGGCTCGGCTGGGTTCGTTGGGTTCGGTTACGTGGTGGACGAAGTAGGGGAGAGGGGGGGGGGGTGGTCGGGTTCGAAAAGCTGAGGCCGGCTGACGTTGTTGTTGTCGTCGTCGTCACTGTTGTTGTTGTGGCTAGATTTACTCGCTCTCGTCTCTTGGCACAGATTTATTTTCAAAGGCCTCTCGTGTTTTTCTTTCTCGTCTCGTCTTGTCATATTTCTTCTCTCCCTTGGTTGTTGCTATTGCTATGAGTGTTGTTGTTGCTGTTGTCGACGTATTTTCGTAGGCTTGTTTTGTGGATTCGGGATGGATTTTTCGACGCCGGAGGCTGGGGTTCGGCGCAGATCGAGGCGGTGGAGCGGACGACGGCGACGGCGACGGCGGGCTCTGACGTTGACGTTCAATTTAAATTGAATAGAGTGTGGAATAAATTCAATTGTTGTCGTTGTACTGATTGTTGTTGTGCTGGTTGTTGTTGGTGTTGTTGGTTCGTTCGTTTTTCCTGTGATCATGCGAATGGCGTGAACACGAAAAAAAAAAAAAAATAAATAAAAAGTAAAAAAATTCAATAGATATCATTTCTCGTTGTTGTTGGGTTGTGGTCGATGTGGTTGGTGTTGGTGTTGTTGTTGTTGTTGCATTATGGAAATGACACTGACAATGCTTTAGTTCCATTGTTGTTGTTGTTGTTGCTGCTGCGGTTCGTATCTCGCATTGTTCTGTTGGCTGTTGTTTGTTGTTGTTGCTGCGCCCTGTTGTTGTTGAGATTTATGGCAACGGGTGGGAGGTCGGCTGACGTGCGGCATATCAACGGTAACAGGGACAACAACAACAACAACAATAACAGCAGAAACAACACCGTTGAGAACGGCGACAAATGGAACAATAGCAACAAACGGTTGACCGTTTGAACTCCTTCGCTCGCACCGCCCGACCCCCTTCGTCCCGCTCCGACCAGGCTCCGTGGACTGCGACGCACCCACGAAGGTAGGAAGAACAAGAGGACGCAGCCGCCGCCTGCCGTTGGCCGCGAGTCCTTCGCGAGACGCTCGGCCAATCCCAGCGTGCACGGCCCGAAGCCGCCCGAAGAGCACAGCGAGTTGGCAGCCGAAGTCGAAGCCGTGCCGCCAGCCGAAGACGACGGCGAATCAGAGGCAGGAGCCGACGACTCGACGTCGTTCCGAAGAGGTCACGAAGCTTGCTCTGCATTCGTCGGCGATGACCCGCGATGCTGCGCAACGAGTGGGTGCGGGCCGCAGAGCGAGAGAGAGAGAGGGAGAGATGCAGTGGCGAGTCGGAGCCAGGGCGGAAGGAGTGGGTGGTGGGAAAGAGACGACTGGCTTCCGAGAGCTTCCTCCGACAGCTGGGCGCCGGAACCCGAGTGCACTTGAGCTAACGGAAGGGAAAATAAGAAGAAGAGGAAGAAGAGGAAGCTTTTATTTATTTCTTCGCCGATGGCCTTCGATGGCCTCAAAATCAAAATCAACAACAACAACAACAAAAGAACAACTGCAACAATTGCAACAAACCGGCGATGTAAAGGTTAATGCAACAACAACAACAATAAGAACAACTTCAGATAAGCAGCAGTGGAAAATAAGAAGAAGAAGACCAAGACCGACAGAAGGAGAAGCAGGTCGAGTTCAACCGAAATTGGTGAACAACAACAACAACAAAAAACACGAAACACAAAAACGATGAAAAGTCGGATTCAAATTCATCTCCGGAGCCCTCGGATGGACTCGGCAGAGCCCGGCTCCAGGGCCACGCTGAGGTCAGAACCGCAAGAGGAACAAGAACAAGACCAAGGGAAGAACAAGACCGAGAGACGAACAAGACCAAGAGCAGCGGCAAGAAGAAGAACAAGAAGAAGCAACGCCAGCAAGAACAAGATAAGAACCCAAAAACGGAGATCTAAGCAGAAGACAAAGAAGACAAAAGAAGAGGAAGAAGAAGAAGAAGGGGAGCCAAATTGCGATGCAAAAGCAGGCGATGGCCAAAAACGACGACAACAGCAACAACAACAACAACAAGAGCATCACCAACAACCACAAAAAGTCAAAACCGAGTAAAGCGAGAAAAACTTGACCAAGACCGAGAATTTCAAAGACAATAAAATTAGCAGCAATTGTGGTCGGGTGGGGAGGAAGGGGAGGTGGAGGGGGTGGGGGCGGTGCAGAAGATCATTACCAGCAACAACAACAACAACATCACCGATGACGGCAATGACGACGGCGATGCCGAATGCGGAGAAGAACAAGAACAAGAAGAAGAAGAACAAGAACACATTGAGGTCGCCGTCGCAGTCAAGTGTTGCCTCTGAACCGCAAGCAACACTTGGCACTGTTGTTGTTGTTGTTGTTGTTGTTGAGGAGTCGGCGCCGCTCGGCTGGTCGTCGGGGTCGGGGTCGGCCTGGGCGTCGCACGTGACACCGAATTCGAAAAATTTGGGACTGAAAAAACACAACAACAACAACAAACACCGCAATATCAAATGCACTGGCAGAAAAGCAACAGCAACAGCAACAACAACAACAACAACATCCGTGTCAATAACGAAACCAACAACAGCAATCGGTTTCATTCGCAAAGCTCGCGAGCACCTGCAGCAGCCGAGCTGGCGACGCCGACGAGCCGAACCCGAGCCGAACCCGAGCACCACCGATGACGATGACGACGACGACGACGACGACGCGACCACGGCCACGACTCGTCACCGGCGTCAACTATGCAAATGTTCGCTCGCTGCTGTTGTTGTTGTTGTTGTGGGCGGAGCTTTTTATTGAATGAATTTTATTTTCAGTTCCTCGGCCCGGGGTGGCCGTAGTGGGGGGAGGGGGGGGTGGTGTGGTTGCGGTGTTCGCTGCATATTTGCGCCAAATGACGCATCGCTGACGTCGACGGTCGGCGCTCGGCGTCGCCGCTGGGTCAGCGAACTTTGCGCGGCGGGCGAGCGGGCGAGCGAGCGAGCGAGACGCGGATAGCGATGGATGGCGGTGCGAGCGACTGCAGGGTTGAATCGGAGCGAGGGAGGGGAGGGGGGAAGTTGAACTACAAAAGCAGCTTCCAACGATTTTTGAGGCTGCGACGCACAGGTAACGGCGAGCGCCGTCGCTGTAAAATTTTTAATTACTTCGTTTTCGGAATGATTTTTCCCTCTGTGCTCACGGATTTGGATCTTGCGCTGTAGTGTTGTGGTCGAATTGTTGTTGTTGTTGTTGTTGTTGTTGTTGTTGTTGTTGTTGTTGTTGTCGTTGTCGACTGAATCGCATGACGCAGCCGAATCCGACGCCACCTAACGGTAGCCTGGGACTTCTCGCCCGACGCCCGACGCCCGATCGCCCGAGACGCCGGCCCGACTTCGCCCGACCGATGCGACCGACGGGCCGCGGCAGGGATTCGGGGCGCTTCGGCTGAATCATCGTGGATGCCGTTAGGAAACGCGTGCATGGAACGCTTCGCAGGAACGTCCGGAATCGGGGAACAGTGGGGAAAATCGGGAATTCCGCTGGAAGCTTAGGAACTCCCGAGGCCCAGGGACGTGGGAGGAGGCGGAGGGGGGGGGGTTGGTGCGACACGAGGGGCGCACAGTGGGCCTTTGCGCCGTGCCTCCGTCCCTTTCTATGCTCACCAAACCTCAGAGAGTTCGCCACATGCTCGTGTCCGGTCGGCTCGAGTCCAATCCTTGTCCAATGCTGTCTGTGTCGATTTCGAATTCGAATTCGAATTCGAATGTACTCCTGTGCTTGATTCGATTTTGGTTTTTCTTGCTTTGTCACTTGTTGTTGTTGTTGTCACTGGGGGAGGGGAGGAAGAGTTGAACAAACGGGAAAACAGAAAAAGGCAAAAATGAAAATGTGGCGAAAAAAAAAAAAAAAACAATAAGCGAGAACAACAACAGTAGAGAGGGAAATTAAAAATGGAGATTGCATGCAAAAAAGAAATCACAGGAAATGCAACAACAACAAAAGTCAGCATCCCGGAGGCGGAAGCGAATTTCAAAGAAGGAAGTCGCGGCGAAAGCGAGAGCGAGAGCGAGAGAGAGGGAGTGGGAGAGGGAGAGGGAGAGGAAAGGAGAAGAAAGAAATGTTTTTATACTCACAAAAAGCTTCGATTGTGTGCGTTTTTTCTTTTTTCCTATAGTCTTAATTTTAGTCTAGAAAACGCTCGACTGATCGATTTGAAAGCCAGATTTCGGGCATGAGGTCGAGGAAATATTTACAGGGCGGAAGTGGACAGAGATGGGCGAAGTAGTCGTGTCTTTGTTGTTGTTGTTCTTGTTCTTGTTGTTGTTGTTGTTGTTGTTTTCGCGATGCGCGACTCGCTTCCGAACTATTCCGAAATGTTCCACGCAGCTCGCCGCGGAGGAGGCGCTGGAGCTGGTCGAAATTTTGTTGTTGTTGTTGTTGTAGTTCCTTGTCCTCGCTTCTGGCCGCGTGTCGTGTGTGGGAGTGTGTGTGTGTGTGTGTGTGGGTGGGTGGGTCGATGAGGGGCGGGGGAGGGCGAAAAATATTTGATGAAAATATTTACAACAGTTTCTGTGGTCAGTTTCTATTCCTTCTTGTGTTTGTTGTTATTGTTGTTGTAGTTGTAGTTGTTGTGGTTTTTCTTTCACTTCCAACTCGGGTTTTTTGCTTGTGTTTTTCGCTTCTTCTCCTTATAGGATTCTTCACTTTTCACTTTTTCACACTTTCGGTCACTCTGGAGTTTTGAAAACTTTTCTCGCGATTTTTCACGGCTTTCACGGGCGATCGGTTGGGTTTTTTAAGCGATTGTCTTGCGATTATTTTCGAATTTTTCTTTGACTTTCAACTCATTCATTTTCCGATTCAAATCCAATTGTAGGGAATTTTTTCGATTGCATTTTTAATTGTATTTCAGTAATTTTTAAGAGTATTTCTTTGAATTGTTAATTTTTTTCATTCGTTTTTTACGTGGCTGTCAGAGAATTTTTATCCAATTTGGGCGAGTTTTTTAATCCAGAATTTCGAACGATTTTCTTCGCCGTATTTTTCCGACTTTTCCGATTTTTGTCATCGAATTTTCGTAATCGATTTTCGATAGCTTTGCGGTAATCCTTCTGGGCGCGCGCTTGTTGTTGTAATCCAAAGTCAATGTCGCTCCGGCTCGCGTTCACTCGAATTCGGCGGCGTCCGCGAGGCACTTGTGGCACTCAGTGTTTGTTGTTTTTGTTGTTGGAGTTGTTTCTGCTTCCGTGGTTCTGGCCGCCGCTCCATCACGGCGGGACGGGCGGAAGATCGGGGTCCGGCAGCACCGCGCACTCCGCGAGTCTCGGAGCCCGACGACGGCGGGCGCAGCTCGGGGTTCTCTTCGGGGTTCGACTTTGCGGCTCGGCTCGGCTCGGCTCACCCGTTCTCGTTCATGCTGCGCACGCGCACGGATCGGTTCGGTTCGGTTCGGATAGGATCGGATCGGATTTGAGAAAATTTTTTTTTTTGGTTTTGCTCTTCGACTTCTGCCCTGGGGGACGGACGGTGGACGGACGGAGGTCGCCGCTCGGTCGGTCGGTTGGACGCACGCACAGTCGCCGGCAAGAGTTCGCACGAATCCGTATACGTCGACGGTAGAAAGCTGACTGTGCGCAGGCGCCGAAATGAAAGTCGGAGATCGCGCTGGCTGCGAAGAAGAAGAAGAAGCCGATGCTCCGTCCCGCTCCCGCTCCCGCTCCCGCTGTCTCTCCTCCCTCCGTCGCGATGAATGAACGCGCCGCAAGAATGGCTCAGCACCGTTCTGCCTCTCTCGCTCTCGCTCGCACTCGCTCGTGTCGGTGCCGGTGTTGGTGTCGGTGTTGGTGTCGGTGTCGGTGTTGGTGTTGTAAGTGTTACGACCGATCGATCGAGCGACCCAGCGCGAACCGTGTCTGCGCAGCTGCCAACAACAAATGTGTGCGGCCGCCGAAGGCTTCTCGCTGCCGTCGCCGTCGCCTGTTCCTGCTCGTCGCACCAACTCGCTGCCTCTCGCTCGCGCACCCGCTCGCTCTGTGTTAGTGTGTTTCTAGGTCCATCGGCCGGCAGCCAGCGGAGCGAGCGACTGCAACATGTTGCGCTCGCTCGTTCGTCCGCTCGTTCGGTCGTCCGCTCGCTCGGTCGACCGCTCGCTCGTTCGGTCGTCCGCTCGCTCGTTCGGTGGCTCGTCAAACTTGTCGCCTCACGCACACACACAAGCGACGGCCACGAAGAAAGCGCGAAGAGCACCGCGGAGAACGACGAAGAAAGGCCGAAGAGCCCGACGACACGAGCGAGCCAGCGTCGGCTGCCGACCGAGGACGGCCGGGAGAGCGAACGAGCGAACGAGCGAGAGAGACGGGTTCGTGGCTTAAGTCTTTCGTTCGCGGTCGCCATCGGACTCGGATTTCAGACAAAATCCACATTTGATGAACTTTTGAAATCCAGAGCGAGAGAACTTTTCACAACGAAATCCCCATTGTCGGAAACCACAAAAACATTTTACAAATGAAAATCGGAATCGAAGAAGGAATTAAAAATAGGAACAAAAAATGAGAACCAAGCAGAAGAACTGGAAAAATGTGCATTAGCATTATTAAAAACAAAGAGGGCGAATCAAAATGAAATCGTCCGGGATTCGCTGCATACACTCGCATGCCATTGTTTCCGGCGACCGCGGCTTTTGTGCGCGAAATCACAATCGAACGAAAATAAAAATGCGATAAAATGAAGCGCAATTCGCAGTCAGTGTGCCAAGCAACAACAACAACAAAAACAACAGCGCGAGCGCCGACGGGGCAGAAGAACGAGAAGAAAAACACCAACAGCAGCGAGAGAGTCGCCGAGAGAAGCAGAGCCAACAAAAGCAACACCGACAGCGACGCCGACGCCGACGCCGACACCGACACCGACACCGACACACGCTCGCCGCGTCCGTCTGTGCGTGGCAACTTGACCTAGAAACATTTTCCAGTTATTCGGCCGCCCTCCCGCTCCCGCTCCCGCTCGCGCTCGCGCTCCGACGCAGCAATTTACAGTTGGCCACATGTTGCCGCAACATCGCCGTTTTCACTGCGGCCTGTGGTTGCGCCGTCCCGTCGCTGTTGCCACTGCCAGTGCTGTTGCCGACTTGTCGTTGTCGCTGTTTTTGTCGTTGTCGTCGTCGTCGTTGTTGTTGTTGTTGTTGTTGTTGCCTTACGTGCACTTGTTGCCTTGCTCTTGATGCACGCCACCCGTTCGGCTCGCATTCCTGGCCGCAGTTGCAGCCTTTTTTGTCGCCGCCCTCCCGCCTCCCGCCTCCCGCCTCCTCCTTCCCTCTCGCTCTCTCTCCCCCTCCCTCTCCCTCGCTCGCCTTCTGTCGCTCCCAGGCCGCCCCTTCCGCCTCTTCCACTTCGCATCCTCTTCGGCCCCACTCGTTTGACTGCCGTCGTGTGTGCTGGTTGTTGTTGTTGTTCTTGTTGTTGTTGACTCTTCGCCTTCTATCAATTTTATTTGCTCGTTTTCGCCTCTGCCTCCGCCTCCGCCTCCGCCTCCTGTTTCTGTTTCTGTTATTGTTCGTGTTCCTCTTCGTTGTTGTTGTTGTTGTTGTTGTTGTTGCCGCATGCTCGTAACGGTTTTAATGCGAAAATGAAAGCTTATCTCTGGGGCTACATTGTTGTTGTTGCTGTCGTTGTTGCTATCGTTGTTGCTGTTGTTGTATTTTGCCAATTGACAGCCGCCGCCGCCGCCGCCAACCTCCCAAGCGGCGACGCCGACTGCGACGGCGACTGCGACGCGACGATGTCGACGTTGTTATTGTTGATGATCTGACATCGGTTGTTGTTGCTGTTGTTCTTGTTGTTGTTACTTCGAATGCTGTTAATTTTATTGCTTCGATCTGCGGCGCTGTGGCCGCTGTCGTGGTTGTTGCCATTGTTGCTGTTGCTGTTGTTGTTGTTTTAATTGCCATCGCTGCTGTTTACATTTATGGCATGTTCTGGAGATTTTGTTGCAGCCCTCGTCCCGCCCCCCTCCTCCCCCTCCTCCTCAGCTTCCTGACATCTGCGCTTAATTCGCAGTTCATTAAATTTCGGACTGCGGCGGCTCGGGGCGTGGCCCAGAAGCGTCCGCCCGCCCCCGGTCCAGAGAGAGGGGGGCCGGGGTGGTCCTCGCGAAGGGAGCGAGCGGCGCCCTCGACGTCGTGGGAGCCACGACGAGGGCCAGCTGAGGGTCTGCCGAGGGCCCCCGAGTGCCTCGAGAGGGCCAGCGGCCGGGCCATTGTCCGAGCAGCCCGGAATTGAGGTTAAGTCCGGCGAGACGACGGCGCCGATTGTGATGTAAATCGAGAGCGTTCCATGTAAATCGGGCCGCGCTTCAATTGATTGAATTCAATTGACTGACATGCGTTCAAATCGCGGCGAGCGGCCGAGCGACGGCGGGAGAGGGGGAGCGAGGCAGGGAGAGGGAGATGGACGGAGGAGCCGAGCCGGGCGAGTCGAGTCGAGACGCAGACGAGCCGAGACGAGCCGAGTCCCAGCGACGAGGACGAGGACGAGTCGAGCCGAGCCGGGCCGAGCCGGGCCGAGACGACTTCGCTGCCAAGCCCGAGTCGTGTTCGTCGCCGAGGCCGTTGTCGAACCCGCGGAGGCGGGGTCGGGGTCGGGTTCGGTCCCTTGAAGCGGCCGGCGGGCTCAGATCACACGCACACGCACACGCACACGGGAGGGAGCGGGACAGCGACAAGGCAAACAGTTAGGCGCGGGCCGGGCCACGAAATCAATTAAAGACAATGAGCTGGAGCTGGAAATCGATCTTGGGCAGCTGCGCCCCACCCCCCGTCGCCCCGTCGCCGTCGCCCGACGCCTTGAAAGCCGTCCATTAGAGCGGGCCGGGCGAGACAAAGCGCGGAAGAAGAACAAGCAGAGAACTATTTGTCCGAGGCAAATAGAGGAAGAATGGCGGAGAGGGAGGGGGAGGGGGAGGGGTGGGGGGTCCACCGGCCAACGGTAGTTTCGGGCCACGGCGGTGCCCCCGCCCCCCACGGCGACGCAATTGTGGATGCATTTGTTTTGTTCTTGTTGTTGTTGTTTGTTGTTGCTTCTTCTTCGCGTCGCCGCCGGCGGCCTCGGAGGAGCCCGAGTCGGCCCCGAATGGGGGGGGGGGTCGACAGAGGGAGAGAGGGAGAGAGGGAGGGGAGCGAGGGAGGGAGAGAGGGAGGGAGGGAGGGGAGCGAGGGGAGCGAGGGAGGGAGAGGGACAGAGCGAGGCTCGCGAAGGCAGGGGCCGCGTTCGGAGGCTGCGTCGGCGCAGGCGATAAGAACAACAACAACAACAACAAGAAGGAGAAGAAGAAGGAGAAGAATAAGAAGAAGAAGAAGGGAACAACAACAACAACATCGGTCCACCGTGACAACAATGACGACGACCAGCGACAATTAACAATGGAGGAGCTCAAACGGGACCGGGCGACGTCACGGAGTCCCCGGCGGCGGCCCCCCCCCCCTCTCACGCCCCCCCCCCCTTTCCGCCGTTGACGCCCCCCTCCCCCGTCCTCGCCCGCCAACCACCCGCCGCCCTCCCTTGGCGAAGCCCAGCCCGGGACGCCGCGGCAATCGATCAACGATGACGACGACGACGACGACGACGGCGTCGAGCCTCGGTGGCGGAGGAGGAGGGGGAGGTTTAAACAACAACAACAACAGCAACAGAGAATAAAAAATAAAGAAGAAGAAGGAGAAGAAGAGGAGGAGGAAGAGGAGGAAGAAATATATGCAAGTCATCTCCGAGGCTTAGTCGAAAAAATAATCCGTGGTTCACATGAAAACGAAAATTCACAAAGAAACGAAACGAAATGGAAGGGAAGGGAAGGGCAACAACAACAACAACAAGAGCAACAACAACAAGAGGAACAGCAACAAAAACCAATGACAACAACAGCAACAACAAGAACAGAAACAACAATCACAACAATAACCAGAAAATAAATAATTTATTTTTGAGGAAGGAAAAACGAAGGAAAGAATTGTGAGGAGAAAAAGCCCAGAAACAAGGAGGGAGAAGGAACAAATGAAAGACAGAGAGAGAGCGAGAGAGAGAGAGAGGGAGAGAGAGAGAGAGGGGGAATGAAGTAGTGAAAAAAGAATTCCAGAAAGAGGGAAAAGAAAATGCAGCGAAGAAATGGAGGGAAAAAATCGAAGTGTGGCTCGAGCACAGCAACAACAACAACAAGAACAATAATGAGAAGAAGAAGAAGAAGAAGAAGAAGAAGAGGAGAAGGGGGGAGCAGGGAGGCGAAAGGAGGGGGGGGGGGTCAGCGAGCGCAGGTGCCGACGTTGGCGACGGACTGCAGCACGAGTGGCTCCGATTGCGTGGCTCGCGCGCCCGCTCCACGGCTCCGTCCGTCCGTCTCTCATCTGTCCGTCCGTCCGTCCGTCCGTCTGTCCGTCTGCCCACCTCTCTGTCTCTCTTCTGTCTGTCCACCTCTCTGTCTCTCTCTGCCTGTGAGCGGGAGCCCGCGTTCTCTTTCGCTTCGGCCGCCGCGCCGCTCGCCCCGCACGCATCGCCGCGAACCCGAGCCGTCGTCCGTCCCTCCCGCTCCCGCTCCCCCTCTCTCTTGCCGTCGGTCCGCCGCCGCTCGATAAAAGTGAAAAAGCGGCCGCCGCAGACTTTTGGGCAGAACCGAGCCGAGCCGAGCCGAGCCGGACGGAGCCGCACAAGCGACCGAGCGCTCGGCCCACAGCGGGTAATGATGCCAGCAACAGCAACAACAACAACAAAAACAAGAAGAAGAAGAAGAACAACAACAACAAATTGAAATGCGCCGGCCCTAACGTAATTTTCGTGTGCGAACCGTTATAATGCGATTCCCTCGGCTGCGGCGGCTGCCCGCGGAGCCCCCGACCCCGTCTACCCCCCCCCCCCCCCCCCCATCCCCCCGGACCGTTAGGGAGCCGGCGGTGGGTCGGCTTCGCAGCCATGGCTGCAACGGTGGCGGCTGCAGGGGCAACAACAACAACAACAACAAGAACATCATCAACAAGGGCCGACACCAACAGCCGTTCGACACCAGCAATCGTCAGGGAGGCGCGATGAGGCACGAGGGGGGGGGGGGGCGGTGGCTGGCCGGCTGAGGGATGGGGGGCGGCGTGGCTTCTCGACTGCGGCGAGGTGGCAACCCTGGGGCGGGAGCCGCCGCACGATCGCAAAACGCTCGGCGATGGCTCGGTTTTACTTTCAAGTTCGCGGCTTAAGTCTTTCGTTTCGCCACCGCCTTCGCCACCGCGGCGAACTCGACGACGACGACGACGTCAAGGCATCGATGGCGATGGCGATGAGGGCGACGACGATGATGATGATGATGTTGATGATGATGTTGATGGCGACGACGACGCCTCGGCCACAACTCAAGTTGCGAAGTCCGCGCCCGCAGTCGCCGAGGTCGGGCCGCGGCAGACGTGGGCAGACAGCGACAAAACAACAACGATAACAAAAACAACAACAACAAAAGTCGTTGGAGAGCCAGGGCGGCCCAGGCCGTCACCCGGGAGCGACTCCGAGCCCAGCTGCCGCCAACGACGCCGGCCGCCTCGCAAAATCTTCCGCCTGTCTGTCCATCTGTCTGTCTTCCGTTCGTCTCTCTGCCAATCCCTTCAGCTCCCTCGGAGCCCCCCATGGAGCCCGGCGTCGGCGCCTTATCGCAGTTCTATAAATTCAGATCCCCGGACTCTGGCGACGCGAAGCCCCGGAAGCTCCCGGGCCGGGGCCGGGGCCGAGCCGGGGTCGCGATTTACGGCGACGACGACGGCGACGACGACGACGCCGTCGGCTGCGTTGTTTATGGGGCGAGTGGTCGGGGTGGGGCCGGAGGGGTGGAGGGGGCGGCCCACACAAATCGCGGCCTGGCCTGGCCTGGCCTGGCCTGGCGTCGCAGTCGCAGTCGCGGCTGCCCTCGATCGTCGTCGTTGCTGCTGCGGCAGCCGGGATCCGGTTTGGCGCGCTGACCTACTTCCGGTTGCGAAGAGGAGACGCGGAGAGGGAGAGGGGAGGGTGGTGGGGGGTTGGGGTGAAGAGGGGGAAGAGGCGAGGACGAGAGCCCGACGAACGGCGTCAGCTCACGACGAACCGACCCGAGACACGCACTCGAGGCTCCCGAACCCGGCGGCCGGGCCGGGCGTCGTCCGTCGTCCAGACGCCCACGCCTTGCACCAGATTCGCCGCCGCCGTCCAGCCGACCCTCCGTCCGTCCGGCCCGCAGCTGCGTCCCGGCCGGCCGTGACCAATCGGCCGACTGTCCGCGTGAGATTCGCAAACTCGCCAACCGAAGCCGACCCGAGGCGACCGAAATTCGGGCGAATCTCGTCGCCAATCGGGCTGCAACCTGTTGCGAGCTGTTGAAGCAACTGCCAGCGGGGCGCCGGCTTCCGTGGAGAATCGCGGGAAGCCGACGCGGCGTCGTCGTCATAGACAGAGGCAGAGGCAGAGGCAGAGCCGTGGGCAGGGACCGGCGGCGACCGCAGCCGCTGCCGCCGCTTCCGTCGCCACCGGCCGCGGTAGGACGAGTTTGCGAAAATTTCCATAACCTGTCCGTCCGTCCGTCCGTCGATCCGTTCGTTTACCTGTCGGGCCCGCGCTCGGCGGTCCGCGGGTGGCCGGCTCGAGGTGCCCGGAGCGGGCCGGGCCTCGACCTCGAAGCCGGAGCAGCTTCCAGGCCATTCCAGGCGACATTTGAGTCGTGTTCCGGCCACATTCCAGCCGACGTTCACAACAGCACTTTTACTGCTTCTTCATTGTTGTTGCTGTTCTTCTCCTCCTCCCCCTCCCCCTACCCCTCCTCCTTCGCGATTTAAAATGAAAGTTCTTTCGGTTACGGTTTTTTATTTCATTTCGTTTTGTTTTATTCATCGCGACTTCTTTTGCTCTTGCGGAAATAATCGTCGTAGAAATGGAAAAGCCGAGAATCGTGGCAGTCGTTTGTAAACAAATTGTGGGCAATCCGAAAATAGACTACAACAACAACAACAACAACAACAACAACAACAACAACAACAACAACAAGAACAACAAGAACCACAACGACACCATCAATGATTAACCAAAATAATAACCCAGAGCCAACAACAACAACAACAACGACCAATCGGCGCCACCTGAAGACGTCGCCGTCGAGCTGCCGAAGCCGCGTCCAAAGCCGTGACAGCCGACTTTGGTCGCGACGTAACCCGACGTAACGCGACGTAACGCAGGGAAAAGGGGCGAAGGGGGGGAGGGGGGGGGGAACGGCCGTCGTGCGTGGGCCGATTTCCATTTCAAGCCATTTGCCTTCCCCGCTAATTCAGCGCGAAAAAGAGCCGGAGGCACACGTGGAGCCGACCGCCGTCGCCGCCTCTCCTCCGCCCGCGCCAGCCCCGCCACTGCCTCCGGCTGCTTCCCCTCCCCCAGCACGTGCTCTTCCCGCATTCTCCTCCTCTGCCTCTGCCTCTTCCTCTTCCTCCTCTCGCCACGTCGCCTCGTTCTAATGGTCGGCCCTCGTTCGGTTCGCGGCCGGGATGCGGTTCGGTTGGAGTCGGTCGGGCTCGGGTTCGCTTTCCAGTTGTGGGTTCGTGCTCGCGTTCGAATTCGGGTTCGGGTTCGGGTTCGGGTCCAGGGGCGGCGGAGCGCGTGCTGTAAGCGGTACCGTTGGATGTTGGAAGCGCGAACTCCAGGGACCGCGTGGCCCGCAGGAGTGAAGAGAGCAGGGAGAGAGAGAAGAGCGGATCGGGAGTGGGGAAGGCGAAGGGGAGGGGAGGGGAGTTGACGCCGGTGTCTTGGCTTCGGTCGGCTGATCGTCACCGTGATTGCGTTGATGACAACGACATCGGCGTCGTTTTTTTCGCTGTCGTCGTCGTTGTCGTCATCGTCATCGCTGTCGTTGTTGTTGTCGACGAGATCGGTGTCGTGGCGTCGATCGTATCGCGAGAGTGTTTATCTTCCATCCCCCTCTCTCTCACTCTCGTTGGCCTCCTGGCCTCTCCACTTCCTCGTCGGTTGGTTCTATGACTGTTTTTCCTCTCGCCGCCACCGCCGCCACCGCCGCCGCCGTCGTCGTCTTGTCGTCGTCATCTCCTTGTCGTTGTCGTCATTGCGTCGTCAGCCGCAGCCTACATCTGGGGCGAAGTAGGTCAGCCCGGAATCGGGGCTCCCGAGACGACGACGGCGACGCGATGCTGCCGTTGCCGTTGCTGTTGCTGTTGTTGTTGGTGCTGCGCTGCTTCCCCTGCTGATGATTGTAATCATCATTAGTTGCGCAGTTTGGCCCGATCGCCACAGCGATAGCGCCCGTTGTACGAATTCCTCCAGCCGCCTCCGACTCCGGCCCGACTCCGGCCGTCCCCACTGCGATTGCGATCGGCTCGCGACGGATTCTGGTTCCGATTGTGGTTCTGACTCCGACCTCCGTGGGTCGGGTCTGGTCGTTGTTGTTGTTGTTCTGGTTCCGCCGCAGGGCACTCGGAGGCAGTGAAATTTGTTCACAACTGGCTGCCAAATCGATTCGCCGGCCGAGCTCTGCAAGTAAAAGTTTTCGGGGGGTTTGCGGTACCTCCGGAAGGAAGAAGAAGAAATCGCCCACGGAATCCCCGAAGCGGAGGCCGACGAATCGTCGACACGTTCGCGACGTCGTTTCTTTGGAGGCCTTCGGGAATTTTCGCTGCAACTGCTCTGGAAAACCCCACGAACCCTTCCTCACTCACACACACACACACACACACACACGCACTACTCGTTGACATGGAAATTTCGCGCTCTGTCCCACGCCGTACAACAACAACAAGCACAGGAACAACAACAATGGAACACCTCGCGCTCGGCTGACGACGGGCCGTCGACGACAGAGCGACCGAGATGGATCGACAACGAATCCTTGCCCGGCAATTGTGAGAGCGAGTCAGAGGCGAGTCAGAAGAATCAACGAGTGCGGTGGGAGCGAGTGCGGTGGGAGCGAGTGCGGTGGGAGCGAGTGAGGTGGGAGCGAGAGGACCAGCGTTGCATAATCGGATGTTTATGGTCCAATCGGTTCGGTTCGGTTCGGGGTCGAGGTCGGCTTCGGGTTCAGCCTCAGCACCGACTTCGGGTTCAGCTCCTGGATCAGCCTCGATATCGGCTTCGGGTTCAGACTCGCGATCGACTTCGTGTTCGGGCTCTGCTTCGGGTCGAGCCGAGGCGAGTTGCGTTGAGTCTGCAAATATTTGTTCATTTACGCCCCGAGCGGCCCACGCGGCGACAGCAAACAAGGGCCGGCCTCTGTCAACCTCTGTCCGTCCGTCCGTCCGTCCGTCTGTCCGTCTGTCTCTCTGTCTGTGCGTTCGTCTGTCTACGGGACGTTGTCAAACTGGGTCGCAGGCGACGGCAATGCCAAGGGCTGAGACAAGGTGAAGGTGAAGGTGAGACGAACCGAGGCGAGTCGATGACGACGAAGCAGGAGTGGAAGAAGAAGAGGAGGAGGGCGAGGGCGAGGGCGAGGGCGAGCGCCCGATCTGCGGCTCTTAATAAAGCAATTCACAGACACGCCTTAATTGCTCTTTTATGGCTCGAGCAACTGTAAACATCGCCATTGTTTGCCTCCGTCTCCGTCTCTGTCGCGTCGCTGCCGACGTCTCCGTCTCTGTTCGTGTAACGACATCGCATCTCCTCGGTGCGTGTGTGTGTGTGTGTGTGTCATAAATCACAGGCGTTCACACAAAGCGACAGTTTGCGTTCCTGGACTGCTTCCTGGTATCGCGACGAGGCCGCTGCCGATGCCGCTGCCGCTGCCTTCGCCTGACGTCGCCGCCGTCGTCGCGTTGACATTGGCGACGGTGCCGCAGCGACAGCGACGTCGATGACTGAGGTCCAGGTAGCGATCGCGCTGGAAACAATTCAAATACAATTCCAATGGAAATCGGAAGGATTTCCAAGAGCTTCCAGCAAGCTTCAACGGGCCCATTGGAAGGGCGCCCAACGAGTCTCCAGAGAGCATTTCCAGGAGCTTCCAACGGGTTCAAGAGAGCGCCAGAACAACAAACACGTTGTCCGGCGACCGTCGCCGAGGTCCGGCCTTGGCCTTGGAAGCCCCGGAGATTCGCCCGGCCGGCCACCATCGGCGACATCGTCGGCTGTCCGTGTGTGTGTGGCGGATCCTCGACGTCGGAGCCTCCGGTCGTTAGCGCGCGCCCACGTGTTGCGCAATCGGCTCCTGGGCGTCCGGCAAGGTCAAGGCCTCGGGAATCGACGCCTGACGGCCGACGGCCCGCCGGGCGGTCGAGGGCGTCGCGGACCGGACCCGGACGCGGTGCGGCGCGCGCCTCGAAAAATTTTAAAAATTCAGGAGAAATAAAAAATTCGGATAATTTGATTAAAAAATATTGAAAAAATAAAGGGTAAAAAAAATTAATATTGAAGCGATTTCAGAGCAGCAGCAATAGAAACCAAATACAGTGACTGCAATTAACGAAATAAGGAAAATACAAACAATGCCGATGTCTGTCGAAGCCGAACCGATTTCCAAAGTGAAAAGTCGCCAAAAGTTCGTTCACTTGGTGTTTGTTGTAGTAGCAAAAGAGCAGAGCACGAGGAGGAGGAGCAGGAGGAGGAGGAAGAAAGAACAGGTAACGAAATGTGGAAGCCAAACTGGCTGCAGACCAGACGAGACGAGCGAAGACGGCCACGGACTTTTTGGGTTAATTGCAGCCTCGGTCCGAGTGCGTATTTAATTAGGGGGGCTTCGGTCGCCCGCCCCCCGCCGACCCCCGGCCACACCGCCGTGCATTCGATCCATAGTGTTCCAGCAACAACAACGACAGCAGCAATGGCAATGGAAACCACGATAACAACATCATCAACGGCAGCGACCACAATTACGAACACAAACAAACCAACGGCGCGCGGACCAGCAACAACAACAGTAACAATAGTAACAACAACAACAACAACAACAACAACAACAACAACAACACCAGGCCAACTGAAGCCGTCTTCTCGGAGCCGAAGAACCGAGCAATTAAAAACTCCTCGTCGACACAAAGGAAAATGAAAACCAAATAAAAATAGAAAACACAAAACAAAACAATTTCAGAAAAATAAGATATTGCAGAAAAACATGGAATTGAAGAGAGAGAAAAATTGTAGAAAAATACGGAATTCTGGTAAAATAAGAAATGGTAGAAAAGCAAAAAAAAATTGTAAAAATAAGAAATAATAGAAAACTAAGAAAATTAGAGAAAAATAAGAAATTGTAAAAAAGAAGAAATTAGAGAAAAATAAAAAATTGTGAAATAAGAAAAAAAAAGTAACAAATATGGAATTGTGGAAAAATAAGAAATTGTCAAAAAAGTAAGAAATTTTATAAAATGTTTCCGATGATTCTTCGCCTTAATTGCATGTGTGAGTCGTTGTTGTTGCCCAATTACGAGATTGTTGTTGTTGTTGTTGTTGTTGGATGGCTGGTTCCAGCCATTGTCGTCGTCGAACAATCCGCTTAATTGTGACGAATCGTCTCCGGGCCAATTGAAGCGAATCGCCAGACAGCGACCGGGGGCGTGGCGGGGGCGGGGCCGGGGCCGGGGGAAGAGACCGAGGGGGGGGGGGGTTTAGGGGAATAAAAGGCTTAAGAACCGGACAAGAAGAGGAAGCAGCACACGTCTAGACATGGCGACAGTGGAGTGAAGGAGGAGGAGGAGGAGGAGGGCGGGAGACAAGGAGACGCTGTGGAAGAAGAGGAAGCGAGGCCGGCCAGCTGGGGGCCGTCTGTCCGTGTGTTTGTGTGTGTGTGTGTGTTTGCGAGAAGCCCGCAGCCGGAAATTTGTGGTGACCACCGAGCCATTGGCCAATCGGGCTCCGGCGGCGACAGCCCGATTGGAAATCGAAATTCTTCACGCTCCAGGCATCGTTTCACCAGCTGCAACAACAACAACAACAACAACGACAACAACAACAACGACATACCCAGAAGTGCCTCAAATTTTGTTCCATTAATATATTTTTTTTGTTTTTGCTTCCTTCATTCGGAGTTTTTCCCATTAGTCGACCTGGGCTCCCGCGGCTCCATCGACGGCTGATGGGATTTTTAATTGTTGTTCTCGTTGTTGTTGTTGCCATCGCCCCCTGTCTGCGCCCAGGGGCGGCGACCGACCCGAGCTCCGAGCCTGAACAACGGCATCCTCAGGACCGACTTCCAGTCTCGCGACGACGGGGCCAAGGCGGGCAAGTGCGGGACGACCGGAACTGGAACTGGAGCTGGTCGGGTTGGCGACGGTCGTTCGTTCCAATCAATTGACCTGGCAGCACCAACTGGCGTCAGCTGGTGGCGGCGTTCGGTCCGTCAATCATCGGCCGAAAAGTCCGAAAAAAGTGCCGGAAAATCAGCAGCATTCTTTTGTTGCCGATGGCCGGTCGTTGTTGTTGCTGTTGCTGTTGCTGTTGCTTTGCCCTGGTCGCTGCCATTGTTCGCTGTGTGCCGATGTTGTCGATGTTCTGTTGTCGTTGTCGTTGTCGTTGTGGTTGTCGTTGTCGTTGTCCTTGTGGTTGTTGCTGCTGGTGCTCTTTTCGCCATTGCGGCTGGCCATTAGTCAGAGTCGCTGGCTTTAATAACTGTCCAAGACTAAGCAAATATTTGAATGGAGCCGCGAACAGTATTTTTTGCTGTTGTTGTTTTTGTTTTTTCTTTTTTTTTTTTGTTTTTCTTCTTTTGTTGATCTTTTTTCTAGCGCAAATAATTATCAGCGTCTGGAGGGCTGGAAAAAATAGAATGCAACAACAACAAGAACAGCAAGCTCCACAACAGGGACAGCAATCACAATAGAGACAGCAGCAACAGAAACGAACAACAACAGCACGAGCAGCCAAAGCAATGTGGACCAAAACTATCACTTTTAACAATTTGCTTGTGTGCGTTTTTTCGCGTTCCACATTTCTGGCCAGAGGCGGAATTTCCCATTGTCTGGGCCACGTCCAGCGCGAGGAGGAGGTCGAGCGAGAGTGGAGGGGGGGGGGGGGGGAAACGGGGGCTGGCTTGAGACAAGGGGCCCGATTAATGGCCGGGAAAATGGTTGACAAAACTGTTCAAAGGCAAATTCTTGGCCTGCTCTCGAGAGGCCCTCATTATTTATGCACATTAAGCTGAGAACTAAACAAACAACAACGGGAAGTAAAACAAAAACAACAAACTCACAGCCACAACAACCCGAAGCACTACCACAGCCCGACATTGGCAACAATGGTGAGAGAAAGAAAGAATTCGCTTGAAAAGCAACTTCCTCCTCCTTCTTCTTCTTCCTCGCTCGCGTCCACTAAGCCGAGCCAAGCCGAGCCGAGCCGAGCCGAGCCAAGCCGAGCAAAGAAAGGCGAAGAAACGAAACGAAAGAAATGCCGAGCGAAAGAAACAACGCACGCACACACACACACTCGCACACTCGCACACGGAACGAACCGCACGAAGAGCGGGACGGAGAGCGAGCTGGGCAAAAGTCGGTCATGAAATCGCAAGTGACCCACTTCTGGAGCGCGATCAGCCGGCAAATCCGTGAGCCGGCGACAGCCGCGACACGAATAGACGGATGGCCGGCCGGACGGACAGACGGATGGAGAGAGTGAGGGCGAGAGCGAATGAGGGCGAAAAGGGGAAGGTGGCGAGTAGCGAGTCGAGAGAATCGAGTCGGGAGAGAGAGAGAGGGACAGCCATCGACACGGAGCGAACTCGACGCTCAGCGAACGAGGGAGTGCGAGGGAGACAGACAGACAGAGAGCGGTCAGGACAGTCGCTCGGCGGGCGCAACGAAACGGACGTGGGGAGAGGGGAGCGAGGAGCGGCGTGTGGACAGCCAGACAGACAGACGGACCGACGACAGACAGACAGGGAGACGGACAGGGTGACAGACGGACAGTCGAGCAAACAGGCCGGCAAATAAGGAGGACACCGCAATTGGCCAGACTCGCACAGCGCCAACTCGTCGCAAGTCGCTGTCGTCGTCGTCTCTGTCGTCGCCGGATCTGGAACGACTGCGACGCTGGACCTGCGGTCGGTGGGACGAGTCCGCCCGTCGGGCACTTGGCCGGGTCCAGCATCTGGCGTGGCGGCCGAGGCGTCGCCGAACGTCATCGTCGTCGTCGCCGTCGCCGTCGCCGTCACCGTCGTCATCGCCAGCGTGTCGGACGTTCCACTAGGAAGTCGTAGACGCACGCCGATGGCTTCAGTGCGGCGGGCCGGTTCCAGCTCAGACTCGGTTGTGTGGCCTGGTCGTGTTTGTCGCCGTTGTTGTTGTTGTGTGGTGGTTTCTGCTGTTGTTTTTTGTCATCTGCCTTGTCTTGACTTGACTTTAAAGCGAGTGTTTTCCATTTTTTCTCTACTTCTTGCTGTTGTTGTTGCTTTGAGTTTTCTTCTTGTTTGCATTTGCACTCGATTCGCGCGCCGGCTGCAATTAAAACGTGTGCTCGAAATAATTCCAGTGGCTTCTGTTGCGCATGCGCCCCGTGTCCGTGTCCGTGTCCGTGTTCGCTGTGGCTGTGGCTGTTGTTGTTGCAATTGTCGCCGTCACTGTTGTTGTGTCGTTGCCACACCGTGCTCTCCGCGGTCGTCGGGCGCCAGGGCTTCGGGTTACGCCACGGCCTCGATCCGCCGTCGGGCGCGAGCCGAGTCCACGGTCCCGATTCCCTTTCGTTCCGTCCCGTCCCGTCTCCCCGCGTCCCGATGACGATTCGCTCCAGATCCCAGTCGTTGCCCGATTCCAGGCTGTTCCAGTTCCTCTTCCTGGAGATTCCTCCTTTCCGCGGGATTTCCATTGTCCTTTCCATTGGAACCTTCGTGGGTCGCTCGGGAGCCGAGCCGGAGTCGAGCCCAGCGAATTGGCGGCCGATGTCCATGTGGGCGCGTGTGTCTGTCTGTGTGTGTGTGTGTGTGTGTGTGCGTCGCTCGACGAACCCACTTTTAATCTCATTTCATTATGACTTCTGATTCACTTTCGTGCGCTTTTCATTCGTTTGCTTGTTTGTTTGTTTGCTTAATCATCTCCCTTCCTTCGATTATCGCCTCCCGCCCTTTCTCTCGCCCCCCCCCCCCTTTCGCTCGTCCGTCCCCGCCTCTCCGCCGCCGCCGTCGTCGTCTTCTCTGTGGTTTTTGCTCGCTGGAATCTTGAGCCGGCGACGGCGACGGCGTCGTTGACCCAGATTCGCGGGCCTCGGTGGCCGCGGACTCGTGCTAATAACAGAGAGAGAGGGAGAGGGAGAGGGAGAGGAGAAGGGGAAGTCCGAGTGGGAAGTGGAGAAGTTCGAGAAGAGAAGTCCGAGTGGGAAGTGGAGAAAAGGGGGGGAAGGGGTGGGGGGCGTGGGTTCGATGGTGGATTTGCATGCGGTGTCGCATGACATCATCGCGGGACGACGGGGGGTGGGGGCCGTAATGGGGTTTCGGGGAAGCTTCCATGAGGTGTGAGAGACAGCATCGTGGCAGCAACAACGACAACAACAAAAATTATTATCAACGAAAAATAACAACAACAAATTAACAACCAGAACCGCCATCATCGGCGGCGGCGTCGGCGTCGTCGGCGGCGTCGTGGCCCAAGCAACAAGAACAAAAACAATAACAGTAAATCTAACGATGCCACAGCGGGAACAACAGGAAAAACAACAACCACAAGGGGAACAACAACAAGAACAGCAACAAGAACAAAATCGTTGATGATGATGACGGACGGACCGACGAAGATCGGGTTGTGGTCGGCCCAAGAACGATTCGCACTTCGTCGCCGCCTTCGCCTTCGCCTTCGCTCGCCGTCGCCTTCGTGCCGACGGTGGAAAGTAAAATTTCATTGTTTTGTTTTGTTTTGTTGTGCTTGGCCAATTTCGTCCACATGTCTTCCCACCTTCCCTCCTCTCGGCCCTCCATCGGCTGGCTTTGTTCTTTGTTGGGAGAGTGTTCTTCCTCTTCTTCCCCCTCTTCTTCTGCCGCCGCTTCTTGTTGTTGTTGCTGGTGGTGGTGGTGGTGGTGTATTAAGTAACCGTTTTATTTGTACGTCCCACCTTCCACTCCCCACACATTCGCCACTGACTTCGGGCTTGTCCTAAATTCTCCAGCGCTGATGCTGGCGCCGTGGATGACGGTGGCGGTTCACATGGCCGCAACAACAACAGCAACAACCTGAACAACAACAACCTGAACAACAACAACAATACGACCACCTCGCGACATTTGGCAGCAGCGCAGCGAAAGGAGCAACAACAACACGTCCACACAGTACAGAGATTGTTGTGAAATTGAAATCGAATCGGTTCCGAATGTCGTAATCGCGTTTCTGGAGAAAAGAAAAGCCCATTAAAAATGTCAACAACAACAACAACAGCATCACCGACTCTTTGGCAAATTCCTCCAGTGAGAAGTAGTGAGAGGGAGAACGTGAGCAAGCCCAGGAGCGAGAGCAGAGCGAGGGCGAGGGCGAGAGCGCCAGCGAGTGGAGTTAACGGGAGCCCTCCTTCTTCTTCTTCCTCCTTCCATGCGCAACCTCACGTACTCCCGCCTCGGCCGCTTGTCGTCGTCGCCTTCAGTCGGGGATCTGCGGGGAGGAGGATCCGAGTCCGCCCGACTTCGTTCCTTCGATGCACAGCGATCTCTTCGTCCCACTGCGTTCCCTTCGTCCCACTGCGTTCCCTTCGTTCCTTCGACCCACGGCTTCCCCCCGTCCCGTCGAAGGCCCTTCGTCGGCTTCGCCTCTCATCCAGCCGCGGCCCACTTCTGTCACGTAGGCCGTCCATCCATCAGGCGGGTCGCGGACAGTCGGAGGGAGGGACGCCGAACGGACGACAGGACACGACGGGCTCGGCGAGGGATTCGCGCAAAGCCATCGCGACCGACTTTGTAATCAAAATGTAATCGAGACCCGCCTTCGCCCCCACCTTCGCCGCCACCACAGCCTCCTTTTGCCGCGGGCCACGCCGAATTCCAGACGATTGCGTCCTGCTGCAAATCGCCGCCGACAGTTCCAAAACTTCCGCCTCCGAAACTGGGTCACGGCGCGCTCCCAACCAGACGTTGGACGACCTCCCTCGAAACTCCCGCCACTGGACGCGGGCCACGGGGACGGGTGGACGAAAGGCTGGATGACTGGATGGATGGGACGAGGTTGGACCGGGACGGGACGGGACGGGACGGACCAGAACCGATCGACGCGCTGCCCTAATATTTCGAGTGGCTGTCGCGAGGCTCGACAAGTGCAGCGATCGATTCGGGCCAAACGAGTTCCAGACGCAGCAGAACCAACAACAACAAGAGCAACACCAACAACAGCTGCAGCCACGCCAGAGCAGGGAGGGGAGAGTGGGTAACAAGAACAAGAAAAATATCGGCCCACCTTTGGGCCCGGTAATTTATGCCGCCGAACCGAGCCGAGCCGAGCCGGGCCGAGCGGGCCGAAACAAGTCGCGGCGAGGCGAGGCGAGGCGGGGCGGGTCGGGTCGGGGCCCAACGTGTTCCCCACATAATCGGGCATAAAACGAGCTGCGTCCGCCGTCGAATCGAAATGAATTTGGGCCGAGCCGCCGCCGTCGCCGCCGCCACCAGTGGCCGAGTCCGGGTCCGTGGCCGAGTCCGTGGCCGGGTCCGTGGCCGAGTCCGAGTCCGCGCCCCAAAACCGCTTGCCGCATGGGGAACAGGCAGACAACAACAACAACAGGAACAACAAAAACAGAAAAACAAGTCTTCGAGTATCCGAAATTTCCAAATTGAAGAACATCGCGGCGATCAGAGCGATATGAGCCTACTAAATTAATTCGTACGCATGTGTGTTGCCGGGCCGTGTCAGCGTCAGCGGCAACGTCGCCGTCATCGTGCGTTGTCGTTGTTGTTGTTGTCGCCCCTCTCGCCCCCGGGGACGGCCGTGGCCGAGCACGTTTAGCGGCAATAAAAGTGATTGAAATGATTTTCATTTGGTATTCTTTCACCGTTATTAAATTTGGCGCTCTTGTGGGTTTTAGTTGAAGTGCTTCTTCTTCTTGTTCTTCTCGTTGTTCTCCTTTTTGCTGTGGCTGTTCTCCTTGCTGTTGTTGTCGTTGTTTTTGGTGCCTGTCCCTCCACTCAATTCAATTCCGACCAGGCCCACAGTCGCGACCTTAATTGAAGACCTGTTCGCCGCGTCCTCCACGTCCCGCGACCGCGACCGCGTCCGCGTCCAGCGCCCGGGGCTGCCGGAGCTCCGCCGACCCCGACCGGGGCCAGGAGTCGTTGTCGGTGTCGATGTCGTGATCTCCGATCTGCGATCGATGCATTTCGGGCCTCCTTGCGTCGACTTGTCGGCGTCCAGGGACCGCCCTTCGGCCGCTCTTATCGTCCTTCGATCTTTCCAGCGAAAAGCCGACCCTTTTCTCACAGGCACCGTATTTAAATACACTAATTTTATACGCTTTTTTTATAATTATAGACGAATTTGTGGATTGACGACTCCTGGAGAGTCCACAACCGTAATCTGAAGGTGTAAATTTGAGTTACTGAATTATTATGATTAAATTACTTGATTAATGTGATTTTGTATCGTGTAGATTTTCATGATGTTTGTATGATGATCACTTCATCACGATGATCATCATTATTTCGCCATCGAGTCGAGTGGAAAGCACGGCAAGTCCCTTCCACGGTACGAAAGCAAAAGCTGCGCCGGGCGACGTCAGCTGGGGCGAAGCTCTCCGAAAGTCTCCACTCGCTCTGTCCCCCTCCTCACCCTCTCTCTCTCTCTGGCATTGCTCGAGCAACAGAGCTTTCGTGGTTCTCCACATATTTCACAAGAGTTCTCCACTCTCTCTCTCTCTCTCCCTCTCGTTCTCTGCTTCTCCACCATTTTGGAGCTTCGACAACGGCCGCCGACGCCTCCAGAGCGCGTCACCGTCGCCGGCGGAGAGTGCGAGAGAGGGAGGGAGAAGGAGCGAGCGTCGCTGGTCGGCCTCAGTTGTCGTTGGGGAATCCATTCGGAAGCACCGAGGTTTTTGGGCCCAGCACCGAGGATGGCGCCGATTGGGATTTGATTGGGAAGTGTTAGAACAGTGTTCAGGCCGTGAATTGGACAAAAATAAACGAAAGGAAATTAGTTAAATAAATATTCTCTGCACTAGAAAATCGACGGAAACTAGAGGATGGAGCGAATACTGCGCGGCATCATGCGTTATCGCAACACGACGCGCGAGCAAATGGTCAAGGAGTTTCAGAAAGTCCGCGATAACCCCGAGGTGAGCCAGCGGGACTCGGGGTCCAGTGGTATCCACCGGATATCGGGTGCTCCAAAAATCTCATTAACCCCAATTATTTGTCTACTTATCGCGATTTTCGGATTCCCTCGCATGTTTCTGCCGATGCGATTGCCTAATAATCACAATGTGTACTCGTCAGCTGTTCTTGTTGTTATTGCTGAATATTAAATTGTTTTTTTTTTTTTCATTTCGTTCGTACTATTTTCGACGATTGCAAGTGTGTTTTCGTGTCCGTAAACAACACCGACGGCCGACTCCACGACCCCGCTCTGCCCCCGCTGATCCCGCACTCCGTGCTCGGCACATGCTTCTGCCCTGTTCCCCGCCCCGCTCATCCTCTCTCATCCCATTCCTCTCCTCACAGACTCGCCTCACAGACTCGCCTCACACACTCGCCTCCCCTCACACACCTGTCCCGCTCACACGCACCGGAGAGCCCGAAAGCTCTCGGCACGAAACGAAACGTGTGCCATTTTTATTGCCTTTACCATTGTGTTTGTTGTTTTTGTATAAACAACATCGTCCGGAGGGACTTTCGGTGAAAATGACGAGCAACAGGGGAACGCGGCAACAACAACAACGCACCTGAAACTGAATGAATGCGGAAAATAATTCCCTTTCGTCGTGGGTTCAAAGATTATTGCTCGATTAAATAATGCATTAATTTCGTGTTTTATTCTGATTATTTTCGAAATGAAATTTGTCATTAGGGGAAGGAAAAATATTTTTGGGATTTGTGTTATTTTATTGACAACTCGACCTCTGGAACGACCGGCGCGCCCGGGTCCGGGTCCCCTTGGCGGCGACCTTGAGGCGTCGCGGTAGTGGAACGATGAGCGGGAATTCGGTCGGTTCGGTTTCTGGAGAGCCCGGAGAGAGTCCTCTCCCGAGACGTCCTCGTAGTTCGTCGCTTCGTTGACTAATCCGCCTCCTCTCTGCCTCCACTTCCAGCCCAAGGCCGTGTTCTTCACCTGCATGGACAGCCGAATGATCCCGACCCGCTACACGGACACCCACGTGGGCGACATGTTCGTCGGTAAATCCGCCTTCCAGCCTCCACAACCACAACCACAACGTCCCGAAATAAAACTCCCTCCCTCCCTCTCTCTCGCTCTCTGTACTTCCAGTGCGAAACGCGGGCAACCTGATCCCGCACGCCCAGCACTTCCAGGACGAGTACTACAGCTGCGAGCCGGCCGCCCTGGAGCTCGGCTGCGTGGTCAACGACATCCGGCACATCATCGTCTGCGGCCACAGCGACTGCAAGGCGATGAACCTGCTCTACCAGCTGCAGGACCCCGACTTCGCCTCCAAGGTGAGTGGGCCGCGCTTCGGTCGACAGACGACAGACGACAGTGCTCAAGGTTCGCCTCGTTGCAGCGGAATCGCCGGCTGTCGCCGCTGCGGGCCTGGCTGTGCACCCACGCCAACACCAGCCTGGACAAGTTCCTCGAGTGGAAGGCGAACGGGATGAAGGACCCGCTGCTGTTCTCCTCCGAGACGCCGCTGCGGCGCTTCGTCGCCTACATCGACCCGGAGGACAAGTTCGCGATCGAGGACAAGCTCTCGCAGATCAACACGCTCGAGCAGATGTCGAACATCGCCTCGTACGGCTTCCTCAAGTCGCGGCTCGAGTCGCACGACCTGCACGTCCACGCCCTCTGGTTCGACATCTACACCGGCGACATCTACTTCTTCAGCCGGGCCGCCAAGCGCTTCGTCGGCGTCGACGAGGACACCGTGGACAAGCTCACCCAGGAGGTGCGCCAGTTCTACTCGTGACGGCGCCGGCCGCCCGGCTCGCCTGCACCACCCCAATGCTAACGAAACTGTGATAATTGCCAAGTGGAGGACAGCGCATCCCGGTCCGGTCCCGGTCCCGGACTCGGTTCCGTGATCGCACTTCTATGGATTCCCGGTCGTGGGTTGTTGCTTCGACTGCCGGCTCGTGGCACCCTTCACTGAATGGCAGAGCTGGCACTGTGTGTACGGGAAGCCCTTCTTGGCGTCCTTGTCCTCCCTCCCAGCCCGGGGCGCGAGGGCTCTGCCAGTGGTGGGGAACTGTTTCAAATCTTTGTTGTTTAAATATAAACTGTTGTGTCTCCAAGTGTTTGTTTGCATCAATCTGTTTTGTTTCCTACTCGTTTTCAATGAACAACTCAGGGGCTTCTCGAAGCGAGACATGCGACATTCCTGCCCGCCGAGGCGAAGAAAGCCGTTTCCGCTGTTGGCCAACACTTGCTCGCGGAAGGAGAACGAAGTGCATTTTTAGAATGATAAGTTTATGTTACTGTTTTTTGGTACATAAAATATAAAAATATTTATCAAACATTATACAATAAAGTCATTATGTGTGGAAGCAAATATAGCGAACTTTAAATGGAAACGTTTACAATATATGTATATGTAGACTAACTTTATATTGGATTATTCTGCGAAATAAACCAGCTTAAGGCAAACCAAATCATAACCCATAGTTTGTCAACATCACCTAAGCAACAACAATCGCCAGTTCCCAATGGTGAACGACCATCACGAAAGCCTAGAACTGCGCTATTCCCCCGTTTCGTATCAGTGGTATTGGTGGTGGCTCACTGCATTGCTATTGGGGTTCTCCAATTCCTCGAAGTACTTTCTCGCATTGCGAATATTCACCAGCGTCGCCTCCGAGGGTATTGTGGGATCGGACATGACCACCATCACGTACGTGTTGCTCGTGAATGTGTCGATGAACGCCGCAAATGCACTGTTGCGCACCTCCATCGACTGGAATTTGGCACCCAGCTTGGAGCAGCTCAGCTTGAACTGCTTGATGATGTTCGAGACCTTCTCGAAGCGATGCGAGTCGCGATTTTGTTTGCTCTGACAGTGGGAAATCACCAGGAAGGTGGCCTTCTCAAAGAGGAGCACCTCGTCGGCCTCTATGACATTGGCGAAATGGGTGAGCGAGTTTTCCAGGGCAGCGACGTTCGGGATGAGCATCGTGACAATGCTTGACCAGGCCCTGAAACATGTCCGCACGTATGTCGATCGTTTAATTTAAATGCGTACTATGTCGGGGCTAACCTGTACAAAGTCTCGTCCCAAATGCTCGTGCGAAAGCAGGTGACGTGACCGGGCCTGGACAAGCGGACCAAATCTTCCTCGCGGTCCTTGAAGAGACTCTCCCGCTGCTCTTCGGCGACCAAGTCCATTTTGTGAATCAAGCAGAATATTTTTGCTTCGGGAGAGTTCTAAAATGAATCGTGAATGTATTCTTTTGTAAAGTCTCGTAAGTCCAGTAAGTGAACACACCTGTAGTAGGGCTTCCAAGCACGATTGATAGTAATGTACATCGCGTTCCAGTTCTCGACTCTCGACATCGAACACGTAAATGAGAACCTCGACATTGCGGAAGATGTTATCGCGTTGTGAGGCGAAGTACTGGTGCATGAAGGACTCCTGTCCTCCACAGTCCCACAGGTTCAGTACGAGGTTTCCCAGAAAGCGAACATGCGAGTGCTCCACGTCAACTGCAAGGTAAATCAAACCATTAAGTCATCAATTCTGATCGGTCAGGTGCAAATACGATGGACTAACTCGTCGCTCCCAATCTGGTTGTGTCTCTCGCTATATAGTTGGCGAATATGATGGAACGCATACTGGTCTTGCCAGACCCGCTTTTGCCCATCAGTAGCACCTGTTAGGTAAATTGTTTATAGTATATTTAAGGAATGACCTCTCATATTCCATTGTATTCACCTTTTTCTTCATGTTTGCACGATTTCCAAGTTTTAACACGCCCAGTAAGTTCCAAGAGATTGAAAACAACTCAGCTTCAACAAGATAGTAACAAAATGTCAAACAAAATATTTTGATACTGCTATCAGATGATTGCTGTCAATTTATGGCGTTGCCACATTCTCTCTAATTCTTCACATCATAGGCATGTTCTATGTTAGTAACATATAAATAAATGATTTTGAAGACTTTAATTCATGTTTGATTGCAGTTCTGCAATTAAGTTTATGCTTACACTTTAGGTCTCTTTTTGAAATGAAGTGTCGTGATTTATTGTCCGGCAGCTCAGCAGTCGTATTCAGCGACCTTTTCTGCCCTATTCACAATATAGCCATCGTTACACAGTAAAATTTAAAATAAATAAATCAAATTTTGTTTAAATTCATGACAAGTAAATAGAACTTTCGGAAGTTAACGTAGTGAATTCGATTTTTTCAAATGGCCAAGTCAACAGAAATCATTGTTTCATGCGAATTCGATATCGCGAAGTGAAAGTATTCGGGTCGAACAATGGAGTTCTCCCTAATTTTTTGTCGAAAACTCTCTAAATTTAAAGCAAACAATTATCGTTACACACCAGACGTTCGAATGCTAACCGCATTGCTGATGAAAATGGTCAACAACTCGGTCGACCCAAAAATTGGCACACAAACACACACAAATGCAACACACATTGCTAGAAAGAGTGCAGCTTGTTTTCCGAAAAACATTTCGTGCTTAAAACGATTCTTTGTCGTCCACCGATGCAACAAACAGAGAGACGGAATAAGGCTGTAAAGACCTTTTGTAGCCACAGCCGCTGTTGTTGTTGCCTCTCACGTGGAGCCCGCTCCGGACCCCGAGAAAACCGGATCAATCGGCCGACTGAACCGACTGGGCCAACGCGGGGCAACGAAAATCGAATCAACGAGACTCCGACTCCGACTCCGACGGCGACGCGACGCACGCACCACTCGCATTGGGCTCTTGGACTTGGACGCGACCGAAGCCGAACTCAATCGGCCACCAGAACCGCCGAAGCGACGACGAACGGTCGACGTCAAGGGAAGTCGACGTCGGAACGGAAATCGATTTCGTAAAATCGCCATTTTAGACCAACCGAATAGCAGATTAAATTCGCCAAAAACTGTTTTTGTGCAGCGGTTCAATTGTAAATCCCGTTCTCTCTAAAAAGACAACCAGCGCGAGATGTTGAAACCACAGTCGGTGTTTGTTTTTGCAGTGGGGATTTTTTACCTCGCGGCGGCCGCGACGGCCCAGGGCAACAGCAAAAAGGTGAGCGATTCCAAATACAGATATTACATTTGCCTTTACGAGGCAATCGAGGTCAGATTCCTTCTTCTCTGCTGGACTGAGAGCCCAATTAATGTTCTCTCTCTCTCTCTCTCTCTCTCTCTCTCTCTCTCTCTGTCGCCCTCCGTTAGCTGAAGGTGCTGGTGCTGTACGAGTCCCTCTGCCCGGACAGCGAGCGCTTCATGGCGCACCAGCTGGGCCCGGCCTACGACGAGCTGCGGGACTTGATCGACATCCAGCTGGTGCCCTTCGGGAAGTCGCAGGTTTGTCCAGAGTAAATCGCCTCGTAAATAAACACGATCTCCGCCAGAGATTGCGACGGATCGGGACGGACGCAGCCTCTCGCGTTATCGCCCGGCGGCATTACCATAATGCCATTAGCTGGGCGCTCCTCGGCCAGGGCTGGGCTGTTGGTTCTGGAGTATGTGGAACCAAGCCCAGCCTTATTTGCATAGACAGTTAATTAATTACCCGAGCTCAGGAGGGTCTGCGGTCGCTGCCGAACCCCGCGCTCGACCCTCGGCCCTGTTCCAATTAGTGGGTCACCCGATCTTCGTCTCGACTCGACTCGTCACCTGACCACTGGGCCCGGGGCCCGGGGCGCCCGACCGCCACGGCCCATTCGCCATTAGACGCGCGTCTATCACTCGGTTACGAGTTCGGCGGGTTCGTTCTAGCTCTCGGGGGGTCGACTTTCGTCGATCAATCGTCTGAGTGACCGTCTCGTTGACTCGTCTCGAACTGTTTGCAGAGCCAACACAACGGCGCCCAGTTCTTCTGCCAGCACGGGCCGGCCGAGTGCCTCGGGAACCGGATGCAGTCGTGCGTCCTCCACCAGACCACCGACCAGGCGACCCAGGTGAAGTTCGCCGTCTGCCAGATGGCCACGCGGGCCAAGTCCTCCGTCAAAGAGGTAACCGGAGCCGACCAGCAACAGGGGCCAGCAGCCACGTAATGTTCTCTTGTTTTGCCTTTCGCAGTGCGCGCTGGCGGCCGGGCTCTCGGACGACATCGGCGACTGCATGGACACGGAGAGGGGAACCTTGCTGCAGCTGCACGCCGAGCGGATCACGCACTCGTACGCGCCCAGCTTCGTGCCCACCGTCGTCTACGACAATGTGAGTAGCGGCGCTTGCGCAACCTCCGTTTGTTGTTTGTCTGTTCGTCCATTCATTTGCCGAAGCTCGTGTGTCCGTCCCTCGCTCTCTCCCTCTCTGCCCGTGGCATTCGCGGCATTTGCGGGAGCGAGGGACGAGCCGCGCTCTCTGGCGATGGAAGACTTTATTCGCTCACTCTCACTCACCCCCCGATTGCGCAAACACTGAGGCGACCCCTCTCTCGCCTTTCAGGTTTTCAACCAGCAGCTCCAGGACAGCTCCATTCGCAACTTCCGCGGCACCGTCTGCAGCCTGTTGCAGCGACGTGGCGCCGTCTCCTTCCACTCGGCCGCCTGCCAATGAGACCGCCCAGCAACCGACCCTCGCCCCCGCCACCAGGTTCCCGACTTGTACATAGCTCGTGAAGCAAATAGAGAGAGGCACAAAAAGTCCAAACGTTGTCTGCATTGACTTGGCCAAGTTGAGAAAATCGAGAAAATAAAAAGAAAAACGCTTGCTTTCAAATATATATCCATTTATTTCACTTTCTCCTATCGTACTATATAAAATTACGTTGTTTAACATGGTTACGGACGAAGTCCAACAGAATCGCGTCGTCGACGTGGTCGTCGTCCCTTGGAGAGAGGGGGGGGGGGGGGAGACGAGCTCAGGGGCTCCGTCGACGACTCCGGAGGACTCCACTTAGACCACTAGATTAATACTATAAAAGAACCAACAATTTCCTGTTATCGACTTTAGTGTGCATACAATACAATATATTGCAGAACCATACAATAATAGAGTAAAATCAAATACAATAAAATAAAATAAAATAACTGAACCGCGACCATCGATCGATCGATTAGTGGGCCATTCACTAAATTCACTAGTTAAGTGTGGGCGAAATCGACATCGACATCGAGCAGGTCGAGGATGGGATGAGGATGGAATCATGTACAGGATGCAACAATAAATTCTTCTCTTACGCATAGGACAATAATGATGGGTGTATATAATGTAATAGGGCTTTTAAAATAGGGCCTAAAACTAGAATAAACAACAATGAAGTAAAGTCAAGTAAAATAAAGCAGATAAATGTGTGCGTGTGATGTGTGGCTCCGAACTCCGGCCACGAGCTCCACGTAGCACTCGGGTGGACCCGGGCCCGCTCGTGTCGGGGGCCCGGCCTCGTAAATTTGTACATCGTCGTGACGATTTTTGGGATCAGCGCAATTGTGTCGTGTGTGTGTGTGTGTGCGAGTCCAGCCCTCAGACGGCCGTCGTGGCGCCCGTCGTGCCGAGGAGTCTGCGCGGCAGCGGCTTCGGCGGCGGCAGCGGCTTCGACCGCGCCGCCGGCTGGCCGACCACGGCTCTGGCGCTGCCGTCGCGCTCCTGGAACTCCACGTAGCCCGACTCGTCGCTGCACTCGGAGTCGCCGTCGGAGTCGCCGTCGCCGTCGCCCCGCAGCGTCGGGCACGCCCGGCGCGCCTTCCGGCCGCCGCTGCCCTCGAGCCCCGTCTCCGAGGCGGTGGGCGAGGAGCCGCCCATCTTGAGCGTGATCGAGCTGGAGCTGCTGAAGGTGGTCGCGTCGCTGCCGTGCCGGCCGTGCAGGCGCGACTCAAGTCTTTGGTAGATGTCCTCGGCGCTCACCGGGTCCTCCTCCTCCTCCTCGGCAGCCTCTGGCGCCAGCACCGGCCCGACGCCGACGCCGACGCCGACCCCGTCGCCGTTGACGAGGCTGGACTCCGCCGACGCCCTCTGCAGCTGGTGCTGCTGCTGCTGCTTGCTCTGGCGGTAGCGCAGCGAGAGGTCGTCCTGGTTGGCCGTCGCCGTGCTGGCCGTCTCGCAGCCGCTCGAGATCGAGCCCTCGTCGCTGTCGACGGCGAGGCTCTGGCCCTGGCCCTGGCTCTGGCCGTGGCTCTGCTGGCCCTCGCCGGCCCCCGGCTGGCCGCCCGCCTCCGCCTCCGCCGCCGCCGTCGAGGAGGCGCTCGACGAGATCGACGACTGCACCTGGTGGCCGAAGGGCGGCAGCGGGAGGGACTGCGGCAGCGAGGCGGTCGTCTCGAGGCTGCTCTCGTCGCTGCTGAGCGAGATGTTGGCCATCTTGCGCATCGAGGTGCGGTGCAGCATGTTCAGGATGGAGGCCTGCCGGAAGTAGAGGTCGTCCGGCTCCAGGAAGTCCTCCTCGCCGTCGCTGCAGACGCCGCTGCGGCGCAGGCCCAGCGCCGCCGGGTCCTCCTCGCTGGCCGCGGGGCTCGCGTCCAGGCTGAAGTCGGCGTCCGGGTGGGCGCTCGGGTTGCTGTTGATGGTCGGCATCAGGCTGAGCGGCTCGCCCTCGTCCTCGTCCTCGTCCTTCAGGTCGCCGAGGCTGCCCAGGCTGCTGCTGGTCTTCTTGTGCAGCTGCAGCTCGAAGTAGGGCAGGATCTCGTTGGCCAGCGAGCTGGTCGCGTCGTAGTCGTTGTACTTGAGCAGCTTGTCGAAGTCGTCCGAGTCGTCCGACCCGTAGCTGTGGCGCTGCTGCTGGTGCTGCTGCTGCTGCTGCTTCTCCTCCTGCTGCTGCGCGGCCGGGCTCGTCGGCGCCTGGTTCTCTTTGGTTTGCTGCGGGCCGCCCTCCGGGAAGTGGCCGCAGAAGGTCGGCCGGGCCTTGCCGGTGCGCCGGATCGAGTGGCCGCGGCGGCAGCGGCGCCGCCCGAGCGTCATGGCCGGGTAGAGCGAGTCCCGCTGGCAACAGGGCTTCATCTCGGGCTCGTTGGTCTCCTCGACCTCCTCGCCGTCCTCCTCGCCGACGGCCTCCTCGATGGCCATCAGCTTGGGCGCCGACTTGGAGCGCTCCAGCGGCGGCCGGTAGTTGTTGCCGCCGACGCTGAGGAGGATCTTGCGGCGCGGCAGGCTGGGGTTCTCGTAGGCCGCGTTGGCCAGGCTGAGGCGCGCGTTCTGCTTCAGGATCTTCTCGCGCCGGAACTCGCGCAGGGCGCGCTCCAGGTTCTCCTGCAGCAGGGAGCAAAGTCAGATTAGTTGGGGTTGGGGTGAGGGTGGGGGTGAGGTTGGGGACCCACCTTGAGGGTGCTGCAGATGTCCTGGACGACCTTCTCCTTGCTGCAGAGCACGGCGTGGCAGCGCAGCTCGTGCTTCAGCTTGCGGCCCTCGTGCCGGTAGATCCAGCAGAAGACCCGCGGGTAGTTCTTCGGGGCGCAGCAGTGGGTGATGCGGTTCGCCCAGTACTCGGTCAGCCCGTGCTGGCGCGTCGTCGCCTTCAGCCCCGAGGCGCACACCCTGATCCGCATCAGCACGTCCGGCTTGTTGTTCTGCGTGTAGTTGCGCCAGAGCGTGCTCAGCTGCTTCTCCACGCAGCCCTCGCCTGCAACGATCGGAGTCGCGCTTAGAACGGTCTAACAGGGAGAGGGAGGTGGGTGGTACGTGAACCTACCTTTGGCCCAGCCCGTGAGCACGTTGCCCAGGTAGGAGACCTTGAACTCCGGGTCCGGCGTGCTGATGTCCACGCTGTGGCTGCGCCGCCACCACAGCCGGCCCAGGCCCCGCGACAGCGTCCGCATCGCCTTCGCCCCGAAGTCCGCGTGCCGCTCGTGCCCATGGCCCTGGTGCTTCTGCTCGGGCGCCGACGCCGACCTCGGCAGGTCTCGGCGGCCGCCCCCGCAGAGGTCGCTCCCAGTCGTCGTCGTCGTCGTCGTCGCGGCGGTCGCGGTGGTCGGCACCAGGCCCCAGGTGGCCACGTCGTCGCCGTCCTCCTTGGAGCGGAAGCGCTCCAGGGTCGGCCCGCTGAGGCGCCGCCGCCCGGCGTACGTGTTGAACTTGCCGTCGCCCGCACTGGCCTGGAGTCGCCTCTGCTCCTCCTTCTCGAACTTCTTGGCGTTGTAGGTGTTGCCCAGGAGCCGCGCGAGCGAGGAGCTCTTCACGAACTTGTGGGGCCGCGGCGCGGGGGGCGGGGCCGACACCGGCGCCCCCTTCTCGGCCGCCGTCGCCGTCGCCGTCGCCGGCTGCTTGTGCGAGGGCTTCTTGTGGAACGAGAACAGCGAGAGCCGCTCCCTGGTCGAGCTCGGCTTCTTCTCCGGCTGCCCCTCCTCGGTCGTCGTCACCTTCTTCTTCTTCTTCAGGGTGTTGCTGCCGCCGCTGCTACTGTTGTTGTTGTTGTTGTTGTTGTTGTTCTTGTTGCTCGCTGTCTCTTTGGGTGGCACTGGAAGATGTTGTTGTTGTTGTTGGTCAACTTCTTGTTTGTTGTTGGTTTTTGACGCCGGGCTCCCGTTTGTCAAGCCACAGCTGTTGTTGTTGTCGCTGACATCTGTCAGACTGACCGCTGTCGTTGCTGTTGTTGTTGTTGTGTGCTCTGCTAATTTCTTGCCGCCGATTTTGTTGTTGGTGTAATTAATATTGTTGTTGTTGTTGTTGTTCGTCGCGACGCTCGCACAATCGACGTCGTCTTTGGATTCGTCGAAATCGACATTTTTGCGGTCATTTGTGCTATTGTTGTTGTTGTTGTTTTTGTTGCCACTGATTGTGCTTGTGCTTTCCATCGTGTTGTGATGTGATTTTCTCGTTGTTGTTGTTGTTGTTATTGTGATTATGCCTCCCCTCCGATCGATTGTTGTTGTTGCTGTTGTTGGCCAACTGTCGATTTGAATGGCTCACGCGAATCTCAGTTGATTTCTATAGCAATTACGGACGTTACGGACATCGCTTGTTGCCGTTGTTGCTGTTGCTGTTGTTGTGCTGTTGCTGTTGTTGCTGTGTTGTTGTTGATTCAAAACATTTAAAGATCTGAAACGGAAAAGAAAGCAAAAGTCAGTAAAGTCGCCGTTTGAGTCGTGAATTTCACTCTGTGGTAGCAAAAATTGGCCTCCATCGGTTGCCAACCGGGGGACTCGACACGCAAATGTTGAGGGGGGGGGGGGGGGGGTTTGAGAACAAGAAGCAGCACCGCGACTCCTCCCAACGAGGGTTCGGGCACCAGGCGGCGAATCGGTTCAATTCACACCTCGGAGTGAGCGACGGCCACGAGGCGGGCAGAGGGGAAGACACAGAGGGAAGCCAGAGAAAGAGGCAGAGCAAGAGACATCGTGCAAGAGAGAGGGAGAGAGGGAGATAGTCCAAGAGCGGCAGAGATGGTCGTCGTGAATCCCCACGTCGCCCCTCTCGCCTCTTCGTCCAGAACGTTCTCCACAACTGATCGACTGTCGTCATCGAAGGTTGTCAAAACGCCGTCAAATCGAAGACTGACAGACAGGCAGGCAACGAGGGTGACGAGGCGCCGAGGCGTCGACGGCGAGTTGAGCTGTTGATCCGGCCTCCGGTTACGTCAATGCCGTCGGACGTCCACCTGTCTGTCCAACCGACCCATCCGACGGTTGCCAAGCCCGAACAGATACCGCGACAACATCGAAATCGACATCGACAACGAAATCGCCAGCGACATCGCCTTCGACACCGCCATCGACAACGCCTTCGGCACCGCGACCGACATCGAAAGGCGAGATAAGTTGTGTTGTTTTTCCAAGCACAATTTAATTGAAAATCCAAACTGCAACTCCAGGTCGCCGCAATATCTCGCTAATCGACGCGGCTGACGAAAGAGCGGCAAATCGAATCGAATCGAATCGAATCGAACCGACTCGAATCGAATCGAAATTTGTGCAAGAGATTTCGTCGTAGTTTCTTAATCTGGATGGGGCAACGGCGGACTCGGAGTCGGATTCGAAGGAAAACAAAGTCTGAAAACACTTGTTCAACGTCTGCTCCGGCGTTTCCCGATCACCGTCGAGTGGATTCAAGTCGGCTGGAGTGGAGTCGATGGGATGAATCACCGCAGTGCAGGCGAGCCGAGTTCAGTCAACCCGCTCGGGGTCCGAAATAATCCGGAAAAATCCACTATTTCCGCGTACCATCGGACCGTCGGGCTCCTCCAGACCTCTCGATCACCGCCGGCTGCACTCGCGCTCCACTGTTTACTCAGGGCTGCAGGCCGAAGGCACCAGGCGAGACCAGACCAGACCAGACCAGACCAGATCCGGCCCTTCCCAGTGGAGAGGAGCCGACGAACTCGTGGCCAACGAGGTTTATCTTATCTCCGGCGATAGCTCCAGGGAATTAGCAAAACAACCTGTGGAGCCCGCGGAATGCAATCAGATCCCCGCTTTGCTCCACTGTGAAGACGACCACGTCGACAGCGCAGTCGACGAGGGAAGCGAACCAATATCGGAGTCATGTGAACGACAGGCGGGCAGGCAATCAAGCGATTATCGCTCGAGCACCTCTCGACGTGATTTCCTCCAATCGGCCAGATTGATCGACTAACTGACTGACTGACTGCCTGACTGACTGGCGGGGATTTATTCTCAGTTATTTTCGTAAATTTACGATTATATTTAGTTCGGCTCCCGCTATCGGGTCGGGTCGACTTATTTGTTAATCAATTGTTAAATTTGCGATAAAGACCTTGAATGCCCTTGCCAGTCATTGTTTGCCAATCAGCCCGAGAGATCGACGGCGCTGATCGTTCCAGATCGCCCGGGCTGCCGGGGCTCCGGCGATAGTGGGAGAACCGCCGGAAGCCGCGACTATTTTTGGCCGGGATGAGTCGGCCCTGCCCGAAAATACCCGGCCGCTGTCTGGCGACCTCCTCCTCCCCGATGAGACCCCCCGATTCCACCGCCGCTCGGTGACTTCTCGAAGGTCTGGTCGGGAAGCTCTCGACGAGGGCGGCGAAAATCCCTGAACGAGGGCGGCCGGAACCGACTCGCGAGCTCTTCGTCTTCGCACCCCGAGCACAGATCGCGGTTGTCGATTCCGAGTGCGAGTGCGGAATGTGTGTGTGTGTGGGGAAATCTCCACAACAACAACAGCAACAAAGTCAACATCAACAAGTGGAACAAAGACAACGAGAATGTTCGTTAAGTGCTGCTAACGAGGCCGATAAAGGGAGTAGGAAAAATCCGCCGCCGCCTCTCGAAACAAGGAACGCATTTTAGCGCCTCGCCCCAAAGTCATTTCGACTCGACTCGACTGCGGCTCGGTTTGCTTAAATTTGTTTAATTTGATTCGCTTTGATTTGCCTGAATTGTTATATTTAGAATTAGCAACAGGGCAGCGGGATCTCGAAATAGCCGTCGCATGTTGATTTTATGGCCCATTCAGTCGACAATTAGCAGCCTCCCCCCTCCCAGACTCCCTCACTCCCTCTCCCTCTCTCTCTCCACCTGTCGATGTCGGTGTCGACGAACACTTAAAGGGAATTTTTAAATTGACCTCGGCGCTGATCGCAAGGGACGACTTTTCGGAACTCCCATTCCATTTCCATTTTATTCTCTCCGCGATCCCTGGGTCCGGTCATTAGTCTGGGCTCCCACGGCCAAAGTCCCGCCGAGGCTCCTCCGAGGCTTCGACTCAAGTTCGCGCTCGGGCCGGAGCTCGGGTTCAGATGCGGGTTCGGGTTCGGGTTCGGGTTCGGGCTCGAGGCTGAGCCGAAGTCCCTCCATCCGTCCACCCGTCGCCTTGTTTCGGCGCCCGCGACAACAGGCAAGCAGGAACTGGTGTAATTAATCCGTGGCAAGGGGTCGGCGTCGCCGATCCGTCGTCGTCGATTACACCTGAACTATAACCGGGCATTAACAGTGCGAGCGAGACGGAGCGAGGACGTGGAGCAACTGCATGTTGTTGTTGTTGTTGTTAGACACGGTTGTGTTTTTACGAGTGTAGCTAAATTCGCAATTAATGCCGGATCAGACGACGTCAACACGCGCTCGCAATCGAAGACCTCCGGAGTCGTTCGAAGAGTGGAGGGTGGAGGGTGGAGGAGGGGAAGAGCGGAAGGTGGACGAGTGGAAGGTGGTGGGAGCGGAGATGGAGGTGACCGACGGCGATCGGCATCGAGAGAGCGATTAACGGACATGGGCAATTGGACATTGCCAACGCCGGCCCGCCCAGCGGTTGTGCAAACATGACCTAGGCTCAAGGAAATGATCCGGCGACCGGCCGGTGGACGTTGGAGTCCCCACCACACCACAGAGCCGCGATTATAGCGAAATAACCAGCGATCGGAACGATTGAAAAAATTAATTACACCGAACAGCACTTCTCAGTAATTGATTTCATACCGAGCAAATGGCTAATGGCTAATGGCTGTTGGCCATAATAGACGTGTATTAAGACGGCCCGGTCGGCGTTCGGGACGCCGACGACATCGGGCCAGCGATCGCCATCGATCGGCTGTTGGCCTTCGGCTGCTGGGGCGACCGCTGTCGGCTCGATCGGCGAATCGGTGAATCGACCGACAGCCGGGTCCGCGGTGCCGAGGCGTCCAGAGGGCTCCGGCTGGGCGTTGAGGACGGAAGGACAAAAGGACAAACGGGTTTGGGTTCTCGGGGCGAAAATGATAGAGAAAGATGATGCAATATTTGTTCGGGGCTGCCAGTGTGGCGTGTGTTTGCTAACGGTACTGCCTGGCAGTGCGTTGCCAAATGTTGGAAAATGTGTTTCGCTCGTCTGCTGTTTGCACAGCGATTAACAAAGCAATTAACGCCGAACGCCAGCCACTATTAATTAAATGTTTATTCGGCACCAACGCCAGCGCCTGCAACACCGTTCGAAGCAACAACAAAGACAGTAGCAGCAGCAGCAACAATGAAGGCGAGAGAAAAACACTTGGGAAAACAGGCGGCGAACGACGCGCATCGGCCGCCGGTGGCAAATGGAACGAATTCGGCAGCGACAACAACAGATGTTGGTGATGGCGTTGATGCTGCTGATGGCGATGGTGTTGGTCATGATGGTATTGTGTTTGTTGTAGTTGTTGACATGTCTGAGCTCACGACAGCTCCCGACGGCACTTGCCGAGGCCCCACCACGAGATTCCTCGCGAGAAACAAAAGTTGCAGCAGCAGCAACAACAACAACGACTGGCGGTTGCAACAGGGCGGCCGACGGGGCAAAAACGTCGGACAAATGGAAAAGGTACAACAGCAGAACAGAAAAACTATGCAGGTTAATTGGGTAATAAAAATGCAAAACGCACTGGAAACTGGAAAAGTCGAAACAATTAAGTTGGCGACAATAACAAAAAAAAAAAAAAACACAACACAAAGTTGGCGACAATAACACAAAAAAGCCAACCACACAAAGTTGGCGGCATTAACAACAAACCATCAACAACAAGAACAACAAAAGCAAGTGCACCGAGGATGGAGCGATGACAACGACAACAAAAGGAGACGCCACCACCGCAGGGTTGCCAGACCCAGCGATGGCGGCGGATGTGCAGCGGGCGAGGGTTTTTGTTTTTCGTTGTCTTTCTCTCTCCTGCGGGTAGCAAAATTTTCGCAAAGTGTTTTCTAAATTGATTGCGAAAAGAGAAACACAATTCCCAAAGAGACGAATAAACATGAATTCCTTCGTCTTCTCGTGGTTTCTCTATTGGCAACGCGTGGGTCGCGCAACCGTCGGCGCCGCGCAGTGTTGCCGGAGGGTTTCACTCGCGTCGCTGCGATGCGGGCACTGCATGCATGCATGCTTGGCGTGGCATCGCCTGCACTTCGGCGATGTTGTACACGCGTTGTTCTTATTGTTGTTGTTGTTGTTAACATACCTCCAGCCGCATTCCGAAATGCGCTTTCGGCCCGCAATTTCGGCCGTGTTGGCGCGATCGTGGCTTTCGCGAAAGTTCACGAAAAATCCATCAACATTTCAGTGATTTCCTTTTTCATTTTACTCCCATTCGATCTTCAGGAAACCCGCGTTTTTTGTTTCGCTGCTCGCATTGTGCGATCCGCGACTGGAAGTCTGGCAGTACTGGAAGGACATGGAAGCGGCCGAGGCCAGTGACTGGAGTTAATGACAATGGAGTCAGGCACTGGATCCCTCAGGGGCTGGACTGCAACAAGTCAATTCACAATGACTGCCATCGCGCGCGCGCGAGAGAGAGAGAGAGAGAGAGAGAGAGAAAAAAATGAACAACCAGGAAACGAGCGATGCAAATTGACGGATCGAATGAGTGATCGGCGGAGAAATAAATGCATGTGTATAAATTTTAATTGCCAGGGAATCGTTGGCGAGTTTTTCCTCCCTCTCCAGCCGCCCCCCCCCCCCCTCCACCTGCTCCCTTCCTTCCTTCCCTCCACCATTCACCGCGAATTCCTGCTCATCAGGAGTTCGAGACACGTCCGCCGGCTCCGACTCAGAACTTCCGCCTTCGTAGGCCGACGGCATCGGAGCCAGAGCCGAAGCCGTCACCGAAGCCGTCACCGAAGCCGAAGGTCGACGACGAACCTCGGGCGCGCGATCACGGGAAGATGTTACAATTTAATAAAACTACGAAAATACACGAACACACACACGTGTCGATGCGAACCACATGCACACGATCCCTGGGATGGACGGGCCGTTGTCGGTTGTCGGTTGTCGGCGGTGTCGCCGTCGTGCCGCCATCGCCATCGTCGCGAACGCTGGAATTTTTCCAGCAAAAGCCAAAAGTCAAGCGACGACGACGACGACGACGGCGGCGGATCGGCGGCCAAACCTGACGGAAAACCTGTAGCGAGCCTCGAATCTGGCCAGGCCAGGCCAGGCCAGGCCGAGCAGAGCCGAGCCCGGCGATCGCATCTGGCGGATGGACGGCCGATGGAGGACGAGCCCCCGCTCCCCTCCCCCCTCGACGATAACGTGTTGCTGCTGCCGCTGCCGTTGCGGCTGCCACCATTAGAAGCCGTTTAGATTAGACGCGATTCTGGCCGAAAGGCAATTTCAGCCATGAGCGGGCGCGCGCGAGCTTCGAATTCCACCAAATGCAACAACAACAACGGCGAAAAAGACACGACAGCCTTCGAGGTTATGTTGCAGTTGCCAGTGAGCGGCGACTTCGACGGCGATGGCGTTGCCAATCGTGGCTGAATTGAGTATTAAGAGCAATGGCTAAAATCGCGACTGGCTGCCAGCCTGCGAGCCGTTGTCGTTGTCGCTGTTGTTGTTGGGCAACCGAGATCCATTTATTAATATGAGCGGCGGGCGGTAGGGGAGGCCCCCCCTCTGCCTCCCCCCCCCTTCCCTACGGTTTGTTGTCGTCGCTCGACGTCGAGTCCGCGACGTGAGAAAATTCTCAAGCGGGCTCCTGCGCTCGGACTTGTTACGCTTTTCAATTGGCCACCTTGTTGCCAACATCGGCCGGCCGACAGGTTTGCGCGAATTCAGACAAAGTATTCGGCAGTTGCCGAGAGAGGGGGGGGGGGGGGGGGGTTGAGTCGGTGGACTTGGGCTATAATAGCAATTTTCCATTCGGTGCCGCAAATGAGCGCTTGATGACAATTCATTTGGGCCGCCTTCGGGTGCAATTAATTGGCCTTTGGTTTCTCCAATCGACTCGCTGTTGTCGGCGATCATCGCGGCCGCAGACGCGGTACACGAGGCAGCAACAACAACAAGAACCGCGGCTCACGTTCGCGGCTTTCGGTGGCACCGAAACCGTCGTCGGTCGCCGTCGATCGATCGCCGAGCCGGGCCGAGTCGAGCCGCGTCCACGCGTTGCCAACGCGTAAAAATATGCAACTCACGCTTCGATGTCTTGCCGTGCGCAGACAGAGACAGACTGAGAGAGAGAGAGAGAGCGAGAGGGAATTGTTTAGTTCGCCCCATTGTGGCTCGATTTGTTGTTGTCCTCGTTCGCTCGTTCGTCGCTCGTTCGTTCGGTAACTAACGAAATTTGTAACAATTAAATATTTGCATGCCAAACAGGCCGAGGACCGAACCGAACCGAACCGAACCAAACGAATCGAGTCGAAGCCAACCCACCGAACGGGGGCCTCGGCCGAGCCAAGGCTCCCCGGGAAGGGAGGAGGAGGGGGGGGGGGTGAATAAGGCCAACTCCGTTCTGGCCGCAGACCGCGGACTCCGGTAATGAATAAACAATGGCCAGTTTTCCAGCCTTGTTTGCTTTTCCCCCGTTCTTCGGCATGGATTCGTCTACGTCAATGCCCGTGTCTATGTGTGTGTGTGTGTGCATTTGAAACGAAAAAAAATAAATAAGAAATTGTGGCATTTATTTCGTTATTGCAGTGATCTTTTGCACGGCGTGGCCACTGTTTTTGCCTCGCGAGTCGCAAGTTGTTTCTGATGTTGTTGTTGTTGTTGTTGTTGTTGTTGCAACCGCCAAACTCGACACCAATCAAGCATTCAATCATTTTCCATTTGCCATTTGCCATTCCGCTCGCTCGTTGCAATGAATTCCGATTCCATTCCACGTTCCATTCAATTTCCATTCAATTGCAATTCAACATGGCGCGCTCACTCCCTCCCTCTCCCTCTCTCTCTCGCGCTCTGCCGCGCACCCCGATTCCATCGCGGCGTGAAATCGAATCGAATCAAATCAAACCGAAGGAAGTCCAACAACAACTCCCTCTATTGACTATGTATGCGAGTGTGTGTGTGTTTGTTGGTTTGTTTGCTCATCGGATCGCAATAAAGGCGATTTGCTGTTTACGTTGCACATTTTGATGCTCGCTGAATGGCATTAGCGGATTATCATTTGCAACTTATTGTTTCACCATACCGCGAGCCCACCTCGCCTGCCCTGTCGCTCTGCACTGCGACCCCGACGTGTTGGATCGTATTCTGTTGGTGTTCGTGGGCGCCCGTCGACTGCCAGCCACAGTTCATCAGATCCTCGCCGTTCGGAAATGAATTATTGGCCGCAGTCGCGTCCGGCGAAACACCAGATAATTCATCCGAAATCAGGCACAGTTAAATTTACAACTTTTTCGCATGGGATTCGATTCGAGAATTGCAAATAAGCTCGGGTATCGAATTCCCGAACGAGCAAATCATCAGCGGGAATAAAGAAAAGAAACAAATATCCAAAAATAATGAACAAAAAGTAAAGAACAAAAAGTAAAGAACAAAAAGTAAAGAACAAAAAATAAAGAAAGATTAATTAAGCATAGACAATAAATAAAAAAACAAAGAACCAGTAAATGACAAAAAAGAAACAATAAAGAAAAATGATAATGATGAAAAAAAGAGAAATTAATAAAGAACAAAGATGGAATAATCAGCAGCAAGTAATAAAGAAGGAACGAAGTAATAATTCAATCACTCACTCACTCACTCACTCACTCACTCATTCATTAATTTATTTATTGATGGCACCGCAGTCGACGGTGGGCGGCTGGAATGAGCAGAAACAAAAAAAAAACAACAACAACGACAAATCAAGATAAATTACAGAAACACGCGGATCACACGAACGACAATTAACATTAACTATCGAAGTCAGCCGGGTTCTCGATGCTCATTTCAACACACCGGCGCTGATGATGGGGAGCAGCAACCATCAAACCGAGCTCCTAATCGATGACCGGCGGACTGGTGGACTGGTGGACGACTAATGGCGAACATCGACGACTCGCGCCCTTGCCGCGAATGACGATGACGACAACAACAAAGCAAACAAACACAAGGCACGCAGAGGCGAAGTCTGCCGAATCAATAAAAACATTTCCCGATGCTGGAAGGGGGAACCGCTGGAAGGCAGTCGGCGGGAAATTCATCGATCAGAGTATTTCCAGGGCAGCAACTGGAGCAGGAGGCGGAACTGGAGCTGAGCATGCCCGAAAGCCATGGGCCGGGAGCCGACCACGTGACTCCGGGCGATATGCTAAAATCCCCCAAAAGCCCCGGGCTTTTAGCAGCCAAACAAAACCTTCCGCTTGCCGCGGCGAGGGGCGATCGGTGGGGAGCCTTTTGTGGGGCGATCGAAAGCTTTTAGGCCTGTTGACGCATCTCATTACGTGGCATCCGGCCGAAGCCACCGATTTGCATTTCTTCGATCATCGTCGGATTTGATCGTCGAGTTTGATCGATGGATCGATGTTTGGATGGGTGGCAACGTCGTCCGCTTGACGTCCGCGTCGGCGAAAACTCGACTAATGCCAAATTTAAATGTTTATTTTCGCTTTAGCATAAATTAGTAAAATTTTATCTTTTGGTTTCTTCTTCAGTTTTCGTGTTTTTTGTTTTTTTTTTGTTTTGTTTGCCTGTTTATTCGCGTGTGTTTGAAAACGCCGCGAGCGCAAATAGAAGCGGCTCTTCTTCTTCTTCCTCCCGATTGCCATACCATGCCATTCAATTAACAAATCTCTAATCGACGTTTTCGCCATCATCAAAAGGCCGCAATTTCCGCGCCGACCAACCCCATGGAGATAAAACCGAATCGAGGGACGGCGGATGACGTGCGAATTATTCTAATCGAGCGACCGAGTGCATCGCGAGTCACTGGCGACGATCACGAGCACGAGTGCTCGGTGCAATCGTCGTTACGCGGCTACAACAACAACGACGACGGCCACAACAACGACACATGCGAACACGAAAAATTCACCGATCACGCAGCCCTAAGCACGAGTCCCTCGACTCCCTCTCGCTCGCTCTCCCGGCCCGGGTGGGGGTCGCGGCCAGCCGCTGATCGCTGGGTGGCAACGCCGTCGTCGGGTCGGCTCGGAATTTGTCACAGGCGACACGAAGCGGTCGACACGAAGCGGTCGACACGAAGCGATCGACACGAAGCGACCCGACTCGGCTCCAGACAAGACGTAAAACCTCCGGCTCCGACGGCTTCCACTTAAAGCCAGCTCGTAATGGTAATTGGAGTTAATGAGATCAGCAGAATGTTGCGACAACAACAACAACAACAGAAACAATAATCCCAGTTAGTTTTAATAACTCAATAACAATCGCAATAACAGCCAAGTCACAACACAATGTTGCGATGCCATTTAAGTTTCATCGGCTTCTGCGAACAAACTCCAAAGCCCGATCCCGAGAGAAAACTTCCTGATGAACAAATAAATGAAAAAGAATCCGCTTCCAAACAACTATTAAAAAAAAAATAAATAATTTCAGAATCACACAAAATTCTAATTCAACAGATCCAAACGACAGGTTGCAGGGCATGATTTGGATTTTGTTCTTTTTTTCGAGATTTTGAATAGTTCTGTTTGTTTCGTGCCCGTGCTCTGGGGCCGACCTTTGACCCCGTCATCGCGCCCGACCCTGCCGCCATTGTGGAACCGCTGCCCACTTCATTATCTTGCCACCGACTGACCACATTAATGGCAACACTTGGGCTTCCATGTAGTCGTTCTCTAATTTCCCGAATGCGCCGCCCCGTGGCTGCGGCTGTGTGTGTGTGCGCGCTTGTGAGTACTCGCTCTTGTCATTACTCGTTCCAAAGGCTGAGCCGTCTAATGGGACGCGATCGCACGCAGAGCCCAACAACAAGACTTTGCCCAATAACAAGCAGCAACAAACAACAGCGGGCAACAACAATAATTAGTGCGCTTTACTTGCTGCTGTTGTTGTCATTGTTGTCATTGTTGTTTTCTTGGCCGGCCTCTGGTGCTCCGAGTTGTTTTCTACTTTTTCTCGGCTCTTTATTGGGCTTCTCTACTTATAATTAAATAAACTAATTGTGAATGCATGTCGTCACCCATTAAAAATTTTCATTTATTCGATTATAGTTCGCATTTGTATCGCATATCGTTATTGTATATCGTTATTGTATATCGTTATTGCATATCGTCATTGTGCTTTGTTATTGTGTTTCGTCGGATTTCTCCGCGCACGTCCCGGGCCGCCCCGGGCGAAAATCGAAGAAAAAACGAGAAAAAACCAAAACGAAAACCAAAAACCGAAAACCGAACGAGAGAAAAATCAAAATGCATTTCTCGACGTCGTCGTGACGAGTGAGAGTCGATAACTTTTACTTTGGCGAGAAGGAAGGGGAAGAGGAGGGAGGAGGAGACGAGAGGAACAAGTGAAATTTCGGGCCGATTTCGCATTCCGACGTGTCCGCGATTTCATTTCAGGAAGGCGCGACGACCAGGCCGTCATTTGCAAAAAAACATTTTCCGACCTACGATTACGATTTTGATGAATTTCTGGCCTTCCGATAAACGCCTACATCGATAGACGCTCAAATCGATGTGCGCTTACACCGATAAACGCCTATACCGATATCGATATTTCGATTTTTGATTTTTGATTTTTTTTCTTTCAATTATTTCAATAATTCTCATTCTGTATTCCTGTCACCGGCTTCGTGAAGAGAGATGTTTTTATGACCCAAGTGATTAGAGATTCGATTACGAACCTGCTCAGTTCGAATTTTGACACACGCAATTTATTTATTTTTAACTTATCTGCATTGGATTTTTTATTTATATTTTAATATTTATATTCAAATATTCAAAGACTTTATATTCAAAGACTGGAGACGAATTAAGAAAACCACAAAAAAATAGTCGCTAGTGTGAGGGTTCGAAGCCGGTTCGGGTTTTTATCGACGATCGAATTCCAGAGAGGCGACTTCAGCTGCCGGTCCCATCCGAACCCGAGACACCCTACAGCAGACCTCGGGCTTTCCCTTCACCTACCCCCTCTCCCCCTATCGAGTTGGAAAAAGTGTCGAGTTTCGTTTATGGAAATTCGAATGAAAGAAGACCGTGAAAGGCTTTCGATGAAATTCCGCGGATCCATGGAACCTGGAGGCTTCTGAAGGCCCTTTAAATCGAGCCGACGACGATGGCCACTTGGAATGCTTCTCGCTGGAGCCGATTATGCAAGCGGCTAATGAAATATAGATGAGGACCGGGAACCGAAAAGAACGAAAAAACCAAAAAAAAAACAAAAAAACCAACAAAACGCCACGATCACCGAATGCAGACGGCGTAGGCGACGGCGTGAGCCTCGAATAAAAAGCCGCAAGTAAAAAAGTCACCGTCGTAATGTATTCCCTGGAACTGTGATTGGAACTGGAACTGGAAATGTGGCTGGAATTTTCCAGAGCCTCGGTGTAAACCTTTGAGCCCTGGTTGCGTCCACAGGCCAGGGCCGGTCGGCACCGGGAAAACGTGTAATTTCAGGTAATTGGAGTTATTTATTAGTTCCTGATGCCCATTGCCGACCCGGTCGCTGAACACGTTTCCCTCACTCTCTACCTCGGTGCCCCCTTGCATCGACCCCTCCCTCCCGACAATCGGCCCGACCCCTGCCTGGGTCTCCTCCTCCTCCTCTCACCGCATTCCTTCCCAACCCAACCCATCAGAACAACATCGATCGATCCCCCAAAGACTGAACTACTGCGGTTTTACCTTTTCAAATGCAGATGTCGTGCAGGGGCTTCGGCTTCGGCTTCGCTCTGGAAATAGAAGAACAAGAGAAACTCCATCAGTCGCAGTTGGGATTTTTTTGGGAAATTATTTGTTGGTATTTATAGGTTTATGGCTTGCTGATCCCCCGCAGGGCATCGGGGGAAATTTTCGAAAACAACAAACAATTGTCTTGAGCTCGGGAGGCCTCGGCAGATCTCGGCAGACGACGCCTGACCTCGGCGAACACGACGGCGACTACGACGGCGACTACGACAGCGACTACGACGGCGACGGCGACGGCGACCAGGAACGAGTGGAAAGGGAACGACGGACGAACGAGCCTCGAGCAGTTGTCAACGAAATCGTCGGTCTCAGGCCTCGGCTGTCCGTCGGCAGACGTCAGTCAAATGTCGCCGTGGAATGCCTGGGAAGGCACAAACAAACACAAGAACAAAAAACAATCTCATTCACACACACACACACACACACAGCCATCGACTTGACAACTGGTTCTCGCGCAGGTTCCCGAGTGGGTTCGTTGTTTAGAAAATCAGTGGAAAGAGGAAATGCGATTATGCTCCGAGAGTTACACATCGCCATCATCATCAACATCTTCAACATAATCATCATCATCATCATCATCATCGTCGGCGGCGGCATTGCGTTGTTGCTGTTGTTGCCTTAAAAAATTCAACAAATGTTCTCTTCATTTCATTTCTCTTCCTCCCATTTCGTTTCTCATGGCTCGGTTGTCGATGCTGTTGTTGTTCTCGTTGTTGTTGATGATCTGTTTTTTTTCGTGCCCCCCTTAAGTGGGCTTCTTCTTCTTCTTAATTGCCCTCAGCGGAGGCCGGAGCGTTTGTTCGTCAATGGAGCCGAATCGAGTGCCATTTGGAAGTGTTGAAAGTGTAAACAAACACTCCGCAAACAACCAGACAACAACAACAAAGCCCCCTACAACAACAACAGAAAAACGACGAAGAAGCTGATGCTTTGTCCACGGAACCAGGCCATGCCCGACCTCAGGCCCAGACCCCAAGCCAGGCAAGTAGAACGAAACCTGCAGAGCTGTGAGATTTCGTTCAAAAAGACTCGAACGGAGTCAGCGAGGGAGGGAAAGAGTGAGAGACATATGAACCTGTCCCTGGCTTTCCCCTTAAATAATTCCCCTTTTAAATAATTCCAATTAATTGCCAGTCGTTGCAACGGCCGGGTCACCGGAGATCGGCGACTAGCGCCATTATATATGCATATAGAACTAAATGCAATCCACATTCTCCACACATTGTCCACACATTCTCCACACATGTGCAGTCCATGCACACATATCGACGTCGAATCAATTAAAGACCGAGACGAGACGAGACGAGACGAGACGCGGCGAAACGGGTCGGGACGAGTCGAGTGAAGTCGTGTGGAGTCGTGTGGTTTGCCTTCGAGGGCCCTGATGGCGATCGATTGCGGATCGGATGTGGCTCCATTTCCTCCATTGGCCCGTTGGTCGTTAATAATTCACTCCATTGCCACGTCCACCTGGGGTGCCCGACGTCCGATGGTCCTGGCGTTGCATAATAACTCCATCGGCCCTAATGGCAGGCGAGTGAACGAACACCTGTGGCTGGACACGTTCCAGCCCTCGTCCGTTCATCCTTCCCACCGACCTCCACCGCTGCCCTTTCCAATCGCTCCTCCTCGTGCTCCTTGTTCTCCTCCACCTCCTCCTCCTCCTCCTCCTCCTCCATTACGTTCGGTTTCCTCTCCGCTGGAGAGTGTTAATTAAAATTCATTTTAAAAGCGAGCGTTCCAAAACAACAATAACTACTAAAACAAAAACAACAACGATAACTACAATAAAAACAGCAGTAGCAATAACTACAACAACAACGGATGTGGCAGAACGGAAGTCTTTGAGAATAACTACAAAAACGTGGGCAGGGAAAAAAGCGAACGAAACCCAGAACCGCGACGTAGTAAATGGAAAAACACAATGGGAAAAGGGAAATTTCAATAGATAATTGAGGGAGAGAGAGAGAGGGAGAGAGGGAGAGAGCACGTGGAAGAGGTGAGAAAAATAATGATGAACATATTTTTGAAAATTGTGAGAAAATAAGAATGAAAAATAACGACGAAAATAATGTGGAAATTAATAACAAAAAACCATACGAAAACAATGCAGAAATATTCATGTATGATGAAAATATTGACCAAAATTATGACGAAAACAATGAGCAAAATATTGTTGAAATATTATTCAAAATTACGATGAAAATAACAATGAAAATTATGATGAGAATAAGAAACAATGACGAAAACTTATGAAAAAAATTTTATGAAATTATGAAAAAAATGATGAAAATTTATGGTGAAAGGAATTATGAAGAAAATTATGAAAGAAATAACAAAAATGATGATGAAAATCATGATGAAAAAAATTACGACAAGAATGACGAAATGATGAAATTCATGATTTAACGATGATGGAACGATCGATGGACAACGGCCTGCAGCGGGCCAACGAGTCAAATGGAGTTTTCCAACAGCACATACTACCAATTACTGCTAGCTACTACTACTGTTACTACTACTACTACCACTACTACTGCTACTACTACTGCTACTACTACTGCCATTTGACACTACCTTTTCGTGTCTCTTGGTCTGACACACATTTTCGAACCTGTTCTCACACCTGTTCCAGTACGAAAACCGAGCCGTGAAATTTCTCCGCAATTCTCCGAAACCTCTCGAGCTCATGAAAGTCCCGTGTATTACATCTGTCCATCTATCTGTCTATAAGTCTCGCTATCTGTCTGTCTGCCGGACGTGTCATTGCCTGCCTGAGTGTAATGGCTGTGTGTGTGTGTGTGTGTGTGTGTGTGTGTGTCGGTGCGTGTTTCTCCACTCGACGGCTGTCGAATTGCGTCGAAAACTTATCAGGTCAACGTTTGTTCACTGTCTGATTCTTCTTCTTCTTCTCCATATAGTGCTGTTCACTTGGCTTCACTTTATTCCGCCTCGTGCCTCTTCTTCTTCTTGTCGCCGCACACTTTTCACGTGCACCATACATGAAGTAAACTCACACATACATTCACACAAAACCCATCAATTGCCTTACATTACGCTTTATTGTCGTTGATGTGTGGTTGTTGTTCTTGTTGACAATTTTCTTTGTTGGTGTCGTCGGCGACGACATTGCAATGACTGGTATTAACTTGGCCAACGCTCGGTGTTTACTGGTAATTTTCGTCCACGAAATCTAGTCCAACATTTGGTATTTATTTATTTATTTATTTCTCATTTTCCCCACGTTCAATTTCTTCGCCTCCGTCCGACTGCAGTCGCCGCGACATGCGATGAATGGCGGCTACTTCGGGTCTCCCCGCCCCGATCACAGTTCGGGACTCGTTTTCCAACGACTTCACACACGAAGGAGATCTTCTTCTTCCGCCGAATCAATTCCATCACAGAGATTCTGGATACACCTAGATATGGTAATGACTATTTGTCTCTTTCGCTCTTGCCTTTGTCCGTCGCTCGGCGCGGTTCGGCTCGGCTCGGCTCGTCTTTGTTCATCTCATTTGAAAAATGCAGCAGAACCTGCCCGCAGAGACCTTAGACCGGTGTCAAGCTCATAAATATTGGATGAGTCCCATAAAAGCGACAAAAAAACCAAGAGCAACAACAACAACAACAACAACATGAGAAGGCAAACAACAACAACGATATCAGGAAGAAAAACAACACTAACAACAATCAACGATATCAAATGTAAATTCATTGGAATCAGAATCGGAATCTGTAAACAGCAGAATTTATATTTTTCTCCCCTCATCCTCCTCCGGAACCAAGAGTAAATCGGAAAATATTACAATAACAACAACAACAATGGAAACTATCATGAGAAGAGCAACAACAAGAACAACAGCAACGATAGAAAAACAGCCACAAGATTAACAAGAACTACAAAAATGTTAATAATAACAATAATCGTCGTCATCGTGACATTAAAAATAATAATAACAGAACAACAATAACAACAACAGATGAAAGAAAACCAGTGTTCACTTAATTGGTCGTCGTCCGTCCGTCGGTCCGTCTGCGCGTCGCTGAACCTACGACCGATGGACCCAACCCCAACGACGGTTGGATGGATGGAGGAATGAAATGGAATGAAACGTTGGGTTCCACTGGGGCCGCGACGGCGATGACGCGGCCGCCCCTCGTGGACTGCAGCCGACATGCACAAGTGAGCGGCAATTGATTTCCATGCCGTGGATCGAGAGCGAGAATGGGAGCGAGATCGAGAGCATGAATGGGAGCCACACGACTCTCGCTGGCTGCCCATGGGCGAGGTCTTGGAAAAATCGACAGGGACTGGGAGCGAGGGCGAAAGAGAGGCTGAGATGTGAGCGTGAGTGTGTGCGGTTAGAGGTCGCTGTCGGGGCTGGAAACGTTCTCCGGGAAATGTCATCGAGAATCCCAGCCGTGCTTCAGGCGAACCCGCGTTGTGTATGGGCGTTGAAAATCTTTTGTTTCGAAACTCGCCAGCGTTCTCTGAAATGCAAATGACGACGAGATTTCAAATAATCGAACCACTGCGCGTTCAGCGAGCAACGAGCAGCGAGCAGCGAGTGAAGCCCGGACTACCGAGTACCCGAATACCCGAGTACCCGCAGCCACCCCGCGCCGCCCGAACCCGACTTCCACACGATCCACAGAAATCGGCCGTGGGGGCGGGGGTGGGCGGATGCATTTCGAATTCGCTGTCGCCGTCGCCGTCGCTGTCGCCGTTGCCGTTGCCGTCGCCGTATTCGTTACGTTTCGCTTTGTTGTTGTTATTGTGCATTTTTGCTCGTTTCCTCTGCGATTAAAATTTATGGCTCACCTACTAATTGAAGGCACGCCGAGCCAAAGTCGCGGGCAGATGCGCCGTGAGCCGGAGTGTTTGAGGAATAGCAGCGATGTCAACAAGTCAACGGATATTCAAATCGCCCGAATATTCAGCGGAGTCAACGGAAATTGCATTGTTCGCAAATAGATATCGCAGTTTTGTCTCTGCTCGATTCGATTCGATTCGACTCGTTTTGTTTTAGTCATTTTGTCCAGCTTTGTTTTAATTTTTCTATTTGGTGTTTCATTTTATTCCTTCAATTTTTTGTTTTTGTGTTTCTTTTGTTTCGACTTTCGCCAGTCTCGTCTCGCGCTCGTCGCTTATGGAAAGCAATCCATTATTTATTTATTAGAGCTTGGCCGCTGTCCATTGTGCGCGCAGATTGGATTTAATTCAATTGATTTCATCTGACGCAACGCGCCGAGTGACGTTCGCGGATCGTCGGATCGTCGGCTGCCGGCGGTCGGCGAGGACCCCGAATTCGGCTGGATCGAGGGGTTCGGCTGGTGTTTGTCGCTCCCACGACGTTTCGGGAGCCGCCGACGGACGCACACGAAGGGGAGAAAACGAACACACCTCGTTGGAATTTCCACGGAGTGCGGAAGCCTGGAAAGCAGTCGGCGACTCAACCGCTTGTGCATTTCCAATGCGAGCGAGCGTTGAGCGCTTCCAATTCCAATTGCAAGGCGCGGCGAATTCTCGTGAATGTGGCGAAATCGCGAAACGTTGCACAGACCCACACACAGGCCCCGAACGTCGTCGTGGGCCGCGGCCGAAGGAAACCCGAGTCAGACGGGCGAAGAGAAGATGCAAAAAATCAAAATAGAGGTCAAGTTTAAAGGCAATGGGAATGGGAGGCGGAGCGCACGAGCTCCAGTCAACGCCATCATCGTCATCGCGAGCCGTGCGTGTCTCGCAACCGCCCCCGCTGCCACGCCCCACACCCATGCCCACACACACACACACGCACACACACAGACACAGCGATCTCTGCCTGCCTGCGACATGGAGCAATTCGTGTGAATTCGGCGTGGGTGTTAATTAAATATAATTCAATTGGTTGTAGTTGTCATTGTCATTGTTGTTGTTGTTGCCTGTCGTTGTTGTTGTTGTGTTGCCAGTCTCGCTGCCACTATCGTGTTCTCGTGTGTTTTCGCGGTATTTTGTATTTTTGTCCCTCGCGCAAACCCAAAATAATCACGAAAACCCAACGTGAAAACGCAATGATCAATTTATTGGCTGACGGGAGGTGGGGGGCTGGAGACAGAGGGAGGCAGAGGGAGATAGACGAATCAATGCGAAGACGCCGGAGTCGCCGGAGTCGCCTGAGTCACGCCGTTGTCAGCGAGAACTCGAGGAAATTATTTATGGACGCATTTACAGCCGTCGTTATCACGAGCCGCCGATGGGAAACGGAAACGAGTCCCGGGCGACGGCGTTGGGTGCGTGGAGAGTTGTCGCAGCCCTGCAGACCCCTGGACAGCCGCGAGTCTCCGGGAAAACCTCCCTCCCACTCCCATGGTGTCATCGGCATCGGTGGTTGGTGGTTGGAGCGCGTGCCATTTGGTGGCAACAAAGTCGTTAATGAGCTCAGAGTCAGAATCTATATTTGCCTTTATGGCGCTCATGGCGACGATCCCTGTGACAAGTGCCGCGGGTTTCAATCGAACCGGACCGGGTTGGGAGTGGAATAGAATGGAAGTACACGGAAAACAACAACAACAACAACAACATCTTAACCACCAACGACGACAAGAGGCAAACAACAAACAACAAACAATTTAGCGTAATCGCGGTTAATTTGGAGCACGTTATCGCGGGCGTCTGGCGTAGGGCCTGGGCGGACGCCGACGAATCGAGACCTCGAGGCCAGACGCCGCCTTCCAGTGCTGGAAGTCAAGTGCCTTTCGAAACTCCCATCGAAATTCGTTCGATCGCCGGTCACGAGCACCCGATGACGACGACGACGACGACGGGATTTTCTTCTGGTTCTCATTGAGCGTGTCGTCTTATCGCTGACAGCCAGATGAGTTGCATTGTATATGGTTTCCGATTTAGTCGCCATCGCCGTCGTCGTCGGGGATTTTCGCGTCCGACAAGGTCCAGCGCCAGCGGCCCGAGTAACCGGTTCCTCGGATCCGCGGCTGTGCTCGGCTTGGAGACCTACTGCCGTGTCGTGTAACAGCGAGTGTAGGCCATTAATTAAAATTTGATTTTTAATTAGACTTCGGGTTTGGGTTCGAAAGCGAAAAAAAAAAAAAAAACAAGAAAATCGCGGTTGTAAACGGTGGTTGTTCAATGAAGTTGGTTGCTGTTTGTTTATTTTTTATTTTTGCTTCTCGTTCTCGCTGTCGTGAAGTAACGAATTATTAATATAGTTGTTTTCGTCGTTGTTCTCGTTGTTGTCGCTGTTCTCGTTGTTGTCGTTATTGTTATTGTGATTGTGGTTAGGAGAAGTTTTTATGATATGCCTTTTGTTTCGCTATAATTACGAATATTCTCCACCACTCGGCTCGTCCGCGCGGACCTCGGAACACACCTCAAATTCGCAAACGATCGACGGAAATATATGCGCATATTAATGCACGTTCAAGATGCCCACGTCGGAGGATTGGGTGAGATAAGCAGGCTCCGGTGATTTCACCGACCGAAACCTTTCTGATTTCGCGAACTCCCTCTCGACAAGCAGTTGCGAGCAATGCAAAGGGCCGGAGCAGGGGCCGGGGCTGCTTCGGGACGAGCTTCCATCTCACACCGTTGGCGAGACAAACACATTTCCGCTGACTAACTGCCTAACGGTTCCCACTGCTCGGGGCCGGGGGCCGGGGCTCGGGTCTGTTTTCCAGCAGCCCCACATGCCGAAGTCGCGCCCGATCGAGCTTGGGAAACAGACCCAGGCCCTCGCTGTTGACATTTATTTTTAGCAAATCTCGATGGCGACTTTTTCCGCTCATTTGGCTTTTTCTCGGCGATGGATCCCCGGCGAGGATCGGCGAAAACAGATCGTCATTTGGTGTTGTTGTCGTCGTTGTTGTTGTTTTGTTTTTTCTGCCCTGCGTTGGGCGTCGCTGGTCGTCGGAAGACAGAAGTCGTTGTTGTTGTCGCTGCTGTGCGTCCATTGCGTCAGCCGGACGGACTGAGCGAGGTGTTGATCAATAAAAATATCGATTGCTTTGACACAGACGAGGCGGGAGAGCGAGGGAGAGAGGGAGAGGCGATGTACGGGGCGAGGGGTGCAGGGAGCTCGGGCAGGGGCCGGGGGTTGGATTTCTGGGATGAGCCGGCGGGAGTTCGATTGGGGCCACCTCGATTGCGACCAGTGGACGGAGTTCGGTTTTTTCATCACCTTGCTTAATGTTGGTGTGTTGTTGTTATTATTATTATTCTTTTTGCTTTGGTTTTTGTTATTATTGTTTTGGTGTTTTTGTCATTATTGTTTTGGTGTTTTTGTCAATACTGTTTTGTTGCTTTTGTTATTATTATTGTGTTCTCCTTTTTGTTGCTTTGCCTTCATTTTTGTTGTTGTCCATGCATTGCCTGCAATGGTTTCTGTAGCTCTTGATATTTTGCCATTGTTGTTGGTGGTTTCTGTAGTTTTTGTTGTTGCCACTACAACATTTTTGTTTTTGCATTGTTGAGACACAAGCAAGCGTACACATAATCGACGGTGTTAAATAACATGGCTATAATGATGGCCATAACGATCCGCGCTGTGGTTGTTGGTTCAGTCGTTCATTCGTTCGTTCGTTCGTTCGTTTGCTGGACAAAAGGAGAGACGGTCGATTGGTCGGTGGTGCCTGCGACGACGACGGCGTCTTCGCTTTCTTTGTTTTAAGAGCACTAACAACAACAACTACAATAACCATAGCCACAACAACACCAACGGTGACGATGACGATGACGACGATGACGTCGCCGACGACGAGTCAGCTGCGAGGCGCGGAACGAGCTCAATGAACGAACGAACGAATGAACGACGGCCTGAACCCATTTCCAACGCCATCCGGACTCGTTCCGTCTCGCCGCGGAGCCGAAACCGCGGAAGAAACACCGACGAGTAATAGTACAGGGGAAGAGGGAGATCAGGAAATGCAAAGGAGGAAGAAGACCAAGACCACAACGCCTACCAATGGACGATGGAGGAAGCCGACGACGGTGCACGAAGAGGAAAACGAAGGCAACGTCGTTGGAAGGCGAGGGCGACGTCGGGCGAAGGCGAAGGCGACGCCGCGTTCGGACAGATTGGAGAAATGCGACAGTTGCGAACATCGTGCGAGCGATTCATTGTTGCTTTTGCTTGGTTTTCATTTGCATTTGCTTTTGCTTTTGTTTGCAATGCTCTCTCGGTTGAATTCCATAAACACAGCTGAAAGGTTAAAGACATTGATTGTGATCGTTATGGAATTTGCCAATTGAAGTTGTTGTTGTTATTGTTATGAACTTTTATCTACTCCATTAACTGCATTAACTCACATCATTATGCAGTCTCCATTCAGGCATTTCTTTCCAATTGAATGGAAATATGGATTGTGATTTGGTGCAAAAATATTGAGTAAAATTATTGAGTAAAATGATTGGACAAATTTATTGGGCAAAATTATTGAGTGACCAATTCGGAAATCGGCCACTCGGCGTCCGCAGCCGACGGCCGAAGACCCAATTATTGGAATCGATCGCGGCGGCTGCGTCGTTAGAATTTGCCAAAAGTTGGCTGCAAGCGAAATAAGGTTTTTTTTATTTTTCCACCTTTTGCCCAACTTGTTTTGCTGAGCTTCTGATAATTAGCAACGAGCGAGAAGTGGAAATTAACGAGCTGTGTCAGGCACAGACTTTATTTTTTTCAATATTCGTTGGTTGGTTTTCCGACTGTTTTCGCCCAACCGACCAGCCGACAATGTGCCGTTAGGAGCCGCGAGTGCCAACAACAGTTAGCCAGCCGAGTAAATTAACCCAAAATCGAGAATTATGAATCAATCGGCTCGATGTTAATCCGAAGCAACATCGACATGGATCCCAGGCGAATCAATCACTGGCCGCAGACATTTCGACGTTTCCTCCCATCGATCGGGAGCCGATTTAAATCGATGCGCTTCCAGCCGGGCTGCGGCCACTTCCTGGATATTACGACTAATCCCATTGGGCGCCGAGTTCGGGTCCGCTCGTGCTGGGAAAAACACTAAGTCGCGATTGGACACACGCGAGCGCCGTGAGAATCGCCGAATCGGGGATTCGACGAACCGAGGAATCGCACCTAGAACGAACGAACTGGGCCAGACGGCCAAGGGCACAGCGGGCCGAGACTTTCGTTGGGAATCGGGCACAACTCGGAGTAATCGGTTTTCTCGACTTTCTCCGACACCGTCTGGGGCCGCCGCCGCTTTCGGGGCCGCGTCTGGCCCCCTGGTGACACCGACCTTCGCCATCCACGCCATCGACGACATCGACGCGATCTTCCCATGTTTGCCCGTTACAGGCCGGGTTTATGGCAGCGTCGTAATGATAAGGGAGCTCGGCACTTGTAATCAGGGAGTCCTTGGGCGGAATAAACGCGGCGACGACAAGACGATCCGCAAATAAATATTCGCTGTATCAAACTCACGCCCGCCACTCGACGCTCCCCTGTGTGCACAGATTCACATGTCCATATATATATTTATATATAGGCGAGAACCGCGGCCGGGTGAGGGGGAGCTGGGGAGAGGGGCATGTTATCAAATTAAGGTCGCTCGGTTTCGGCTCGTCCTTGGCTCGGCCGCCCCGACGACGTCGTCGATTGCTCGCTGCAAGGCCCGAAATCGATACGAACAATTCTCAATTGAATAAATGTTCCAACAAAATCCGACGATGCTCAAATCGATATGGTTTTTTATTGTTTTACATTTTTATTGCCTCATATTTTTTATTGCTGCATTTTTTCATCGTCTTACACTTGTTAATGCTTTTCTTCTTCATTGTTTTACACTTATTATTGTTTTTCTTCTTCATTTTATGTGTGTTTTTGCTTTTTGTTTCATTTAGTTTTTGTTTATTTTGGCAATGCGCTTGTTTGATTTGTGGATCGTTCAGATAAATTGAGAGAAATATGCAAATTTAATCGCCGAGCTGGTCGACAAAAAATTTGCCTGTGAATGAACAGAGACGAAGTTGGCTGTCGTTGGCGGCGCCGCGTGCGGCTCAAATGGAGACTTGTGTAATGTTGTTTATGTTTTCAATCTTTCCGCTACGCTAACTGTTTCGATTTTCTACACTTTTATTTAGTCAATTCGGTTTAGAGGTGTTTTTTTTACTCGCTTCACTTTGCTTCGTCTGGAAGCCGATCGAGCGAAGAAATAGCAATGAATCGAATTTGCTGCGAATTGGAAATTTCATTTTCTTCAATTGAAATCTTGCAATTATTCCTCGTTTATTTTTAATAATTCCCTTTTATATGAATGCGATTTTATTTTTTTCATGATCATGATTATTTTGAGCATGATTGAGTTTTGTTTTGTCATGATCGTGATTATTTTTTATGATTATGATTTTTTCCCTTACGTAATCGTTTAAAATTGCGATATTTTTAAATTCGTTTTCGCTGCAATTTTTCATGAAAACAACATTTTTTCCATTGGTGTTGTTTTTTTACTTATTTTCGGGCGTTTACGACAGTGTTGTATTAACAACAGAAAAAATTGGCAATACCAAAATAAATAAAAAAAACCCTTGCGCAACTTTCGATGTTTTGTAGTAAAAAGTTTTCTCTCCCTAAAATTATTTATTGTTTATTATGGTTTCGCGAGATTCCAGCACTTTTCGCTTCCCCTTCCCCCACCCCTCGTCGACCCGACGTTTTCATTTTCGTCTTCGGCTGCCGGTCACAACCGCTTTTTTTCCCTGTTCGTTTTTTGGCATTTTTTATCTTTCGTCGGTGTTACTCTTGTTGGTGTAGTTTTTGTCGTTGTTGTTGTTGTTGTTGTAGAAGTAGTATTTCGAGTGGTGGCGGCTGTTGCGCATGCGCACCTGCTGGCTCCGAGTCGGTCGGTCGGGTGGTCGTCTCGCGGTTTCGCGGTACGAAAACAATTACTGCGCAGTTTGCGTTTTGCATTCACCAGCGGCGCCCGCCGGCAGGGCGAGGGCTGTGGGGAGTGGAAGGTGGATTCGGCCGGTTTCGGCGACTCGCCCCACCTCGCCTCACCACACTTCACCACACTCTGCGCAAACCTCGCTCACCCGCCGCTGTATGGGCGAAGCCGTGCCTTCTGTCCATGTGTCTGTAGATGTGCCTCTCGGCCGTGCTTGTCTGACGTGTAGCGCTGGGGCGTCTGTGTGTGTGTCGGTGGTAGGCTGAAGTTGGGCACCGATTCATGCAATTCCAATCGCAGAATGAAACGTAAACGAGATCGCGTACGGCGACTTGTAGAATTTACAACAACAACACCACCACCACCACCATAACGAACAATAACAAAGCAAGCAAAATAGCAATGACAACAACAAGACGAAGAAAAGGAACAACAACAACGACGACTTCAATAACCAGCTTTAATGGGCTCCGATGTCCAGTGATAAACAGAGAAACAGACTCCGTGCCTGAATGGTCAGCGGGGCGGGGCGTTGCGGGACGTGGCGTGGAGCGATGGGTCTGCTGGAGGGGGAGGAAGAGCGAGCCCGACTCCGAGTTGCCTGATCGGTGGCCAACAAGTGTCTCTGGGTCCTCGTGCCTTATTCATAAGTCTTCTGCCGCCGCCGTCGCCGCCCCCATCGGCCCACGGGGTCGAGGGCGAGCGGCAGACGAGCGAACGAACGAACGGACGAACGGACGAACGGACGAATTGGACGGTGGGAATGTTATGCGAGGCCTGTCATTGTGTGGTTGCTGTTGTTGTTGGGTGGTGGTCGCTCCAGGCCTCGGCAATCGCAATGGAAGCAGCGAAGCCCAATCGACCAACTACCGGCCGTCCGTCCGCACGATCGCTCCTCGGCTCGGCCGTCCGTCGGTCCGTCGCTCGCCGTCTCGCTTCGTCTCGGTCGGTCAGTCGGAGGAACCAGCTCGTGCATGGGGCCAGATGGGACTGCGGGCCGAGGGCGGCATCGCGGCGGATCTCGCTGCGCAGACAAGTTGCAAGTTGCAAGTTATGCGAGGCCCACGGCGGACATGTACACGGCGCAGGCGCGTATCCGTATCTGCTGCGGTTGTGCAAGTATTTAATCGCAGCGCCGAGTACGTACGCGAGTTCAAATCCATTTTAAGACAGCAACAGCAACGGCAGCAACAACACAAAGGCAACGTTTTAATTTTGGGCTTCGGGAAAACACTTTCTCCGTGGGTTTCGTGAGTTCATGGGATCGGATCGACTCGGCGCGGCTCGGCTCGGCTGGGTTCGGACCGGGTCCGTCTCGCCCGAAGATGGCGGGAGTCTTGCGTGCAGTTTTGGCATGACTTTTCTTCGGCCTGGCCCCGAGATCAAATGGCGGGGATGTCGTCAATTAATGGCCATTATCTCATCAAATGTGAAAAGACGTCAAAAATCTCGAGAAACCCCGTCGTCGTCGTCGTCGTCGTCTCGACAGCCCCCGACTCGACTCGGGCCTGCCCGTCGTTCGCAACTGGGTCAACAGGTGGCGCTCGCGCTGCGCTGCGCTGCACTGGATCCCAAGTCGCACGATATGCAAAGAAAACAACAACAAAAACTCACCTCATTCCAGTCGTCACCGCTCCTTGTTCGTGGGTTTTTTATCCAAATTTCAGCAACTGGCTGCGGCTCCTTCAATCGCACTTTATCCACAGAGAGAAGCTCGATTTTGAATTCGATCCAATTCGTGTATTTCAATTGAAATATCCCGAAACTCCTCGGTTGGGAAAATCTAACTCCGATATTGTGATTTATTTTTCTCTCTTTATTCTTCTCTCCTACTTATTCCTCTTGTTCTGCTTCTTCTTCTTTCGTTTAGCACACCGATTTTAGTACAACTCCGTAGATGTTGTTGTTGTGGCTGGTTCTTCTGGCTCGCTTCCTCGGGCTGGCTCGAGCTGGATTTTGTTTAGTCTTCAGCTAGCAACCGGTTTCTCGTAGTAATTTATCTCTAGCTTAATTTATTATTATTTATTTTTCTCGCTGTAGCTGCAGTTGTTGTTGCCAGCATGTTGTTGTAGTGCTTCTTATTTTATTTTATTTTTTTGTTTTTGTTTAAGCCACAACTGCGCCAGTGTATAAAGCAATAAAAATTCCAAGAGTGACGACCGACCGTGGCGGGAGGCGGCGGGCTTGTGAGAGAAGGGCGCCGATAGACACACACACAGCGACGGTCAGAGAAAGACCCGGAGGGGGAGAGGGAGAGCGAAGGGAGGCCGCGAAAGAGCAACGAAGACGCTCGGAAAGAAGACAGGTTCAAAATAAATCCACTCGTGAGATTTTCCTGCCACACTGGAACGAAGTTGGAATGTTTTCTGTTTTTTTTTTTTTATTTTACTTGAACCGACAATTATTACTTTACTCTACTTTATTTATTCTTGTCATTTAGTATTAAAATTATTTTTATATTCATTGTGTGTATTGTGTGCTTTGCATCTGCCTCGGATTTATTCGTCGTGAAGTTAATTTATTTTTAATGTTTGCGCGACGCTTTTAAATAAATATTTGAATTGTCGTTTCGACGGAAGGATTGAAGGAGATTTCGTTCGGCGGTCGTTCGTTCTGTTTTACACCACGGATAAAACATGAAAACAACAAAAACCATGCACCATGCCTCGCACCACTGCAGCTCGAAATGCAACACAGGTAGTCACTGCTAGTGTGTTGTTGTTGCCAGTTTATAGGTAAACAACAGACGACTGCGGCGTGTGGAGCGAGAAGGAAGGCGAAGAATGTTTCACACAACGAAAACCAGAGTAGAACAGCAAATAAAACAACTACCGAAGAACAAAAACTGGTCGCCGTCACGTTGACTGGAAATAAACTCGACCTTTCGCAGCGAAATGTGTTGAGTGACTGAGTTGGAGCCGCTGCCGTTCGCCAGTCCTCATCGAGTGGATCGCGGGTCGAGTTCACCACACCGTCGAAGAGATGTCGCCTCGGATGCGGTGGGTTTCCCATGTTCACCACTCACTGCCCCGTGGGCCACGGGGCCACCACCACGTAACGTAACGTAATGAACGTGTTGTTATATGTAAGCACCAACACTAGATACACTGGAAAAAAAAACTCGGCTTGATTTCTTTTTAACTCCCCAAATTTAGCAGAAGAAAAAAGTGTTTTTTTGTTGTAGATATAAATGAAATTTATTATTGGTTGATACAAAATACGAAATTTTAATTAATCCACTAATTTTCTTCGCCAGAAGAACTGCGAATGGAAATTAGTGCTTGACCGGATGTGTAAACGGATCGCCTAATTGAAATACAGGACTGTGTGAATGTGTGCCTACGACATCCGCCCAGTCGGAGGCGCCTCAGCAGTTGAACGTGCCGAAGCCCGCCTGCTGCAGGGTGGGCCAGCGCGAGCAGAACAGGTCGGAGACGCTGGTGGTGCTCGTCGGGAAGGTGATCACGCGGATGTCGCCGGTGTCGGAGACCTGCAGCGAGTTGAAGTAGAGCGGCTGGGGCGCCAGCACCGGGCCGCCGATCCAGCTGTGGGCGCCCACGGCGGCGGCCGCCCCCACCTTAGTCGTGACCGGCGGGTAGAACTGGTTCTGGAGCTCGCCCGAGATCGGGTTGTACTGGGAGCAGCGCGACCTGGCCAGGATGCAGGAGGTGATGTTCGTGTAGAAGTAGATGCGGTCCTGGTCCTCCGTCAGCTCGCGCGTGCCCAGGCTCTCCTCGTAGCAGGTCGCAATCTGGACGTGGGGAGAGAACGGAAATCGAAATGAGTCGGTCGTTCGAACGACGAGTGTTTGTGCTTGTTGTTGTGGCCGCACCAATTGCTGGGCGTTGATGCGCCGGACGCAGCGCACGAAGTCGCAGTAGCCGGTGTAGCAGAAGCCGCCGGCCGAGTCCGGCGTCGGGCGGTTGCCGTCGACGATCGCCTGCAGGTTGGCGGCGCACGTCGCGTACTCGGACTCGGCGATGTACAGCTTGGAGCAGTCGTTCAGCGAGGTCAGCTGGGTGGGGCCGTTGATGATGCTGCCGGCCCGGAAGTAGCAGCCGTAGCAGGCGTCGCGCATCTGGATGGACGTCGTCTGCGTCGTGTTGCAGAGCAGATTCAGAAGCGACAGCAGCTTCACACTGAAAGTAAAAAGTAAGCACACAATTCGGACCGGCATCGGCTTCTCTGTATTTCGGAATTACTTGTTCAATGCACACGATCCATCGACGGCGGCGAACTTCGTCCAGTACGGCCCGAAGCTGGCCGCACTCAGGCCAATCTACGGCGAGCCATTCGGAAGAAACGAGAAATTATTATATATTCTTTGAACACCATCAATGGATTTGTACCAACGAAACCACGAAGAGCAGCAGCAGCGAGGGTGCGGTCTGCATGTTTCCAAGTTCGGAACTCTGGACAAAATATCCTCCCAAAACGGACGGAATCAACGTCTCGCAACGGCCGCCTCACGTCAACTGATGTGGCCCGCCTGGAGGAGCTACGACTGGCCTGGTCAACGCTTCCGCTGACAAGTTAACACTTCGTGCTCCCTGCATTTGGAGTAATTATTTTATACGAGTATATAACGTACTCCATCCACTCGGACCAATTAAGTGTTTTTCAAATACGACATCGGCGACAAAATCGGTTCCATTCGATGGGCAAGCAATTAGCGGACACCCTACTGTGGGCGCATGCCTGGCGATTGATTCATTATATCCGTACACACAGCCCAGGGCGAAAACTCTGACTCCGTTTCCACGGCCCCCTCTTGGTGTACCCAGTAAGCCCTCTCATTTTCTTATATCTACTATCAATATTTCGATCGTATCCACATATTTCCAACACGTGCTTCGAACCGCCTTCAAAGTTGTCCGTCGTGGGTTAAGAGACCGCTGTTTCAGTGTATGTGACATGGATGATGGGTTCTGTGACTCGTTATCGGCACCACCTGTGGCGCTCAATATTCCTGCTGACAATTTTCTATTGTTTATTGGAAACCAATGTGTCAATTTTCTGGTGTGCACTAGCATAATGCAACTATAAACACAATGAAAGTGTTCTTCTGCCCAGTGAATAAAGCAATTGTGCAATTTACCAACAGCCATTACTTCCAGCAGGTCGTTACAGCAATTGACAGAACATGATACATATGTGCAAGAAACTGAAATCCAATGTCAATTAAAATTGAAACAAATTAAATGAAATAACAATTTGTAAAATGGATTTTAAAGATTTGTTTTATTATTTATAAAAGAATTTTTTAGGTCAGTTTATTTAACAATAACTTAGATCCTTGATGGGTACAACATCTGAAATTGAAGGGAACGATATTAGGAATTTGTCAGCTATTATTATATTCGAATTGAAAACTCACAATGCGAATGCGGTGTCCCATGGCATGACCAGGCAAATTCCTATTGAAACGTGCACGGACAGCACCAGTGTTGCCATGCAAGCGAGTCACCTTACCCCAAACAGCACGGATTCTGGTCTTCCTCTCGGGATGCTGTGGCACGCACTTCTTGGTCTCGGCTTTGTAGACATACACACAACGCTTTCCGATGTAGAAACGACCATGTTCCTTCCTGCGGGCACCTTCGATCTAAACAAAACAACACAATATTATAAATTAGGTATTTCAACTACGACATGAATAGCGAATGTATCACCTTAAGAATAGCTTGATTTTCATGTTGGTTCCTCAAACCACGTTTGTAGCCAGTGAATACAGCCTTGGCAAACAGACGTCCGTGACGCTTGTACTTGGGTGCAGCCTTGACATCAGCTGTCTTCTCGGCTTTCGGGGCCTTGGCGGCCTTTGGAGCCTTGGCTGCTTTTGGAGCCTTGGCAGCGGGAGCGGCGGCGGGCTTGGCTTGTGTGTCAACCATTGTTACCTACGGGTCATAAAATAATAGAATGTCAGAAGTTTGTTTTCCTATTTATTGCCAGTGGGGAACATGATTTATCGCTGCCAACATTTGTAAATAATTTAAGGGTATTTTCCAAACCCCAAAAGACCAATAGGAAAGTAATTCCTAAGCCAATCTCATAATATTAATTCACATTCTTGACACTGATTGCAGTTCGTTCACGACCAACATTTCGGAATCGTCAAATGTTTATCCGCGAACATCGTAGAAATAAAAACATAGAACAATATATCAACTATTCACAAACGTGCAGCGATACTTCATTTATGGTTCCCAAAAAAAATTTCATTCATTTTGTAAATAGAATTTGTTTTTTTAATTGAAATTTCTGGCATTACACAAAAATCGCGTACGTACCGGAAACTTGACAAATGGCGAAAGAGAGAAAGCATGACAGAGCTGTCATTTTGTTAATGGAAGGTTACTTTATCTTTTATATAATAGTGGCGCCATCTACAAATATTACGAATATCCGACTGCACACAACTTCAAGAAAAAGAGAAACAGGGTTGTTAACTTAACGTAGACAAAAAAATATTCAAGAATAAATTCAATACTGTAGAAATTGTATTCGTAATCTCGTTACGACTAAAAATTCACTTTCATCAGTCCAGAAAATACCCGAAATCTTCATGTTTGTTATATCAGACATGCCAAATTATTTGCCTGACGTTTATAATAGCTGATTTTTTTTATTATAATAAATATTTGATTTTAATTAACATATTTAATTTGAAAGAAAAATAATTAAAATATCACAACAAAAAGTATTTTTGTGCGATTGCTTGCAAATTTATTTCCTGAAAATTTTGTGAACATTGTCATTCGGTTCAAATATATGTTATATATTGCAGTTTTTAGCTTATAAAAATGTATGTTATACTAAAAATCTGTTAAATTCTCAATATTAACGTCGACTATATTGCAATATTCATTTTTTGTTTTATATCGCATATATATTTTACTTCTGATTTATTGTACAACATTGCATTGCTATCGGAATATAGAAAGCAATTTATTCAGTTTCAATCGCTAACATTCGAATTTTGATTGGATAATTTATAAAGAAAACAATTTAAAGCGTTAAGTTAACCTACTATTTACAAACTCTTGCGTTCGTTTTTACAAAAATTAATAGTCGAAAATAATATTGTGATGTCGTGATCGGGGAAGTAAAAGAATATTAATCAAAAATAGTGTAGTTTTTTATAGATTTTTGAAATGCTATTGGTACTGATGATTGGAATAATACAATTGTCATTATTTATATTCCAACCCGTGGCCCGAAATTTAAGAAACGTCTTCATGGAAAACTTGTTCACTGACCATACATGACAATGGTATAACCTCCACATGCACAAGATCAACGGCAATAATAGTCTTAGCAAATGGCTTAGAGTAGTGACTACATCTATGACAACTAGCATAAAGTACCTATTAATTAAAGTGGAACTTAAACTGAAACGGAGATCCATGGTGAAAGTGTGCGAACGGACTGCCACCGCGGAAACCTTGCTGATTGCCCTCAGGATCAAGAGGATCCTCACCGTTATCGAACTGCTTCCTTTTTTCAGGATCTGTGAGCACTTCTTTGGCTGCTGCAATGTCGATGAATTTCTTTTCGGCAATTTTTTTCTCTTCATCTCTGAAGTTGTCGGGATGCCATTTCTGGGCTGCTTTGCGGTATGCTTTCACGATTTCCTGCTTGCTCGCATTTCTCTTAACACCTAATATTTTGTAGTAGTCCCTTCGTTCTGATTGTTTTTGCAATCGTTTCGCTTTTTCGATACCCTCCTTGGCTCGTTGGAGGTTATCTTCTATTTCCAAGGCAGCTTGAAAATCATGAATGGCATCGTCAAACATTTCTGAGCCAAGGTACGCTTCAGCGCGATCACAGAGTACTTGTGCATCTTTCATAATATCTAGAGCCTCCTTACAAGGCCCCAGAGCTTTGGCGTGCTGCTCATCGCGCATGTAGCATGTGCAGAGCATCTTTTTAGCCTCAAACATTATCATGAGCTCTTCTTTCTCCTGTTTTAAAACAGACTCAGCCGAAGCTATACAATCTTCATACTGTTTTTCATCACGAGACTTCTCAGCCGCAGACAAATTCTTCTCTACTTTTCGTAATTTTTTATAGAATGGAAAACAGTCTTTATGCTCTGGGTCCAATTTCAGACACTCTCGAATTTCTTTCAGTGCACTTGTAGCGTGGCCAATTTTGTACAACAAGACAGCTAAGCGATGGTAACCCTCAGTGCTGTCCTGGGAAAGTTTATTTACCGATCTCAAATCTGAAATCGCTGCAAGTAAATCATTATCTGCTATATAAGCTTCGGCACGCGCTTGTCTGAATGTGGTCGACCATGGAGAAATTTCAAGCAGTTGTGTGAGCATTCCTATCGCATTGTGATTGTCGCCACGATTTAATAAATTCTGTACAAGTTCCCATTGTTCTTCCGCAGGTGCTAAGCGGGAATAACTGTCATGAGCCGCCTCATTATATGGATCCTCATGGAGCTAGAGACAATAATGATAGTTAATGTTAAATATAAATGTTATGTACAACTTATACTATGCCCAAACATACCACATCCTCGAAATCTTCTCTGGCTAGTTGATATTCACCACTCTTCATATAAACGATTGCTCGTTGCAAACGAGCAGCTGTAAAATCTGGCTTTAGCTCCAGGACACGACTGAAGTCTTGAATAGCGAAACGCGTTCTACTCAAAACCAAGTACACAGTACCACGCTTGTACAGCGTCAGGTAGTTGTTTGGTTCACCCTCTAGAATGAGACATTTAGTTACAGATTTCATCTACATGGAGGATATGCCCGAACTTCCTTACCCACAGCAGCGTGGTAATGTACTAGAGCATCATTGAATTGTCCTCTCGCTAGAAGCTCTTTTCCTAGCTCCAGATGGTTTTCTATGTCTGCATGAGTAGCGGCTTCACTACCTAATTTGTTTATTATTTATGTTTAAAAGAGAATAAATGTCAAGGTTAAATAAACTCTTGATCAGCAAATATGGTATTTATTCGTAAATATTTAGTGGTATATGGCGAAACATTAAGTCATCTGTTTCTATACAAACCTTCAAAAAATAGTTCCAGCAGCAACAACAATACACATGCGGCTAGTTTTTTCTCAGTGCCACCAAAGGGCAACATATCGTTGAGAAGCAATGTCATTATGATATTCTAAGGTCTTCCCGAGTTAATGAGGTGGAATTGGTATTTCAGTTTCAAATGTTTTTATATTGCTAATTTCTCAGGCAGCGCTAACGCCCCGTGGCACAGGTGTTAAGTTCCACTTGTATTTTTCTAGAATTTATACTTTATCTTCTTATCAATATGACCTTTTTAGATTTCAAGTTGTCCAGTTTCTTTAAATAGCCAAACAGTAATCTGCATTTTAATACTTTTGATATCAAATGACGACTATCGCTTCTTTTTCTGGATCGTGTTTATAATTTATTCAGGCTGTGATTTGGGATGTTTTCTTTTTAGACTTGAGTTTACACTTCTGCTCGCCACACAGTAATGAAAGCGACCAGTCTTTTGCCGAATAATAAAAAAAACTATTTTCTCCAATTTTTATTATTCTTTGACAAGCACACGTCAGTTGTAAAGATTTCTATGAAAACTGAAAGAAACAGAAAATGAAAAAATCTTCACCTAAGCACGTAGTACCCAGCGCGTGAAAGAGATAAATGCTGAAAATATTTCGTTTCCTTCGCCACTGTTGCATTAATGTGGTTCACGCTGATTGGCTACCGGCTGACAGTTATTCTTATAAAGTAGGTGTATATGAAGGTGCCACCTTATTGCAATGGATATGAAGAATCCATGCGTGGTACTTCTCAAATTTAAACACACCCACATATACACACACGCACACAAATTTGAAATAGTTCTAACGTATAAATTTATTTAAAATTCAAAATGAAACTACATATTTGTGAATTGGAACTATTAAACAACAAAGGTTCATCACTAAGCGTTAAATGCTTTTCTGAAGTCAGGTCGTCATAACAGACAGGAATTCTTCTTAAACTAAGAAAATTCACGTTCACTCATATATTGAGCCCTTTTTAGGAAGATTTTAGAAATCGTTTTTAAAGTAGATTGTTCATTGAAGTTATAAATTTGAGCTATTCTGTATTTTGATCGTCACATAATTCATCTTCGGATTCTTTATTCTCGATATCATTGGTCGCATGCGTCTTTCGCATATGGCCTGAAAGCACAGGAAACACCAAATAATTCATGTTAAAACAGTTGATAAACGGTTTTTGTGGCTTACATAAAAACTTTATGTGTGTTACGAACTTCTCGTCGCACAAGTCGCAGCTGTAATACGTCTTCCCGGTGTGAACGCGCTCGTGGAGGCGTAGGGATTTCTCAAACAGATATGTTCGGCCACAAGTTGCACACTGGAAACTCTTCTCTAGAGCTGCGGAAGAAGCACAAACGTCGCTTCACAGCAAGGCATACAAAAAATGAGCAAATAGTTACCCTCGTGGCTCTTTCGGTGCTGCGTCAAGACGTACTTTAGGGCGAAACCCTTTCCGCAGACGTCACAAACATTCGGCTTCTCGTCGGAGTGGGTCTTCATGTGCCAGCGGAGATCTTGCACGCGCTTGAAACGCTTCTTGCACTCGGAGCAGACGTGCGGCCGCCCCTCGGTGTTGTGAACAGCCGAGTGCCTGGATAAGGCTGACTTCAAGTTGAATCTCTGCGGGCAAGACTCGCATTGGAAGATTCCGCTGAACTTCTTCTCCTTCTTGGTCTGGAGGACTCGCTTATTCGCCACAATCTGTATGGAGTTCTCGGGATGTATGATGTTCATGTGCTCCTTGAGTTCCATCTCGTTCGTGTATCGCTTGTGACATATCATGCACTGCGACTTCTCCATGGCGGTCAGGTGCTTGGCATGGAACTCCAGCATGTGAAGGCGTTTCTCTTTGTACGACTCGAAAACTAAAAGACCATTAGTATGTAGAACAATAATCCGCTGTGCCAATACCCACCCTCAGTACAGAAGGCACACTTGAAAGGTTTGTCTCCGCCGTGCTTGCGGTATATGTGCCATCGTAGGTTCTTAATGTGGAAGAAGCCTGCGACGGCAAGGAGTTGTTTCAATTTCCAATCAGTTGACTCCAATTAGTTGACTTACTCTTCCCGCAGAAGGTGCAGTACTCGGTGCTCCTGATCCCGGTGTGGGTGGCTTCGTGCACCTTCATCTGGCGCTCGCTGATGAACAGGCGGTCGCAGTAGGAGCACTGCAACTGGCGCTCGGGCAGGTGCCAGCGGCTGTGGTACTTCAGACTCTTCCGCGAGGGAAACTTCTTGTCGCACGACGGGCACGCGAAGTGGTCTTTGCTGTGGTACTTCTCTACGTGGTGTTGCAGATTGAAGCGATCTGCGTACTTTTTCCCACACACCTCGCACTTGTACTCCTTCTGGACGTGGCGGTCCTTCAGGTGGACCGTTCGCGACGGGGCATCCTGGAACTTCTGATCGCACTGCGGACACCCGAAGGGGTTGATGGCGTCATGCGATAGGGCGATGTGCTCGAGAAGGGCTTCCTGTGTGTCGAACGTTTCGCCGGGTTTGTTCTTAGGCCTATAACAGTATTTGCATTCGAATGCAATATTTATGGGATTCGCGCACTCGCCGACCTTGAGCTCCTCGTTTGTGTTCTCGGTGTTGTTGTTGTTCGTCTGGTCCAGTTGAATTATTGCTATATTATCCATTGCCGTATTATTGCTAAGTGTAATGTAAACGATGCTTTCGGAGTTTGGTTCATCTTGTTCAGAAGCCGAAGCACGTTGGGCAGTTTCTGTTGTCTTATTTTGATCATCATCCGTTGGAGTTTCCTGCGCCTCCTCGAGAACTACATTTGGCAATTTATTCAGTACTACCGGTTCGTTCTCCATCAGCTCCTCTGCTCTGCATACCTGCTGTTGATCACCGATCGAGTATTCACTAAAGTCCTCCGGCCTAATCGCAGACCATTGACTTTCCAACTCTGGTTTCTCCATGGAATGGCCACCATCCAAATCGATTTCGATCAGATTCTGCGCATCCATGTTCTCAAACAGATTCCGCAATAGCATCTGTGCCTCCACACATTTCTGACGTAATGTGGAAACCGTGCACAACTTGTTGAAGCAATCTGTGCAAATCCTCTGTGGAAGTCCATCGTTTGGCTGTATCTGAAGAGAAAAGAAGATTGGTATTCGCATTAGATTCACCAAGCTTTCATTTATTGTTCATTGGCACAATTTCAAATGCATTTCCGATGTGCCGAGTGGGTGTGGTTTTGAGTGCGTTTCGTACGGTCCGCATCCCGACCCATGGCAATGCACTCAGTTGGCTCAGCCTTCAACACTACCATCAGACAATATTGTTGACAGTGAAAACAAAAAGAGAATTGGACCTCTGTTAAGCCATTGGAGCGAATAGCTGTTACGAACATTTGGGTCAGTAAACTGACATTTTGAACTGAATGTTAACTGAAGAAGAGTTGCTGCCTTTTGTTTACACCGTTGTCTCAGTTACGACATGTAAGATAAAAAATAAACAACATGTACCCGAACTCTCTTCGCATTTCGCAATTAAACGAATTCTTATTAATTTTCTTCTCTAACCTAAATTGCAAGAAACTGTCCTATTTACTACCTGTAAGTCCCAAATGTTTAGTTCTGTTCTTATGGTCTGCATCTGGGTCTCGCATCGCACTGGGTGAAACAAATCGAGCCAGTTGGTCTCATCCCCGAAATCACACTTTGCACAAGTTCGACACGTTTCCATTATTCCTTTCAACAGCCATTCGCTAATCCTGAGCTTCCTTCAATTTATGTCCTGTGGTTTTCATATTTTTCTGCACATCTCTGTGATTTCTTAACTATATGTCTCTTGCATCCTTTCACATAACATCAAGCTGATAAGAGTGTAAATTTGGAAAAACTTGTCCTGAACGTTATGGCTCTTCTTATACGGAGTTCATTCCCATGCATCCTGCAGGGCTTCTCATCCTAAACTGACCTTTGCTCGCCGTGAAATACACAATCACTGTTTGCCAATTTACAGATGCTCGGTCGATATGTTAAGGAAGTTTTTGCATATATTGGGTGTGTATCTACCACCACCCCGCACGATTCGCAGGATTGGTGTGTAGAAAGCATTTCAACAATGATCAAACAGAATTTTGTTGAATTGTGGCGCCCTCGTAGTAGTAAACAATTCGCCTTATCCTCGTTGCCATCGTCGTAATCATCGAGGACAACAGAAATATGTAGTGGGCTATAACTTTATTTTAACAAATGATTGTAGCTTTTTTCCAGAATTGGAACGTAGTGTACATTTAACAATCATTGTATTTGGTCCAGGTGTTTATCATTTTGAACTTTTGCTGACCTCTTCACCAATTGAATCATATTTGGCGATAAATTTGAACTCTTACAATAAGCATTAAAGTTAATCATTCGCCCCACGAACTCCATTTTCCGTCTACTTTCTCAAAGACACACGTGACATGGACGAAAATGAAACTATATCAGTACATTCATTATATTAGATGCTTGTATTTACAGTCCTTATAAGAATATTAAAAAAAAGTATTTCTACAGATATTTCATTAAATTATAACTTACACATTATTATATATATGAACTATCTATGCTACTGCGAATCTTATGTAAAATCATAAATATTTGCAGTATATATATATATATATATATATATATATATATATATTACTGTATAATTCCCATTTGTTGGAGACAAAAACGTGCCGCTATTACTTTAGCATCTTTCTTCGTATTTGAGCCCTGATTTGGAGTAAACGTCTGCCCATTGATCGACACAGAAAACAAAAATATTTTGTTGTGTGAAGGTCCTCCTTCGTTCACTAGAGTGTACAGAGGTGGCGTCCATTTTCGTTTCGATGTGAGCTCATTCAGAAGACTGACAGGATGTTTCTCCTGTAGATTTTGCTGCGTTAGCGGTTCGGTCGTGCCTCGGCGTTTCTTGCTTTGATTTTGACGACCAGCTTGGTATACATTATCTTCATGGGACACAAGACCACGTTTATCTAGTTTCACATCAAGAAGAAGTGGTTGCAAGGAACCTGTTTTCTCCCGACCCAATCCCTCCCCAGGCTTCCAACCCATTTTCTTCAACAACTGCATACCCATTCCTCCAGTCATTGGCTGCGTGGATGTAAGTTGGTCTCGACGGGCCCAAATTTGTGGACCTGAATTGAGTTCGCGTGCACTGAGCACATTTACGCCGGTGCTACCTGTAAACTGCCCAGGTAAATGTTTTGAAGACGCCCACGAAGACATTTCCTTCTGCGAATTGTACATCATTTTCAAAGCTTCAGGATCCATCGGATTGTCCTGTGATATAATAAATTATTGAACTTTAATTATTTCGCAATTACAAGTGAAGTATTTTCATTTACCTGTAGTCGACGCATAGCATTTAATCGTTTGGATATGATACTAGAAACATCTAGGTTAGGAGCAGCTAATTGTGGAAATACCGAGTCGTTCGGAGCAGCCGAAGGTACAGGCACATCGGGCACGAAGGGCGGTGGAACAGCAATATTAGGTTCAACCAAACTTGGAAGTACTGGTGCTGGTTTGTCTGGCGGAACTGCTAATACTGCAGGCTGCGCTGAAGTGTTTGAAGGCGCTGCTATTGGGCAGAGAGCAGACTGATTAACCGATTTGAAAGCTGGTTCCTGTTGTGCTTGGATTGGAACAGGCTTCTCGAAGATATTTCTCGTAACATTTTTGACCGATGCAGATTTAAATATATTCGTAGATTGCGTTGCGACAGGAAGTGCAGGAAGGGGTACCATAGATTCTTTGGGTTCTACTGGTATCCAGTTCTCTGTAACCCGATGCTGTTGTCCAGAAGATACTGGAAACTGCATAGTAATAGCTTTTGTTTGAATTTCGTTCTTTTTCGGAGGAATAGGTGCAGATCCACGGATGTGCATAACTATAGGCTCTCTTTCTTTGATGACAAATGGATGGTTGAACGCTTTAGTATTGCCACTTTTATCTACGTCCGAATCTTCAGCTGAGCTTAAATCTGAAATATCATTCAGGTTCTCACCGTTGGAAAGCTTTTTGCAAAATTCTGTAAGGTCCTGCACAGTACGGCCACCGTACCGCATCTTTAAAAGCACTTTATCCTTTACCTCCTCCGTCATTTCCGCGCAACCAGGCAAGCTCCCACGTTTAAACATACTTATGGCATTTTTGCGCGCAATCTCAAGCAGGCGTTTCTTATCAATACCTAAATCACGGGAACGGGAACGGGAACGAGATCTAGATCGAGAGCGATGTCTACTACGATAGCCCCGGTCTCTACTTCGACTGCGCTCTGCGCTTCTATAGAAACTGTTATGTGATTTGTAACGAGATTCATGTCTGGAGTCCGAATGATCAAATCTTCGTCGCTTTATATCGATGCTGTTACGCTCTTTCAAGTACGTTTCTTCATCAGACAGCGATATTTCAGATATATGACCGTCATCTTTTGAGTTAACTCGATTTTTCTCTTCAACTTCGTTTGGCATTTGGTCCACTGGCTCTTTTTTTATTCTTACCTCCTTGTGAGTAGAACTATCTGTTTTGCGGTCCGTGTACCTTTTGCGACTATCCTTACGATCGTGACTATCTTCGCGCGAACCATTATAGAAACTATTATGCACTTTATCGTGCTCTCGGGGTTTATCTCGATGTCTTTGGTGACTCGAAACAGCAGATGAACGACTACTCTTTTTAGGTATATCTGCATTGTCGTCATCCGAGTGTCGTTTTCGAGACTTTGTGTGCGAATCTTTTTCCGATTTTATTTCTGAAGGCTCTCGCTTATAATCTAGTGGGGATCTTTTGCGTTCCCTATCTTTGCTTCTGTCCCTATCCTTGGATTTTCTTCTCACTTTATCTTTAGATTTGTCTTTATCCTTCGTTTTATCACTTTTGTGCTTATGTTTTTTATGTTTCTTTTTGCTTCTACTGAAATCCTCTTTGGAATATTGACTCGATGCACTTGATTCACTACCCGATTCCTCGCTATCGGATTTAGTTTTTTTCTTTTTTTTCTTTTTTACTTTTTTATGTTTTTTATGTTTGGCTTTCTTTAGTAAATTTTCATCATTCAGCAATTCTTCTGGTGGTGCAGCATTAAACACACGGAAAAGCTCAGCTAGTATCTCATTAGAAGACTTCACGGGTCCAATAGATTTCTTTTCTTCAGTATCCAAACTTTCATTAGATCCATCATCTTCAGCAGAATCTCCATGGTTCAGTCGGTTATCGAGCTCATTCGTTGTTGAATCCGAAACTATAGTCCCATTTTGTGCTATTATGGGTTTTCGATCGCGAACGTCAACTTTATTTTCATTTCCAAACTGTAACAAATTGATTTTTTCTTCAATTTCTGGATCAATCTTTTCTCTTTTAATTTTGATGCCATCATTTAGGTTTACGTTTGGCGGCAACTCCTTAGGTTCGTTTTTGACGGTGTTTGCAGACATTTTGGGGATTCATCGATACTTAAGCAACGTGCTTCATATATTTAATTATTGTTTAACTCCACCGAAACCTGCATTCTGTTTTTGGACTAAAATCACACAATTTTTTCACACTTTTGGAATATGTCAAGCATTTGACAATTTCATTTGTTGTTGCTGTCATTTGTATTATTAATGCGTTCGATAAATCAATTCAATACAATTAGGTTTAATGGAGAAAATCTGGAATTAATTGTTCAGGAGATTGTTATTTTTTGCACACAACTATTATTAGAAATTTCGTAGACATTATACGTAAATCTTTCTAAATTAATCATTTTTTGTTTCCGAAATTATAATCATCCTCCCTGTGTTTAGGATGGCACTAACTTTAAATTATTCCCAAGTTCGGTTTAGTCGTTACTCGTTACTTTGTTCAATATTCGTGTGTGTGCGTTAATACTCGCCCATTTGTTCGTCCGCTCGTTCGTTCGCAAGTGCAATTTTTAATTGTATAAAGAATTTTATTTCTAATCATTCGAGACGTCTGAATATCCCAACTTTAAATTGAACAAAACAAAAATTTCAAAAATACAAGCATTTGGAACACTATTCATTTCTTTTCGAAGAAACACATTTCGAGTATAACAAATAAAAACGTAAGAAAATCTACATTGAACAAAGGAATTCACATTTTACTAATTTTAACTTTTCGCCATTGCTTTTTCTTGGAACATTTCTCGTCGTCTCCGTTCGGATTTCGTTTTCATTCGTTGCCGTACACATATACATATAAACATACGATACGCCTGCACACACATATTGAACGGAACAATCACGAAACGAACGAAAATTGTTCTGCGTTGTGCGATCTCTATGTACTGTAATTTTGTAGAAAATTCCCCAAAATTGAAGAAATCAAAATGACGTCCCTCGAACCCAATGTGAATCGTCTGCAGAATTTCAAAAACAAAGGAAAGGATCAAGATGTAAGTTTATTTAAGCACAATCTTATCGGATTCGATTTCTGAACATTTACAATTCGTCATACATGTTGAGGAACTTGAAAAAGTCAAAATCCACATGTGTGCCTAAATACAAGTTATTGATTTTATTGTTCACTTTTCACTTGTCATTGAAAATTTTTTATACTCTTGGGTTTTACTTCAAAAGCAATTATTTGTGTTATTTTTACAAAATTCATAATAATATAAATTTTGCTATCATATTAGATGATAAGGAAGGGGAGGAGGCACTCAAAAATGTATTACTGATATATTATTAAAGTTATATTATGAAAAGGCTATTCCCCCTACGATGCCCATACAAAACGTTAATTTTGAATGAATTAAAAAAAGTGTTATTTCATTTGCCATTTAATGTCTTCCAACAGACAAACATTTTATTTAACATAGGTGATTGAAGTACTTTATTTGAAAATACTATGTTCACTTTCTATAGGAAATGCGACGCCGAAGAAACGAAGTTACAGTTGAACTGCGTAAAAATAAAAGGGAAGAAAATATTCTTAAGCGACGCAATGTTCCAAATATTGATTCCAACACAGATGAGGATGATCAAATTTCGAACGCAATTAATTTAAACAAATTAGCCAAAGCTGCTGCTGATTCATCAAAACCGGAGCAACAGTTAGCTGCCGTGCAAGCCGCACGTAAATTATTGTCATCGGACAAAAATCCACCAATAGATGATTTAATTGACAGTGAAATACTCCCAATATTGGTGAAATGTCTGGAGAAACATGACCACACTATGCTACAATTTGAAGCGGCATGGGCTTTGACCAATATCGCATCAGGCACATCTGCTCAAACCAGCCGAGTAAGTAACCCATATTTAGATTTACTAGGAACTTTCTTAAGTGTGTTCCTTTAATAGGTGGTCAAAGCTGGTGCCGTTCCGCTCTTTCTGCAATTGCTCTCTTCGCCCGCTCCGAATGTGTGTGAACAAGCAGTCTGGGCTTTAGGTAACATTATAGGCGACGGACCCGAATTGCGTGATTATGTTATTAAACATGGTGTCGTGCAGCCATTGTTGTCATTTATTAAGCCTGATATTCCTATCTCATTTTTGCGTAATGTAACCTGGGTCATTGTCAATTTGTGCCGCAATAAAGATCCACCTCCACCACCGGCCACCATACATGAGATACTGCCCGCACTCAATATGTTAATACATCACACAGATATAAACATACTCGTTGACACCGTATGGGCCATCAGCTATTTAACCGACGGCGGAAATGAACAAATTCAAATGGTAATTGATAGTGGGGTAGTACCAAAGCTGATTCCATTGCTTGGCCATGCGGAAGTAAAGGTTCAGACTGCAGCACTACGCGCTGTTGGCAACATTGTCACCGGTTCTGATGAACAAACGCAAGTCGTACTAAATTATGATGCACTTTCATATTTCCCAGCTCTATTATCTCATCCAAAGGAAAAAATTCGTAAGGAAGCCGTTTGGTTCCTATCCAATATAACAGCAGGTAATCAATCACAAGTGCAAGCAGTTATCAATGTCGGCTTATTGCCAAAAATAATTGAGAACCTGAGTAAGGGCGATTTTCAAACGCAAAAAGAGGCCGCTTGGGCTATTAGTAATCTGACCATCAGTGGCAATCGTGACCAGGTATTTACACTCATCAAAGAGGGTGTAATATCGCCATTCTGTGATTTGTTATCCTGTCAAGATACACAAGTCATTAATGTCGTACTCGATGGACTCAATAATATGCTCAAAATGGCCGAAGGTCATGTTCAAGAAGTGGCCAATTTAATTGAGGTATGTGATGGTCTTGAGAAAATTGAAAGATTACAACAACATGAAAATGTGGAAATCTACAAGTTGGCATACGAAATTATTGAACAATACTTCTGCGATGATGTAAGTTAAATATTAATTTATTTTAGTTTCTATATTTTATTTACTGATCATTTTTGTTTGTTCTTAAAGGCGGAGCAAGCTAACTTAGTTCCTTCATCAGATGGAAGTCAATACCAATTCGATCCAAATGCAGACAAATTACCAATGAACTCTTTTAATTTTTAACAACATAGCCCAGCTGAAGCAGCTGAAAAGTAATCATTGAAAAATCGACAGCAGTTAAAAAATTACGCATAGTTGAATAAATATGGTTTAACAAATCAGCGTAATGCACCAATAAGGAAACTACTGAGTCCATGATAATATAATAATTATTATATAAATTATATATATATATTGAATTTTGAGTTTGACAAAAGAAATCCCTATTTGATGATAAATTAACTATAAATATTCCTTTATTTTATATTTACACAAAAGGAACACAACAAATCGAAGTATAGAAAAACATTTTTTTTTTTATTTTTTAACTATGCCTAAATTTAGATACATTGGTCGATATAACACAGGAACTTGTATATTTTACGTCTACAAAGAAATTACATTCGACGCTCTGTTTTCAAAAATTTTTATTTTGAACTTGATCTAATGAATAAATTCAAAAAAAACAAAAATATGTGAAATTACTATATGTGTGTGTATCGATTATATATTATTTATTATGACAAGGATTAAGATAAACACACCAGCTTGGAAAAACGAAATTAATTATTGAAAATTAAAAATAATATCGTCTTCGATTAAAAACCAACATCATACATACATACATATATTTAAAATATATTAACATGTAATAAAGAATTATTTAAATCAATTAATAGGCATTCATTGTCGTTATATTTTAAAACAGATTTACAATTTCTACAAATAAAACCAAGTTTATAAATTTGCAAGTATTTGCAGAACAAAATTTCTATATACACACGCAGCAAAGTATATTAAGCAAAAATATACGAAGACAGTAAGTATGTATATAGTATATGCATGTATTTCAGCGATATTCAGTAACCGCTTTATAATTAGGATTCTTAACTAATGGTTAACCAAATGATCAAGAATGCAAATTTCAATATTTTCCAAAATTTACAATAACGTGATTAATAGGGTGGATGTTATAGTTCCGGATAAACTTAGGCCGTTGTGGGTGCATCCAGCTGGTAAAATAATTAAAATCATTCAGGAGGAACTACCAATAATTACTTTTCCAATTTCAGGACCAAAGACTGTATTTTTCTGGGCACCTTTGTTCAAATGGGTAACAAGATTCTCGACCATATTAAGAAAATAGTATACAACTTATGTATATATTTAGGGGCTTGTAATAGCTGGCATTGGTGATTTATCTCGGCCTGTTGAAAACGTTTCCATGTCACAATGCACCACTTTGGCAATTACTGGCTTCATTTGGTCCCGTTACGCGCTCATAATCATACCAAAGAACTATCCCTTGTTCTCTGTGAATTTCTTTATGGCCCTGACACAACTATACCAAGCTTCACGCGCCTATAGATTCATGAAAGAAAAGGAATCTAATTGAATTCATCTAAGGACGAAATAACAAGATATGTGTATATTCGTAAATAAACCCATAACAGAACATCCACTATGAATTCGGAGTTTTACATTTAAATTATACATAAATAATTTATTTCTCAAAAATTTAATCAGTCGTTGGTTTAATTTTACCCACCATGAACGTCATTTAAACAATACATAAAGTATTTTTTTCTCAAAAATTATGTCAATGGAAAGTTTGATTTTACCCACTGTACCAACCCGTGTGCCAGCACGCGTCGTTAAAGCTTGCGTTCTCTCGCAATATTGCAAAAAGCTTTTTCAAAACATGTTTTGTATCATTATTTCTCTTCTTCTTCTTCTTCATACCAAACAGCACCTTTATTTCAGAGAGATAAGCCAAGCTGTGTTACATTTTTTCATTTAATCATCTTAATCTACACATGAACTTTGTTGAAATCTCAGGTTTGTAACACTACATAAAAAAAAAAAACAAAAGGCATAGGTTGTCATAGCCAGTTAATTCAGGAAAGGTGCGTCTCGAGTTTCCACTGGAAACGCTCTCAGTTGTGATTATTAAGAAGTGAAATTATTTACATATTTGCATTTATTTGCTTGAACTTGTGCTTTGCCGATTCAGCCTCCACAGTCGCGTGTTCCTCGGTGCGACGTGGTGGTTGAGCTTTGGTGCTTTGGTTTATTTTTCGAAACTTACATCGTCATCGGACGTCTGTGTAAAACGAAATATTCACAATTTGAGGAACTACGGAAATTGGCTGGGATTCGGTGTCCCGGTTGTGCAGTGTCTTTGTCAAGGCCAAGGTGAGGTTCACGGCAGGCACAGAGCCAGCTGTCTGCAACCAATTGCCTTCCCTACAGTGATGCACATCGTTTTCATTTCGAGTACCAATAAGCAAATCACATATACCGACCCATTGTAAATAGAACGACCTTGTCTCAGCGCATTTCCTCCTACTCCATACATACACACAATAGTGTATTTCATCGTTTTTCCCTCTTTTACTTTACATGTTTAAATTTCGCAAATCAGTTCGGTACCGAATATTGCTACACACTGTCAGCTCCCCGTTCATAGTGCTCTAACTTGCGACTTTCCTGGACATTCGACATGGCCACTACAGCTGCTGCTCCAACAGGCGGTCCGTTGCCACCGACGCCACCACCGCCCCCACCCGCAGTGAAAGGAATACCCTCCAAGATCTATAACGGCCTGGTCAATACTGCTGATAAGTTTGTTCCAGCCAAACTGAGACCCCTGTGGCAACATCCAGCTGGTCAGTGCAATTTACGAATTGTGGTCTTTATCATTGTTCCAACCAGAAACTCGTCTTTTTATCAACGCAGGTCCCAAGACGGTTTTCTTCTGGGCTCCGTTCTTTAAATGGGTAAGTGTTATATAACGCAGTCCCATTTACGTTTTCAAAGTCAAACTCTGCCGATTTTACTAAATCGTGAGTGATATAAAATGTACAAGAGTTCTGGAGATAGGCGAGACTAGAAAGGGGGAAAAGAGAGTGTTCGGACACAGTTCCTTATCTTATTCATTGTTTATCAGCTTTATTTATAAACAGAACTGTTCTCTCCGGATGAAGCTTTTCAAGTGTTATGATATATAAATTCATAATACAATACATCTATCATGTGTGTCTAAATACAAAAACGTACTATGTACTGCTTGCTGACTATATATAAATATATTCAAGCGCTGTAGAATTTCCACTGAGTGTTATTGATAAAAATTCGTATCCTCTACCACTTTCATTAGAAGTTTCAACATGCCTTCGCCGTCTTTTATATTATCCAAGCTGATTAAATTCTACCCTTTTAATAAACTGCTTCATACATTAGGGTCTGGTCATTGCGGGTCTCAGTGATTTGGCCCGTCCAGCAGACACATTGTCCGTGCCACAGTGCGCGGCTCTGGCGGCTACTGGTATCATTTGGTCGAGATACTCACTTGTTATCATTCCAAAGAACTATGGTCTTTTCTCTGTCAACTTATTTGTTGGGTTAACGCAATGCATTCAACTTGGGCGTGCGTACATGCACCAACAGGGACTGAAAAAGAAGGAAGCTGAGGCTCAGGCGGTAGCTTCGTGAATATACTGTGTGTAGCAAATGTAAGTTTTTAATGCTTTGCTGAAATTGAGCTTGGTACATAATTCAATTCATAATTTCTTTACAGATGAAATTTTTAGTTCAATTCAACGAAAAAGCGGTGTTAAATATAGTTAAGTCTGGTAAAGTTATGAATATTTTCCTAATAAAATAATTTAAAATTATAAACAAACATAGTTTTGCATTATTGCTGTCTTTTATTTTCTCATTCGAAGGAAATATATAATAAATTAGATATTAATCTTTTACATATAGCATTAAGTAAACATAAAGCATGAGGACAATGTCGTTTACAAATAAATAAGAACTAAGCTATGCTAAGCTTTGAAAGGTTTATGAAAGAAGTACGACATTGATAATATTCAGCACTTAAAACTTTTTAATAGATGAATAGCTCAATATGAAAAACAATGGTATTTAATACTTTCAAAAACACTAGTTCTTGGGACGTAAGTTAAATAGTAATATACTTATAAGCTTAGAATAGGCGACGGATGAATGAAAGTATAAACTGTTCTCTCAATTACAATAGTTAAGAGTGTAAAAATTCACTTGTGGTAAATATTTGGGTCAAATGGGATTCGTATTACAAATATTTGTTAAATGCGGCAGAATTTGGTTTCAAGTATTGGTTATTGTATGTATATGCTTTTACCAAAAACCTCCAGACGAATATCCACCAGGCGGAACCCGACCGCGTGATCCCTGATCCCCACTGCCATTGGTGTTGTTGGTCTCCTTTGCATTGGATGACGAACCTTCGCTTTTGGCTTCATCATTATTGTCCTTGGGATGTGAGATTTCCTCACGTAGCTTTTCAACAACTTCATTGGCATCTGTGGATCCCATACAAGCATTCAAGTTGGAAGAGTTTTGTTGATTATACTTTGGCCGTGGAGCATTCAAAGACACTTCTGGCTCGGCGAATATGTTTGAATGACCACCGCCTGGTGGTTTAAGAACACGACTCGAGGGACGAGCAGTACTTGCGACTCCGATTTCATTCATTGTTGGATAGTTTATTTGTTTTAAATATAATGGAAGGAAGTTTAGCTTATTCTGCAGATCTATAAGTAGAAAAATTCTAAATTTAGCACATCACCATTCAACGAATTTAATTTTTTTACAGAACAAAATAATTTAAAGGTGTACTGTTTGTTGCTTATTTGCAGAATTATTACATTTCACTTTGGTCATTTTTTCATACCTATTTGCACTGTTGGCATGACGTCAGGCTGGCCCTCAATAGTCTGCGTACAGTGTGATGAACCCGTGTACTTAGAGTAAATATGTATATAAGTCTAAATACATATATTTAGAAAAACCCTGTGTCATCTTCTGCGTCATGGTATTCCCTTAAAAGGGACAAAGCACAAGCTCTAGCAAAGCGCAATTTATTCTGAATTAAGTAACTGATGCGTTTATCAAAAGGATATATGTATTAATTTCTGCAATACAGTTTTTTAATATAGCTTTAATTGTTGCGTATTATAGCCATACCAAAGTCAAGCTAGTGATTGAATCCAACGGTAAAAACACCGCAATTTTTAACGATAAATACGCTTTACGTTTTCTTCATTTCAGTCTGAGCTTAAGATTTGTTGTACAGCTAAAGCAAATACGCCTGAGGAAAGGCGTTGAAGCATGAGTTGAAAAAATAGGAAAATGCGCCAATTATTATATAGGTAACTTATTCTAAATGCCTATGACCAAAAATCAAATTTTTTTTTCAAATACAGACAAATCAATAAAGACAGTGCTTAATTTTCATCAATATTGATTTTCCATGTATATTATTTTTTCCAAAATTACCCAAAATAATTATGGAATATAAAAAAGAAGCTCACCTTGCTGATTTTTTGCAACCACACCTAACGCACTTAAAAACGGCCAAAAATAATTCCAATCTAGACCACCAACCAAACGAGAGAAACCGTCCGAATGAACTTTTTCAAATTTGTTTTTTCGAGCGAAATGATGCATTTGCCAGCCACAAAATAGAACTGCAATAATTTTGACATTTCTTAGAGCTGCAGTTTCTGTCACGTTCGCAAATGTTTGTAGGTATAGAAATTTTATAAAAGTACATATGTTCAATTTTATATGGAAATATATATAAGAAATATATTTCTTTACATATTAAGTAATTTTTAATTTAATTCTATTTTATATGATTTTTTTTTAAATATAAAATAATCTTTAAATATGGTAATCCCATTTTAAATAATTATTAAAATAATCTTTTATTTTTTTAACCAATAATTTTAGATTTTATTTCAATTCGTCTCCGCGTAATATCCAATAATATTATTGAAATCTATTCTATATATGTTAATATATATATTATATATAGACTTAACTTAGGAGTATTTTAGATAAAAGTAAGATTTCTTTCAATCCTGATGGTAGTAAAGGCAACTCGATTTTTTTTATTGTTGTTGTTTTTTGTTGTTTGTATTGTTGTAGTTGTTCGCTTTCGTGCGTGGAGGAACGAACGTCTGTTCCGTCTGTTCTTTTAATTTTAAATTGCATATTTAATTATCTGGTTGGTGTTTAGTAATACATACAATGAGAAAAATAATTTTAGGATCCGGTTAAATATTAGGAACTGGTAAATATGAAATTTATTTACGCTGTCGTGTTTCCCTATAAGAATTTTTTATGAACAAAAAGCATTTATTGTAATATGCTTCCATTGTAAATTTAGTTTTCTATAATTCTTGAGTCCAATTTGCGTTGATATAAATTGTATAAGTACATGAAATCAGAAACTACTGACGTTTTAAGTTTGTTATTTTTTCAAGCATAATTATACTATTCGTGATTTAATTACATTTATTATTTATTATTGGAATTTAATTCGAGTGAGAAAAGTATTTTTTCGCCAGAGAGAAGTTTTATGTATTTTAGGCAGAGCAAAATTAAAAGCAATTTGCTCAATTTATACAGACAGGCAAAGCTTTAAAAATGCATTGTGGCTTATTAAGTTTCGTTTCCTCTTTTTTCTCGTTCGCTGCAAGCTGATGTCCGTATATATATATATATGAATATATATGTGCAACAATAAATATATGTACATACACACGCATTATTTAATTTGAGCTCCAATATTCTATGGTTGGTCTTTTGTTATTGCCTTCGTGCAAATCAGCTGACGGAGTGAAATGAAAATTATTATTGGTGCAGTCAGTGCTGTCCTGGCATTAAAAATATAATATACCTAATATTCCCAAAGTAGCTCTTGTTAGATCCCTATTATTTTGAAGTTATGCCTTTAAATATTATTAATATTAGTTTAAAATAATTTGATTTTAGACCTGTTCTAAACCCTGTATTTCTAAGTAATTTACTCTATCGGAAGAGAGAAGACAATGGAAAATGATCAGGAAGATCGTCATCACCACCCTGAACTGGAACTTCCATATCTGGATGTCGAACTTAATAGTGTAGCTCGTAAGTTATATGAAACACAATATTAAAAAGAAAGATGCAAATACTGAGATAATAATTAATAATATGTTTCAATCTGTGTTGGATCAAAGTTTGAGACCTAAATCCATTATAGTATGTATATAATGTCAGGCCAGTAAACGGTGTCGGACTTCTTGTATAGGGTATTACGTGTATTTGTATTAACTAGTGTATTTCTTTTTTCAGCCGGATCATATGAATTGATCGCGTTTGATCGCGATCCTCCAATTCAGGTAAAAAATTTGTGTTTTGTTATTATAAGTGGCATATGAAGGAATAACATTGCCTTGAAACGTTCGCATAAAATTTTACTTCTTCCTATTGGAGCAATTTATGTGAGCAATATCGGTTCATTTTATAAATTTTATGGACCCCTATTATTAAAAGTAATATATTTGAATATTTGCAGAATACCTTAATCGTGAATCCCTATATTTCGTCACAGCACAATCCCTATATGCCTCTTACATATCGGAATTCCTTATCGGGAATGGGCAGTATACCGCCGCCTCCGTTACACCCAGCTCCTTCGTCATCACTAACCCATACATTGGGCCCCGGTGCAGCGCTTACGCATCATGCGCCCCACGATCATCATCTGCATCTACGTTTGCCATCTGTGGCCGACCAACGAGCAGAGCGTTTCCCTTACGATGTGATATCGCGTGATTCGTGGCTTATGTGCAACAAATGCTTGCCAGATTCTTGCAACTGTCGTCATGAAAGTACTGCTTCCCGAACTAATTCCAGTGACAGGTCAATCACATAAAGTGCATTAAATACTACTATGGAATGCATAATGAACTTTGTATTTTCACAGGAATGCCACTATAACATATGAGGATCAAGAAAACGACCGCATGCATTCACAAATGCATCATCAAAATGCAGTGCAGGATATGATGCTTCGTGGCGGCAATAGTAGTAACAGAGGTCCTCCACATGTCGTCAATAGTCACGTTTCAAATGAAATTAGAAACAATAACTATGGCATTGATAGCAATTATTGGCCTTCAGAAATTGCACCAGCAGAGTCGTCGGCAACAACACTTAGAGAAGCAACAACAGAAAATGGAGTTGAAAATAGAAATACAATTTTTAAGACTGAAATTAAACCGGAAGAAATGTTTGATAATTCTGCTAATAGAAGAAATTCTATGCTTAATCCCGCCTCAAATAATTTAAATGACTTCCGGCAAGGAAACGATCAACGATTTCGTTCCCATTGTGGAAAGATGCGACCGCAAAGGTCCGGAACACAATATGATAGTGAAAATAGTGAAAATAGAAGTTCCACTAGAATGTTTCGTACAGACCCGTTGGAAGAGATACATTCCAATGAATCGAACGAAGTTGCTGCAGTTTCTGACAGGGATTTGTCTGTAGAACAGCATATCGAAGGAGCTGTTCACAATTCAAATAACTGTGATAATCAACAAGAGGTTTCGGAAGAAAATGTTAGTAATGACTTTGAAAATACACGAGTAGAATCATCTGTCTGTCCCACCGATGAGGTCACATCAGCATCTGATGCATTGAAAGAAGTGAATACAAATTTTCAAAAGAACAGGCCTATGGTCGATCATCAAGTTGCCGCCGCTGTTAGCTCGAGTACTGCAACCAGTTCAAAAGAAGAATTAGATTCAGAACCTAGTACTAGTGGATTACAAAGGTTGGAAAGACAGCACTGTACCTCGTCCAGTACGGCCAACGAAAATGAAAGACATTTCTCAAGACATAGAAGTTTGTATAATATAGATGGTTTAATTTCTTCAGACGAAGATGATGATGAAGTAGTAGTAGTTAATTTACAAAAGCCTAGAATAAATGAAAACAGTTCTTCAAAAGACTTTATTCAGTGGCGTACCCGTGAGCGCGAACGTGATCAGCAGCAATTTAGAGTCAACGAAAAGCGTAACATATCTGATTCAGCTTCGTCTTTCATTGGAGAAAGTCAATACAATGCAAACCAGCGATTTAGATTTCACCATACTGGTAATTCAAATGAACGGGACGCCAATGACATCCCAAATGCTAAAGTACCACGACTGTCAGACAATTTAAACTATGATCGCGAGATGAGGCGAATGCTTAACATTCATGAAACATCTGATGTTGATGAGGTAAGTCGTTTTTATCATTCGTACACAATCTCATATAATTCAGTTAAAATCACTTTCAGTCGAACCGAAATCTTAATACTTCAAGTCCTTATATGACAACGTATGGAGATGACCAGATAACGAATTACGTCGATGCTCATAATGATAATAATTTGTCAAATGAACTTGTAGAAAACACCTCGGCAATATCGCAAACACCAGTCCCACAATCTGTACAACCGGGAACAACTGATGGTGGAGGGATGGCAGTATTAACAGCTCCAGACTTGCAACTAGACTGGCTTTCAGATTCCACTACAGCCGATGATGACGATGACGTCGTGTTCGTTCATTCTACACGAGAGCCAATTTTCTCAATAGATCTAACCACTGATGATGATGCACCTACCACATCAAATGCAGTAAACTCCAGAACTGATGAAGCTAATCGCATACGGCTGGGTACTGGTGATCACTACCGAAGGGGCAACTGGTACGCCGAGGCAGAACCGTCTACTCATATATTGGATACGTCTAGAAATCTTGTTTCGTCCAGCTCAAGTCATCTCCAGGGTCATACTCAGTCTTCTTCCTCAAGTTATGGTCGAATACCACAACATGCTCATCAGCATTCACATTTGAATACAATACAAAATCCACGTTATCGGCATCGCCCACAAATTCCACCCAGACCATCACGAATACGAAAATTAACTTCACCATTCCGATATCTTCAAACACCATCATTCCGGTCAACAACGTCTCCTTCATCAACAGCAGCGCATTCGACTACATCTACTACAGCAACAGATCCACCAGAGAGTGATTTAAATTCACAACCCTTATTACCCAGGGTTTATTTACATAATAGAGACATGATTCCTTCGCAACAGATGCATGCGTCACATCACATGCCTGGATATATGGAACATATGCATCCGTTTACAATGGGCTCGTTTAGAAGGTTCGGCAACGAAAGTTCTTCGTCTATAGTGCTTCATCCACCACCCATGTACATTCAACGTCATCCGCATGATGATGTTCGACATCCACTTCTTCGAGAGCATCGCGAAGACAGTATGCCTCCGCTTCCACAACATCGCAGTAATAGTCGACTGGCTATGTCAAATGCTGCTGCGGCAGCTGCGTCCGTTGTGGCTGATGCCAATGCATCATCATCACAAGATATTTCTGCAATTCAACCATCTATGCGAAATATTGAAAATGATTTGGAACCAACTGGATCTGTAGCACAAAGCATTTCTCCACCTGCGGCCCATGCCATGGATTTTTCAAATACATTACAATTTGTCGGTGCACCAGCCTATTGTCCTTCACCACCTTATGCTCTATCATCATTACGCCGTTATCAATTATTGAATTCTTCCCAACAAAATCCTTACCAACTTCCCCATCCACATGCAATGCATCGGTTAGCTGCATCTACTTCAACTAGCAATAATGCTGCACCACCATATCCAGTACACCAAAACCTCTGGTATCGTCAACAAAATGTTCAGGAAATTCATCGTCGTCATATGACTCCAACACCTATAGATCTGTCCTCCAATCCCTTAAATCTTACAAGTAGTTTTCGATCACGTTTTCAGCTCCCGAATATATGTTCATGTGTACATGCGCGAAACGGTCCAGTATCCAGTCTCGATCCTGTAAGTATATATAAATACCAGTAATTGGATTACATGTCCATAATGTAATGTTTCCTACTAGGCTTATTATCCGTTTGAATCACAACCGCAAGCTCAACCTAGCCACCATCAGCGACCTCGTCCTGCTGTACATCATCATATGTTCCACCATTATTCACCAGTTCATTTGGAAATTGGTTTGTCAACACCTTTATCTCATATAGGATCAAGAATACTAATAGGATCAGCGATTCGTCCGAGTCGTGGTGCCACTTTGGTATATATAACATATTTTTTTCTCATTACTTTAAGTAAACTATTCATTATTGTGTAGGAAATCATTGAGCGTAACACATTGCCGCATAAATATAAACGAGTTCGTCGTCCTAGCGAAACGGATGAAGACGCGGAAAAATGTGCTATTTGTTTATCTCTTTTTGAAATTGAGAATGATGTCAGGTATTTTGTAAACCGTTTATATAAATCAGTTGATTGTAAAAATATTTTTGTCTTTTTCTAGACGCTTGCCATGTATGCATCTCTTCCATACCGATTGCGTTGACCAATGGTTGGTAACAAATAAGCATTGTCCCATTTGTCGTGTTGATATTGAAACACATTTAACCAAAGATGCCACGACATCATTATGACACTGTGTGCGAAGTGTAGTAATGTAATTACCTAAGACATGTATGATTCACATGTCACGGCAACAAACAAGTGTGAAATTATATTATTTTCCCCTTTTTACACTTTTCCCATTTCAATGGCAATGTTTATATTTATATTGTTCTATAGGTTGTGTTATTTATTGTTATTTTTCACATACAAAATTGGTTTTATTTTATAAAGTTTGTAGTTTAAGTAACAAAATTACGTATGTAAATGTTTCCATTAAATGCATTTCAAGCGTTTTGGTCTGTTTAAGCAAGATCTCTATTATTGAAAAATTCAGATTTTGTAAATTTTGTTTTTTTTTTTTGTTTTGTTAAACAAAACCAAATACCGGATATATTTTTGTAATACCATTGAATTTTATGGAATGCCTACTCTCTTTTTTTCTTACTTTTTTTTTGATTAGTGATAAAATTTCAGGAAAAATCTGAAATAAAAAATTCTACAAGAATTATTATTTACCACTTTTTTAAGCCAATTCATTACAGTGTGCCATATTGAGAAATGAATTTTACATTATATATATATATAAACGTTAAATAAGTCACTCAAATATTAAATATATAATGCGTACATCCTTATTTGTAATTATTGAATGTAATGATGTAATATTTTGTTAAAATAAGATGGAAATTCTTTGTACACAATTAGGCAACTATGTATTTAATAAATAAAATTGAAATATCGTTTAAATTCTTGTTTTACTATATATCATTAAGTTACTTCTTCAAAATCTAAGATTTTTTCTAAACTAGTTTCATCATTGTCTTTGACACGATTTGATTCGAACATGTTATTTTATTGTGTTGTTTAGAATAAAAACATTGGTAAAAGTTTATCCTACTGATCCCCCATTACTACATTTTTAAAACCGAATAACAATTTAAAATAATATCTAAAGATCCTTTGGAGATTCATAAGTTAATATCAAGTTTATATGATTTATTTGAGATGGGTCTCTTTTAGAGCAGTTAAATCTGGATATAGAACTCCAGCCGGAACATAATGAGATTCTGTTCGTAGATTTTTTTTATAGTCGTCAACCACAGCTCTACCAGCATTTTTCGCCATTTTTTTGGCAATGCCTTTCGGAGTGATATAATTCACATTTTGGCTCACATTGAACGCATTACCAATTGTAGCGAATGTGCCTGCAGCCACATTGGCAGCAGATGGTCCATATCTAAATAATTAAATTGGTAATTTTATGTTACAATTTCGACTAGAAACTTACTTGTGTTCAATAATTTTTACTGAATTATTACTAAGGCTTTTACCCAAAATCTTAGCTGACGTTTCCAATCCATTGTAAACGCTGCTAAAACCTTCAACAGCTCCCGCAACAATAGTCATGGCACCTTCCATTTTACTATTTGCTTCCTCGCTATCATAACCAAGTCCTTTTTCCAAAAGATTAGCCCCCTGAGTTTGTATGTGCGGAGCTAAGTAGCGACCAATGGCTAGAGTCGCCGAACCTACTTTTCCAGCTACCCAACCTGTAACACCAGCGGCCGTGCTTGTTACACTTTTAGCGACTTCAACTGACGTTTGTACTGGAGATGGTACTGGCGGTGCATCAGGTCCAGCGGGCGTCATTTTAGACGTAATATAAGGAGTAGTCTTGATCATAAGCTCCCCAGTTTTTTCGGCGCCTCTTATTAGGTTTCTAGAAATGAAATCTGCAGCATTCACAATTTGTTTGGAAACCTCCTGACTGGTATCGCGTGGAGTGCGTCCTATTGGTGGTTCTTTGATCTTCTCTATTTCGCCAGCTAGAACCGCTTCAAGCAAATCTAGGAAAAACTGTTGCAAGTCTGTTAACTGTTCACCATCTGAAGGAGATTCCGCAGTGGTATCTGAGATAATGATGCCGAAAACTGCACCTATTTCATTGGATTCCATGTCAGGGAATATAAACGCCCCATAATCGGTGCGATAGCAAGTTGTCACCGATGGTATCAATGGATAAATCCATATCATATTGCGTTGTGTCTCCGAATCAGAGGAAGGCAGAATGGCATCAGGAAAGGCGCATTGTATGAAGTAGATTCCGTTTAAATACATCCATTCCCCACCAATCGTACAGAGAACTAACGACATTGATGCCTCGCCCTATTAGAAATATTAAATATTTACTTTGTACTGTAAGTTCAAATAGCACTGAAAGGAAGTGGTTTCCAATGTTATATAATTTCTTACCGCGACAGTTGTAACGATGCTGTTTGGTTGTATCTTATATAACTTCACCGATGCCTCGAATAAGGTGTCGAATTTCACACCACAATCTTTGGTGGCCATTACATCGCGAAGTCCATTAATGATTTGTCGATAGGTTTTCGGGGAACCGGACATGTTGCCGATATCATAATATGTTTTTGGATTTTCCAACAACATTGACTTTTTACTATCACTATTTATTGTCTCCGATGCCTCTTCCGTGTTCTCGTCGATGCTTGAGGGGTTTGTATTTAAAACTTTTATCCTATATATGATTTCAGACTTCGCCGTTTTCAACTTCTGTATCATGGTACATGCATCGTTCCACTCTGGTTCAACATCTTTCAGGTTCTCGGGCAGTCCGACCGGAATCTTGAACGTGCTGTCGATGAGTTCAAGGCAGCGATGATAGGAGCTTATTGCTTCCTGGTGACTTTCGCTCTCCTCAAAAGCAATTGCTTTATCCACCTCAGACATGGCCTTTTTAAAAGATATCGTGATATTCTCATACGATGTTAGGAATTCCGTTTGTGAAGTCATGTTGTATCGAATGAACTGGAAAGAGCACAAGCGCAAAAATCTATTAAGATCATGAAATCGGATCATATATACATATATACTGCGATACACTTGATTGTGATTATATGACATGATTAAATGCAAGTTCTTATATAAATGACAAAACTCAAATATTCAATAGAAATTTTTAACAACATGAAACCAGAACTACAAAGCACTATTAATGTTAATTTTAATATGATAAATTGGTTTCGCACTTTCGAAATATTAAGCTGCATTATATTTAAGTATTCAATTAAAGATTTTCAATTAAGATAAAATGGAACTATGTCCCAGATGCACGTTCTGTTTTGTATATATTTTATCTATGAGAACTGCCCTTCCTATACCTAAGATGCTTTACGGCATAGAATTATTAAACTTGGAACTGATCCAATTTATCAATGTTGTTTAGCAAGAATTGCGTCAAAACTTATGAAATAATTTCACCAATTGCTAATCTGTGATTCATATTAATAAACAACAGATGATTAATTGTAATTTTGTATTTTCATAATAACAGAAAAATATTATAAAAATTTCTTTTGTTTGTTTCTTTTGTTCTTTATCATATTTATCTGCAAACATAAACAAAAGAATTTCTTATTAATTTGCAAATTACACTCGGTTTTATAGTTAAGCAATTTAAATGCACCTTATATATAGTCGATGTAAATACAATGAACTAGGTCAAAGTGTATCTTTTAATCGTTCTGTATTAATTACTCATTTCTGTGATTATATGCACGTTATCAAATTGAATTTGACATGACCCTTATTCGTACTGCAGGCAGTATTTTTGTTTTGCAACCAGATTATCTCGGAAACTGAAACTGAGAGAACTGAGAGAATTTTTCTCTCCTGAAAATATGTTATAGCACTATAAGAGAAAAAAAAGATAACCATTCCAATATTTGACATTTAACACGATGTTACCAGATCAGCCATATGTGAAATTCAAAACATGAAAGGATATATTTTTTCAAGAAATCAAACATATATTGTGAATATACAACCCATAGCATATTAAGTAAATATAAAACTAAAATAAATTTAAATTTCATCATTTTATTTTAATTTTAAAGTCATTGATTTTGATTGTTTGACAGCACTTTCTTTCGTTTTTTTTGTTTTTTTAATTTGAATGTTTATAGTTATTTGTTATTGTTTTATTTGTGTTTATTTAAGCATTCCGTGTACACTCTATTGTGCTGCTAAGCGAGGTAAATTAAATTTAAATGAAAAATGTTTAATTTTTGATGATTTAAAGTGCGTCGAGAAAGTGGTATCTGTAGCAAAAAAAAAAGGGACTAAACGAAGCAACCATACGCTGCAAGAAAAATTATATCGCAATTCGAAATGTGGTTTCTCCCAGCAGTTACCGCAACACCTCTCAAATTATTATGCCAGTAACCTTTTCGTGGTAAAAAAAGAGCGGGCTCTTGCTCGGAGGCTAGGACCTCCGCGACAGATAGATAGATAGCAAATTCATTAAAGCAATGGTGGAACGTTACATAAACAATTCAAAACTGAAGAACTCTCTAGTTCCTCCAAATCCAAGCTTCCCAGAATTCGTGCCAGTACTGTCTGGTAACCAAAATTCATGCAACGACGAATCAATGAAGAATAAGTATGCGTAGTTACCACTCCTCTTTCTGCTAGACAAATTCGACAAGGCTTGGAAAAAGCACATGCTTTATAAAAATATGATCCTGTTTCAGAACGCTCTGCAACGTGGTGCTCGGTGCGTGCTGAGATATTCCAAATGCTATGAAATCCTATCGTAATCTGTATGAAACTCAAAAGCGGGCATGTCACTATACCGAGGATATGTCCGCTAAGTCTAAGGACTGATAGTTTTAAGATTAGAGTATTAATATAATATTCTTTATCATTTTGAAAACATTTAAAATTTTATTTTCTAAACTAAAAACAAGGAAATCGATTTTTTCATATATTTTATATATGTATTTTTATATCCATGTATGTACTTTCCAGTTACATTAATTATTAATATTAAATATATTTATGGAGATTATTTAATATATAATACAAATGAATTCTGAAAGGAAAGCTATGAGTAAATAAATATGGTCTAACCTGAATAACATTATACGTAATAGTATCATATTTTACATACTTCAAGCTTTTCGTGGGGTAAAAACTCCACTAATTTTGTTTATTTTCTCTTCTAAATTATTGACTGGTATTAAACTGTGTTTAAAATTCGAGATATGAATATCGATTGACTTGAAATAAAACGGTTCAGGTCATGAGGTTCCTTAAAACACCTGTGAAAAATCTTTAACATTGTTTAAATGTTTAAGAAAATACATTTTTTATCGATCGTAATTCCATTTGAAAACAAAATAATCAATCATAGCTCGGTTGTAGAGAAATTTTAACAAAAAGTGTAAACATAAACGTTTTTATGACATACATATACAATGCTTTACAAAAACATTTTTTTTTTTTTTAGATACATTAAACCACTGGTTTTGAATAATATGTTGAAAAAACGATGCATCAGTAAACTCGGTTTGTAGAAAAATTTCGTTAGCACCATGAGAAAAAGGGACTCTTATTTTGGAAGCGCTGTGTGAACGAAAAAAATCTGCTGTTCGTGCCTTTGGATCTAATGAGCATAAATTTATTATATTGTGTTAAAACCTGTATATGCTATTCACCTTTCAACAATCACTGCGGGCATTTGAACTAGTTGAACCGGAGACTTGCCGTCTTTAAGAGCTTGAGTTAAATTTAGTATTTGGCCACGCATCACAGACATTTGCCGTTCGAAAAGCTTTTTATCGAAACCCTTATCTTGCTGTAGTTTAATATAATATAAAAAAATATAACCTGTTTAGAAAATGATGTAGATATTTATTCAATTTCCTTACCTGAAATAGATAGAATAGATCAGTACAAATCTCTTCCACAAAGTTCATATCGGATAATGGTGGTAAAACTAGATTTTTTGTTTCTTCGCTGAATGGCACTTTTGCTTGTGGTAACCATGCCCAATGATAAGGATAAGCTCTCCACGAGTCGGGATGTTTAAATGGAAAAGCCAACCCATTGTCAATAGCAGCAATTTTTATATCTGGTGATTCTACGACATTCCAATCTGCTTGATTAATTGATTTATTGCTACCCGTATTTACTGCTTGACTGGTTGTGGGCAATTCAGTGCCAACATCTGAATTTGTTGAAGTAGACAATGATGGTGTTCTGTTATCAGGTTCAGATGTATCGGTACGTGGTGATTCCGACGCAGGATCTGTTGTTTGTTCATTTTCTTGTTTTAATGTAGTTTTTATTGGTCTACTAGCAAGTGTTTTACCCCCAGTACCATTGACCTCATTTACAATTTTCGGCTGCACAAATTTGATCAACCAATTATCGTTCCCACGATCAGTGTTACGTATTATGTAGTCTAATACAACAAGCCTTTCGAACTGCAGCTGAAACGATTTAGCTAGAGTAGGCGAAAGTGGGTCTTGTTCAAAGCGACGTAACCAGTAGTCGGCGTCCTTGTAGCCTTCCACGAACAGTTGAAAAGATCCAGTCTGTGTAATCAAAATAATGATAATGAGAGATCTCGGTTTAATTACTCCGTACGTACCTTTAATGGTAAGCTCATTCGATTAAATTTTGCCGAAGGATAGTGCTCCTTTATGCGTCGTTTCAATTTCGCTTTCTGTCGATCAATACGAGCATAGTTAAATGTCTCAGCCACTAATCGAACAACACGAGTTTTTGGTACAACATTTAAATTAAGTTTTCGATCCACTAAACTTGCTCCTGCCTCCGACAGATAACTGCAAACAAATTTGAAATAACTTCTGATACATAATCATGTACTTTGATAGAAATTAGTACCCTTGGTTTGGAATGAGACATGCACGCCCAAAACAACATGGACAACATAGTTTATGCATCCATTTGGTCCATTTGGGGTTTAGCCGTCCATAAGGCTCTTCATCCTTCGGTTTAAATACTGCTAACATTTTCTGTTAATAATAATTAGAAATAATCGTTAAGATTGTCCTTCAATGTGTTTGCATTAACAACTACGTTTTATGGTAATTAAGATAGTGCTGTATGATTTCTACCAAAAAACTTTTAAAAATCTCAATTAAAAATTTTCCCCATTGAAATCTGCATAAATTTATATAGCTCATTTCTCGAAATTGACCCACTGGATTTTTAACTATATATATTCCACTGAGCGTTTTGTTGGAGCAATATGTTAGGGACAATAGGTTCTGTACTAGATACTTACCCCAGAGGAATTTTTAACAAAATAGGAGCCACTGCTACCTTGATATATCCGTTCAGGCGGAATTCCATGTTCAATGGCTAACTCGGCCTGTGCAACTAAATCGTTGAACTGCGGATCATCTGCAATGCATAGAATTAAATTAAAACTTTTTACTTCAAAAAGTTGCAAATATATACTAAGTAGATTTGTTCTTAACACCATAACACGGCAATGTTTGACACATCGATATTGATGAAAACATTGGCAGACGAACATCGCTTCTTCACAAGTCAGTAAATCAAATATCAATAGCGTATGAAATATTATTTTGTGTCATTGTCGCACTCGATGCTACTTAATTATTAACATGAGAACCAAAGCATATAATAGCTTAAAAATAAACTACGTGCATAAGACGCCATTACCCAAATATATATGGATGTATGTAAAATTTCGTCAAATGCACTTGTTTAGTGCAAAATATTATTTTTAATAATAATTCCTGTATGTTATATTACTTCTTTTTCTGCCACCAAAGGATTTGGGGAAACTGTAGCGAATGAGCAACATTTTACATTGCACTAATTAACCGTTTAGTTTAAACCTTAAAAACAATTGAAACTATATAAATTGCACAAAATGTTCTTTTTTTAGACTTTCTATAAAAAGTTCACCGACTAGTTTTCGGCTCACCTTCGGCTTTGCGTTTTGTGACAATTTGGAAGAATTTCAAAATATTTTGTACTAACAGTATGACTTTAACTTATAGTCATGATATTAATTGATTTCTATAGTGTGAATATTAGTACAAAATAAACTCACACAAGTTCTTCAACGGGCAATTTATACAACAGCATTGAGCAACGACGACTTCGAATGATTTCGTTTCAGAGTCTGAACTTCCCGCCGAAGGAGAATCAATGCGAACCGTTTCTATTTCTAAAATTTCTTCGTATTCATCGTCAGATTCCAAATAGTCGCAATTGCAAGAGGTTTGGTGACAATGGCATCGATATTGAACATTCGATTCTTCTACTCTTAATCGGGACTTTGATTTGTGTATTGAACTTTTATTTTCAAGTGACATTTCGGGCCTAAAATTTTGTTCACTGTTAAATTTTCCCCATTTAGAAATTTTTTGAAACTGAAGTAATTACAAATTTCACCGACATTCTAATGAACCTAATCTGAAACTTGTGTATTGATAATTTATTTCAAAATGCAATTAAAATATGTGTGTATATAAATAGGTTATTGTATGTATTGGCTGTATGTTGGCTGAAATAATATTCGTACAAAGAAATTATTTATAAGTTCAAATAGTAAATGAGCATTGTTTGTTATTAAGAAACCGACCTAAGTTTGGACGTTTCAATATATTTTCTATTCAACTATAGCTTATTATTTGCCTTGAATATACAATTTAATATATAATTAATAAAAAATGAGTCATTAATAAACCCATATGATATACTAGTACTGATATGAATTCCTAAAACTTATTCAACTTATTTGCAAATACTGAATCGTTCGTATTATAAAGTGCAGTAGATAAGCATTGTGGAAGTAATGATATGATATATGAATACGTAAATATATGTTGGTGTTTATGCATATGACATACATATTTGAATATTAATGCAGAACTCGCCATTATAGAAAAGTCGTTTTTATGGCTTCTCTTGCCTTTGTAATTACATATCATTTAAATAAAAGATACTACGCGTACAATATCAAATTTCCATCGAAACAATGTGATTTCATAATATATGTTTTATCTATATATTTTTGTATTTAGAAAGACAACTTACCAGCAAATGTATTGAAAGCTAGATCAACCTGGTCCCGAGCAGCAATCCCACCAAGGAGGGGTTGCGATTCGCGGTTATCACTTCCAGTATCCAGCATACCTCCTTCGAAATCTACTTCAGGAACTAAACATATTTCATCACCATCGTCGCAATTGTTATGGTAGTGGTTCAAAGGTACACTCTGTATCGCAGTAAATTTTTCCGGTGATTTCCGTGCTTTCGGTGTTCTTTCTCCACAGTCAGACCTTGGCGAACTGCGGTTACTGTTATTGTTGGTACTGTTGCTCGTGCTAACACTTCGACTATCGGCACAATTACTTGATGGCGATGTTGCAGATGAAAGAGAAATGATGCTTGTGTCATGTGTTGTGTTTAGGTTCGTTTGCAAGAGTTGTTTATTTTTCTGTAGTTCTCCGGTTTGACGCCCATTTGAAGCTTCAGTTGTTAAATTTTTGTAAATATCGTTGTGATCTGTCACATATTCGTCATCGAATTCATCGTCGTCATCCACTGACACAAACGGCTTATCGCGCAGAAATTGCTTCTTATTAATCTTGAGATTGTTAAGTCCAAGTGTGTTTATCTAAACAAAAAAAAAAAAAATATAAAATAAAATTAAAATAATAATAATGAACAATATATTTTTAGCGTGAACATATGTTGTTATTTTATTCTCGCATGAGAAGTACTAACTGATAAACAAGGTCAGAGGTTTAAGCATTTAAAAATGCAAAATTAAATATAGATTTGCGTTTTCCGAGCCTCACGATGAACACTAAGTACTGACAACTAATTTACTAAAAATGTATTTCTTAAATTCTTTAGCAATGGCATTGAAAAAACTGTTCTTACAACTTTTAATTACAAATTTCTCTACATTCCCGAATAGTAAAAATTACTTACTTCCACTTGTGTTGTAAGCCTGGCAACATTGGCTGTCTCTGCTATTGGTGAAGACTCAATGTCTTCTTCTGAAAATCCGTTGATTAGATCCACGTCTTCTATTTGCACTAGGGGTTGATTCGAAGTAGTCATCAGGAACTATCACTCCTCAGTCTAGTCTAATCGCCAAACCAAAATAAGGGTGTATTTAAATCTAGTTAAGGCTGTGCAGAAGTGCAATGAAAATTGGTTCCAACTACTAAACGAAGAAATGTCCGTAAAACTACTGATAACACCCTTTAAGCATTACACGTACAATGTAGACGTTTTTTAACCCTACAACACTTTCAGATCGAAAATGTATTTCTTAATCCCAATCTCAACATTTTACTTAATTTCAATACAAATAACTCTCAAAATTTCAAATGTATTTGTAATTTTTAACGTTGAAGCTTATTGATTTCTTCTCTTTGTTAGTCAGACATTTTCTAAAAACGTTCTGCAAACATTCCTCTTATCAATTGCGAACAATATGTACGTTTTCTTTGGTTCTTAAGGTTATACAAGAATATTCTGCGTTATACTACTGCTTGAAGTTAAGCTTTATTATTAATTATTAGTTGAATTCTTTGTTGATTTGAATCGCAAAAATTAACACAACAAAAATTTTTGACCAAAGTTCTGCACAATTGAAATCTGACAATTGACATTTTAATGGTGAATCAGAAATGACGTTTGAAATTCATGTGGTGAATAACCAAATTGATTAAACATAGATAAGAGACACTGTTTACTATGGAGAAAATATCAAACACATCTAATTCAGGTATAAATCGAAGGGCAACCGTTGTCAAAAAGAAAAAAAACAAAAAATATATTTTAGTTGCTGTCAGTTGTGTAAATTTTTTTTTTTTTTTTTGTTGATACTCTTTCATGTATTGCTAGTTTTTGTAATTCAACAATATGAACGATCCCAACAAGGCTATTAATGTGAATCTGTCGTCTTTACTAAGTTTAAAGGCCGAACTTTTAAGGAAACAAGCTGAAGTAAGCAAGGCCAAAGCAACTCGGATTTCCGCGGAGAATTTTATTCCAAACAAATTTATCTCGACTAAAAAAAAGGAAAATGAGTCCGATGACAAAAGCAACGAATCTACAAACAATGAGCTCGAGGATTCAGAACTTCTCCAAAAGTCACAGAAGACCTTAGAAGCTAAAAGCAAATATTATGAACGCATGCAACGCACTGGCGGGAAACTAAATTCGGACGATAACTGCTTAGTACTGTTCAACAGAAAGAAACAGGAAGAAGATCCTATTCCTCCGGAGAGATACGCAGAATCTAGCAGTGAATACAGTTCAAGTGGATCTGATGCAGAAGATGATGACGACTGGGTTGAATATGTAGATTGTTTAGGAAGAACACGAAAATGCCTTCGAAAAGATCTTGAAAGCGTTAAAAAAAGAGACAAAGAGCTGGCAGCCAGTATGCCGGAACGTTTGGATCAAAATAAACCAAATTGGATGTTGGACGTCAACCCCAGCGAAAGTCCCATAGGTCCTGAACCTCCAGAGTCTGTCTTTAGCGAAGGTTTATCGATGATCTCTAAGCATGATGAAATGCGTGCTAACTGGGAAAAGAAACATGAGGAAAATCTTGATAAACCGAATGTACACTACCAGGATGTCTTCTTTGATGAGGCCAGACAACATGGTGTAGGTTACTATGCCTTCTCGACAGATGAGTCGGAACGTGCAAAGCAACAGCGTGAGTTGGAAGAAGCCAGAAAGCAAACCCTAACTGAGCAGGAACACCGCGATAAATTGAGAGCCCAGAGGGAGAAAATCATTGCTGAGAGGGTTAGAGGGGCTAAAAATCGACAAAGAGCGAGACTTGGCCTTCCCCCATTAGAGGAAGATGATAAGGAGGAGAAAGATGCCGAGTCTGATGCTAAAGTGGAAACCAAAGAAGAACGCAAAGAAAGAAAACGGCAAAGTAAATTAAAACGAAAGCAAGAGAAACTGGAGGCCAAACTGGAGTTAGAACGTAAACATCATATAAGGCCGTGGGACCGAGAAAAGGATGGTGTTCCAAAAACTACAAATTCAAAAGATGCCGACGAGGAGGAATGGAATTATCAACCGGAGAGATTACCAATGTCACAAGAGGAGTGGAATGAACACAAAAGGTCTGAACGTAATCCAAATTTCGCTCCACCAACTTCAACTATGAATTTTCGTACCAATTTTACGAGTACTACATATGCCCCAAACGTACCTACGGACTTTGCTAACTTTCAAAGTTCTAAAGCAACAAAACAGTTTCAACGTCGAAATTACCAAACAGATTCGACTTCAACTCAAGAAACATGCACTACACCGTTTTCTAGAGGTGTAGAAATTCCACCACCAGCAGATCTTGATTCATCAACGTATCTTCCGCCGAATGCAAAGAAATCTAAAGCTAGTATTGAGCTGGAGCGTTCAATTGAAGCCGGTCTACGTTTTCTGCGAAACAACTCGGATAAGAACACAATGTCCGTTAAATCCAGCTGGACCTCTAAAGCTGATTACTGACAGGCTCGTTTCATTTGGTTTTGCTTATGTATGTTTACAATTTTGTAAAACACACTGCTTTATTTAAACAATAAATTCCAATTTCTAGATACTTCTAAGAAATTATAATACATATCCTCTATTACTCAACTAATCTCAATTACTTTTGTCTTGTGAGTGTTTTATTCAATCGGAATAGGTCGTACAGGATTCACACCCATACAGCCATTAATAACACGTTTTTAATGCTTTTATAAAAAGATTCTAATATTCTTAGGGTTGAACTATCTACGGATTAATCTTAATATCGTATATTTTGTATATAGGTCATAAAGTTATTAACTCCAATTACAGTCGGCTATCGTAATAACTGAGAATTTACAGCATTCCCCTGTCCACTAAATCGATCAGAATTTCCGACATTTTCTGACGGCACAAATCATTTGGTGGGAAATTCAATTCCGGAGCTCCAGTTTCTTCCTCATCTGTACGATGGGTTGGTATATATAAATCGGGAGCGTCTTCGGAAGAACACGTACTAATAGGAATTATATCCAAAGCCAAGCCCAATGCAAAACGTCCATAAAGTTTGAGTTCTTTCATAAATCTAAAATCATAAGAAATATTAATAAACCATATTCGAACACGGGTTCGACCTCTTACAAGCTGTGAAATTTTTCCTTCGTCTCACAAACTGTGGGAATACTGTCGCAGAGTTTCTGTAACCATTGGAACACTTCGTACGTATACAGTGCAATGAACGAGTCCAAGTGCTCGTCACGCATGGCTTTGCTCGTGCAGCAAAATAGCAAATTTGCCACATCCAAGGCAATAGAGCTATATCGTATCAATTGAAAGTCTACCAAACAAACCTAAAAACATTGAAATTACAATTTGAATTGTTATCAACCACACGCATCTATACCTCCTTTGCTTTAGCGATTTGGTCCTCGACCTCATAACGATAGAGGAAATTGTTGACCCAACAATCACCATGGCAGATGGCGGATAATAACGATTCTGTGCTTACTAATTCTACCATGCGTGAAAAGAACGTGGAACTGTCTGCAAAGTCTTTAATTGCCGACAAATATTTCGAATCGTCTGGGAGAACCTCGGATACCTTAATGATAATAAATAATATTAAAGATCACATTTAGAATTAATTTACAACAATTAATTTACCATTTCTATGGCGTTTTTCGTTAAGCGCTCGTAATAGTTTTTATACCACGCTTTATTCGAGGAACAAAACAAGACTTCGTTGGCAAGATTCTTCAGTTTTTCAAAATGTTGTCTATTTTCGAATTTGTATGCTAAGCTGAGTCCATGAAATTGGGCCACTTGCCGCAGCACCACCTCCGTCTCATCGACTGTGAGTCCCTTCTTGCGATCCGGCATTTTGAAGCCACGTATTCGCAAGTCCTCTACCGAAACGGAAACACGTAGGACAATGGGTTCAATACGAATACATATATTACGTATATTACTTACCCATGATGAGGAGGTCTGGTCGTGCGAAATAACATTCTGGTATGGCAATGAAGAGTTTGTCGGTTTTTTTCCCTTGAAACTTCAGTAGTTCAGGCATTATTGTCGTGTAGAAATCCACTTCATTTCTAAAAGAAAATACTTACTATAGTTCTAGAATTTGTAGCTTTACGTATAAAGGGTTGAGCAAGGGGTTAGAGTTTAGTTTATAACACGGAAAATATAATTAATTTTAGGGGCGTCGGTGGTGTAATGGTCAGCATAGTTGCCTTCCAAGCAGTTGATCCGGGTTCGATTCCCGGCCGACGCACACTTTTTTTAATATTTTTTATTTGTGTAAATATTTCTATTGAATTCCAATATTTAAATACTAATATTTACCTGAATAATTTGTCACTCTTGTAAGCCTCCCGCCGAGCCACGTTTTCCGGAAGTCTTTTTGAAATGACGAACTTTTCCCACTTGATTTTCTTGCCGTCGGTGAGGCCCTTTCGGTGCCCCTTCAGGTGGATGCGATACAGTGTGGCGGTGTAGTTGTCTCCCTTGTCAGAGCCCTGTTCCTTCTACATAAACATAAAGCGTGAATAGTACTTGGAATTTCATATACAATTGATCGGTACTGATGTCCCCCTACACGTATTTGGGTAGGGTAACAAGTTCCGGCATTTGGATGATATATTGTGAAATTGTACTGGTGCTATTGAGTGTGATGACCACATCCATTTCGAATGCGTGTAATTCACGGGATACTCACTTCCATTGAATCAATTTGCACGCCGGGTTCAATTCTCTGAAATATGTCCTGGAAGACTTCCACCGACAACTGCGAAGTCGTCGCTGTGGTTTCGGTGATTCCCATTGCTTGGAGTGTTCAAAAAAATTCACGTTCAAAATTGTTACTCAATAAATAACGCGAGAATATGCAGTTGGTTATAATATTATACACTTTTTTATTCAGTTTACAGCTCAGATGCAGTGCGAAATAGTTTGCAGTTTCCACCGCACCAACTTACCGTCAAATATAGCGAATGCCGAATGACAGCCGAAATTCATTTAAAGGTTAGTGGAATCCGTCCATTGATTTTTCTCATCCACCCCATTCGGCCCTTCGAAACACCCTCCTTTTGCAGCGTTCGCCTCGGGATTTCGCGCAACCCCAAAACGCGACCAATTGTTGTTATTAAATACTTGTTTTGCTTGTAGCGAACCATTTTACTTACATTTATTACATTATCTTATTATTTATTATTGTACTTCAAAAATGACAAATTTTACATACTACTGGCCATTACTAAAGGCACTTCGAAATAAAACATATTTTAATGTTACAACGCTATTATTTTTATTTAGTATTTTAAGTGACTTAACATCACATTAGAGCTTATTCTCAGACGGTTCAGCTGCTGTTTCGAATCTGCCTGGTATGAGCTTCAGGTCCAACAGTTCTTGTGCATGTGGCAACGGTCTGCGTGGCCAGGTCTTGCGGTGGATCAGGACTTCTCCGTTCTGTATTTGCTTCCGCAACGCTACAATAATCGGGTATATATTCTGCTCGATGAATTCTGCAATTGTGTGCTGTAATAAAATAGTTATATGCGACTAATCTGTAATATACACATATCTCCTTATCAAATGACGTTACCTCATCGAAGACCTCGTACATCAGATTGTGGGCCTCATTTGAGAGCGCCACCAAATCGGCAATGATGTTTGGCGTATTCGTCGTGAGCTCGTGGACTCGCAGTGGTGAACTGAAGTTGTGACGCACGTTGTAGTCCGACATCCAGGCGCTCTTGTCGTGCACCTGGGCCAGGTAGACTTGTGCCTCGGTCAGCTTGTCGAATAGTCGCAGCGAATACCTGTAGACATGGCTGCCGGGATAATTGCACGACGTGAAAAGTTGGCTGTGATGAGAATTCGGATGCAGTTCGATCCATAGGTGGCCAGAGCGTCTGCAATTAATCGAATCCATTCAAGTGAAGTGGAAGAGCATTGGAGCAAACCGAACGAACCGACTATCCGGATAAAAGGCACATTGTAGTACTTGCAGTATACTGTTGTCCTTGGGATCTGTGCTGAAATAGCCCTTGGACACAGTCGAGAGCGATGTTATCAAGCTGGGCATTGCAGTTGGTAGGAGTTCGCAGAGAACGGCAAAGTGATCGTACCGTTGCCAACCCGTCAGTGCCAAGCCTCTAAATCCTTTGGGGAATCTAGGAAATAGAGGGAATTAGACTAAAATATTCCTCCAGTCACGATGTTTACACAGCCCTACCTCTCGCCCTCCTTCGCTATGACAGCCAACCAACGAATGTTATTTTCCAAATGTTGCTGCAATGGTGGAATCATTAGACTCTCCCCGAAGGCTCCCTTGAAAGCCGAGGCAGCCCAGGCAGTCTCGAACACTTTCGCATAGATGTCCCACAGGTGCGGTGGAATAAATTGGTAAATGTCCCTCGCATAGACCCATATCATCGGCTCAACGTAGCGTCCGACCTGCGAATGCTGCATCTCGCTCAGTGTCATCGCTCGGAGCATGTCGTCCCATATGACCACCTTCAGTTGGGGCCATTTCGTGCGCACGAAATTGGATATCGTTATTACGTGGTTCAAAAAGATCTCGTTGCTCGATCGCTGCCGGCACCGATCGCAGCTGCCGATACGAGCGACCTCATCGCATCCAATGTGTATGTGGGTCATGTTCGTCTGAAAGTCCTGTGCTCGGCCGTGTTCGACAGGGGTTCCTGGTGCCATGTACAAATGGAACTCAATGACTTGGGTCAACATGTCCTCTATCAACGACATCGACTCTTTCATGCTGGGGCAAATCGACTGTGGGCTCTCGTGAATTTCCCGCAAATGCTGAAAGTCCTGTAGCTTAAGGGCGAACTCGAAATGTCCAAAGGTCTGAACCAATGGCATGACCGTGAGCCCATGCATAGCTGCAGCTTCCAGAAAGTCCTAGGGGCAATGGACATCTACACTTAAGTGGCCAATTCAATGGACTTCTGCACCATTACAAGTAGACAATACCTTCAATTCTGTAGCATTATAGCTGTTCCTAGCGGACAAGGATTGCAGAGCGCCGGTATAGGGGAACATGTCCTCGTACTCGATGAGGAGTCCTGTGGCTCCCAGTACCTTCAGCACCGGCAAAAGTTGCTTCAGAAACGATAGCTGAAAACATTACGAATGCATAAACAACGACGTGTCTGCTTTTGCAACGGACATATACTTTCGGAGGAGCGCCCTTCAGGTCCAGGTGAACCATCCGTTCGTGTGGTGGCCGAGGATCGTCCGGTCCAATGTCGGCCACAACTGGGACGCCCATCCGCTGCAGGTCGCGCTCATACTGTGATTGTCGCTCTGCCGAGCTTAGGACACGATCGTAGTCCATGTTGTTGACAATACTATTGATATCCTCAGATTCGAGGTTCTTCGCCCGCAGTTGGTTTTCCAAGATTCGCAGCCTCTCGTCTTCGAAGAGAAAGCTTTCTCCCACCGCAAGTGATTTCTTCCGTTTCGCCGCTAAGATATCCCAAGGGAACAATGAGGCCTGGTTGTTCGAGGGATTGAGTAAACTCAACAACTGGGTGTCATGCCGACTTGGCAGTGGGCTCTCTGTCGTGGGGATGGAGGTGTGTGCCTTGATATTGGTAGCGTTGTGGTGGTGTTGAGAGCGAAGAATGCGATTGGCCTGCGAGATAAGCTTTTGCAAGAGATCTTCGTGCTCGTTGCCGCTCCCCCCTTCAGAAGTATCCTATACCATAGGGAACAACAGTCGATCAGTGCTCGGGCGGAGTTTAACAAGGGGGGCATTCACACCTAGGTAGTTGGTCGGCCAACTGGGCACCATTCCATATTGATTTTATTTCGTTTCACAGCGCCTTTCAACTGTCCGAACCCCCGACTTGTCTGGGTTGTTACAAATTCGGTGGAATGTGGTAGGTGTGAATGCCCCAAATGAATTTTGCATAATTTGTTACGCACATGTAATATATGTCCAGAGTCAAGTGTTTTGGGGTCGAAGACGAAAATTGCCCACGTCCACAAGAACACCAATACAATACTGGATGCAACCAAAAGAACTGATAGCTTTCTACGCCACAACAACAAAATAAAGTTCGAGTGCATCTACAATCAAATATTTATGTTAATCGTGTATGTATGGTCGTTTAGCAAATGGTCAGGAATTTTGAACTAGATTTTAATTGTGAACCTAATATTAATAATATTTACAACTAATGGAATTATAAAAGTACGAGTTTAAGCACACAACGAAAATTAAATTTAAGCGGCTGCTGTTACGAACGTTTTAAACTATACACTGTGTCCTATTTATCTCAACACTCGTCCTTCAATTATTAATACTATATGGAATAAGGTTTGATAAAAGCTTTAATTTACTTAATTGAAATTATTGTAAATTACTTAGATAGTTACTTCACAACCGCCAGCCTATAGCCCGTTTTGGAATAAAACTATACTATTTTCTTTTCATTCAATTGCGAATCGGGGAAAAACAGCTCAACTAACAAATCGGAAAACTTCGGCTGAACAACTGTTTTGGAGAGAAATGAGTGCATCCATGCACCAGCGTCCGCACGAAATTCGCAACTACCCCAAATCTGATTGCAACTATTATTATATGTTATTGCACGCGCCTCAAACACAAATATCGCCACGAGGCCACATGAAACAAGGACGAAGCACAAATGAATACTGCATCCTCCTGGATACAGTTGTGATGCAGACGCCGAAGAGGTGGGAAGACGTGCTCCGCAAGCCAAAAATACGATGCAACAGCCCGTGAACGGTCGGCATGCCCGAGAAGTTATCACCCTACGCATGCAATCGCTCAAATTTACGTCGCAAAATATAAGTTTAATCAACCTAATGGTGAGTAAATATTAAATAAAGAAAACTACTGCACGCCCCTTGCTTGTTCTCTGGCTTCTTCTATTCTTTCCTAAGACCTATTGTTGACCTATATATATATATGTCGGTATTGTGTTAGAATCTAACCTCCAATGGAACATGATAACCAATAATTATTTTCCAGTTATTCAATCATCCAAGTTATATAAAGTTAAAAACAAAATTTTGTATTGTAAATTATTGTATACAAAAAATCTTTATTTAATGAAAATTTTGTTGGTCGATATGTCCATATGTGAAATGAATGTCCATTCAAACACACTAAAATATACTGAATAAATGAATAGTGTGGCCACACTGTTTATTCCCATAATAAGAATAATATTATATAAAGATGGTAACTTTGTAAGGATTTCAAATTAGAATTTTTCGGTTTAAATAGGATTACCGTAATTTTTAATAGCTAGATTTTTTAGCAATATTTTGTATTGTATATGTTGATTAATATTTGTATATTTTATTAAAAATATTTATTATATAAATAATAATATATTTGATTGTTAGAGATCTCTTGAAAGGTGGTGTTGATATTTATATTAATAATAAAATTATTTGAATCTAAGTAACTAACTACTACTAAGTGTGTGTCAATTTCATCAGAATTCAGGAATACATACATACGTGCGCAAGCCACACAAATGTTCTCAGTACAAAATCTCTCACTCTTCTCTTAAAAAATACATTCGCTTTATCAGTACGTAAAATATCGAAATTTCGTTAATTTTTCGTTCGTCAAACTGAAAAAATTCTAAACACAAATAGAAAGAAAAACTTGAAAAGCTAAACTAAAAGGAAGGAAAAGAGGAAGCGAGAATAAAATGCCGGGAGCGAGCGTTCATGTTTTTGCAATGCGAACGAAAGGGAGCGAGCGAGACACTTCAGATTTTCAATAACCTGTTATTGCCGACGACTGCAAGCAAAGGAAATCGATATATGCACCGAGAAAAAGAAACAAAAATTTAAAGAGAATGAGACAAAGGTATAATAAGCACGCGTTCTACATTGCGTGTCATAAGCTAGAGCAGCACAACTACATGGTATGCGTGAAATGAATATGTATGCGAGGGTTCATTTTAATTTGTCAAAATAGCAAGAGGAATGAAAAAATTCATCGGGTTGTGTGTGTGTGTTGTGTCGTATACACCATACGCCATTAACGCGAGACGCACTTGTGACAGAAATCGGAATCTTTTTTGGAAATTATATGGTAAAAACTGAGATTAATCTTCTGAAATTGTTAAAAATACAATCGTAAAAGTACATAGAATCATTTGCGCGCAAAATGGAAGTGTAAAAAATGCAAATAAATAGGCAAATTACGAGTGAAAATTTTCTGTTAGCGAAAATTAAAGTAAGACCGAGGCGAGTTGAAAAAGCAGCAGTGAAAAATAAAATCAAAAAGCAAATTGAAGAAATCGAATTGAAAAGAAAATCTGAACGACGGCTGCTGAACGAACGAGGAATAGAAATAATTTAAAACATTCAGTCGAGTGGAATATAGAAGTTATAATACAAGAAGAATAACATTTGATAATAATACTTTTAAAAACTAAACAAAGATTTTTGAGGAACGTTTCATGCAGTGAAACGAGAAAATATAAGAAACTTGACAAGGTAAATTGAGAATCACTGAATATGAAAATGCAAACGTAAAGAAAGTGGAGTGATTTCACGTAACATACGTAGTGGACGTAATGTATGTATTTTCACATTTATATTTGCAGTGGTTTAAATTATCGCGGAATAAGGCAATTGCAACAAACAAACAAAAGTATAGAAATGTGAGTAAATTTAATTTTTGCATAAATAGTTATTTATGTATAAGAAAATGTGGATATTACGCTGTAAAAAACTATTTTATAAAGTTTGGAATTATAGTCCATGATTACAATTGTAGTATATCGTATTTAGTTTGGCTTTTTAAGTATATAATAATTAACTATCCACCACGCCTACATAATTCGATTTCCCATGTGTTTATGTTTTGTACTTATCACCTGAAAGTTTAATACAAAATTCAAATTATGATCCACTTCTTTGTATTTCTAATCCTTATTCTTTACATTTTTCGTATTTCTATTAAAATTATGTATAGTTATTAACTTTTAGGTAAATTATAATTATTAAAGTTGTTATTTATTAAGTCGGCTAAACGTAACAGTTTGCCGATAACGTAAACATTTTTCTTAACATCTTCATTCTTCAAACATCGCCTCTCATTAAACATACTTTGTACTCTCTCATGCCACTTCATTCTTCTTTTCTCTTTTATTTTCAGTTTCATGTCGATTTGTACGAAGTGGTTGTGCAAATCTGAAAACGTATAGACGAAGAAGCGGACAGGGCCAAACATAAACTAAGTTTGCATAGACTTTTGATTTTTGCGAAAACAATTAAGAACTGGTGAATAATAAGAATTAAAAAAAAAAAAACAAAACGTTAAAGAAAAAATTACAAATTGAAAAAGTTCGAGGAATTAAAGTAAATCTATTATTTATAAGAATAATCACGGAAAATGTTGGAAATCTTAGACAGCGAGCAGATTCTTGCGTGAGCTTTTGAGCGGCGAGCGACCGAGCGCCAATTAAACATAGTGGCCCAAAAAGACTCACGCTAAAAAAAATTTGCCGAAATAGAATAGAAGTGAAAATACAAATATACAAGAGGAAATTTTGCAAAGAAATAGAGAAATAACATAACAGAAATCCAACAAAACGAAACTAAATAAATTCGGAATATACTAATCATAACACATACAGAAACATCACAGCAATGTATGGCAAATCCAAAGCTTCCTCGGTGCCGTCTGACGCACAGGCACGCGAGAAGTTGGCACTCTACGTCTACGAATATTTATTGCACGTTGGCGCACAAAAAGCCGCACAGACCTTTCTCTCGGAAATTAGATGGGAGAAGAATATCACATTGGGCGAACCTCCTGGATTTTTGCACACATGGTGGTGTGTCTTTTGGGATTTATACTGTGCCGCTCCTGAGCGAAGGGATCAATGTGATCATTCATCGGAGGCTAAAGCTTTCCACGATTACGGATTCGTTAGCTCCGGCTACGGAGTGAATGGAATTGGGCCAGGTGGACCACACAATGCTGGTGGCCCTGCACCGAGTCCACTTGGACAAATGCCGCCAGGAGCTGACGGTCCCATGGGACCTGGTGGACCAATGGGTCCAAATTTCTTTCCTAATTCCACAATGAGACCATCACCACCAACACATGCGTCCAGTCCTCAACCGCCACCATCGCAAATGATGCCTGGACAGCCACCATTCATGGGTGGACCTCGATATCCTGGCGGTCCCAGGCCAGGTGGCGTTCGCATGCAGGGAATGGGCAATGAATTTAATGGACCCCCCGGTCAACCAATGATGCCCAACAGTATGGATCCTACGCGGCCTGGTGGTATGGGACCTATGAATCCACGAATGAACCCGCCACGTGGCCCTGGCGGCATGGGACCGATGGGATACGGTAGTCCAGGAGGAATGCGAGGTCCAGCCCCCGGTCCTGGCGGCATGCCACCCGGAATGGGTATGGGTGCAGGTGGAAGACCTCCACAATGGCAGCCAAATGCAACGGCGCCCATGAATGCTTATTCGTCATCTTCACCAGGAAATTATGGTCCAGGTCCTGGGTCAAATGGTCCACCTGGACCAGGAACGCCGATAATGCCATCGCCACAGGATAATTCACAAACGGGACCCGGAGGTCCGGGAGATAATATGTACTCGCTAATGAAACCAGAATTTCCCATGGGCGGTGGACCAGATGGTGGTGGTGGTGGTCCGGGTGGAATGGGTCCCATGGGCGGACCAAACTCAATGGGATCAGTACTTAATGGCGCAGGAGGAGATGGGACGGGATTGGACGGCATGAAAAATTCTCCAGCAAATGGTGGGCCTGGAACACCTCGTGAGGATTCTGGAAGTGGTATGGGTGATTATAATTTGGGTGGTTTCGGTGGTCCTGGTGAAAATGATCAAACAGAATCAGCAGCTATTCTTAAGATAAAAGAGAGTATGCATGAGGAAGCCAAACGGTTTGAAAAAGATTCAGAACATCCTGACTATTTTATGCAATAACATCCTAGTTCATCAGTCTCCGCATCTGCATCCACGTCATCTGCTCTCCCAAGCCACTTACATCTCCTTCCATCTCCTAATTGTCCCCCACATTTTCCTAAAGAACTAAATTTTTAATTATTTTTATTGTATAATGTAATACTTGTATTTATATGGAATAAAAATAATATTAATAACAACAAAATGTAGAAAATACAAAAACTTATTAATGACAATGCGCTGAGGTAACAATGTTTAAATAAACGAATTGATAAGTATTAATTGTACAAAAAATTCCCAATATAAAACCAAATCTAACGTGAGAGAAGAAAAATTTACTTGCATAAGAAATTTGAAAAAAAAAAATGAAAAATAAATAAATTGAAGCATTGTACAATATTAAATTTATTTAAAAGCAAACAAATTAATGTACTTATATATTTTATCACTTAAAATACACATATTTAAAACTACTGAATTATTGTAAAATAAAACCATAAATTGTAGAGACAGTAAAACAAGATTATATTTAAAATGAAAATGTTGGAATTAAACTCGACTCGAAAATATTCAAAACAAACATTGTTAACTTTGCGCTACGTCCTTTTGTATTTAAGGTAACCAGCGCTGTTTATTTTTTATATACATAAAATTAAATGCTTGTAAAATTTGCAGTTGCTGCATAAGCGTTTATGAGGAAAGTTATTTTATTTTGAGAGGAAATGCTGAATAAATGTAACGTATTTCATATTGCGTTTCTTATGTTTATAATTTGCATACAATCAGAATACACATCAGTAAATATATATATATATATATATTAATAGCGATAACAAAAAATGCAAAAAAAAGAATATAGTTAGCATTATAATTTCATAAATATATATATATATTCTTAACATGATGGAAAGGAAACTTGTGTCTCATAAATAATTTTAATAAACATAAAGCAAATCGTATAATGTTTTCAAAGAAAATAAACAAATTTAATAATAATTACACTACTTGTAAGTAAGTAAAAATAACAATAACAAACAAAAATTTCCCTCTGTCCCAAACTATGTTAGTAAAAATAATGAGTAATGGAAATCTAGAAATGTATGTTATAAATATATATATTTATATATATATATATATATATATAACATAATATATATCAATAACATCTTGTACAAAAGTTTAATATTAAATATATAACTTTATTTTTTAACATTATTAGAGAAACAAATTAATTGTGCGCTTGCACTCTTTCGACACAACTTGCATGTAGCGTTAAATTACAAACAAGTAAATAGCGTAAAAAAAAAAACAAATAAAAATCACATTTAATATGAATCAAAATATTTGAAATTTAAAACATTTAATATTAAATTAAAGGGAAGTACTACAACTTAAATAGTCGTAAGCAAACATATAAAAAAAATATGTTTAAATAAGTATTTTAGTGTTAATTATACAAAATTTGCAAAATCAACATAATATAAATGAATAAAGTTTTAAAACAACCAATATTTGTAAAAAGCACACTATGCTGTTTTATTTCGGGAAAGTTAACTATGGTTCGGCTTATTCCAGACTCGAAGAAGTAAGAGGTAACTATCCATTTATAGAACAGAGAATGTGTTTCGATTGTTTCTAAAAGTCAAAAGCAGAGTGGAGAAATAAATAAAAATAGTTTAGTTCCATTATAGTTATGTTTTATTTATTTAGCCATTTTATAAAAAATTATGCATCTACACAGTACAACTGTATGGAAGATAACTGTATATCTTCGATCAATTTGAAATTATCACTGAGCAAATATATAATATATTTCCTAGATATAAATTTATTGATTGTATTTCTGCTATTGAATTAAATTCATAGGATTCATAAAAAAAAATATTATATTTATTTTTGGTTTTCTTAATTTTAGTCGGATTTGGAATCGCTTGTTTCAAATCGAACAATCGAGTGTTTTATCGGGTTGAAACTGTTATTCTTCTGCACTGTGAAAGTTCTCGATGCCATCGTGTCATTTAAACCAATAGTATTTGCCCGGTTTGTACTCTGGATCGAATTAAAAATATTATGATGAGTATGATATACAAACCATATGAATTTAAAATTTAACACTTTTACCCAACGTTCAAGATCGCAGAATTTGAGTTCGTATGGGGTGGTAGTCTTACGCCTACTACAGCTGGCATCCTTCGAACACGCTGCGGAAAACGAAGATGATGTTGATAATGAAGACACCTTCGCCAAACGCAAATACAGGCCGCGACTGGTGCAGAACAGTATTGGCGTTGTTCGCTTCACTACCGTTTCCGTACACTGATAACTCGAGCACGAACCGGAAGAAGTGGCAGCAGCACTGTCAATAGAGTCTTCGGGGGCTACGTTTGTAGTTGATAACTTACTAGCGGATAACTGTTGTTGGTGCTGCTGTTGTGTTCTCGATTCACCTCCTGTTTTGTGCATAATTAACCAACCAGAGCTAGTTCAAGTTCATTGGATACTTCCGAATATGCCCAAGTGAATTACAATAAGTATTCCGTATTTAACTAATAATTCAATGTTTTCATTTTAGTACGTACAGATAGAATTATTGATTTTTTCAGTAATATTTTGTATAAAAACTATTCACATCCATTTGTTGCATCTACTTAACATTCCCAATATGCAAGGTTTTGAGTATATTCATTGTCAAATATAAAAGTAATTAAAAAATCAATACAATAAATAAACGAAAGTACACTGTTGCACTCTACATCACAACCGGAATATTATAACTGAAGCAATGAAGCGGCTCACTCTAATCGAGTGAGTTTTAGTTCTGATCCTAAATGGGACGGGGCTGGAAAGGTAAGGGGGGAATTGTTAGCCAAAAAAATTCACTGACAACCGTTAATGCGGGGAACCAAAACAAAAGTTAAATCGTCATCAACAGTGGGTTAAATCATTAATGTGGAAAAACTAATTCTAATTCTATACCATTATTTATTATTGTTTATTGCAAATAAAAGAATATTTAAACAAAAAAAAATATATATATATATACCACCATATACCGTAAATAGATGTTTTCGTGGATTTTATTCAATTTTGGTTTTTAATTTAATCTTTAATACTTATATGATATAAATATGTGTATAAATTAATTATTATTAATTATTGGACAGATTAAAAAGCAATTTTGAATTAATTTCAGGCTCAATCTAATGTATTGACAACATATTTGTCTTTAATGATTTTACACAATTTTACATAAAGTAATTCTTTATAAATGAAAATTCGTATTAAAAAAAATGTATTATGACGAACTACTTGTAAGAGAGGCCATTAAAAATTCCATTTTATTGAGAAAACTTTTTCCTTCAATTTTATCGAAACGTACCTAAAATATATTTAATCAAAGTTAAGACATATATGATAAACTTTATTCAAATAAATTACCTCCTTAAAGTGACCCCCAAGATTTTCCCAAAATTTCTCCGGCACCAAAGGACTAGGGAAAAAGTCTTGTCTAGGACTTTGTGCAATAAATACTTTCACATCAATTTGCGGATCGCACCGTATTTGGACAGCTATCATACGATCACTATTAGGTGATGCCAATAAACAAGAACTGGCATTTCCCAATGGCTCTACTTTGCCAATACCTAAATGATTACTATTCGAAAGTACAGTCCATGCCATGCAACGAGCAAGATTTAGTAAACATGAAATTTGATGAGAATTTATTTGACACAGTATGAGATCACGTAATTCTTGGGGCTCATATGAAAGATGCATCACGCGTCCATCACGGCAGATACATTTGAGAGAACGTTCTTTAACGTGGATAACCAGAGAGGTGCGGTTTATTGTGTCGTAGCTGAGAAAGGCAGATATATAAAATAATGATCAATGTTTAGTTTATTTTAATTATTTTACTCACCCGTGAGTAACTATATTTATTTTTACACAGGACATTGTCGGACTATTCATAGCATTCCAATGCGAAACTATTTGAGGATCTTTTACGTCTCTTGCAAGAGTGTCTAAAACATACTGCGTTCGTTTGCGCATAAAAATATGTTGTGCCTGGGCTATAATCTGTTCTAAAATTGTCTGAGAGTTTGTCATTTCCAACAGCTCATTACGATCAGCAGCCATAGGTCCAGCAAGCATACGTTTTTTGCTAGGTCCTAGTGGACCACTAGCAGGATGCGGGAAAGGATGATGGGAGTTGTTATGATGAACCTCTCGTAATAACTGATGTAATGAATGCTCTAAAACATGGTCATGGTCGTTTATGGGCCCAGGTTGGGTCGAATCAATTGTTGTAGAATGCCATAAAGATATTATCAGTTGTATTCCAGGCAATAGGGTGGCTCGGATTTGATTACCAATCACTACATGTGGAATTGGTGCTTGTAATTGGATTGCCTCACGAGCCAGTTGACTGAATAGCTCCTTACAAAATAATACATTTTGAGCGAATTCAAGAGTTTTCTGCCAAACACCTGCCTAAAAAAATGTTATATTTTAATTTACATTAATTAAATTAAATCTTAAATAAAAAGAGTACTTGTTGAGTATTATTGTGTCCGTGCCCCATTAAATTGACTGTTGCAGTGCATAGATCTTCCTGATCTTTCTGTGTAATAATTTTTATATAAGCGAATCCCTGAAGCTCTGCAGGTACAATGACTCTGAGTGCAGATGTGTTTTTAGGTATTTGATTAGGGAGTCCATTGTTACCTCCGCTGCCCGTAGGGCTTTCATCGTCTACTACATCATCAGCTTTTGTTAATTCAAATGTACCACTCATATTAAATTTGGAACCTGCAGTGCGATAACTCAAATCCCCAATAATTGCATTAGACACTTTTTTTAAACGCCAATTTTGTCGTAATCGCAACAACTCAATATGGAAATCAGAAACATTTCGATTACGTTGTTCACTATGCGAACTTCGCAAACGCTCTGCCCCACTTAATAATACATTGGCAGCTTGAGTTAACGCCTTTTTACGGCTATACACTTGCACAATGGGTTTAGTGTCTTCCGAATCTTCTGGCACTGGATCTAACACCAAATACCGTTTATCTTTTGCAATGGATATCACATCGGACAATACGCAAATTTCTGTTAAAGCATCATTTAATTTGTTTCGCACAGAGTCCCAAGGCCAAAGACTTGGTTGAAATTGCGATACGTCCTTACTATCCTCTTCATTAGATTTCTCCTCTCGCTTTAAATCGTCCAAGGATGTTTTACTAAAATCAATGCGGGCAGCACATTTAGTAAGGCTTTCGGATAACGTAGGTGGGCTGAAATTAAATAAACTATTAATTTCTATTGGAAATTGTATTTTTTTTTATTTACGGTTGATATATTTCCGTTCCATCATATGTAATTTCTTGGATTAAATTTTCGCATGGCGTTTCTACAGATACATTTACTGTATTTGTAATATTCATATTTTAGAGCAAATAATACAAATTATATTTAATGCAAAAATACACTTTTTGCGGTAAACAACAAAACACTCGAAGTGTCAATTAAACGTCACTCGATCGAAATAAAATACGTGCGCTAAGATAGCAACGTTGCTGAACTGTCAAAATCGCCAGCAACGATATAACGGGAAATTTCACAGGGCGAATCAGAAATTCAAAAACTAGCAAAAAAAGGGCATGGTCAGGAGGAGATTTCCACCGTTGCTGGGGGTACCCTTCGAGGGTGACTAAAATTCGAGTATCAGGGATTGAAGAGGACATATCCCCCGATATTTCTGCATACTCCAAATGTTCCTGTCATACTTAGTATAGGAGTTCCAGAGGAATCTATGAGAATCCTCCAGTTGGTCAGGAATGGTTTTTCCGCGTTGCTGGGGGTACCCTTCGAGGGTGACTAAAATTCGAGTATCAGGGATTGAAGAGGACATATCCCCCGATATTTCTGCATACTCCAAATGTTCCTGTCATACTTAGTATAGGAGTTCCAGAGGAATCTATGAGAATCCTCCAGTTGGTCAGGAATGGTTTTTCCGCGTTGCTGGGGGTACCCTTCGAGGGTGACTAAAATTCGAGTATCAGGGATTGAAGAGGACATATCCCCCGATATTTCTGCATACTCCAAATGTTCCTGTCATACTTAGTATAGGAGTTCCAGAGGAATCTATGAGAATCCTCCAGTTGGTCAGGAATGGTTTTTCCGCGTTGCTGGGGGTACCCTTCGAGGGTGACTAAAATTCGAGTATCAGGGATTGAAGAGGACATATCCCCCGATATTTCTGCATACTCCAAATGTTCCTGTCATACTTAGTATAGGAGTTCCAGAGGAATCTATGAGAATCCTCCAGTTGGTCAGGAATGGTTTTTCCGCGTTGCTGGGGGTACCCTTCGAGGGTGACTAAAATTCGAGTATCAGGGATTGAAGAGGACATATCCCCCGATATTTCTGCATACTCCAAATGTTCCTGTCATACTTAGTATAGGAGTTCCAGAGGAATCTATGAGAATCCTCCAGTTGGTCAGGAATGGTTTTTCCGCGTTGCTGGGGGTACCCTTCGAGGGTGACTAAAATTCGAGTATCAGGGATTGAAGAGGACATATCCCCCGATATTTCTGCATACTCCAAATGTTCCTGTCATACTTAGTATAGGAGTTCCAGAGGAATCTATGAGAATCCTCCAGTTGGTCAGGAATGGTTTTTCCGCGTTGCTGGGGGTACCCTTCGAGGGTGACTAAAATTCGAGTATCAGGGATTGAAGAGGACATATCCCCCGATATTTCTGCATACTCCAAATGTTCCTGTCATACTTAGTATAGGAGTTCCAGAGGAATCTATGAGAATCCTCCAGTTGGTCAGGAATGGTTTTTCCGCGTTGCTGGGGGTACCCTTCGAGGGTGACTAAAATTCGAGTATCAGGGATTGAAGAGGACATATCCCCCGATATTTCTGCATACTCCAAATGTTCCTGTCATACTTAGTATAGGAGTTCCAGAGGAATCTATGAGAATCCTCCAGTTGGTCAGGAATGGTTTTTCCGCGTTGCTGGGGGTACCCTTCGAGGGTGACTAAAATTCGAGTATCAGGGATTGAAGAGGACATATCCCCCGATATTTCTGCATACTCCAAATGTTCCTGTCATACTTAGTATAGGAGTTCCAGAGGAATCTATGAGAATCCTCCAGTTGGTCAGGAATGGTTTTTCCGCGTTGCTGGGGGTACCCTTCGAGGGTGACTAAAATTCGAGTATCAGGGATTGAAGAGGACATATCCCCCGATATTTCTGCATACTCCAAATGTTCCTGTCATACTTAGTATAGGAGTTCCAGAGGAATCTATGAGAATCCTCCAGTTGGTCAGGAATGGTTTTTCCGCGTTGCTGGGGGTACCCTTCGAGGGTGACTAAAATTCGAGTATCAGGGATTGAAGAGGACATATCCCCCGATATTTCTGCATACTCCAAATGTTCCTGTCATACTTAGTATAGGAGTTCCAGAGGAATCTATGAGAATCCTCCAGTTGGTCAGGAATGGTTTTTCCGCGTTGCTGGGGGTACCCTTCGAGGGTGACTAAAATTCGAGTATCAGGGATTGAAGAGGACATATCCCCCGATATTTCTGCATACTCCAAATGTTCCTGTCATACTTAGTATAGGAGTTCCAGAGGAATCTATGAGAATCCTCCAGTTGGTCAGGAATGGTTTTTCCGCGTTGCTGGGGGTACCCTTCGAGGGTGACTAAAATTCGAGTATCAGGGATTGAAGAGGACATATCCCCCGATATTTCTGCATACTCCAAATGTTCCTGTCATACTTAGTATAGGAGTTCCAGAGGAATCTATGAGAATCCTCCAGTTGGTCAGGAATGGTTTTTCCGCGTTGCTGGGGGTACCCTTCGAGGGTGACTAAAATTCGAGTATCAGGGATTGAAGAGGACATATCCCCCGATATTTCTGCATACTCCAAATGTTCCTGTCATACTTAGTATAGGAGTTCCAGAGGAATCTATGAGAATCCTCCAGTTGGTCAGGAATGGTTTTTCCGCGTTGCTGGGGGTACCCTTCGAGGGTGACTAAAATTCGAGTATCAGGGATTGAAGAGGACATATCCCCCGATATTTCTGCATACTCCAAATGTTCCTGTCATACTTAGTATAGGAGTTCCAGAGGAATCTATGAGAATCCTCCAGTTGGTCAGGAATGGTTTTTCCGCGTTGCTGGGGGTACCCTTCGAGGGTGACTAAAATTCGAGTATCAGGGATTGAAGAGGACATATCCCCCGATATTTCTGCATACTCCAAATGTTCCTGTCATACTTAGTATAGGAGTTCCAGAGGAATCTATGAGAATCCTCCAGTTGGTCAGGAATGGTTTTTCCGCGTTGCTGGGGGTACCCTTCGAGGGTGACTAAAATTCGAGTATCAGGGATTGAAGAGGACATATCCCCCGATATTTCTGCATACTCCAAATGTTCCTGTCATACTTAGTATAGGAGTTCCAGAGGAATCTATGAGAATCCTCCAGTTGGTCAGGAATGGTTTTTCCGCGTTGCTGGGGGTACCCTTCGAGGGTGACTAAAATTCGAGTATCAGGGATTGAAGAGGACATATCCCCCGATATTTCTGCATACTCCAAATGTTCCTGTCATACTTAGTATAGGAGTTCCAGAGGAATCTATGAGAATCCTCCAGTTGGTCAGGAATGGTTTTTCCGCGTTGCTGGGGGTACCCTTCGAGGGTGACTAAAATTCGAGTATCAGGGATTGAAGAGGACATATCCCCCGATATTTCTGCATACTCCAAATGTTCCTGTCATACTTAGTATAGGAGTTCCAGAGGAATCTATGAGAATCCTCCAGTTGGTCAGGAATGGTTTTTCCGCGTTGCTGGGGGTACCCTTCGAGGGTGACTAAAATTCGAGTATCAGGGATTGAAGAGGACATATCCCCCGATATTTCTGCATACTCCAAATGTTCCTGTCATACTTAGTATAGGAGTTCCAGAGGAATCTATGAGAATCCTCCAGTTGGTCAGGAATGGTTTTTCCGCGTTGCTGGGGGTACCCTTCGAGGGTGACTAAAATTCGAGTATCAGGGATTGAAGAGGACATATCCCCCGATATTTCTGCATACTCCAAATGTTCCTGTCATACTTAGTATAGGAGTTCCAGAGGAATCTATGAGAATCCTCCAGTTGGTCAGGAATGGTTTTTCCGCGTTGCTGGGGGTACCCTTCGAGGGTGACTAAAATTCGAGTATCAGGGATTGAAGAGGACATATCCCCCGATATTTCTGCATACTCCAAATGTTCCTGTCATACTTAGTATAGGAGTTCCAGAGGAATCTATGAGAATCCTCCAGTTGGTCAGGAATGGTTTTTCCGCGTTGCTGGGGGTACCCTTCGAGGGTGACTAAAATTCAAGTATCTGGGATTGAAGTACATTTTATTTATTTTGCATTCAAAAATTTTAAATTCAAATATTTTGAAATTAGAACATATAATTAAATTATTTATTGCGTTTTTTTCATTTATCTCATTTTTAATACTTTTATTGTGAATGATTACTTCTGGGTAACAAGCAAGTCGAATAGCCACTGCCTCAGATATGTACATGTGCGACGACGTGATAAAAGCATTTTACCCGCGATTTTCAACCAATCTTAAAGAAATCAAATAATATGTTTGCATCGGGCTAAACTTTTTTTGTTTCAATAGAGAGAAAAATTGATCGTACCATTTGATCAAAGGATAATATAATTCATACCATTGAGAGCAAAAAAAGTTTAGCCCGATGCAAACATATTATTTGATTTCTTTAAGATTGGTTGAAAATCGCGGGTAAAATGTTTTTTTCACGTCGTCGCACATGTACATATCTGAGGCAGTGGCTATTCGACTTGCTTGTTACCCAGAAGTAATCATTCACAATAAAAGTATTAAAAATGAGATAAATGAAAAAAACGCAATAAATAATTTAATTATATGTTCTAATTTCAAAATATTTGAATTTAAAATTTTTGAATGCAAAATAAATAAAATGTACTTCAATCCCAGATACTTGAATTTTAGTCACCCTCGAAGGGTACCCCCAGCAACGCGGAAAAACCATTCCTGACCAACTGGAGGATTCTCATAGATTCCTCTGGAACTCCTATACTAAGTATGACAGGAACATTTGGAGTATGCAGAAATATCGGGGGATATGTCCTCTTCAATCCCTGATACTCGAATTTTAGTCACCCTCGAAGGGTACCCCCAGCAACGCGGAAAAACCATTCCTGACCAACTGGAGGATTCTCATAGATTCCTCTGGAACTCCTATACTAAGTATGACAGGAACATTTGGAGTATGCAGAAATATCGGGGGATATGTCCTCTTCAATCCCTGATACTCGAATTTTAGTCACCCTCGAAGGGTACCCCCAGCAACGCGGAAAAACCATTCCTGACCAACTGGAGGATTCTCATAGATTCCTCTGGAACTCCTATACTAAGTATGACAGGAACATTTGGAGTATGCAGAAATATCGGGGGATATGTCCTCTTCAATCCCTGATACTCGAATTTTAGTCACCCTCGAAGGGTACCCCCAGCAACGCGGAAAAACCATTCCTGACCAACTGGAGGATTCTCATAGATTCCTCTGGAACTCCTATACTAAGTATGACAGGAACATTTGGAGTATGCAGAAATATCGGGGGATATGTCCTCTTCAATCCCTGATACTCGAATTTTAGTCACCCTCGAAGGGTACCCCCAGCAACGCGGAAAAACCATTCCTGACCAACTGGAGGATTCTCATAGATTCCTCTGGAACTCCTATACTAAGTATGACAGGAACATTTGGAGTATGCAGAAATATCGGGGGATATGTCCTCTTCAATCCCTGATACTCGAATTTTAGTCACCCTCGAAGGGTACCCCCAGCAACGCGGAAAAACCATTCCTGACCAACTGGAGGATTCTCATAGATTCCTCTGGAACTCCTATACTAAGTATGACAGGAACATTTGGAGTATGCAGAAATATCGGGGGATATGTCCTCTTCAATCCCTGATACTCGAATTTTAGTCACCCTCGAAGGGTACCCCCAGCAACGCGGAAAAACCATTCCTGACCAACTGGAGGATTCTCATAGATTCCTCTGGAACTCCTATACTAAGTATGACAGGAACATTTGGAGTATGCAGAAATATCGGGGGATATGTCCTCTTCAATCCCTGATACTCGAATTTTAGTCACCCTCGAAGGGTACCCCCAGCAACGCGGAAAAACCATTCCTGACCAACTGGAGGATTCTCATAGATTCCTCTGGAACTCCTATACTAAGTATGACAGGAACATTTGGAGTATGCAGAAATATCGGGGGATATGTCCTCTTCAATCCCTGATACTCGAATTTTAGTCACCCTCGAAGGGTACCCCCAGCAACGCGGAAAAACCATTCCTGACCAACTGGAGGATTCTCATAGATTCCTCTGGAACTCCTATACTAAGTATGACAGGAACATTTGGAGTATGCAGAAATATCGGGGGATATGTCCTCTTCAATCCCTGATACTCGAATTTTAGTCACCCTCGAAGGGTACCCCCAGCAACGCGGAAAAACCATTCCTGACCAACTGGAGGATTCTCATAGATTCCTCTGGAACTCCTATACTAAGTATGACAGGAACATTTGGAGTATGCAGAAATATCGGGGGATATGTCCTCTTCAATCCCTGATACTCGAATTTTAGTCACCCTCGAAGGGTACCCCCAGCAACGCGGAAAAACCATTCCTGACCAACTGGAGGATTCTCATAGATTCCTCTGGAACTCCTATACTAAGTATGACAGGAACATTTGGAGTATGCAGAAATATCGGGGGATATGTCCTCTTCAATCCCTGATACTCGAATTTTAGTCACCCTCGAAGGGTACCCCCAGCAACGCGGAAAAACCATTCCTGACCAACTGGAGGATTCTCATAGATTCCTCTGGAACTCCTATACTAAGTATGACAGGAACATTTGGAGTATGCAGAAATATCGGGGGATATGTCCTCTTCAATCCCTGATACTCGAATTTTAGTCACCCTCGAAGGGTACCCCCAGCAACGCGGAAAAACCATTCCTGACCAACTGGAGGATTCTCATAGATTCCTCTGGAACTCCTATACTAAGTATGACAGGAACATTTGGAGTATGCAGAAATATCGGGGGATATGTCCTCTTCAATCCCTGATACTCGAATTTTAGTCACCCTCGAAGGGTACCCCCAGCAACGCGGAAAAACCATTCCTGACCAACTGGAGGATTCTCATAGATTCCTCTGGAACTCCTATACTAAGTATGACAGGAACATTTGGAGTATGCAGAAATATCGGGGGATATGTCCTCTTCAATCCCTGATACTCGAATTTTAGTCACCCTCGAAGGATACCCCCAGCAACGGTGGAAATCTCCTCCTGACCATGCCCTTTTTTTTCTAGTTTTTGAATTTCTGAGTTGCCCTGTGGAATTTCCCGTTATTTCGTTGCTGGCGATTTTGACAGTTCAGCAACGTTGCTATCTTAGCGCTGGTAAATAAAATGGGAAAATCTAAATTTTGCTTCAATCTGTAATGAAATGTTTTGATATGATGTGCCAAGAATTCACCTCTAGATCCTATACTCAACACTAATAAACTCTATTAGAGAACTGTCATCTTAGTTTTATCTTTGTTCTACATCTCCAAACTTGTTTATTTGTAATACAGCTCTTTATTGGACCGAATTTCCTTATTAAAAATAAGAGAATTTTTATTATACGTTATGTCCTTAATCCTAGTCCAGTATGTTATATTAGCTATAAAAATAGATTATATTTTTTTTTTATTATTCGTTCAAGAAATAATCTCTCCCTTTTATAATACTTCCAAACAGCTGTTCACACATTGTTTTTGTGATGCCACAAATTTCTGAATTCTCATTTTTTTAGAATTCTGAACAATGAGCAATGTACGTTTTGGGGAAAAAACAAATTTAATATGTTTCATAAAAATGCATGTTTAAAACTGTGTTATTGAAATCGTTGTATATTTAAATCAATCTTCTGGGTTTACAGACATGTTACAGGGCGCATGTAAGGAAAAATAACGTTAACGTTGAACCGGGTTGACTTGTGGTTGTTCAATAGCATATAGTACTTTTTGAAACCTTCCTTTTACTTAGGATGATTAGTACTATTGTTTTAATTCAGTTTTTTTATGTAGGAATAAGTGTGTCGTATTTCATTGTAGCTATAGGACTATGTCATATGCTATTTACCAACTACATCGTGGAAGCACGGAAATAAATTACATAAGTTATCATGCGAAACAATTTTTAAATAAATTGAAATTAATTATATTTATTTATAAGTAGGTAAAGTTGTAATATTTGTATATATAAATTTATGTTTCAACTTGGCAATATAATTGTGTTTTTAGATGCTTTTAATATGCATAATCAATAAATAATTCTATGTGTTTTTATTTCAATTTGTATGATTTCGGCATGACGCTACATATTAAATAGTACTATGCTATATATTCAGCTTTACGATATTCAATGAATGTTTTATTTATTTATTTAATTTTTTTTTTTGTTTTTTTGTCGATATTTACCAACATGTATTTATTCTAGCGAATAAAAATACATATTGACCCACTTTCATGTTTTAATTTAATTTATAAAATGTTGGGAGATCTGCTTCTAAATAACATATCTGATCAAATCCAGCGTATACAAGTTAAATATTAGCAGGGTTCCATCCATCAACGCTGAGATGATTTTGAATATGTTGTTAATGCTCCATAAGTGCAGCTGTAAATATTTAAATATAAATATACATAGGAAAATATATTAAATTTTGACATACGTGATGGAGTCCGACATGTGGTCTTCTCATTAGGAGCGAAATTTAAAAAGTCCCAGATAAGAATTGTATCATCATGTGAACTGCTAACTATTTGAAATTCATCAAATTGTAAACGGAATACTCTACCAGTGTGCTCCTTTTGAAAATTTTTTATTATTTATTAAAAGGAGAATATTTTTATCTATGTCACTTACCACAAGCGTGTTAAGGCAAAGCGAATTGGATTGGGCACGTGGATCCAAAGCAGCAACTAAGTCCCAAACTTTAATTTTGCCATCGTAAGCACCACTGACGATACGCTTCGAATCAAATCGAATACAACGCACAAGTTCCTCATGACCCTCAAGAACACGTAAGCAAGCACCACATTCAATGTCCCACAATCTTATTTAAATTATGAATAAGTAACCAAATTCCATGTAATTTCATAAATATAGAGACCTGATTGAGTTATCGGAACTACCACTGACCACCAATCGATCACGGTACTGTAGACAAGCAATTCCTCGTTTATGACCGTTTAATGTACGTACAAATTCGCAACTCGAAGTTGACCAAACTTTAATTGTACGATCGCCACTAGCCGAAACAATATATTTTTCATCAAAGTCAACGACATTGACAGCTGCACGATGCCCAACTAAGACGCGACGTAGTGTAATTTCACTAGGTGAGGTCATATCCCATACAGCAATTGATCGATCTTTAGAACAGGTCACCATCATACCGTTATTGAATCGCAAGTGCAATACTGCTTCGCAATGATGAATCAACGTGTTAACCATTTCACCAGTATTAACGTCCCAGACGCGTACTGTTGAATCTGATGAGCCACTAATTATTACTTTATCGTCATATTGGAGACATAGAACGGAACCAGTGTGGCCAGTAAGAGTCTGTATTTGAAATACAAATTCATTTTATATTAAATCTCGTCATAAATGATATTATTATCATTGTCCTTACCTTTACGCACTGTAAATCCGTTCGGTCCCATATTTTAATGGTATTATCTCGAAGACCTGATACAATCTTTACATCATCATATTGCAGACAATACACTCCTTTTGAATTTTCCGATCGACAATTTATGCGGCGTAGCATATGACGCCCAGTTCGCCAATTATTTTCTATACTCTCAATATCCTTAAAAATAAAAAAAAAATATTAATTTCGATTGAAATAAAATAAATATGATAATACTGACATTCATAATTTTCGGGAATAGTTCACGATAAAATGAATGTGGCCTATGTGTGGTCCCGGGACGTGGCTTAAAAAGATATTGTATCCAACCACGACGTTCAGCTAAACCACGCCACAAAGAATCTGTGCGTACTTTACGCTCAATAAGTTTTTTCCATAGCATTCCTTCAGAAATAACACGCAACCATTCTTTACAAACCAATTCCGCTGCTTTAAGAGAGTCAGCATCGAGGTATGAGAGTATATTTTCGGCAATATGATCGAGACCCTTTTCTGAAAGTTAAAAATTAATATAAATATTAAGTAAATAATAACAGTTTCCTTTTTTTTACATATTTAATATATTATTATATGAAAATAAGTACTTACTAGGTAAAAGAGATATAAAATCTCTCTGTAACATTGGCTTTAAAAACGCATTAATATGTCCATGTTGATAGTGACACATTCGAGATAACAATTGCTCAACAAAATCTACTTGATCAGTTTCGTTCCATTGCGAAAAATATGTTAAGCAGGTCTCACGTTCTAATTGAAATGTTGGTGATGATTCTTTCTTACGGACGGGGTCATACAACATGGTTGAAGTGAACTATAAAATAAATACAATAATACATCAAAATATTTATCATTAATCAAATTATCAATTTATATATTTCATTGACATAATGACAAACTCCATTCAATGATCCAGCTTGAAATTCTATTTTGGTAATATAAAGTAGATTAATGAATTTTTACATTTTGCATTTTGAAAATTTCCTCATAAAAGATATTTCAATACAATCATTACAAAGACATTGGAATAAATGCAAACCTTTACAAATTATGTGAAACATATTTTGTATATATGTATATATCAATATTAAACATTGTTTGACAACCAAGCAAACTAAAGTAAAATAATGTTATTTCGGAGTGTAGGTTTTCAAAACAATACGTATTTTGGGTATATCAATCAAATTTGTACTTAAAGTAGTTTACGAAATAGGTATAAGAGTACATTGAAGCATCAACACACAGAAATGCAATCGAAGGACAAGTTTTTCATATACATTGTCTGAATCATCAACTCAAAATTATTTGATTCCAAATATATCATTCCAAACAAATAAAACAAACTTACTGGTTGTGAATTCGAATTAGTTTCATCCATAATTTTGTCAGTCTCCATTTTCATCATTTTTTTCTTTAATTTCTATTCTTTTCTTGCGAACTTTTTCAAGCAATGACAATTTGATCGCAGCTTCACTTGGAACTCAGTGAAATCCTTATAAAGCTGTCTCGTTTTCTCGTAGATAATTCTTAAGAGAGTTGAGGCTTTATATTGTATGCTATTGCATCTCACAAATTTACAAGTCTACTACAATTTTACAAATTTCTCGTAGCTGATATAGTTTACTTCCTTACTCCAATGAAAAATTCCACAAGTTCACACTTGGCAATACAATAAACTATTGCCCTAACTATTTCAATCATGACAAGCGTAATTTATCTAAGCAGCACAAATTAATTATTTCATTCATTTGACTAAATTTATAGTGAGGAATGATTTTTTACAAATTTTATAAAATATTTACAAAAATTCACCAAATAAATGTAAACCATGTACTACACAATCGCTACGTCATTTAAAATCGAAGGAAATTTATGAGCGAAAATCGAATATAAAAATCCACAACCCACAATCCAAGAATCCACAAAGAGTCCACATTTAAAGAGAAATGGCGGCCCTATCTACCTATAAGGGTTGTATTTGAAAAATAATAAAGTAATAATTCGGTAAAATGTAGAGAAAATATATTTAGTACTAAAAAATTTTTTGCAAGTAAACAGGAACCAAAAGTAATAAAATAACGAGCCAAAACAAATTGTAAATTAAAGTTTATAGAGAATTTGTAATTAAAAAGCAATGAAGCTTACCATACCGTATTTTTTGAACAGAGGTCCTTAATATGAATTATTTTAATTATAATTAAGATTGAATGGAGTAAGTCTTTTAATATTTTACCCTCACGACAGAGGCATCGATGTATGCTTTAATCGTGTTTAGCACTTTACAACGCTGGTCCTAAAGATCATATGATATGAAAAGTATTTTGACACGGTCGTGACATTCATTATTTATTCTATTTCACAGAAAAGGTTTTAATTTTTCCATTAAAATTATTATAACATTAATATGACTATGAAAAACATTGATAAAGCACTTTTGCTCGATAATCTTTATTTGGAAATGTTCGATCTGATGGAACAACAAGTTCGTTGTAAAATAGATATTGAAAAACACAACAATTCGGGACAATTGTTATTGGCAAAAACTCGATATATTCAGGGTTCACAAAGCATTGGACTGGCGCAAATCCCTACAGAATTAAGCAGCGATTTTAATGCTCTATGTAGAGTAAATGAGGTTTCTTGCGACAATACAATATATGGAAAAGAATTAAATCTTCAGAAGAATGAAATTAATAATAACAATGGGTTTTTAGATCCTCTTAAATGGTTTGGAGCACTTCCGCCAAGCTCATTAAGATTGGCAAGTGAACAGTTCAAAAAATGTGTGGAGTTAGTTGTGCAATCTGCGAATTTGAACTTACAATTGAATTCTATAATAAACAGTATTTTAAAATTAAAAAGAGCTCTCTAGATAAGAAAATTATTAAATAAAACTGCAATTTTAATATCCAAACATAGCACTTTAATGAGTTATAAGTAAACAAATAATTATTCAGCCGTCACTTTGAACGTTAACTGAGCAATGTCACCCAGTCCGCATTCAATAACGTCCCCAGCAGAAATCGGAGCAGCACCATCTGGTGTACCAGTGAGTATTAGATCATTGGGTTCCAATGTCATATATTTTGAGGTGTGAGCAATCAAATCCGGGATTTTGAATAATAAATCTGAAGTGTTGCCTTGTTGTCTCGTTTCACCATTTACTTTGAGCCAAAGTGGTAAGTTATGAGGATCCTTTATTTCTGTTTTTGGTATGAAGTGTGATACTGGGGTCGATGTATCAAATCCTTTACCCAAACTCCAAGGATGACCACTAGCTCTTGCCTCTCCCTGATTTCACAAAGAAATTGATGTATTCTCATTGGAACCTATTTGAAATTGTTTACCAATTCACATTGGGCAGTTAAATCAAGAGCTAAACAGTAACCGCCGACATAGTTCATGGCATCCTCCTTTGAAACATTTTTACAGGGTTTGTCTATAATAAAACCAAGTTCAACTTCATGAGCAACTTTGGTAAATACTCTAGGAATCTAGGAATCAGAAAAAAAAGTAAATATTTTGAATGTTTTCTTTGTAAAAATACATTTACCATCTGCATTGCATTATATACTGACCACAATATTTTCACCCTCCTGGAGATACGACGATGTTGGTTTTAAAAATAGAAGCGGAACCTTCGGGACTGGCAAATTGCGTGCTTTGATTATATCCCTAGGTATAATTTTACAATTTAGAGTTAATCTTTAAAAGAAGAATTTATATTATCCTCACATGTAGTTCAATGCAGCTCCCAAAATTTTACGCCCATTATATACAAAGTTTTTTAGATCCCCACTGGACGCCATTCTTCCTTGCGATATGCTAAAATATCGACTGATTAACATGAGAGGTTTTTTTCTTCCAGAAGCATAGATTTAAGTAGGAAATAATATAAACTTATTTAACTGATAACTTTTGATCTTTGTTGTCAGAAACAGATGTTAAAGTAAATGTTATTGCGTAACAGAAAGTTTGTTCGTATCAATTTGAAATATATTAAGAATTAAGAAAATAGCACCAAAAATAACATATGTTGAATTATACAATATAAATTAAAGCAGAACATTTGTTTAATATATATATTTATATGTATATGTATATATACATATATATTTTTTTTCATTTGTTTTGATTCCCATATCCCGTGAAAGAATTATTTATATGAATATGACGAATTTTAATAATTTCCGAACAATGCAACTCAAAATACAACACTGCAAATAGTTATGATAGAAAACAAGTAAAAATCAAAAGATTTAATTAAAAGAATTTAGTTTTAATATAGCGTATTATTAGTTGTCATTTACTTTCGATTTCGGGTAACTCATGTTATTGTTTTTTTATGTGCTAAAAATTTTGCATAATTCTAGACTGGTAATTTAAACATCTGATTTACAAGTATGTAAGAGAAAGCTTAGTAAGGTAGGTGTTTCATATATTTAAATATTCAGTTTTATCAATAGAATACGGTCAAAATATCTTTTTGGGTAACTTGTTTATTTGGATATCTTCCACGTTTCGCTTCTCAACTTCTGATAACTCATTTCAACATGACAAATCTTATTATATTGTTTAGTAATCCTTCTTTTTTTATGAATGCTTATTTTTTTTTTAATATTACATATTACTTCGTTTCTACGATTATATATATATTTATATACTATATGAACCTGAGTATTAAACAGATATTATTTCTAAAATATTTATGAATGGTTTAAATTTATATTTACAGGACAAAGTCGCAAATAATTTTTCATACTCTAATATTAATCGTAATTTAAACTAACTCCAATAAAAAGCAATGTCGGGTCAAAAGTATTATACGAAACGAAGTCTAAGCGAAAGTTCAGCAGACGAATATTACAATAAAGCTAATTTGACTAAAAGTAAATCCGGGCGATTGAAAAAAATGTGGAGAAATGAAATTATCGTCAATCAAAATTCCATTGTTAAGCAGGATTCATTTAAACAGTGTAAACCAAATCGATTTACTAGCGATTTAATTGATATTGGAATTAGAGTAGCATTAGTCATCGTATTTATGTAAGTTGTCGTTCAGTATAATGTAATTCGATTTCATAAATTTTGAATCGCTTCATATCTTTAACTGTTATTAACTATTAAACTTATATTTCTTAGAAAGCTAGAAACATCGTCTACTTTCGTGAGAAAAATTCATGTTGAGGAGTTGTGGCGTTACAAAAATCCTCGTACTCCGGATTTTGTTTCACCATTTGCATTATTATTGTCAGTTATATTTGGTCCGTTGTTAATAACTCTAATGCATTTTGTTATAACGCGAAATCAAAGTGACTTCTACGCTGCTAGTTGGACATGGACCTTAATATTAGGATTAAATGGTCTAGCAACAAGTTTGCTGAAAATAACAGTAGGCCGCCCTAGGCCTGATTTTTTTTACCGGTGTTTTCCTGATGGTTTAATCGTATTAAATAACATGACTGGTCTAATTGATAATGGAACAATTGATTCACTTAATTGTACAGGAAACATAAAAGACATTAATGAAGGCCGCAAGAGCTTTCCCAGTGGACATTCATCATGTGAGTAATATATCATATAGACGTTGATGTTTTTTTTTTTATATATGCTTTATTAACAGTCGCATTTGCGGGATTTGGATTTATTGCATTATATATTGGGGCAAAATTGCATGCATTTAGTAATCGTGGTCGTGGTCAATCCTGGAGATTTTGTATTACAATTACACCTTTAGTACTAGCAACGTTAATAGCTGTCAGTCGCACATGCGATTATCATCATCATTGGCAAGATGTACTTGCAGGTGGTATAATTGGATTACTTGTAAGTTATAATGTGTATAGACAATATTATCCATCCTTATATGATGAAAATTGTGACCGTCCTTACTCACGCAATAATGCTCTTTATAAAATAAAACATATTTCAAATCAATATACAAAAAAAGATTGGAATAAAACCATTACAAAGAATCAATGTGAAAATAATGTCGGAGAAAATTGTGATGATGATCATGATAGTTCCAAATGTGATGATCATCGACCTTTAATATAAATGCTGAAATGTAGATAATTTATTTAAGTATTGCGAAATAGTATTTATTTCATATATTTGTCATGATTTACCTTTCCGTCATTCTAAATTAATTTTGTTGATCATATCCCTTTAGTTAAGTATTAATCTATACACGATACTTAAATAATAATACCAATGATTTTTTAAAAATAAAGTAGAGAATATTACATTATATATCTATTGTAATAATTAATAGGATATTAGTCTTCATTGATTTATGAAATAAGAAATCGTGATTACTTTCTTTTAAATTGGGTTTAATAAAGTTTTAGATTTTACAATGGTATGAATAAATATTGTTTTTTGAGGAACTAATAAAAACCACAAAATGTTATTGACATTTTTTTATATGTTTCCCACTTCAACAGCGTTAGTTATTAAAAGCTTGCAACAATAATTGTTTCTCTTTTTCTTTTTTCTTAACTACATCAAGGCTTCGTTGCCTCCAAGTACTTTTTCTTAGCTTGATTGGACGACTTCCAACGTATCGACCATCCATTTCTTTCATCGCACGTATAAAATCTGCCGGCTCTCGAAAACTAACAAATCCAAATCCTTTGCTTTTGCCTGTACGTTTATCACGGATAACACGAGCTCTTTGAAACGATGGAAATTTATTAAAAGTACGTGTTAATACTTCATCATTCACATCGTTTCCAAGATCTCCGCAAAATATTCTAAAATCATCATCGGGCCAATCAGCTAAGGACGCATCTTCCCATACAGTGCCTCCAGCAATACGTACAGTTTTTCGATCTTTCTTCTTTCGTTCAGTCGTTTGGAATGATTGTAGAGCAGACGAAGCTTTTGCTGCTTTAATAGCCTCCTCCGCTATAGGGTTAGGTCCAGATTTTTCCGCTTTAAGTTTTTTTAATTTCTGTGTTACGTCGAATTGTATAGCATTTATATCAATATGTGGAGAAGATGCCACTGATGGTACATTGACAGATTGTCGACTTTGATATAGCTTAGGTGCACTACTTAGTACAATTGGTGTTGCAGCTTTATGATGATGGTTGCTGGTACTATTGTTCACTTGAGACGGTACAAAGGTAGGCATAAATGCTGGAGGAGGTATTGGTGGTGGCGGGATGGATAACGACGTACTAGAAGAGGAACCAGACACTGGATGTTGTTGTAGCTTTTCTTGAACTTGACTATATGTATTGGCTGCAATAATTGGACGAACTTGATTTGGTACAAATAAGTTCCTGGATGACACAGAAGACTTTGAAATTTCTGCCTCGAATCGTGAAAGTTCATCTTCTATATTTTTCCGCTTCGTCCCCATCTTTTAAATATCAAAGAAATTCTAACTTTTCAAACACCGTGTTCGCAATAGTTTTATGAATTATAAACAATCAGCGATGCCATTTTATTAAAACATATAACAACACAGCATAATAATACTAAATTAGTATCTGTGAAATATACGAACTAATATATAAAGCAGATATTTAAATAATTTTGATTTATGTATATAAATTATTCTTAAAAATTGCATCAGTTTATTATTTACATTGCATAGTTTATTACGTACTGTAAAAAAATCTGTATTCAATTAACATTATCGAAGTGTGGCACCCCTGTTGATAAAAAGTGTAATAAGTGTTTACACTTTCCAAAAATTAAAGGGAACTAATTATTATAATATTTAGTGATCAAAGAAAACTTATGTATTTTAAAATTAAATATTATAAATAAATATTAATATATAATAAAAGTATCAGATATAATGCGAAAGGATGTTCCAATATTAATATTATATGTATTATATGTACACTGTTGACAAAAAAAAAGAAACATTACTGGCAAGTATCGAGTACAGTCCGGAGTGTGCTGTAAACATTAAATTTTCATTAGTCTATTGTTTTATAAACTTAGTTTTGTTCCGAGATATTTTCCACATAGTACTATTCTGATATTACAACATAATTAAAAATATTGAAATTAATAGCAGGTATTGATTATAAACTCATATCGACGAAAGTACCTATTATATTTACTGCTTACTTTTCCAAGAATTTTTTATACTACGTCGACACTAACGCACCCTCATTTTCACAACATAGATCGACCTATTAATAAAGTGTTAAAAATTTAACTCCAAACTACTGCAGTAACTATAATGGACGACGCAAATCTGCAAGATAAAGAACGATTCGCCAGTAGAGAAAACCACTGTGAAATCGAACGCCGACGGAGAAATAAAATGACTGCATATATAACAGAACTCTCGGACATGGTGCCAACGTGTAGCGCATTGGCTCGTAAGCCTGATAAATTAACTATCCTGCGTATGGCTGTAGCCCATATGAAGGCATTGCGTGGAACGGGCAATACGAGCAGTGATGGAACTTATAAGCCATCATTCCTTACAGATCAGGAGTTGAAACATCTAATCCTTGAAGCAGCAGATGGGTTTCTTTTCGTTGTTTCTTGTGATTCAGGTCGTATTATTTACGTTTCTGATTCAGTAACTCCAGTATTAAATTATACCCAAAGTGATTGGTATGGTACTAGTATGTATGATCACATTCATCCTGATGATCGTGAAAAAATTCGAGAGCAGTTATCAACCCAAGAATCTCAAAATACAGGTCGTATTTTGGATTTAAAGACAGGCACTGTGAAGAAAGAAGGTCACCAATCTTCAATGCGTTTAAGCATGGGAGCTCGACGTGGCTTCATTTGTCGAATGCGAGTGGGAAATGTAAATCCAGATACCATGGTTGCAGGGCACTTAAATCGTTTGAGGCAACGTAACTCATTAGGACCCTCACGCGATGGTACTAATTATGCTGTAGTACACTGTACTGGATACATTAAGAACTGGCCCCCTACGGATATGTTTCCTGGAATGCATATGGAACGACCAGTTGATGATGATATGCACTCATCTCATTGCTGTCTAGTAGCCATTGGTCGATTGCAAGTAACATCAACAGCTTCAAATGATATGTCTGGTTCAAACAATCAGTCTGAATTTATTTCCCGTCATGCTATGGATGGCAAATTTACATTCGTAGATCAGCGCGTGTTAAATATTTTAGGATATACACCTACTGATCTACTCGGTAAAATTTGCTATGATTTTTTTCATCCAGAGGATCAAAGTCATATGAAAGAAAGTTTTGATCAGGTTCTTAAGCAAAAGGGTCAAATGTTTTCTTTGATGTATCGCGTACGTGCTAAAAGTGGGGAGTACGTGTTACTGCGCACACAAGCATATGCATTTTTAAATCCTTACACCGATGAGGTAGAATACATTGTATGCACAAATAGTTCCGGAAAGACGTTGCATTCTAGCGGTCATGAAAATAATACAACTGAGCAATCAGAGCACGTTTATGTGGCACCGGGAGTTGATTACACACTACAAGCTCGTCGAGGTGTTACTCCTACCGGTGCACCCGGTGAGGGAGCTCCGCAATCGATGTATAATACACATGGCATGATGCATTCACATATCCAACCGCAAACTCAGTTACCACAACAAACTAATAGTGTCCAACGTCCTGGATCTGCTCAAAATTCAGTTGCTTATAATTACGATTCGACTCATTCTCCCTTAGGTTATGGGTCTGCAGGAGGTCCATCACCAAATACCGCGCATTTAGCTAAAATACCGAAATCGAACACTTCACCAACTACAGCAGCGCCAGCATGGACTCTACGACAACAACAACAGCCTGTAACTGAAGGTTATCAATATAATCAAACAAGTCCAGCACGTTCCCCAAGTGGTCCAACATACACCCAACTCAGCGCTGGAAATGCAAGGCAAAGCACTTATCATACCGGTGCTTCCAATGCATCGGCTGCTGGTGGTATGTGGGACTGGCAAAATTCAGGTCAGGCTCCTCATCCCGGACTAGGTCCAAATACACATCCACCTCATCCGGGAGCACACCCTCATCCCCATGCTACACACGTCCAAGGCCAACCCCAAGGACAGGAGTTTTCAGATATGTTGCAGATGCTCGATCAAAGCGGTACTACTACATTTGAGGATCTTAATATAAATATGTTTAATACCCAATTTGAATAGGTGTTGGATTTATATATTTCATAATTTTTGTTTTTTTAGTTTAGAAGAATTGTATGCACGCATACCCTAAATTGGTCACTTTATCTCATATTTTTCTAATGTTCTTATGTTCTTTTTATAATGTTCTTATATTTTGTGCACTTCGAATACATATACAATAGGTTTAGTGCAATCAAAAATATTTATATTTCGCATATATTGCTGTCAAGATTCCTTTAAGTATGCAATCACGTACATGATATTGAATTTTTAAATTAAGTTTAGCGTTCGATGAAACACAATTTTGAATTTGAAGCAGTTTAATATGTACACATTTTCGATACGAATTATTTAATTTACTGTAAGTCGTAAATTTCAATAGATGAAAACATTAGCGTAAGACATTGGTAGGCAGATAGTCGGCTACGTTAAGAGCTGTTAATATAAAAGTTGACTCCTTGAAATCTTGCTAATATAAATTATCTTTTGCATTTTAGTAAATCAGATATAAACAATATTATAACTAACTTTTCATGTTTTCAACAAATTTAACTGCAAATAAATAAAATATAACACTAGAAGTAAATAATTATGAAGAAGGCTCAAACATGTGGAAATTAAATAATTGGACAAAAATAAAAGCGATTTCCATTGAGATATTAGCATTTAATCTAGCATATGTCTGTTCAAGTGAAGGAGCTGTGGACTTTGTGGAAGAATTAGAAGCTATTTGGTTTCATTTCTATAGGGACAATGTATTAATTTCGATGTACAACATTATTTGAAATTGTGAAAATATATTTGATCTGATGAGAAAAACACATTTTGTAGATAAAGATATTATTAAATAATTATAGTATACACTTATATATTAATCTTCTGGTTTCTCTGGTGGTGGACCACATGGTTGAAGCATTCTCTCCATCAAGTTGAAACGGATTCGAGCCTTAGATTCATTTTCAGCAATGGCAAAGTAGTTTAGCATATCGTAATGACCCATGTAACTGGCCAAAGAGTCGCGGTGTTGATTTGTTAACCACTCAAACTTTGTTGTATCAGCATGGCCAGTTCCTATGTATTTACTTTGCAAATGTTCCAATTGGCTGTGAATATTATAGCGATCACCCATTTTTACTTATTTATTTTTATTTAAAATAATCTGAGTTTTTGACAAGAAGCATCAATCACAGTTTACAATATATGAAACTAACAATTCTGCTTGTATGTGGCGACAATAATTTGGTGGTGTGTGTGAAAAAGGGGAATATTTTTAAGCGCCAGTGGCATTTTTGGGAACTAAATACAAAATCCCCCAAAATATCCCCAAAAAATTCACCACACCAATAATATATTTCACCATCTCTTAAATATTCAACCCCTTGACAGGAAGAGATTAATATAAGTAAACAAACAAAACTTATTATCAAATTTATATTATTTTCGTTTACCAAACCAATAATCGTAGTTTTCATTTTTGTTAGTACATGATTCAAAAATGTTATTAATATTTGCAAGAAAGTTTACCACGTCTGAAGGGAACATTTATTATTATTATTATTATTATTATTATTATTTACATTTATTTTAAAATGTAATCTTCAGAAATCTATAGTAAAGTGAAAAAGATATTCACATTTAACCAGAATTCTAATGGTAATACACTAAATTTGAGTTTACGAGATTAACTCATGTACAAGCGAATTCACAGTACATTTGGCTTAGTGTTGGCATCAAAGAGTATTTGAGACACAGTGTAGACGCTTTTGGCTTAACCTGGAGGTGAAAGTTTAAAAGAAGTTTTATTTTTTAAGTAACAATGAAAGATGAAAATTGTGGATATATTTTATTATATGTTAAGAACCCAAATTATTCAAAATACGGCTTATTTTATTTTGGTTATATCTTAAAACTTTTTTTTGACAATGACTTAAACTTGAAATCAGAGGAACGTGAATATTCAAATTCCTTAAAATGTATCTTAAGACTAAATAATTAAATGAATTTGATTCATAGTGATTTCGAGATCGGTTTAATTTGTGGAGTATTTAAGTATTTGTCAAATGTATGAAGCGATTTTTTATATATACGTAGGACAATCATCGAAAAAGTTTCTGAACTTATTACGAAGTCGAAACAAAACGACAAGAGTGTTCGTTTATCAGCGATTTCATATGAGCGATATATACAAAGGTTTTGATATAGAAACATGAACATTAAGAAATAAAAATATTGTTAACTATTTCAATAAAAATAATAAAAGCAATATTTTATATATGCCAAAGACTGTTCACACGTACATTCACCAACTGACTGGTTTTCAATCTCATATTAGTTCAGTTTTATAAATACTAATTAAAACATTTCAATGCTTGAAAAACATGTAATACACAACTTTAAGTTTATTTTGATGTTTTTAATTTTTTAAAATCCCTATATTTTGGACGCTTTGGATAGTTCTCGGTCTCACTTTCACTGGTCGAACCCGTAATATTAGTCTCCTCATCACTTGCATCGTTAGATTTTGCAATATCCTCACGACGCTTTCGCATATTCAGCCAGGCCATCATAGTTTTATTATTAGTCTTCGAGCATAATTCAATAGGCGTGTTACACAATTTCGATTTGTTTCTGGAGTTATTTACGTAGTTGGAAACACGGTGCCATGATAATTGAGTTGCTGGACGTAATAAAGCTAAGGCCTTTTCACATGGAACTCGTTTATAATCCAACCAATCCTTAAATTAAAATTGTCTTTTATAATGATCGGAATTAACAATTAACATCACTTACATTAACTTGTTCATCTGTCTCAAGTATAGCAGGCATTCGGTAATGAAGCCATGACATTATTTTGGTAGATTCAAAAGTAATCACGCTGTAGCTATATATTTTATCACCATTTTCATCTTCCCATACATCAAAAAGTCCCGCCATTTTCAACAGATTAATGTTATTGGGGTTCCATGTGGTTTTGTCGTAGATTTTAACCCCATCTTTCTGCGGCATATAGAGCATATGAACAGCTCGTTCAGAAGGTTTAGCTGATTTTGTAGTTTGCCATTCATAAAAACCTTCACATAATACAACACAACGTTGACCTCTTTGAAGTGGTCCACGGTACAATTTTGATTCCATTAAATGTTCCAATCGACAGTTGTTTGTTGTAAGACCATGCTTTCGATAATCACCCTACAAACATTTTATATTAATCTGTTATTTTATATATAATAGTTCACCTTATATAAAATAATTCACCTTATGCCAAAATGGAATCATACCCCACATCATTGGCACGATGACATGTGGGTGATCATCATCAGAGTCATCTTTTCCGAAGTAGTCGGCAGATACTAGAACTGGCGTTATGTCCGAAGGCGTAATATTATAGGAAGGCGCATATTTTCTGCCGCAATTATACTCAGATCTCCACTCAGGAGTTAAATAAAAGTCGTTTTCAATATTTGTTGGCGAATTATCACTTTTAATTTCCGCAGTATCATTTTCTTTGAATTGTTTATTACTTGCAGTATTTGTATTTTTATTTCGAAATATATTTGTTTTATACTTGCAAGCACTAGTAATTTCCTTTGGTTCTAATGTTCTAAAAAAAACTTGGTTACTAATTAGTATTTATGAAAACTGTAATAATACTAACAGGCAGGTACGTCCACACATGTTGAAAAATTTAGCGTTTATTTTGGCTATATATATATTTTATTTCAAAAGTCAGAAAATCTGAAAATTTTTTAATAACTCCGAAAGTGAGGTTTACACATTTCTTAACACTTAACGCCCGAACTATGTAATAAACCTGTGAACCTATGTTATTAGCAATAAGAGGTAATTTGATATTAGTCTATGAGTGATTATATACTCATTACGTATAATATATTTCTAAGTAGTATTTTTTATTGTAGTAGTAACTTTTTATAAAAAATAAAAATTGTGCGTAAAAACTTTATTATTTTTTATCCATACGACTTCTATGTACTTTTTACAACACTGCTCGATCTATTAACATCACTGAGTTGCTGAATCATGTGAAAGATAAACAGACCAAGGGAGTGACTGAGAAAGATATATTTAACTTTAACTGATACATGCCTCTCTGATTCGTGCAGTGCTCAGAACAGTAAGTGGACGAAATCAGTCAAAAAATACCATTAAAAGCTGAAAACCACAAAAAATCTAGTGCTGTCTCAAGGAAAAATTTATTATAAAAAATTTTAAAGTGAATCAATTTTGTTATTTATAAAAAGTGGGAAAGCTTTTGGTGCACATAAATTCATAAACATGTAAATAATCCTTTTGAACCAAAATACATTTGCAGACAATTCATTGTTTTTTTTAGGAGAATGTGAAATGTAAAAGGCAATTGCCAGAGAGTGTATTCTTGAACGAAATGAAGTTTTAAAAACAAAGATATATTTTTTACTTATTACGCAGCTTCGCAATTTGTGAATTATTCAATGAATATATAGTGTTGCTTGAGGTGTGTTACTTCCATAACTGTGTTAATTAATCAATTACCTAATATGATTAAAATTGAACACAGAAGCTCAATTTGAATAACGGATTAGTTTTTGGAATGTTTAATTTTGGATTAGAATGAATACGACTACTGAGCAGAGGAATCCGTATATAATTTATATCATTGAGGATGCACTTTCTCATCCACTTAGGATTTCCAAGTGAATAAGAAATAATACGAAGGAATTGTGGGCATTTTCTGATTTGCTTTTAATAATATAACTATCTCATTCTAGTTCAACATTGCTGAATTACATGGGTTTACTTGTCGTTTTTACTTTTTTTTTTCTTAATGGGAAAATTTGTATCGTTTTTTTTTTAGGTTAAGACTAGAATTTAAATATTGTTTTATGATTTTATAAAAAAGGTAATCGTTTATATTTTTTTTCCTCAATATAATATAAAATAAGTGCTTCGTATTATGTAAATTATTTATCCGAAAAACTTAATTTAATACGGAATACTACAGAATTCTCAATATGTGAAAAGAAAGAAACAACACTTTTATCCGAAGAAATTTTTTCATTTCTTGTCTCAATTATCACGATGAACATACGAACGAAAAGTTTTGCAACCGTGCAATGAGTTAAAAATAATTTTTTGCAACGAAATTTGCAAGTCGCATAAAATAAAATATAATTTCTCATAACAAAGAACTCAAGGTTTATCCTCTGCATACAGACTTGTCGGTTTTATAAAGTAATAATATTATTTTCGTTTTGTTTTTGTGGTCGGTACGAGAAGTCAGGAAATAGAAAATTGAATCTGTTTGCTACAAACAAGGCTCATAGGCAATGCATTAGGCAGTGGAGAAACGGGGAAAATTTGTCTCGGGACGGACGGTCTACAAGGTAGATAGACGGAAACTAATTTGTAAAAACAAAAAAAAAAAAAGAAACTATTCAATATTTAATTTATTGTTGCATATATTTTTTGTTTGTTTTTAAAGATCATTTTGCAGTCTCTTGCATATTGCTTACAACAAAGTAAATGTTTCACACAACTAAATCATCAGCAGATAATTGAAGAAAAACGCACAATAAAAAAATACATCAAAATATTCATTGGAAAATAATTCAATAATTGTCAAAGGCATAGAATTTAATTGCAGATAGTAACACTAAAGTACGCCATTCTTTGGCAGTGGTGAATTTTGGTGAAAAGTAAATAGCTCATGTCCAAATCGAGCCGGACTGGAGATTTTCTTACTATTTTCTAGCAGTGTCAACTTTAGTGATAACACTCAAAGAATTGGGAACTGTTGAATTTCGTATTTAAACATCTTCTCTTGTTTTCTAAATAATGAGTCGCCATGAAGGTAATTTTTACATATTAAATTTCATTTAAACGCAAATATCCATTCTACATATATTGGATATATTCCATTAAGTTACACTTTAAACGAAAAATGTATGTATGTATGAATATATTTATTTTTTAGGAGTTAGTTGCGATTCATGTCTTAAAAATAATTTTAATGGTCGACGTTACAAATGCCTAATTTGTTATGACTACGATCTATGTGCTGATTGCTATGAAGAAGGTGTTACATCTACCCGCCATTTGGTTGATCATCCAATGCAATGTATACTTACTCGATCAGATATTGAGCTATTTTTTGGCGGCGAAATGTTGAATTCAGAACAGCCACAGAGTTTTACTTGTCCCTATTGCAAAAAAATGGGGTTTAGTGATGCTACTCTGCTAGAGCATGTGAGTGCTGAACATTCGGAGACGAGTTTAGAGGTTGTATGCCCTTTATGTGCAGGGGTGCCGGGAGGCGAACCGAATCTAGTCACAGATGATTTTGCTGGTCATTTGACATTGGAGCACAGAACTGGCCCACGAGAGTTAATTTCATTTTTGATATCCTTTAGAAAACAATTGAAAATTTATTTTTATTGTATAAATTTGTATTAACAATATTAAATAATGATAATTCCCTTAACCACATAAACACGACGAACCATCAGCCATACGGCATGGTGGAGGCGTTCGTCGCATCCCAAGTCGTACATTGGGTGGTCCTCGCGCTAGGCGGTCTAATATGCACTTTAGCTCTTCAAGCGGTTTGTCTGCTCTGTCCCCATCTGGACGGGATTCGGTTGATCCGATTGCAGAACTTTTGTCCCAATTGTCTGGAGTACGACGTGGTGGTCCCCAAACATCTCAACTACAACAACTTCAAATGCAAATTCAGTTAGAACGACAGCAAGTAACGGTATAGGTTTTTTATAAATATATACTTAGTTTTTACATTTCTTTTACATTATTATTTTTTTTTTGCATAGGCAACCCGCCAACAATTGGAACGTTTACCACGACGTGCACACCCAATGGCCTCATCATCGAATTCGAATGCAACTATGCAGGAAGTTATTAGTGGAGGAAATGTTGCAGGTGGAAGTGTTTCAGGAACGGTTAGCTCGAATGGTGGTTGTAGAACGAATGAATGGACTGTCAATTCATCATCAACAAACCAACAATCCCAATCCACGATTGGAAGTAATGCTCTCAACGTTAGAGAAGTACATATTATTAAATATAATTTTAATATAATCACTGAAAATAGTTCTCAATAAATAACAATTTTGTATTATAGTCTGGTAACAGTAACGGCAGTAATATTATGAGTTCAAGTGTAACTGGAACGAACGGTAATACACTTGGAGCTGACGGTCAATCGCAGTACTTGCTAACTAAATTCATGCAACCGACTCTGAATGATTTTGAGTTAGCACAAATGGAAAAGGATCGAGCTGATCGGTCAGTTTTATATATTATATTGTTTATTTAAACTGAAGAAACATGTCATTTCATTTATGAATAAGTTATTATATGTGTATTATTTTTGTTTATATATTTTTATAATTTTAGATCTCAATTTGTTCAAGCACTTTTGTTATCAACTCTATCAAGCGTTTCACTTGAAATCTCTAGTGAAGATGTGGTTATTAAAGAAAGTCGCGAAGAATCGCAAGAAACAAATAGTGATAATGTAAATATTGAAAAATCAATTACAAATGTAGAATGTTGTGATCAAAAGGAATCAATGCGCAACAACAACGCAGTAGGGTCTGTACAATCACCAACCAACACTACAGCATCAATTGTAAGTGGTCGCCGACTAGTTAACCAACAGCAACAAACTTCACCAGAGGATTTTACCGACGATTATAAACAACAACAAACATATTCAACAAAAAAGAAGTCTTCTTGTACTGGTGGAACAGGTTCCGGTGGAAAAACAATACAAACCCCCAATTCAGCAGAGAGAGGAATTGAAAGACGTGGACGACCACCACCTCCTCCTGTAAGCAGTGCTTTAGCTACTGGTTCGCAGCCACCGCTGCAACAGCAAACGCAAGGCCAGCAAAAGTTAAAAACTTCTGCAACATCAATGTCTCCATCAAATCAAATCCCTGATACTAGGTAGTGCTATCACCATATACAATATAAACAAGAAATACAGCAAAAACTTGAACATCGTTTATTAAATATATTATTAAAATTTATATAATTATAAAAAGAAACTTATAAACAAATGAACTAATTCTTAAATTATATAGATAACGACTGTTATTTTTTGCAAGTGGCGATTTTTGACTAAAAATTTAAAAGACAGAAATCGTATTCTCTTGTTTAATAAATTCAACCAAATTATAAATGTGCTATTAAAATGAAGGCGATTCTTTAAACACAGATGAAAACAATGCAAATTCACTATTTGCATCCCTATCGAAACAGCTTTACATAACTTTATAATTTATATTTGCATATTAAATTTTGTTGTTTAATCTGTTTGGATAATTAACAATTACCACACTATCAACGAGGATATGATTACATTCACTTACTTTCAATTTTGATCTAAATATTCCTATTTTATAGGAATATTTGTTTATTTAAAATATAATTATTTTGTTAGGCTTTTTCCGTTAATGCATGCGCTGTTATTCCAACATTTGTAAATAGTTTAATATACAAGCAATTATTTTCACATCCAGATAATTTGATTTTTGGTTTAATTTATATAAATATGTTATTAACTATAGAATAGTTACCCCAAAATAAATGTAGTTTGTTGTGAATCAAAAACAAACATAAAACATTTGAATGGTAAAAATAAACATCCTTAAACGTAAAATGCATTAGAAGTTATCAAGAATAAAACTATTAATGATGATATGAATTTCATGAGAATTTTAAATTGCAACAATAAATTATAAAAGCATTCTATTCTGATGTTTTCATAAATATTCAAATATGGAAAAAAGTAAACATTGAAACAGTAAAATCTCTTAAAAAGTAAGTTCGAAAGGAATCAGATATCGATATACTAGATCGATAGATACTCCATATGAGATTGTGAATTTTTAATTAGTTTTAGTGAGAGGACCTATTTCATCATCTTGACTTTTTGTTAATCCATTTATTTTGTTTGAATCAATGGCTCCTTATCATATAAGACAATTCTAAAAATAAAATAAATAGGATATATGGGGAATATTTCAACAACGATTTTTTTAAGTTTTTAATATACTGAAATGATATTTATTTTATTTACAAGAGCATTAGCGTTATAATATAATCTTCCTTAAAAACCGGTATTTATTAATAATTCTTTTTTATTTTTTTAATCATAGTGTATAAAATGTGCCTTTAACAATCATTAAACAATATGCGGGGCATTTCCAAGTCTTCCGTTGATAAAACCGCATTGTGAGTGCAGAAGAAATTTTCCACGGCAGTTTTTATCATCTTTTCCTCTTAAAAGAGTTGTAGATATAGATATAGATAATTCATATATAATTTATTTAAGATTTACCTGGATAATGATTTTCCATTATTATACTTCTAGATAAATTTTTTGCCAATTTCTTGAATAAAAATCGGTTAGCTATTAACCCATCATGCATGGGTCGCATTAAGTGTTTCACAACCCATGAAGAAATTCTTTTTACACAACTGTTCAATAATATTTCGTCCATCTCTATTGATGGACTAAAGGTTGCAAATTCATCATCGCTATCCTCCCCAAAAAGCGAAACGAATTTCCATTTTATAATTTCGTTCCAGCGAAAATCTTCTTCAATTAAATGAGAAAGTGCTTCACTTAAACGTCGCCGTTGCATATAAAGTTCGCAAGGCCAAAGGCTGTTGCGTAAATCAGTGGTGACCTTGGTATTTTTGAACCTATTATCTAATTTCAATTTTGATTCCTTTGGGCTGTCGGAATATGAATTGAAATCCATTGGAGATTTAATATTACCTTGTTTTGGATTCATATTACTCGTGTGTAATATTGTGGCGCCCTCTATTTCTTTGAGTATCATTTCTATTTGTGGATCAGACTGTGTTTGGAAGCCAAAAATATCATCTGCTTCATTACTCCCTTCATTAAATAACTGAGCTAGGTCTTGTGCTACTTTATCTTCACATTCTTCTGCTTTTGTTAAACTTTTAATTAAATCGTTATTTATAGCAGATGGTAATGATCCTATATCTGGTTCTTTTCTTTTTTTTGTTGATCGAAATAATTTCTTCTTTGGTTTTGGTCTTTTTTTATAGAAAGTACGTGATTCGTTGTCGACTGTGATCTGATGTCGAATACTCAATGTGTTATCATCAGTCTGTGTCGATCTAGACTCATACGACTTAGTTTTAATATGGCCATTAATTATCATTTGTAAATTATGGTCGAGGAGGTTTTTTTCAGTGTTTCGACGAATATTTGCTATCTAAAATAAATTTTTTCATTTCCATTAATTATATATTAATCGCTTCAAAATATTACTTTCTGAATTCAAACAAATGTAGGTTTTCTTAATGCTCACTTACAATTTTTATAATTTCCCTTCTATATATTTGAACCACCATACACGACTTCATCGCCTTGTCCTCGAGTAGTTCAGCACACGCCTGAATACAATGTTGATGCGAAGAGTGGTTCTTGTCCATATACCAAGCCTCATAGTTTTCCTTGAGTAATTTTACTAAAAATGCATGATATTGCTTACGTACCTGTAGAAAAGGTGTATCATTGTAAAAAAAAAACAGTTTCTAAAAACACATCACAGTGTACCACTTCATTAAGCTTTGTAAATACAATTCCATTCCATTCATCATCCAAAACAAAATCGTCCTCGCTACTCGAGTATGCCATCAAGGTAATATAAATAATTTAGAGAAATTGTACCTGATGAAACAATAATTAATTCTAGATTAAATATGTTTGACATTCAAAACATCTCCAGGTTGGACTTCAATACAAGGGCTGCCATTTATTGTCATAAGGGTTGCAAATTATTCTAAAAGGAAACTAAAGGACACTTATATACATTTTTGAAAATGTAATTTTAATTTCTAGAAAATAGTTCGTATCACATTAATCATTCCATTTTTCAAAATTGCAGTATTTTCAGGTTATGAACAGATGTGAGAAAAAATATTTCGAATTCCATAATTATACTTCAATGAAACGCATACAAATACTTGATGAATCAATATAAGCAATATATTTATTGTACTTGAAATTTATTTTAGTCAATTACAATATTAATTAAATGTTCAAGAGTTTATAATATACACTTATTTATAAACTGCTTCTCAATATTTTCGAAATATATTTGTATAAAGATGCAATTAGTCAAGAATTTTAACGTTTTCTTGAAGAATCTTGACTTATTAGTCCTTTAGTCCTCCTTTACGATGTAGGTTCTGTATGGTTTGTAATTACATTTACAAATATGTCGCCAATTACGGAAATATTTAACAAATATCAGTAAAGGTAAAAATTGTAATTGTTTTAAATAAGAATATAACATTTTTATTCACGTCCGTATTAGCCAGTACTCTACAATATTTTGCAAATTCAATTTCAAATTACATTTTATACCACAATTTTATGTAATAGTATTTTTATTAACGACTTATTCATTCAGTGCATATTTACAAATGAAATGTCTACATCTGACGAGATAAAAAAATCAAATAATTATTAATATTGGCATTTTTAAAAACGAAGAAAATTTTTAATTATTCAGAATTCTGAAATCGTTTTAAATATTTTTACAGAATGGTGTTAAAAACATAGGTATATTAAAATATTGTTGTTTAGGTTTAGATCATACAGTTTTTGTATATTAATGGTATGCACCTTATGGTTTTTTGGTTAATACGGTAAAACCTAGCATACATAGTATATGAAAACAGCTAAACATTTTTTCGCAAGCTTAAGAATCAATTTGTGGAACTTCGGCCAAACTCGAATTTAATCCAAATCTACATTCCCATCATCAAATGCGAATATATTATTTTGCTGAGTTTGATTACTTCCGGAAGAACCTATTGTAGATGTGATATTATTGCGGGCAATACCATTACCACCACCAATTATATTTCCAGATGTATTCGAAGTTACATTCGACGAGCTTCTGTTCTCAGTATTAGAAACTGGGTTATTTGTGTGAATTGGACACTCCACAGTATTTTCAACTACAATATCATTTTCTTCTTCCCCAGCAAGAGACTTTCTGCATATTGGGCAAGTCCCATGAAGATCTAACCACGGTACTATGCAATTTTCATGATAAATGTGTGAACAAGGTAATTTTCGAACGATCTCGTTTAACATAAAATCCTCCCAACAAACAGAGCACTGAAGTTTTTTGTCAACTTCATCATGTGTGATTTCAACTTTAGGTATTTCGTTTATTTTCTCTTTTGCTAAAGGAGGTGGTCCTGATGTCTCCATTTGATTTAGCAATTGAGTGACGATAGTATCAATACCTTCGCGTCCCCAAGCATAGTCACCTGGATTACCCATAAAGAACATTTGAGAATTTCCAAATGGACTATCGACATCACCCGAAATTGATTGAAGAAAATCCATGAGTACGTTATCTAGCCTATCGTAGTTCTGTTGTCGCACTCTGCCTCCAGCTGTACTGCTACTACTTCCGCTGCCACCGTTATTGCCCAAAGTTAACAGGTTTCCGCGTCGATTACTGGGATCAAGTGATATTTCGACATTTGGTCCATTCCGAGACATTAACAAAGTAGCAATTTCGCCACGAATGGCATTAAGATCATTAAACGGATTACCATCGTGTGTAGCTCCCGTTGATCTTACAGCCCCTTCACCAACATTTGTACTTGAAGAATTATTTATTGCCGGTGCATTTGCAGGAAGCTCCTCGATAAATCCACCTGAGCACAAGGGGCAGGTGTAGTCCGCATTTGGAATGGTTATCTCAACATTGCACATATGACAATAGAACCGCGTGGGTACCTGCGAACGTTCTTCTACAACGGCTTCAGCCATGGCGAGACGAGTTGAGATTGATGTTAAAAGGATTACTCAACTTCCAACTAATTGAGATATATGCGTGTAGTATTCGCCACTAAAAATCAATGAATATTTCTTATCGTCTGAATAGGTTTATGTAAATTTTTCTATGTAGTTTAACTGACGATTTCATGTACAACTGCACCTTTTACATATTATTTTTATATGAACTTAAATGAAGAACACCGTAATTTTTTTACTTTATTTCCGAAATGGAGACTGTTGGAGGAACTATAATAGGTAAAATGTCAAATGAAGTGTTCAATGAAAAAAAAAAACGGGACTAGTATGGATATGTTCGAAAAGTAATATTTTTTTTATATTGATGTTTTAATTATTTTCTCTTGACATAATTATATTCTCATTCTCAAAAAGTTGATTATTAAATTTATAAGTAATATGGAAACAAACAAACTCCGAAAAAAGTATTAGGAAAGATATCAAAGTTGAGGTCGGAGATATCTTATGTGAATATATAAAAAATAGAACAATTTTCTATAAAATAATTACCGGAATCTAACGAAATCAGAATTATAAAGAGGCATAGTATTATTATTATTAAGTCCAATTAGACAGCATTTGCTCAATAAATTGTTTGGAAAATAATACTTTACGAGGGTTTAAGATTTTTGTGATATGGCAATTCTGTAATTAACCTCAAATATTACTTGTCATATTAAGAAAGAAACAAAAAGTCATCATCGGCAGTTCTGAATTGAAATTGTTTGCAGTTTTCAAGATTCAGGAGTTAAGAAATATTTGATTTATTTTTTCTTGAAAGCATCGTTATACTTAAACCATGTCAATTTTGGCTTATAACGGTGGATGTGTCGTAGCAATGCGCGGCAAGGAATGTGTTGCAATTGCTACTGATCGGCGTTTTGGCGTTCAAGCTCAAACAATCGAGACCGACTTTGAAAAGGTGTTCCAAGTTAATCCTCGTATGTTTCTGGGGCTTGTCGGTTTACAAACTGATATTTTAACCGTTCGCGATAGATTGATGTTTAGAAAAAATTTATACGAGACACGAGAAAATCGAGAAATGGTGCCAGCAAGATTTTCTGCAATGTTGTCGAGTTTTCTGTATGAGCATCGTTTTGGACCATACTTCATTGAACCTGTAATAGCTGGATTGGATCCTAAAACAATGGAACCATTTATTTGCAACATGGATTTGATTGGTTGCCCAAATGTACCAGATGATTTTGTTGTAGCTGGAACTTGTGGGGAGCAATTGTACGGAATGTGCGAGACCCTTTGGAAGCCTGACCTCGAACCGAACCAGCTGTTCGAAGTGATTTCTCAAGCAATGATTAATGCATTTGATCGTGACGCTATCAGTGGTTGGGGAGCAACAGTGTATATAATCGAACAGGACAAAATTACTGTAAAGACTCTCAAAACAAGGATGGATTAAGTTTTTAACGTGTATTTATAAAATGCAGGTTTATGAATTATTTCAAAAATATGAACTAAGGTTTTTTAATAAACGGATAAATGTTAATAAAGTAATAAGCCAGGTTTTGCTTATTTAAAATATATTTAATTGCATCTTTTCATATCTATAAAAATGTTAGTTATCCGTATTATATTGTACGCTTTTAATAGCCATTGCAATAGCAGCTTCTTTAGTGGTTGCTCCTCCAATAAATCCCGAATCATGTACAAAAACTAAATTTGGTATGCCGGCGACTTTCGAAAGCTCCTCATCTCGTAAACCACGCCATGGAGATGGTAAAAATTTTCTACCAACAAAACTATGTGGTGATACAGGTACCCCACATACACGCCAATTTGTTCCTTCTTCAAATATGACTAGCTTGGGAATACCAATAATTCCGTATTCTTTTTCCAAATCACTCAAATGAACCTTCCAAGGACAAAATTTTTTTAAAAGTAGTATTTCACCAGTTTCATAAATGTCTGTCGAACTTTCAATAGCTTCTCGTACGTATTTCCGAGCATTTAACCAAGAGTAACCTATTTTAATTACCCTGTCCACGAACTCCTTGCCAGCAACCTCCATTGCTTTTTCAAAACGTTCATATTCATTTGAAGATTCTGTTTCATCCCACGAAGGATTGAAATCGGAAATTCGTGCAGATAAATTAGTAGTAATTTTATAAACAGGCTCGTCTTTAAACATAGGAACTCCATTATCGATTCCATCGATTTCACTAATAAAATGTTGGTAAATTCTTTTAAATACGAGATTTAGATTGGAAGGTGATAAACTAATGTTTTTATTTCGCTTTAATATCACATTAATAATTTCTTTGCCATAAAAGTTGTATATTAAACCAGCGCTGCTCAGTCTAAAATAATAAGTCATTATTTTCCAAATATAGAAATATTTTAATTTTTAACATACCTAATATTAAATTCAGAATCTAAGTCTGAATCTGGATTTAGAGAACTGTAAGTCTCTTGAAACGAATGTTGATGGTGATCATAAAGCCTACGTTCATGGTCGAATATTCCTCCAACATCAATAATAATATCACAACTGTCCTGAAGTAATTTTATATCTCGACTTCTTAGAATTTGCGCATTTTCATACTCCGGCAGCTGTTTCAGCATGAAGCATGCTAGGACTTCGTCGCAGTGAAATGTACCATTGTGGGTGCCAATAATTGGGGGACTATTACGAGGTTTTTTCCTTGTTTCTAAATCACTTGCTTGAGACATATTGATGTTTAAATATCTAAATCGAGGGATGGCTAGGAAACGCCGCGTTGAATCTTTTAACAATCTGAACGAAAACGTCATCACCATGCGGTTTGTTCTCTTTTTTGTTTATTTTATTCAAGGGTTGCCACTCAGAGCCAATTACTAATATGGTATCCACTGCATCGCAGAGGTTCAACACATACCTATAGTGGTATATATAATGAACATACTCACATAGCCGTAATGTGAATTTTAGAACATGAGGCAAACTTACAAATTCATAAATAAATTTGGTAATCACACCAAAGAGTAATTTCTGTTAATTAACGAGTTCTCGCTAATTTAAAATCAAAGTATTCAATGACGACAGAAACCCGAAATTCGAGAGATGAGACGAGAGACTACTATTACCCATTTTCAGTTATAAAGCCGCGCGGCCAACAAGTAGGTTGATCAAGTTTTGCATCGCTTCTTAATCTATTAAATATGGCTGAAGCCAGATTAAGACGAAATGTAAGCCGTCATAATGAAGAAATGTAAGAATTAGCTTCAATAAATATTTTGCAAGATATAGTGTAATGAATTTAACCGGTACCTATCTACATCGTACATACATCCATATTCCGGAAGCATCAGTACAAATTTACTAAATATACAAGAACTACATCAAATTATAAGTTACAAGGGATTTAAATATACTATTATCACTAGTTCGGTTAACAGATTAAAAACAGAAATAATGTCTAGATACCTATATTTTGGTATATTGTTCAGAAAGAGAAACATTTTCTTTACTTATAATTTAATAATAATTTTTTTGTGGGTGGTGTAAACTGTTTAAGTTATTAAAGTTTTTTCATGATCATTAATTCACTTTCTATAACAGTTTCAAGAGCCACATACTAACATATACACACATGAAATTAATAACAAATGGTTACATAATTAATTAGTATAGGTGCAAACAGGAAAACGGTTAAAGCTTGTCTAGGAATGAACTCCATTCATTTGAGCTTGGCTCTAGCTCATTCGATTTAAACTTTTCCAAGCTTACGAACAATAAACTGAACTTACAATGAGAGAAGATTCGCTTATGGTTCGAACCCCACAAACCAGAAGTTAGTATATTTTGAATCGCGTCGTGATGATGACCTCAAACGACTGACGAGGTTTGAGAACTCCGGAAATATATAATAAATATACGAAAAAAAGAAGAAAAAAATTATTTGAGGTAAAATAAAACCACCTCTTAATTTTATACGACAACGAATCGTACTACGTAAAAAAGAAAAAAAAAAATATTTGAGGTAAAATAAAACCACCTCTTAATTTTATACGAGAACGAATCGTACTACCAATAATCATAAAGTATTGCATCAATGAAAGTCAAATAACTCGTTTCAATTAAATATTCAAATATTTTTACAGTACAACAAAATTACCGAATTACGCTGCATTGTAAAACAAACCAGTTTAGTAGCTTTCAAGAATGTAATTATAGAATAACTTGCATATAATTTCAACGAAAAAATTGAAGGGTTTATACTTTTCATTTACATTGGCCAAGACAATAGCCGTACGAATAGTAATTGAAAATGAATAGTGTGAGAAACTTAATAAATACTTACCAACGCGTGCCAAAAGTTGAATTGTGTTGAAAACAATATTTTGGGGTCGGTTACAGCCATTTTATAGGAATTCATACTATATTGAAAAATGTATATATTTTTTTTAGATATTTTAATGATAACCTATTATTTGTTCAAAGACACCAGAGGCCTACATATAATATGGAACAAGAGGAAATTGGCAAATTTCGAAGAGCCTTGCCTCAATTTATCGCTGTTAGTGTGAAGAACATTTTACTATTTGGTATTTAATAACGATTATTTTGGTCCAATTAATTTTATTGAAATTTTTAATTAGGTTATGGGATGACGCTAGGTTTCCCTACAATCGTTATACCCGCAATACAAGGTGGTGATGGTCGTGAACCTAGTGACATAGTATTGAACAGAGAGGAAATTTCATGGTTTAGTATGCGACGTGCCAATTCACAGTGTAAACTATATGATAAAATTTTAAATTAATCACATAGGTTCAATAAATCTTATATGTGTGCCGCTGGGATGCCTTTTTTCTGGACTATTAACACAACCTATTGGAAAACGAAGAGCTATGCAGGTACTTCATCAATACCTATGATGGTCTATATAACCCCGTTCATTACAAATATGCCATATTCTAGTTTGTGAATTTGCCAATTTTAGCATCATGGTTACTATTTCATTTTTCAACGAAAACTCAGCATCTCTATGCGGCTTTGTGTTGCAGTGGATTGGGAGGTGGTCTTATGGAAGCACCTGTAAGCACATTGTTTAAACTGAAAACTAGGTTGTAATATGTATGTATATCTATCTCTCAAGTCACACGGCAATAGGCCTTCGACGGCTGCAGAGTCAATTATATACATATACATCTTAAATAGTATATATTGTAGATATCCTCTATATGCATTATGGTATTAATTGTAACTGCACTTCTTAGGTCTTAACATATGTTGCTGAAATTACAGAGCCACAATATCGCGGTATTTTATCAGCACTTGGATCTACATGTGTTATAGCAGGTGTTTTCATACAGTTTATTATGGGTTCTTTAATGGATTGGCGAACCATAGCGGCTGTAAGTTCAGCGTTTCCGGTTATCTCAATAATTGCTTTGTGTTTCGTACCAGAAAGTCCGACATGGCTAATTCGTGAACAGCGCTTCAAAGAAGCAGTAAAAGCATTGCAATGGCTTCGTGGATGGGTTCCCGAATATAAAATCGAGTCAGAATTCAATAAACTTTACGATGATCTGATTACTCAACCAGCCTTAGAAGAGGCTAAAGAAAATAACATTAAAGCGAACAAATGTACACATTATTCGAAAATGTTTCGCAAAAGATCCTTTCTGGTACCATTTCTTTTAGTTTCTTTCACATTTTTCACAGGTCATTTTTCTGGAAAAACCACATTGCAGACTTATGCTGTACAGGTCTGTGCATATTACTATATTAAATGGCGAATGTTAACTTTATACATATTATGTTTTCAATAGATTTTCCACACGTTGAAGGCACCCATAAATAAATACCATGCAACCATTTTGCTCGGTGTTGCCGAGTTAATAGCCACGATTTTATGTGTATTACTTATACATTTTACTGGAAAACGTCCTTTGGTTTTGATCTCAACAATCGGTGTTGGAATATGCTTCTTTGGAACAGCCACATATGCACATTACTTGAAAGTCGTTCCTGGTTTTGCAATTAATAATGTAGTTGTAAATGCGTCATCGATAGTGCCGAAAGAAGATATTATATCTCAGAGGAATATAACGGATATTTTTGAATCAGAACAGAAAGCTCTGCTGTTTTCAACGACCAGTATTATGAAAAATAACGACGATATGTTCATGAATGTTGAATCTACAACGCAACTTCCGATTCAATTAACACTAGAGGCTGATCAAGAATTTGAATATTTTAACCGTACAAAACGTCAAATGCAGGAAGTCACTTCAAACAGAACATCCTATGACTATGCTGAATACAATGAAACCAGTACTGACGAATCTTCAAGCACAAACACAATGTTGTTATTATCCAATGGCTCGGAACCCAAAGTGGCACTAACGAACTCCACTGATACAATATTAAATGAATTCGTAATAAAAAACCTTTCAAATGACCAGATACACTCGGCAGATCAAGCGGCCAATGACATTTTGTTAACAGTGCCCAAACAAGAAAAGAATTACTTAGTTTGGTTACCACTAATTTTACTGTTGGGATCTGCTTTTTTTGCCCATTTTGGAATAAGAATGATTCCATGGATATTGATTGGTGAAGTATTCCCAGCACCAGTGAGAAGTACGGCGTCGGGATTAGTGAGTGCCATAGGGTATATATTTGGATTTTTGGCAAATAAATTGTTTTTGCAAATGTTATCTGTCTTAACGATGCCTGGGACATTTTGGCTGTATTCAGCAGTTGCTCTTTTTGGTGCATTAATATTGTACTATATTTTACCAGAAACTGAAGGTCGAACTTTATCTGTAAGAATATATAATTTTTTTATAGTTTAAAATTTTATTTTGAAATTAAATTTACTTCCAGGAAATAGAAGCACATTTTTCCAAAAAATCAAGCATCAACCTATTGCGAAATTCTTCTAAATCACATAATAATAACAGTACACAACTGGATAACTTACAGAACATTCAAATTCCAATTGGACCGTTAGCGGAAGCTAAAATTATTCAACTTCAACAGAGCGATTTGTTGCCCAATAGCATGCCGTTAGGAAAAACGAATTTAGCTTTTGAAGAGAATAATACAACGCATTTGTGAATTTGCAGGCAGAACATGTTTACAAGTATTATAATTTTTGTTATATAGAGATAAAATTGTTAATTCATCACTTTTGATGTTCAAAATGTTAAAATTAAGTGCCAATATTTTATATAATTGAGTAACAAACTTTACTATTCGTTTGATTATTATTAAATTGTAGTATATTTCAAATAAAGTTATCTATGTTTTTGTATGAGTACTCCAAATGAAATATTTTTTTTTAATATTAGTTTTATAGTCATCCTATGTTGTGTTTCAATTCCATCGTTTCGTCGTAGTTTGACAGCTATGCAACGTAACTATTTCAGCGCAGGTTTAGCAAATTGCACATATTTAAGGCGTCGTTGCCGATATTTTCTTCAATAATATAGGACGATTAAAAAGTGAATATTCTATTTTTTATTCATAGACGTTATCGGTTGAAAAAAAATTGAGTGTAATTCTGAAAAATACAGACGTGTACTTCTTGTGTGCCAAGTTTAGATGCACTGGCTGGTCGAATTTTTGGAAGTTCAGCTAGCTAAATAGTCGCATCTCCAGTATTCGTGGTAATTTATCTAAATTTAAAAATAAGAGCAGAATATTAAAGAAAAATGTTTCCAATCGATTCGATAAACGGTCTGATTTTTAAAAGTACAATCGTATGGATGTATTTAGACATAATTACATATTACTACCAGTGAAAAGGCGTATGTTCTTTTTCATTGTCATTGCACATATAAAATGCTATGCAGTTGTGAACGAAATGAAAAAAAAAAGAAAATTTGTCTCATAGTATCTCAAGATATACACTCCTTTCTGTGACATTTCTTTTCGTGAATGTTCTTGGTTCATTTGTACTGAATTGTATGTCAATTTCATTTTATTTGTTTGTTTATTACTTTGAATCCATATGTAAACAATGAAATAAATACTCTGTGATGTGATTTTTGTCAATATCTGTGTTTTATATCATTAAGATTTCATACGGTGGATTGATCTGTTTTATGTGCAAAACAGTCGCAATAGTCAATATTATTGAATTTTATATATCAAATATAGTTTTGGATAATTTCATCCATATTTATATTAATTACATCAATATTTATGTGCAATTTATACAAAAACAATTAATGACATTTTTACCCTTGTTGCGATAAGCTTTCAACAGATTAAACGTTTTATTGATTAATTTTGCATTTTTTTAAAAGCTCATCAAAATTTCCATAAGGATAAAATTTGGTTGTCCAATTATTATGTTCTAAAAGTCTCCAATTGTGAACTTTTGATTTCATAGCTATAAACATTGATATATTTTATCTTATCGCTATTCGTTTGTTTTTGTTTATCGCAAAACCTGAAAGAACATTAATTCTACTCGAAATGAAGAGTTTATTCTTGTAAATAAGTGCAACATATATCCTGAGTACACTTGTTCATTTGGAAATAGAAGTTTCCGAATAAATAGTGTCATAATTATTAATATTAATCTGTGTTCGTTTTTCTATTTCATATTCTAAAACTGATAAATATTTGTTTGTTGGGATTGTTTACTGCACTTTGGGCAGTAATTAGAATACGGGCTGATTAGTTATGTACTGGATTTGTAAAAAGTATTATTCTTAATTTTTCAATAGAATTTATCATTCTTTACCATATATTAATATCTAATATCAACACAATATTAGATTAAAATTTAAAAATAAAAGTGTCAATTTATTGTTTTTTTTTTTTTTATTTCAGATTAATATTGAATGGTTTATAACTAAATAAGTACTAATTTCTGTATAAGTTTACAATTATGGAAAAGAAAATGTCATCATCATCTCAGCCACGCATATTAAAAAAGAAACATTTTCGCGTTAAACATCAAAAAGTAAAATTGTTTCGAGCCAATGAGCCAATATTAAGCGTGTTCATGTGGGGAATAAATCACACAGTATGTTTCTGATTGATATTTATTAACTGTTGCGTTTACATTTTTATTTGGTAATGAAATTTATTTGCAGATAAATGAGTTAAGCCATGTTAATATTCCTGTGATGCTACTACCGGATGATTTCCGTGCTCATTCAAAGATAAAAGTCGATAATCATCTTTTCAATAAGTATTAAAAAAGAAGAAATATTTTGTATATAATAGCTAATATAAATTTTTATACAGAGAAAATATGCCATCACATTTCAAAGTAAAAGAATATTGTCCATTAGTGTTTCGTAATTTGCGTGAACGATTTGGAGTAGATGATGTCGATTATCGTGAATCTCTGACACGATCGCAACCAATACGGTTCGAGTCATCTGGTAAATCTGGAGCACAATTTTATCAGAGTTACGATAAATTTTTCATAATAAAAAGTTTAACGTCAGAAGAAATTGAACGCATGCATGCATTTCTGAAACATTATCATCCGGTAAGTGAATATTTTAATGATTTTGATGATGATGTGTAATCACATAAAATAAATCGAAATACATATACGGTATTTCAGCATTTGTAGTTGTAATTTTTAAAATAATGCTAATTTATTTGTTATTATAGTATACTAAAATATTTATCTGGAATATTGGAATTTCTTTAATCGCAATATTTCCGTTAACTTTTACAGTATGTAGTTGAGAGGCATGGAAAGACACTTTTGCCACAGTATTTGGGTATGTATAGGATTACAGTTGAGAGCGTACAATATTATTTCGTCGTTATGCGCAATGTATTCAGCTCACATTTGACTATTCACAAGTAAGTTCACTCGATTAACAAATTGTAAACACTTTGTAAAATAGTAAACATATTGTAGTTTTTAATTGAATTATATTGCACCAGTATTTTATGAACACTTTTGGTTCCGTTCATCTTTGTTGTATGTTGATATATTTTGCATTCCGTGCTTGTAAAGCAGTCACATTTAATTTTTAATGTGTCATACAACTATTGTTTTATTTCAGAAAATTCGATTTAAAAGGAAGTACTGTTGATCGCGAAGCTTCAGAAAAGGAATTGGAAAAAAATATTCCAACTTACAAGGACAATGATTTCATGAAACAAAAAATTAAACTTGAAATTGGGGAAGAAGCTAAGAAAAAACTTTTGGAAATGTTAAAAAATGATGTTGATGTAGGTATAAGTAACATTATTTATGTTCATCCAGTTTATAAAGATTTACATTTTAGCTACTAACAAAACTACACATAATGGACTACTCACTTTTGGTTGGTATACATGATTGTGTGCGGGCAGAAGAGGAGGCATTGCAGGTGGAAACCTCTCAGGCTGCAGGTCGAAGCGAGAACAGTGAGAGTGAAGAATGCGATAGTGGTGAGCGGTAAGTTATATAAATTATGAATATTTTTAATGAATAAGATACATGATACCTTGTTTCTCACATAGATGGACATATAATACACCACCTGACTCCCCTCGCGGAGCACAATACAATGAAGTTGTATATGAAGTAGACATATATGCCATTCCAAGCATTGAAGGTAATTATTATTAGTGTGTAAAACAATTAATAAAATGCATATAATACATGTGTTCTTTTTAGAACGTCGTGAAATTTACTTTGTTGCAATAATAGATGTTTTAACGCAATATGGCGTTAAAAAACAGGTTTGTTCGTGTTTTTTTTTAGTTTGGTATACAATATTAAATATTGGATTGCAATTTTAGGCTGCCAAAGCAGCAAAAACTGTTAAGTACGGCAGCAATGTCGACGGAATTTCTACTTGTGATCCCGAACAATATGCCAAGAGATTTCTGGATTTTATGGATAAGGCTATTGAGTAAATATCGAGACTAAGACAGACTAAATTACATTACATGCTTTCAAACTAATAAGCATGTGATATTGTACATTGCATTGTTCAAATTGCTATATTGCTAAAAATAGTTAACTCTTTTTCAAAAGATTATTTTTCGGCAAATAAATATATATATATATTTTATGTTATTAACTTACGCTATAAACATGAACTAATTTCTCATTATTGATAATACGTATATAATCATTATAATTCAAACATTTTATACTATGTATCAGTTTTAATTTTTAATACTTAAAACTTATTTATATTAAAAAAAGTAAACAGGAAGAAAATTATTCATCAAATTAGATGCAATGCCAAGTTTGCATATTCAAGTGTAAAGTGTAAAGTGCACAATGAATACTCTTCTTCAATGTAGATTAAAATTATATAAAAATAAACTATTTCAAATGTAAAGATCTGTTTTATTCTAACAAACTTATTGAATTTACATCAAATATACAAATGCGTGGGAAAATCGAATATATATAAAAGCTTTTCATTGAAGAGAAATTCTCTATTAAAACATTACAATTCATTCTATATCTATCTCGATGGCGCGGCAGAAGAATACAGAGCCACATTCAGATCCAAAAGAGAAATTAGACGATTAGAAACTAAAATTCAATGCGGAAAGAATTGGTAATAAGATAATCGAAAATAGTTCGTTGTGGAAATTATGTTTGATGGTGTTTTTAATTACATTAGATCAAGGATTTATGTGCATTGACATTGGAACTGTCACGATCACTGCCAAAGTTGTGCGATTGCGTTTAATGCACAATATTTTAATATACATGCTCTAAAATTTCTGAAATTATATTTGATATATTATACCGAACGCATCGTTTTTCGGCACATCAAAAATATAAAAGGTTGGCATCATTGCTCTAAAAATTATTCAAATGTCAAAACAGTGAAGAAAAGGAATACATCTTCTAAAAATATTTTAAATTTGTTTAAATTATAAAATATAGAAACACAAATAAAATCTTTAATATAAATCAAGATTACATCATGTCTTTCGATAACGATATTAATTTCATGGACAATATTGAAGCATGCCGTACGTGTGGAGTTTTTTTTCTGACAAGCTCTAGTCTTCTGCGCCAAATATTTACTCCCGCCGTTGATGATCCTGAAATGATGTGCATACGAAGAGAACTGAATTCTTGGAATATTCAAGTAAGTTGAAGACTTTGATTTTTAATAGTTATTGTAACAAAAAAAAAAAAATATTTAGGTCAGCGAAAACGATGGTTTTCCACAATTTATATGCACAGGATGCATACATGAGTTTCAAAATGTCTTTAAATTTCGAAATTCTTGTATAGACATTCAGGAGCAATTCCGACATTTCTACAATATACGACAAGAAAATGAAAATTTAGTTCATGTAAAAACTGAAATACCCGAAGAGACGGAGGAAAACACTTGTGATTTTATATATGTTGATGATATTAGTGACACAGAACATGAAAATCTATCGTTTAACATTCCACATGCTCCAATTAAGGAAGAATTACTTGAAGATGTTGCAATACGACCTGAAAATGCAGTAACATATGAAGATATTCCGAGCACAAAAGTACAAATTGAATTCGAAATGCATACATCTTTAGAAAATTCCTCAAACTTAATTCAATTAGATATGCCATCTCAGTTGAATGCAGAATCTGAAACTAATGTTATGGTAGATTGTAAAGAAGTCACTTCTGAGAATAATTTGCGTATTAAATGTGAACTCTGTAATCAAACATTTGCAAATAATCATCAACATAAGTTGCACATGAAACGCATTCATGAAATAAAAGATTTAGAGTGTCATATTTGTGGTAAAATATTTAAAAACTCATCAGCCACACGGTTGAAATTCCACATGAAATGGCATAAACTCTGTAAACATACCAAATGTACTCAATGTAGTTTTGTTTGCAGCTCTCGCGAAAGTCTCAAAGAACATATACGCGAAACACACTCAAAAATAAACTGTAACATTTGTAGTAAACGTAAGTATTTTTAACAACATATTATTAAACATATATTTAAATATATATTTTGATACTTTTTTAGTGGTTTTTCCTAAAAGAATGGAATATCATATGAAAATTCACACTTCCAATGCGGTGGACCAAGGTACGCATTGTGATAAAGGTCTGTATAAATGAATAATATACTTAGCTTTACACCATAAAATGATATCAATATTTTCAACTAGTGTCAGGCTTTTCATACGAAAGAGATGATCACGGAAACACAAATAATTTAAACGGTATATTTTTGAATGATACCCAGGATGAAGAGAAAGTTTATTCAGATGTTCAAAATACATTTAGCAACATTGAAATTACATGTACATTATGTGATAGAAAATTTGAAAGTCAAAGCGAACTTGAATTACATGTAAAAAGACAACACCACTCAAAAGCTGTTGGCAATGAAAGTAATGAAAACTCTGAAAATGTAATCCTGTACGAATCTTTTCCTCTGGAACGGAAAGAATCTGATGTAATTCATTGTATAAACTGTAATCAAGAATTTTATGACCAGAAAGAACTTGATAAACATATGCTACATTACCACAATGGAAACATATTTGAAAATTCATTTGATGGAGTTAGCAGTGATAATTTTGGAAACACCCGACAGGAAACTGAGGTATCAGAAGAATACATATTTTCTCAGGATTATGAAAAAAATGAAGTTAACGATGAATCCAGTATTTGTAATAATCAGTTCAGTAATCTCCACAATTTTGGATGTGCTCACTGTCCCGAAACATTTGAGAGTGTTGAACATTTAAGACAGCATTATGATGAAACACATTCAAAAAAACCAAATTTTGAATGCAAGACTTGTGGAAAAACCTTTGAACTCAAATTTAGTCTCAATCGTCATTTAAAGAAGCATAAGAACTCTTAAAACCATTATATTGTTCAATTATTAAATAAATTTGAATATAATCTGTATTGTTTTGATTTATATATATTATACATACAATTTTTTAATTGCAGCATATTCTATATTATAAGGACATACATAAAGAGACGCTACAAAAAAAAAAAATGTTTATAATATTATTACTGTTCGCTTTGTGTCATTTTGATAGCACATTTCTAAATAAATGTATAGTTCAAGATCAAACTAACATTTTAACATATCTTTAAAATATTCAATTATATCTGTATAAAGTGATGACTCTGGTCCAGCAAAGACTACATCATACGTACAATTGAGTTCAATAAATAGGTATTTTTCATTACTACCGCAAGCAGACATCCATGTTATTTTGGGTACTATTTTTAATTCCCTCAATAAATCAAATGCTTGGGATTTGGCACTCTCGTATTCTGCATTAATAACTTTCCAAGCATTTTTTTTCAATTCATCAAAAAATTTAGTAAAATAATTGTGTCTATCGCATATCAGTATACCAGGAATTTCAGCTGATTTTGATTCAGTATACTCGTAATAACTTTTGAATTTTTGGTATCTCTCTTCTTCTAATTCCTGAAATTTTGTTTCTATTCCTGCAATCTCCATTGTATGCTCCGGCTTATCTTCCTGAAATACAATTTTAAATATAATTTTAAGTTATTAAATTTAAGACATATACATATACATTACCCTCATAATTATTTTCAAAATTTCGAGTGCGGCTTTCTGACGAGCTTCTTTTTTATTATTTGCAATTCCATATCGTTTGATTGTAGATAATGTGCATAAAGCAGTGAATTCTGGAGATTCAGCTGGCCCTGTTTGCTGTATTATTTCAATTGTAGGCAATGGATGGTCATTCTGAATACAATAATCTCGAAGTGCAACAATAGTATCGCTTGTAGGAATTGATTGATGCGGAGCCTGAGGAATATCTATGATATCAGGATGTGTTCTTTTCATTTCATGTATGACTTTAGCTGCCGCATCATGCTTTGCTTCTCGTTTAGAACGACCATTTCCAAAAGAAGTATTGGATGCAACTTCCACTTTGCAAATAAAACCACCTTCATCTGAATTTATGAAATCATATACTGGCAAAGTGATATTTTTCTTGGCACAATATTCCTGTAATGCCGTTACTGGTGGTTTACCAAATTGTGAACCAATCGTTTCCGGGTTTTCATCCATTTAAAAGTAATATTTATTTCCTCAGCGAATTCTAATACTAGTCAATATTTTAAATGAAACAACATCATCTATCAGGGTTGCAACGGTTTTTATAAACATACATAATTCTCTAACTGTTATATTAATCAGAAATATATTAATATTATTACCATATCCTAAGATATACATATTATATAAATAAAAAAGTATGTATATATATATACATATATGTATAGGTTATGTATATATATTAATATATATAAATGCTATTATAACTGCATTATTAAATAAAGTAGGAGAGCACACAGAAGAAGTGATAAATTCTTCGATGTTTATGATTATTTATGAACGTACACCGTAACTATCTCATTCAACTGTCAAATTTGGGTGTGTTCAGTGTATATTGATTGCTTTAAATGGCTTGAGAAACGCTGCGTCCAAAAAATAATAATGTGGAAAACCAACATTTTCTACTAAAATGCTCAAGAAATTACATCAATTTCGTGACAGAGAGTGAAAAAACACATTGCTTACGGCGCTAAGCATTAAAGAAATTGAATAATCTGATAGCATTTTTTGGAATAAAATGTTGAAATTATTTCAATAACAGACTTTGATGTTGTACCAGTAATTCTGGGAATTAGTTTGATCCTGGAAATAAAGTTTTAACAACGGTCAGGGTAAATAATATTTTCTGATGATGCAATTTTATGGAGAAAAGGGAATGTGACAAACCGTTTGTGAAATAAATACGCAGCACTTATCTATGTGTAGAGAAAATTATAACGAACTGAATTTCTGTTGGGTAATTAATTTAAATGTAGTATAATTTTTCATTTTAGTGTATAAAAAGCTGTAATTACGAGGAAATTAATTGCTTAATATTAAAAGACTATGAGCGATTCACACAGCAATTCTGATTTAAGCGAATCCTTCGATGATGATGCAAGTGATAACGGATTTACTTCATCAAGCTCATCAGATTCATCAGGTGATAATGAATCCCAACAGGATGCAGTGGAATTGGCTAAAATTGCAAATGAGATGCTTAAATTGCCACGCGGTCTTTGTGAAAATTCAGCTATATTTAAAGAATTCTTTTCCATTAACACTTGGAATCTACTCTCGGACAATTTCAAAGCTTATTTGAAAAATAAACATTTGCCCACGTTCCCATGTTCGGATGATCAAGCAGAAAAGAACAGGACTATTGAAATGCTCTTTTCCAATAAAATTGTCCGCTTTGGACAGTCTCCAATGGTTGAATTACAACGCAATCTTGAAGAGGGTAACTATCGCCCTGATGTTTTAAAGCTTCGGCAAAGTATATTGAAATCAAAAAAACGCGAAAAACGATATCAATCTTGTGAGCGTATAAGTCAGATGGCAAGACAACTGTTTGTTTCCCGTGAGCGTTTACTTCGCTCATCATATAAATCTTGCCCAGATACAATATATAAAATCAACAGAACTCTAAACCGACAAATATCCTTACAATTTGATTCCACTATTTGTGCAATGCGTGCCCGAAAACGATTCTACAATGAAATTGGGCAAATAACGCAAATGTGTGAAATGAATGATATATCTGATGATGAAAATTTGGATGAGATGTTTGATGATTTACAAAAAGAATTAATATGTAAAAGTTTATTAGATGAAAGCAACACAAGTAGATCAAATTTTACAGCTTCTGAAAAATGCATTTATGGTACGCAATTTAAGCGAAAAATTAACATTTCGGATGAGGAAGCAACACGAGCGTTATATGAATCCAAACAACCAAAATTAACTAATAGAAATTTCCGACAATACCTATTAGAGCATAAACGCAGGAGGATTGTCGAACCGGTAAGTTTTTCTTCTTTAGGCAAACAAATATTGATTGCTTACAGTATAACCATGTGTATATGTATTGCTTTTATAATGTATAACACCTTTATAATATTTATAATAATTGATGTACTTGCAGAACTTGCCGGAATACGAGACAATTGATATAAGATTACGGGATGTATATGCAAGAGCCCAAGTTGGTGGAAACTTTAAACGGGTATTTGCTTCTGGGAAAACACCAGGAAGAAAACCAAAATCAAAATTGAAATCTCTGAATACAATAATTCCGATGATATCAAATAATCCGAAAGAGAGATTTTCTGATAAAAATAATGACTGTATGAGTTCAACCAAAGATGCAAATATTTCTAAAGATCCTACTGAATTCCATGAATCTCTTAAGGACAAACATGATGAAAATAATATAAAAAATATAAACAAAATTGATATTCAGTCAGAACAAAGTACTTCTAACATTACACATAAAGATGTTGAAAAACCACAAACGGAAATTCAAACATTTGATAATAATACTACTTGTGAAGAGACAATTCCTGCCTTCGTAATATCAAATGAAATTGTATTACCGCATACGGAACACAAGGAACATACCAACAGTTCTAAACAAATAGTTAATGATTGGGAAGAAAAAAGTAGTAAAATGGACGCAACGAGAGGAGATTGTTTTAGTTTAGTTCCATCCCTAAACCATACAGAATCTACATACAATTCAAATTTACTTCAAAAAACAATGGACGACAATTGTAATCGAAGAGATCTCGGAACATTGGATTCGACCAATTATTCAACGGATAATGATGTCTACACGACTGAAGATATAAAAGAGAGGAACTTGATCCACCCCAGTATAATGAATACTGGCACACCTCTTAAATCGGAAATAAATGCACTGTCTTCTTCAACCCCAGAACTAATTCAAGAAACGCATGCTTGCTTTTTTTCTTTGATTCGGGATTTTTTTTGTTCCACTCCCAATCACCGTATGAGTTTCGAGGACCTTTCTTCAAAAATAAACGTTTGGCTTTGTAATCCAATAACAGCCTTAAATGATTGGTATTCATTAGCTGATAATTGGTCTACATTATTAAATTCAGCGATTCATTTTCTTGCTGGAGACTTCGTAGATCAACCAGAAGAGTACGTGCCATATATTGAATATAAAACACAACAAAACTTATACCAGTGGATAGGAGCCGGTCGTGACTCTGATGCAAGATTATTAGAACTTTCACAATATTGGTTGATAAGTCGAAATAAAAATATTGAAAAATCCACTGAGCATAGAATAGAATCTAACTTAATTTCAATTCGAAGACGATCAACAGAAATCGAAGAATCCAATTTATATGAACGTGGAATTTCTCCTCCACCTGTACCTCGTTGCCCGACTACCTGGACAGTGACGCCTGCCTCTCCTGCGGAAGTTGAAGAATTCCAACGACAGGAAAGAGAACGTTTTGAAAATCCACATCGTGCATATACTTATAGAATGCATGGTTATGAGAGTGTAGTTGGGCCAGTGAAGGGCATATACTCTCAAATATTGGCTTTAACAAAAGCTCGAGGACACAGTATGATGATCGGAGATCGTCCAAATTTTGTTACTATTTTGACTCTTGTGAGAGATGCAACTGCCAGACTTCCCAATGGGGAAGGAACACGAGCAGACATTTCAGAACTTTTAAAATGTTCGCAATATATAAACAGAGATGCAGCAGAAAATGTTTTGCAAACAATTGTAAGTGGAGCCTTGGATCGCATGCATACAGAACATGATCCGTGTGTAAGATATGATCCTAAGCGTAAAATCTGGATATATTTGCATAGGAATCGTACAGAAGAAGAGTTTGAACGTATGCATCAACAATATCAAGGTTTAGGAAAACATAAAAAACCATCAAATCGGAAAACTAAAACTAAAACTTTATTGAAAGATGGTAATGAAATTGATTTCATTGCAAATTGTAATATCGTGACTACCCAACCAGGAAGTAGTAATATTAATTCTTTACCGGCATTAGTACCCTCAAATCCGATAATAGTAAATAGTACGTTTACTCAAACTATAAAGCAGCAATTACCAAAGTACCCACCAGTTCCACCTCTTAAGTATAATATTCAACCAACTCATCCACAAAAGTCTCTATTGAAGTCTACATTACTACCCCAACGTTCAACAGACCTAAAACCCGATGAATCAAAGGATGTTGTTCAAATGGAAACAGGAAACCAATATTTAGCCAATATCCAAAACAGTTCATATATTACAACCACAGACACATCTGTGATAACGTCTTCGGTCTCAACATCATTAGCAAACACCAGTAGTAAAGCGTTCAGTTTACCAGTAACACCATCCAAAGTTACGAATATTGTTAGTAGCAATAATACAACACCGATCATCGTTGCAACACCAACTGGTCTTAAGACTGTTCATGTTTCCAATGCTACTTCTGTGACACCTTCAAATTCATCTCAATCCATGCAATTAGTAGGAAGTGATTCTCGTTCTATTATACAAGGACCAGGGTTAAATGCTACCGTTGGTGGAAAGAAAGTTGCACTTAACAAACCTATAATAATTAATCAAATCTCTCCGTCACAGCAAAAAAACAAATCTCCACAAGCACCTAAACCAATACAAAAGACTCAACAGCAGAACATTATTCTCCCAGTAAATAGTTCAACAAATGATCAATCGACACTATTCTCAGATAATACGACACAAAAACCAACGGACACTCGAAACATTCAAACCATATTTATGGAAAATCCTAAGGTTGTTAATAACGATGCACAACTTGGACAGCAAACACCGAAAAATATTATTCGTTTAGTTCCCAGTGTTAATTCTAGTGGGAAACCATTAATAACATTTCCAATATCAAATGCTAAACCACCAGTACAAATTATTGGACAGCGGATTATAACAAATTCTTCACTGCGTCCACAATTGGTACAGAAAACTTCAGGAGGAATTTCACTCATAACAAGTAACCACTCATCAGTATCTCCTGCTCCAATTGTAAGAATGTCATCTCAAGCATTTGCATCATTGCAACACAAACAAAGCCAGCATGTTCTAGTGAAGTCATCTGCTATGCAACCTAATCGATTAGTTATGGGTAATATATTAAAATTTAACTTGTATTTAATCTTTAAAGTTTATATATTAATAATTTCAGCAAAACCATCAATTAATGCACATATTCCAACCTCGAATAAAAATATAATCGTACAACAAATGCCTGGAACAATAGTTTCAAATTCAAAGAATAATGTTTCCCAAAGTCAAAATATAAATAATGTCACAAAAGGTATTTCATCTGTAATAAGTATATCTCCTCAAATGACAAGTGCTAAAGCCCAACAGCAAAAAGTTCTGTTGCAGAATTTAAGACAGCAACCCATGCAATTTAAAACTGTACAAGTAGTGTCTAGTAATTCGCAGCAATCAAATACAACAGCACGAATATCTACAGGCCAAACTATGAAGCTAATATCGGCGAATTCATCAACATCTATAATAAAAAATTCTCCACAACAACATAAAACGGTTTCAGTTGTGGTTTCACAACCACAAGGGATATCCTGCCTTGTCAAAACAACCAACCCCCAGTCTGTAAAGGAAGTTACCAGTGTATCGACTGAAACTTCGGAAATGAGAACCACAAATAACACAACAGGACAAATCATTTCTTTGGACGGTCTTTTGGCCAAGCAGGGGAGAGCCATACGTGTAACTAATACCGCAGCAGGAAAAACGCAAACTGGAAATATAATTCAGTTGACTCCAAGTAATGTTAATCAAGATTCAACGCAATATGCGGTCGTATCTCAAGCACGAAATATAATAACAGTTGGAAATCCACAACAAGGTGGGTCGCCTAATGTTTTTAATTCACCTATTTCGATGTCTATGGCCCAAAGTAAAGATGCAACCAAGTATATATCTTCATCTACAAAAGCTATTGCGTCATCGGACAATAATTCGACGATTTCTACACCACAACTAGTAGATACTAGTATATTTAGTAAAACAACTGTAGTCTCTGTCCCTTCCAGTTCTATAAACTCTAACAATTTTAGAGTCATTACTTCTAGTAGTCCCGCTAATTTCAATATTGCAAATATCCAAGGGAAACAAGTTATATTAACAAGTAAAGCCACAGGAACACTTTCAGCGACAACAAGTAGTGCACAGAAATTACAAAATTCTGCTATTATATTGAGCGGACAATCAACTAAATTACATGGAAACGTATGTTTTTCACATTAAATAGATATTCATATTAATCTTATATATTTACACATATAGCAAAATGTAAAACTTCTCAACAAAGGAGGAGTAATAACTTCACAGCCCAGCCCTCAAATGCAAACAGTTATAATGGGAAACCAAATTTTAAGAGTTGAACAATTATCACCTGTAATTAAACAGCAATTGCAAAATAGTCGAATAGGTGTCTCAACTACAACCACTGTACCAATTACAACAGTTGCCAATACAAACACGGGAACTGTAGTTATTAATAGCAATGATACTTTGTTGAATCAATCTACGGACAGATTACCAAAAACTTTAATATTAGGTTCATCTGGACAAGCAATTCGATTACAGTCAGCAAAACAACAAGTTGTAAAAAATCTGGTGGTTAATGCTCAAAAGGTAAAAATCGATATTACAAAAACAAAAAAACAAAAAAAAAAAAATACTAATAATATGATTTTAATTGTAAATACAATTTTAGAATACTGCTATGAAACCACCTCCAAGCCGTGTTGTTTTGGCAGTTCAAGGAGGTGGGCAAATATTTCTTTCACCGAACTACCAAGGTCAAGGATCAGTTAATCTTAAATCCCTGCAAAACGTAAAAGTTGTATCAGTATCACAGGCACAATCTGTGCCAGTTCATGATGATCAACAATCAAAATCTTCTGGACAGAAATCGATGCTAAAAACAAGCACTATTGGTACGGATGAAAGTTAAAACCAATCTGATTTAGATGTGGGAAGTGTACGCAGAGCGTAATGTTCCATTTTACACAATAGTAATTGTTAGATTTTTTATATGTAATATACAAACTTAGATAAACAAACTCACATCTAATGTAAAGAAGTTATTTAGAAAACTAGTATTTGGACAATGGCAGCAACGATTGTCTTGCATTAAATACTTTTATATGTATATCATGTAATATATATATAGTATATTTTAGAAACTAAGATGTTTTAAATATTATATAATAAATTTTGAACTTCAAAATGTGTTCTCATTTTCATATTGCTTATTATAGTGACTCAGAACATCAACTAATTATGGAAGGTTTATATATATTCATTTTATGTATCATAATTTTCAAAACTATAATAAATTTTAATTTTTATAGAAAAAAATTGTAAATGCAGTAATATTAAATAGCAATTTCAAAAATAGAATTATTTTTCTAATATAGAAATCTTGCAACGCTGTTTAAGTTCAATGACAGAGTCTGTCAACTTATATTATGTACTAAACACAGCTCTTGTGTATACCTGATTTTTTACAACAATTTTTAGCGGCCTTCTCGAGGAGAATTTTCATCAAATTCGGTTTCGGTTCTTTGTGAATTTAAAAGTTCAAAAAACAATTCAATCTGATTTTGATAATAACAAATGAATATTACTTCTATTATGTTCTGTAAAATTGTTGTATCATCCGTGAATATCGGGTAGAAGAGTACAATGGTCAATATGGGAAAACGTAAGGTAAGTCTGCAAAATTATGAACAAGATCTTCAATTGTAAATTACAATGTTTTTGTAAAAATTTTCATATGAGTTTGAGTACGCAAAAATAAAAAAAACTGCATTGTTTTTTTTTTTTAATGAAATGTTCGTATAACTGTAAAGAATAATAAAATAACCATTGAGAACACCTGGAAAGACGCTTAAATATTTACATATATAGTCGGATTAAAACAAAAAAAAAGGAACGGCGGATAACACAAATATTAGTATACTCCGATATTTAATAGATTGTCAACAATAGAACTATGAGCTATACGGAAAATGACAAATATATGACAAACATTTTTTAAATCGGCAAATAATATTTTTTGGGTGTTGACATGTTTCTTTAAATATTTAGTTTCTATAGAATGGTTAAATTATATATTATTCACTTACTTATTAAATAAAAATGAAAAATAAAAAAATATATATGGAATTTCATTCGGAAGATGAATAATATTTGCATTTTATTTTTCAGACAAATTTCAACAAGTATTCATTAATACAAAGATGCTGTTAATATATGTTTAAGTTTCATTTTTTTATGTCGATAGTGGTAAAAATAATAATAAAGATTCAGCAAAAATAAAGAATTATTTTTGTTGGATTATTCATTAATTTAGTTATATCTATGGGTGAAGAAAAAGTATTACCCGATTCCGAATCGAATTCAACGGAAGGAATTAATCATAAAAAATCAAAGGAGAAAACTGAAAACTACATACCAAAGGGGAATGAGGACAGCGACGAAAATAGCATTAAAAATAAAAATTGCCCTGAAATAAAGTCCAGTGAAAGTAAGGATTCCACTGATGAATGCAACGATAAAAAGGAAAATCCTCAATTGTGTTTAGGACAAAAAAATAATCAATTCAAGTTACGTATTGTTCCAATAGAGAAGCTCTTAGAAAAGCCAGTGGCCGAAAAGAAAATATCTGTATTATCTGATAACAAAAATTTACCCGATAGAAAAGTGCGAAAAAATATATCTATAATTGAGTTAAGTGATAGTGAAGAGGATAAAGCAAGTGAAGAGCAAGAAGTTACAACGCGCAAAACTCGTGAAGTAAACACAGAAAAACCCTTGAATAATAACATAATTCACAAAAATCAAATAAAAAAGTGTGTCGTTCGATTGAAGCGTACCGTGAAGTGTACGAATTCTGAGCTTTCAATTACAACTGCATCCGCAGCAGAAAAACAGAAAGTTAATTTCAACACAATGAAAAAATCTATTGCTGAAAAGCCTTCAAGTTCTAAAAAGAGAGTTGTTACTTCCGAATCTGAAGATTCTGATTTAGCTGCACAGGATACTGTGAAAAATGAGAATGCTGAAAGTGGAGAAGAGTCCAATACAGAGAACAATGACTCTGACGCTAAGAGCAGCGATAGTGAAATAATCCCAGTTAGGAGAAAGCGGGTTTTTACCAAAAAGAAAGCGTCTTCAGGAAATGATTCTGATTTCGAACCCGAAGGGAAAAAACCGGCGAAAAAAAGGCGACGCGTTAAAAAGAACTCCAGTGGTGGTAGCGATGCTAATTCAGGAGACGATGATGAGAAAAATAAAAATAAACGTAAACATATACGAAAAATCATTAAAACAAAAGATTTAGATATTTCCACAAAAACTGCTACAAAGGAAGAAGAAGAACGTCGTAAAAGAATTGTAGAACGTCAGAAGCTTTATAATCAAATATATGAAAAACCAGACAGTGTGGAAGTAAAAGAACTAGTTTTAGACTTTGACGATGCAACTAAAGATCCTCTCCTTGAGGTGGATAAAGGGCTGTTGAAAAAGTTGAAACCTCATCAGGTTTCAGGTGTAAAATTTATGTGGGATGCTTGCTTTGAAACTGTAAAAGATACGCAAGAAAAACCAGGTTCAGGATGCATTCTCGCTCATTGTATGGGTTTAGGAAAAACACTGCAAATAGTGACTCTATCGCACACTTTATTGTCGAACTCTCGAAAAACGAATGTTGAACGTGTACTTATTATATCGCCATTAAGTACTTTAAATAATTGGGCACGTGAATTTAAACAATGGATTAATTTTGCAAAAAAGAAAAATATTGAAATCTATGATATGTCCAAATACAAGGATAAACCGACAAGAATATTTAAACTCAATGAATGGTTTGAGGAAGGAGGTGTTTGCATATTAGGCTATGACATGTATCGTATTTTGGCAAATGAAAAAGCGAAGGGTTTGCGTAAAAAACAACGTGAAACATTACAAAAATCTTTAGTGGATCCTGGACCAGACCTAGTTGTATGTGATGAAGGACATTTACTGAAAAATGAAAAAACATCAATTAGTCAAGCTGTTACTAAAATGCGTACAAAAAGAAGGATTGTTTTAACTGGAACACCATTGCAGAACAATTTGAAAGAATGTAATACTTTTAGTAATGAATTATTATGTATGTTTAACAAGTTTTTGTTTTTTAGATTACTGCATGATTCAATTTATTAAACCCAATCTTCTCGGTACCTATAAGGAATATTTAAATCGCTTTGTGAATCCGATTACGAATGGACAATATACCGACTCTACTGAACGAGATATTCGCCTGATGAAGCATCGATCACACATACTACACAAGATGCTGGAAGGCTGTATTCAAAGGAGAGATTATTCTGTATTAGCACCATATTTACCACCGAAGCATGAATATGTGGTATACACGACACTTTCTGACTTGCAACAACAATTATATGAATATTATATGAACACTCAACGTGATTTGATTAGTTCAGATATTGGAGGTAAAGGTGCTCGTCTTTTTCAAGATTTTCAAGACTTAAGACGTATATGGACACATCCAATGAGTTTGCGAGTTAATAGCGACTCAGTCATACGAAAGAGAATGATGGCCAATGATTCCGATTCAATGGAAGATTTTATTTGTGATGATGACGATGAAGAAGAAGAGTCGGCTGTTTCATCGGATTCGTCAGATATATCTTTAAAATCAATCTCAAGTGGTGGTGGAGGTGGAAAAGGTAGTTCTAAAAAGGGTGATAGTGTTGGGCGTAAAACTCGAAATAATCCGAATTGTAAGGGTAGTGATATAGAGGAAGTGACTTCTAATGAAAAAGATGATCCTTCAGAATGGTGGAAAAAGTTTGTGGAAGAGAAGGAATTAAATAACATAAATCATTCCCCAAAATTGGTAATACTCATGCGACTGTTAGAGCAATGTGAAGCTATTGGTGACAAGTTATTAGTCTTTTCACAATCGTTGCAGTCACTTGACGTGATTGAGCACTTTCTATCCCTTGTTGATAGTAAAACAAAGGGTCATGAGTATGAAGGTACATTTCGACATTCATTTCAAAATAATATTTGTTTATTTTTCCTTTTTATATTTACAGGTGATGTTACAGATTTTAAAGGATTTTGGACTCCTGGAAAAGACTACTTTCGCCTTGATGGTTCTTGCTCTGTTGAGCATCGCGAATCCATGTGTAAACAATTCAACGACATTACTAATTTAAGAGCACGACTTTTTCTAATTTCTACTAGAGCAGGTGGACTTGGTATTAATTTAGTTGCTGCAAATAGAGTTGTCATTTTTGATGTATCATGGAATCCTTCACATGACACACAAAGTATTTTCAGAGTATATCGATTTGGTCAGGAGAAGCCTTGCTATATTTATCGACTCATTGCAATGGGCACAATGGAGCAAAAAGTTTACGAACGACAAGTTGCTAAACAGGCTACTGCGAAGAGAGTAATTGATGAACAACAAATCTCACGTCATTACAATCAAAGTGATTTGCAAGAACTTTATACATACGAGCTTAAACCAAGTTCAGAACGTGAAATTCCTATTTTACCAAAAGATCGACTGTTTGCAGAGCTACTGAGTGAGCATGAAAAGTTACTGTTTAAATATCATGAGCATGATTCATTATTGGAAAATGAAGAAAGTGAAAACCTAAGTGAAGCTGAACGCAAAGCTGCATGGTCTGAATATGAAGCAGAGAAAACTCGTTCAGCACAAACAGCTCAATATATATCCTATGATCGTACAGCGTTCGGAAGCCAGTTTGGTAATGCTTCTGGTAGTGTTACATCAAATAAGATATTTGGATTCCGTTCTGATGTACTTTTACAACTATTAAATATGAAAATAGCGAAAGACCATCCAGAATTAAATCAGAATCAAGTTATTCAACTAGTGCCCAATTATTTACAAAGATTATATGCTGAAATGAATAATGGCGATCCTACTATGTACAAGGAGCTACTTTCGCTACATGCAACAATTGCACATCCAAGTGGGATGTATATGAATCCTCTGCTTTATGCAAATCAAAATCCTATGGCAGCTGGCTATAATCAAGCGCCTACTGTTCCACAGCCGCAACCTACAATTGACAGTGCTCCCTCTAAATTTAATCCGAATGAAGTATACGAGATAGATTAATCTTGATTTATCTAAGGAGTGGTTTGCTCCCGTAAAATTTGAAGAGGATATTAATTCAATTGAGAGCAAAATGAGCACTAGAAAATCACTTCAAAATACTTTGATAAAAATAAGTAATTAAAACAATATAATTTAAATTAATTTAATTTAATAAAGTAAATATTCCATTGGATATTACAGTTATTAGTTTCATAAGTCATATGAACTTCATATAATTTAATTATATAAACGATAATAAAAATTAAATCGTATAATTATGAGTGTATTTAATTTTCCATATGAATATACCGTTGTTTAATTTTTGATTAGTCTTAAAAATTATTTTAATACATCTAACACATTTAAACTACTAAGGTTTATCTAGAATATAAATCACAACCAGGAATCATTTTGGTAATTTTCCCATCATCCTTAACTGTTGCATCTGCTGAGCTTGCAGAATTTTTTGCTGCTGCTGAAATTGCATATGTTGTCCTGGCGGTATTTGCTGTCCGGCACCCATACCGCTTGATGAGATTCCACTAATTTGAGTTGGAAGACTTGGTGATAAATTTGGCATAAGACCCCTTCCAGGTGCAATTCTAACATCATTGGATCCACTCATTCCGGGACCATCGCCCATTGAACCCATCATACTAATTTGCCCAGGAGGTCTACTATGTGCACCTTGATTCTGCTGAATATCTGAGAGACATGCCTTCCACTCTTCAAGTCGATTGTAATGTTTATTAAGTAGAGCCTCTTTTCTTTGAATTTCAATACGTAAATCTTGGTTTTCATCTTTAATTAGCATATCAGGTTTAAGTGTTGACACCAAAAAACGTTTTTGCAAGAAAAATGCTTCCATTTGGCGCGCTACATCTATAAATCTATTAGTTGTTTTTTGAACCTCTAACTCAATTTCTTCCTTATTCGTTCCGGTGTTTGGCTCCTGTTTGGTTAAAGTTAGTAGACACGATTGAAAGGCTTCCTCAAATTCGTCCATAAGATTGCTATTATCATTCGACGCAGATGACATTTTAGAAAGACAAACAAGTAGCACTACAGAGAGAATTGATAAAAAATTATGTTAGCGACTACGAAAAGCCCCGAAAAAAATGTTGCACTACTTGTTGTCATCACAATCTAAGGAATATTTGGAATTGGACAGTGTTGCCATATATTTTTATAAATTCGTATTTTTATTTTGTAGTAACATAACATTTGTTAAAAAAAAGGATCAATCATTACTAATAAAAACAAGTAGATAATTTAGGTATTGTTTGTAAAACTTGTTACTAAGATTGTTTTTCTTCATTAATATCGCCCTATGTCTTGTTAAACAATATATTTTGCGAATAGTACGTCCATAAGATGAATACAACTATAAATAACGAATAACACTCGGATAATCACGGATAACTATGATACAAAATAAAAAAAAAAACTCTTAAAAGTGTAGATATGTGCAGCTGCTGTTGAAAATTTGAATTTGCGGATCCAGAAGTACTGGTTTCTCTTCTTCGTCCGAAATAACATTCTAACAAAGTTGAAGATATTAAGACCGAGATCACGAATTATTGAGAAGTAAAGGTTAGTGATACTATTTACTTTCACATAATTTTACCTCTATTATACTGTATCTCATACCACCGAAAATGGTGGGTTATACACCACGGCTGCAAATCATTATATTTCCAATTTGTGGAACAATTTCGTTTTCGAGATCAAGCATTTACACATAATCGATTAAATAACATTTCTTGAATCAAGAATTTAATTTAAAGGTTCAAATTTTGATACACACTAAGGAATATCGTATCAAGTGGGAAGAATGTGAAAATGTATTAATCTAAAAACGAAATATCAAAAATAAAAGTACATTTGATTAAAAACTGAAGTGTTCTAAATTATGTAATGTATTTGAACGTGAATTAAAAGATGTGAGCAGAATGTAAAATATAGACGAAGTCCCTTCAAAGTTGTAGCCATGGCAATATGGAAAACTAAATAATTGAAATTAAATAAAATAAAATAAATATTTATAATAAATGTTTATGAATAGCATGGCTTAAAATTATACTTACGTGGAAAAATGCATTTCAAATTAAAAAATAAAATAAAAATATATAAGTGTTAGATTGTTTTATTTAATGGAATATAGAGCGATTTTTATACATATTTAAAATCGCATATATAAGTATTACTAAAACATTCACATAATATACAAATAAAATATATAATATATGTAAAATATAAACATGTTTTCTTTAGAGTACTGAAAACTCTAATTGGTTTGGTTACAATATATAAAAGGAAAATATTTCACAATTAGTTTTTTAGATTATTGGATATATGCATATTTCTAAATTAATTAGAAGACTGCATGAAAAAATAAGCGGTTCGAAACTTCTTTTGCGTATAACAATAAATTCTACACAAGCTAAAATCTATGTTGACTAACAGATTGAACTGAGGACTTTCAAATGGGTTTCGTTAAATTATAACTTTCAATTTACACGTTTCTCCTTAGTGTTTGTTTTCTTTTTTAATATATTTAAGAATGTGAATAACTGGTTATCAACAGATCACATTGAATTCACATTCATAAAATTTGTTTTGTTTTTTTACGTTTTCGTTATACATATTTGATTAGATGTTCCATTCCGAAATCCGTGGCAACTTGAGGCTGTAGTTTATGGCATGATGTTTGCTACTTTAATTCGTTATAACGCTATAGTATTCAATTGACATTCATGATCTATTGAGGAATTCTCTTCTATCTATTGTTGTCTCGTTCCTTACAAGTGCTTAATTCACTTGATCAGAACGATAATACGGCGATCACCAAGTCTCTGAACATTATAGAATGTTTTCATCGATTGTGGGTTTCGAAGACATTCTCTGTGGCTATAAAGTACTTCAGAGTTTTTGGCAAATAAATGAATGTTGACGTCAGGCTCTATAATTGGAAATAGAAATGAAAAATCCTCCACATTCAACGAAAACGATGAAAACAAATTTTCTATATATTACATGTTTCAATGCCAAGAGAAATTTTATAAAGAACGCCATCAAAACAAAAAGAGAACAAAGTGTAAACAAGACATAATAACAAACAACTTATTTCTAGCAGTGAGATATACACAAGAGCACACAATCCAATAGTTCCGACCACTGGGGAAGACTGTAGTTCAATTAATTACTTCCTTACGGCAACAATAGAATCTCGCCTCGGTTAGAGATAAGATTAAAATTCAGTTAAAAAACACTAGACATCCAACTACGAGAGTCCAATGTTTATTAATGGAAATATTATGACACTTTTTTTCAGCGACGCGAAATGTTTTGATAATGTTATATACTATAGAGTATATATATATACTTTGTATATTATATATAAATATAAAATCCGAACAAAAAATTATAAATCCAAGTTTCGTAAAATGTTTACAATTATTATTAATAATTAGTGCGAGTGCTCTACTATTTATTTCAAGCACTTGTTATTACATATATTCCTGTACCTTACAATTTGAAAAGCGGTGCAAATCTTCAATCCCTCGTTTCGAATTATACATATTAACTCTGTACTAAATATTTCCACCGTTCGACTTATTGGTGAAATGAACATTCACTTATTATTGAAAGGAATGTTAGTAAAACATTTAGATTGGACAACAAGAACTATACTTTTTGTTAAAGTATTAGACTACTGACCCTATATTAGCAAAATCCAATTATTAATTCAAATGGCTTCAATGATATATTCGAAATTTCCATCAGAGGGACTGAATATTGATCACTACAAACACGCACTGAGCTACCATTCTGTATTCCATTGTGTTATTACGTAGGAAAGAAAGTGGACGTGGTGCAAATTTGTTTGAAACAGATTCGCCTTAGCCGTGCGAGCAGCAGCAACATCTCTTATTCGTCTATTTAAAGCACATAATTCTTCTGCTTCTCAGTGGGCAAGGTTTTATTTGCAAATGACACAATGGCCGAAGCCGGTTGATTTATGGCCAAATCACAGAACACATGACACTGATTGTCCTTCGAGCTGGGCGAACGCCTCGCCACAAATGCGAAGATGGTCTTCTTCATCGGAGCTCCGCTTGTGCCGTCCCCCTTCTCCTCCTGCATCGTCCAGGTGCGGTGGTCCGGATCGATGGCACAATAGGAGATCATGTCGGCGACATAGTGCTTCCTGAAGAACTTCTTGCGCGTGTTGTCCGTCAGCGTGATGCCCTGCTGCGACACCTTGAAGTTGACTTCGGTCGGAGTGGGCAGCGGCTGCTGCACGTACAATTGCCGTATGGCTTTGCGGATGGCTTCTTCGCCGGTTAGAGATTCTGTATCGCAAGAGTACAGCCACAAGACATGGCAAGCAGCGCCTTGTGTGAGCAACTGCTTCTGGGCCGGCGTGTGCTCCACAAGCGGTGGCACCAAATCGTGCTCGGGAATCAGAAGCAAACATGGCAAGGCCAGGGCATTTATGGAGTGCTCATAAACTAGGGCAGAAAGCGATGTGAAAACTGGCTCGTTGGCGCAACCCTTTAAGCGGACGCCGCGTGTCGTGGGCTCAATTAGAAAATGACGTACCAGTTCATCCTGTTTGCCAGACGAACTTCCCGGTGGCGGCTGGGCGACACGCACCACCAGGCCATAGGCGTTCTTGTACGTGGTCGAATCGCGCACGACGAAAGTGCCCGGGGCCGCGTGCAGCAGCAGGGCGATGGCTTCCTCGCGCGACAGGTTGGGCTTGTACCAGAACTTCGAGGAGTCCTTGGCGAACTTCACCAAATGCGGCGCCACCTCCTGGGGCTCGCTGTTGGCCAGCGAGAGGCTCGAGTTCAGACGCGACCGATTGAAGTTCGTTTGGTAGATCGTTTCGGAGGCGTAGTTGTACGCCTCTGGCATTTGCCCGGCCGCGTTCTCCGAGCGGTAGGGCATCGGACTCTGTGGTGGGTGCTGAGGGGCATTATGGCCGTTGTTGGCACCATATGGCGTGCGTGGCGTAACAGGAAACGCTGGGGTTTCAGGGCGTGAAACAAGTGTTGCCGAGGCAGAAGAAGGCGAAGACAACATTGCGGACGCGTAGTCCGTTATTGACAATTCCGGCTCGCTCCGGTTGACATCGTGTGAGCTCCGGTAGTTGCTCGTGGTCGTCATCTGTATGGTCTTCTGCTTGGTCGAGGTGGCATAAATTGGCGATCTGTTGTCGGCAACATTGCGATTGGGTCCCCCCACACCGTTGCCATCATGGCCGGAGCCAGAACCAGAGCCATAGCCATAACGATAACCAGACGCGTTTTCATTACCATATCGATCGTACGCCGTGGTCGACTCCTGCTGAAAACGGCGACCGTAGCTCGCTTCCAATGGAGGTCGTTCGCGCTCCCGCTCCCGCTCCCGCTCGCGCTCGCGTTCCAGCCTGCTGGCGACCGTCTCTCTGGCTTTCGATGAGCTAATTGTGTGATAATTGCGTTCCACAGACGTCACCACTGGAATATCGTGTGTCCGATACTGCAGCGACGTCCGTTCCATCGTGTTCGACCGACGAGGGGGGAAGTCGTCCAAATTCAAATTGAATTCGAAGTCGAAATTGTATTTGTTTTGACCATTTGGTGCATGCGCGGACGACAGCTGTTGTCTTTGTTTTGACGGAATGTCGTGCGTAGTCGATCTGTATTCGTTGTAAACCTTTTCCCGACGCTCACGTAACAGCTCCTCAAAGTCGTTTCGAGTTGGTGTTTTTCGGAGAGCACTGTTGCTGTTGTTGTTGTTGTTGTTATTATTATTGCCATTTGTGTTGCCGATTGTATTGGTGTTGTAGTTGTAGTTGTTTTTGTTATTATTGCTGGAATAGTTATTATTGTTGCTGTTGTTGTTGTAGTTATACTTGTTGATGTCTCCATTAGATCCGCCGCCGCTGTTGTAGCTGTAGTGGTAAGTGTTCGCGATGGTATTGGTCGAGTTTCGCGTAGGTGATCTGCTGTTCAATGTTTTCCGCACCAGCAGCGGACTGGTGAGCCGCGGCTGTGCCTTAATCGTGCTGGACTCCGGCCCTGCCTGCGTTGAACTCCTGCCCATGGTGTTGTTGTTGTTGTTATTACTACTGCCGTTAAATGTGTTGTATTTATAGCTGGCACTATTCAAATCGAAGTTATTTCTACTCGTTCTGGGCTCGATATCCTCCCAAACGCCGCGATATTTATCGTTCGTTCTACCGTTTTTCAATGGTGTCGATGTTTTGCAAATCTGCCCGTAACTAAACGGCTGCGAATCCTCTCGAGCATGATATGGTTGTGTGTGATCGGTTTCATCGCAGTTGGAAGCGGAGGCAAACTCGTCATACGGTGACCGCATCGTTCGCGAATATTCACAAGACTGCTCTCAGCCCCAAACATGTACGTTCGGCTGGCCCCCAATGTCTCCATGCTCGTCGTCTATCTTCTGCTCGCCTCTTTCTGTATCTACATCCATAGACTTGTTCGCTCACTCAATTTCTATCTTCGGCAGTGTTTGTAGATTCAACATTGCTTTCCAAAGGTGCTTATTAACATTGTTGTTGTTTTTGCTTCGATTTGTGTGTATGGGTAGAGCTTGCCGTGTATGTTAGACTGCAGTGGAAATATCAATTCAGTGATGTCATCCTCACTGATACTGATACTGCGGTACGTCGGAGGATGGTCTCTCTCTCCAGTATGGTGTACACGCTCTCACACACCAGCAGGCCACCAAAATACCCCTACACACGGAAACTCTTTAATAGAGAGTTAAGTTAACTCATATTTTCCTGCACAGACACAGACTCAACATTCTCGTACGTATATGAATGTATGTAAACAA